>OX596022.1:37463997-38109906 GCA_951394055.1 Villa cingulata
AATGTATGTTGGAGAAGAAAAAAAAAATTGATATCATCTGTTAACGGAATACGGTCAACAGACCGTAGTTAATATTTTATGACTTCATGAATACTATTATACAATAAATATCTATACATACTCGTAGTTATGTACTCGGTTGTATATATATATTTTTTTTTCATGAATTAATTTTTAATGTACTGTATTATACATTATATTACGTGGTACTTACATTAAAAAGATATACATATAATAGAAGAACAAAAAGAAAATAATAATAATTATAATAAATTTCTTTTTAATATACACACGCATATAGCCGCTCAATCCTATAAATATATACATAGTATCTATATACAAGCAGGAAGTATTTAGTATTTAATTTCAAGACGAAAATTTTTTTGGAACAAATATACATATGTACAATGTACGCGTATTTTATGTAAAATACTTATGTATGCACACATGTTATACTTTATAATAAAAAAGATGTTCATATAAATTAAAGTTCTTTATGATTATATTACATAACATAGATCAATAAGTCTTGAAACTATAATTACCAAAACAACAATTTTTTGGAAACATTTTTTCTTTGTTTATCAACATTCATTAGTATTCTGCAAGTCACTTCTCAAAATTTTATAAAGTTTCGATCACTTGCAGTGAAGCTATACAGTGGCTTAAGTATGACGCCATTTTTATAATTTCCGCAAAACAATGAACGAATCTGATTTTCCTGTATTGATAAAACATAGCTTTTTGACGGGCAAAAGTACTGCTCAAGCTCGGCAATGGCTTCAAAAGTATATTATCTGAACTATGTTCCATCAAAAAACAACTGTAGATGGTAAGCTGATTTCATTCGGGATCGTATAGTCACAAATAGATGCTAATATCATCTGGCTGACAAAATGAGGTTATTGCTGCAGAAAACATAAAACAAAAAAAAAGCACTGAAAATCGTAATAATAAATCGTAAACTCAAGTTTCATGAGGTAGTTGACATCCTAAAGATAGTAGTTTGGTAGTATAGACGATAATTCATGAACATTTGGGCATGAAAAATCTTTGGGCAAAAACAGCAACAGATCAATGATGACAAAATTGAACGAATTGGACTTTGAATTATTTCCACAATCAACGTATTCGGCAGATGTGGACTCCGCAGTGATTATTTGCTGTTCGCAGAGTTCAAAACCATCCTTCAAGGGAAGAGATTTGAGTGCAATGAAGAAGTTATCGCCGAAAATAACGTCTACTTTGAAACCAAACATAAATCGTCCTTTATTTTTCCAAAAAACTGTTGTATAGTTAGTTTCAAGACTTATTGATCTATGTGTTATAATTTGCATATAAAATTCATTCTGTGGTAGGTACATACAAGACAAATATGTACTTACCAACTGAGTATATGAACATAATGTTATATATATGTATATCAAAAAACTTCTCTGCTTTCAAGTCAGATTTCTTCCTTTTTTTTTCAGTTTCCTTTCATTTGAGAATATGCCTCTTATATACCTACTTTTTGTATATGTATGTATATGTACAGTATTTGTATGCAAATTTCTGTATTATATACAAAAGCAAAATAAAAGGAAAATTAAAAATTTGTTTGCAATTCAAGTACATACATAGTATAGTAACCACATTTTAATACTCATATATACGACGTGTATACAATCAAAAATTAATGCTGTATACAACATTACGAAATGACTAAATGACTGGAGGACTGAATGAGATATCAAACAGGAAGATATTTATGAAATCATGTATTTGTTTACATGAGACAAAAAACAAAAAAAAACAAAAAATGCAATGAAATGAAAATTAAGAACATTTTAATTATCATTTGTCAAGCAAGAAATCTATCCAACAATCCAAAAAGGAAAATGCAATCTGTTAACATCTGCTTTTATGAATACAAACGCTATATCTTCTATATATCGTACTATATGTATATTATATCTGTATGCTGTATGTGTGGTCAGGTCATAAATATACTTAATATTATATAAAAGTTTATGTCCCAGTGAAAGTTTACCAATAAAGATTTAGCATACATTGGGGTATTGATTCTAAAATTTCAATTTTATAGAAGAACATGTATAGAATATCTTTGTATGTATAATATACCTATAGTTACAGTTCATATTTCAAATTTTATTTTCTTTAAGAATATCTTTTACCTTCTGTTCATTTTTCACATGAATTTGTTGAACGATTTTATAAGAGATTAACTTCAATAATTTTCATCATCATCAATCATCAGAATTCATCGAAAGGTAGATATGCGGATACGATTCCATTTATTGACATAAATTATCAAATATTTGAACAGAGAATTCCTACTGGAGAATATATTTTAATGTCAAAATCTTTGACTGCTTATCGTTTTCTTTGACCATAGTTTACTTTATTTGACAGCAGTGTCATGTCTTTTTCTATAATTTATTTACATTTGACCACATTAATTTCTTTCTCTCACTTTATATACAATCGGTATCATATTAATTGCGTTAATTTTCAATTGAATTTTAAAGTCCTTTTTGATGACATTTCATTCATTTTATTTTTTTTCAGTCATTTTTAAAATTTTTTTTTGTGTAATAAAGTTAAGTTTCTTTTTATTTTTACTTATGCACTTTTATTCAATTTCTTTATAAATGTCCACAGTAATATACATAATATGATAATTTAAAAAAATTAAATTAAATATGTAAGTACTATATATTCGTCCTTGGAAAAACTATTGAATAACAGGAAATTTAAATTACACACCTACAAATACGACAATATACATAATGTATGTATACGTTAATGTTTTATGTAAAATTTATATTTTAAAAATCAAAAGTTCTTTTAAATAAAGTGAATAATTATATTAGAAATACAGACATTCATGCACATTATATGCGCAATCAAGCATATACCTTTACCTACTTATATTTGTGGACTATATATGGACATAAGAAAGACACATAATGAAATTAACAACTATTTAGTATTCAAAGCCAGAATGAAATATGTATTGACTAGTTAACTACTCTATAATATGGTGTGGTGTATATTTGTTGTACGAGTATAGTATAGTTTCTTAAATTTTTCGTAAAATGGCTTATAGTTACATGTGCAGGACTGGATTTTTTAGCATAAGCAACATAGGCGGCTACCTAGGGAGGCAAATTTTGGGAAGATGACAAATTTATCTAAACTTTTATTATTAGAAAATGTAGAAAATTGATCGTTAAAATTTAATGCATTTTAGTAAAATATTTTGCATTTTTACAGCATTACGAATCGTAGTTTCACTTAACATAAAATTAAAATAAAAACTATTTAAATTGTAGAAGATATTCGTGCAGAATTTGATACATTTTTGCCACATTTTTGCCGAAATTGCTTCCACTTTATTGTACCTTCCGCACTGCTTCTCCAGTTCCTTATTGTGTGTAGTAAAATCTTTGCGTCGTTGTCAGCTGCATCTACCCATGTTGTTCTGTATCCGTCCGTTGGTCGCTTTCCATTCAGGTCCGCTGTAATTATTTTCTTTGTCACTCAGTCGTCATTCATTCTACACACCGAGTGTACTCGTTTTTCATTCTTGAGAAAAAGTTTGATTTTCTCTCCTTCAATTGAATGCGAATGTTCTACATAACAAACACGAGAAATCAATTAACAACTTTTAATACTTGCTCCTCCTACTCTATACATACTCTATACAGCTTAGAGCAGTGGTGGTTATTACGATACGATAGTACGAGTAATATTTCACACATCATGTGTACTCAATTTTTGAATTTTCATTTTTAAACTTCGAGTGATGCCTAGGGATACTTAATCGGTAGATCCGCCACTGTACATTTGGTATAAATATAAATGGTATCGGTATGTTAGCATACATATAATGTGAAAACTAATAAAACATTTAAAGTACCTTTACCACATTCAGACACATGTACGTAGCTATGTATGTATAATTGATGTGATCTAATCACAGAGAGAATTTTAATTTGCATAATAAACTAACAATAACATCTAAACCGACTTACTGATTGGACAATTACTATATTATACTTACGACGTGATCTGACACATTTTTGGTAGATTTGTGCATACATTTATGTAATTTTAATTTTTTTTTTGTAATTCTAATAATTTACACTGTTAAATGAAGAAAGAAGGAGGACAATTTTTGAAATCTTCTCATTTTACTGTAGTCCCACATAGAAAACTTTTTCGGATGCACATACTACGTATACTACGAAATATGTACACAGAATATGAAATACGTAATCTAAAAAAAAAAAAAGAAAAATTATAAATTTGAATAAATTTCAAATTAAAGCATTGATTTATTTGCAACAAAAAAAAAAAAAAAAAAATTAATATCCTTGAACAAAAAATGTAAAATGACAAAAAGAAAACAAAAAAATAAAATGTATGTCCTTGTGCTAAGGACACGATATATACTATGTATGTATTGTACATAAGTTGTGAATATATATGCATTCATGTTCGAAAGTGTATTACAAGATGCTTTTGAACTTAATCGATATGTAAGTACATATGTATATTCTTATACATACTCGTATATTGCTCGTATCTATACATACATATATATGTAATGTGCATTATGCATGTAATTATCATGTACTGTATACATATGAGCACTTTTCTACATATTTAAATTCATACGTCGAAATACGAGTATATGTACATTATGTGGTTGGATATTAATACCTGAAATTGAAAAATCTGAATTATTTTGATGATACTGATGACAAATTTTTCATTATTTTAAATTATATTTTTCTTTAACTTAAATGTGGTTTGCTTTTTAACTGTATACTCATCTACAATACGTACCTATATACTTATGATCACACATAAAACCGCATATGTTATGTCTTGTACATATGCGATGAGAAGATATGCAGTTAGAAGATATTTAATTTCAGTTTTTCTTTCCTCTTAAATATCAGAAAAGAAATAATTTTACAGTTCAATTATAATGATTATATTGAAAATTAAAATTTTTATTTTTATGTCTCATTTACAATTCAACGCAGATTATTACGTTCGAGATTATATGGTATTTACAATTCAGCGTATAGATTAACGTGTGTTATTTTATAGGAACTTCTAAAAGTATGCGGACATTGACTAAAAGCACAGAAAAAATACTAAACACATTTGAATGGAAAATTCTCAGGAAAATCTATGGACCTATTACCTGAGCACGATCAGTTCCCTGAACTGTAATTGTATAGACGATTACGTTATGAAGCTCCCCTGCTCCCCAATTATCTGAATACGTGAAGATAATGCGTGCTTACGTTGGGCAAGACTTATTCCAAAGAATCACAAAAAGAGTTTTCAGTACAGAAATGGATGGAAAGAGACCAACCAGAAAGACCGCTCACCCAGATGAAAAGACAACGTCAGGAATGATGCAAAGAGATATTTTTCAATTTGAGGGATTGAAAAGCAGTAGCCGGGGATTTCGATTTCGATCTCGACCAATGTCTCGAACATTGAAATTGATACAAAAGCTTTCAATATAATTCTCTTTATCGCAAGTTGTAATTTCAATCTCACTCTGGTCTCTGGTGTATTTTGGTCTAGACGGAAAAAGAATACCGCTACAAAATTTATTGTGTAAAAATGAAGGAGGTATAAAAAATCGAATCTGATCTGGCACGTAATCTCCGCTGCATTGTAAATGTAACTTTATCTATTTAATGTATCTATAGATCTACAGTCAACAAAAAGTAAGCATATACTCGTTGATTCGTATATATTCGTATGTATACAAAAGTAGTAGTATATGTAGACGTAATCAGCGAAAAATTACAACTTATAACGTGCACCATATATGATGTTATAGCCATAACCATCATCAAATTTAAGTACTATAATATTACTCGTATCACTCTGTGTGTATAGATTTATTTTAATTTCATTTCAGATAAATTTGTATAGATTAGAACGTATACGTACGTACACGTATTATACTTGTACGTTTTTCTATGTAATATATGTATGTATAAATATATACGTGTTCGTGTATATGTAAAATAGATAATAAGTAATAATTTTAATAGATTTGATGAACTGTTGAGTTTACATATTTTAATGTGATATGTGGTAGGTATCATTAAAATGTAATTATTGTGTGTAATTTATTTAACTTAATATTTGTTTGTCTCTTTTTTTTTTTTGTTATTTTATCTCAATAAATTCAAACAGTTAAAAAATATTAGCTGGATAATTAAGGAAGTTACACAGAGTAAATAATCATCATCACTTACATTATAGACTAATTTTTCAAAATACTACATATCATCGCATATCCTTATCTTATCTGTGATATCATATACTTATACAAAATTTACATAAAAATTCTTGTAAAAAGAAGATGACGATAATGAGAGAAATAAAAATTATAAACATCATCAGATATAAAATTGTGCAAATTTTAGAAGTTAAATAAACTATAAATTCGAATTTCTGTAAATGAAAAAAAACAAAGTAAAAAAGTTTTTATGTAATTTTCCAAATTGAAAATTTAGTTATGAAATAATAACTGACACGCCGAATCAATGAACTCATCAATATAAGTATCTTCGACAGAAATTCATTAGAATATTTGTTAGATGTGTGCGTCCATTGTGCAAGAGCAAGACAAGAGAATAAAGTGGGAACTATAATCGACATAAGTGACATAGACTATGACATATGTCACAGCCGAACACAGCCAAATCAATCAGCTAAACTATAATTGACATTCCCGACATTCGTTAAAAATTCTTTTAATATAAGCTCGACATAAGCAGTACGAACGAAAGCGTACATGACATAAGTAACATAAGCCATAACCTCATTTTGTGAAATTCGTATTGCTTATGTTTAGTATATTATCTATGTTATTATAGTTAACCAAATGTGACGTTTTAACATTCGTTATTTTTGGTCATGTTTCCATGTTACCCATGTCAATTATAGTTCTACCCTAAGTGTTGACTGAGATAATAAAATCGAGAGAATGAATGTTTACCTGGAGTACTGGATAGGATATCCGAGCAGATATTTAATATACGAAACCAAAACCTTATCGTCTTCGAGAAAGATTGAAAAATTAAGTGCACGACGAGAAGCACTATCTCCTATCATGGAGAGAGAATCAAGAGACAGAAAACCGAGAAGATTATGAATCGGAGAGAAAAGACAACTTCAACCAATCTACAATTACAAAGAATTATATGGAATTATAATCATTACGAATTCATTTACAGAGAGAGAGAAAGTGTAGTGCAAAGTATGATAATGTTAAAATTTTTTAATCAATTAAATTCACTCTTAATATCCATTCATGCACGAGTTTTGCAATTACATACTTACATACTCGTATGTGGCATGTATGTATATTATACACTTAGAAAAACTATAAATTCTGTCACGATTTTATTGTCACGGTTGATTGAATCGATTAAGCAAGCAACAATACAGTGTAGTGTATAGGTACTTTTAACCTTCACATTTCAATGAAAATTTTTGAATGAGTTTGTTATAGGGATTTTAGAACACAAAAAAATATTGTCATCAAATTAAAGTTAAAATATAGATATAATAAATAGGTGTGTATGTGTTTTAGTTTTTAAAATATTTATGTGGAGTGGATCGAAAGTAAAATGGCTGACCAAGATAAAAAAACGATATGAGAGAATTAGATTTATATAGAGAACATAATAATACAGGACAGGAAGATGAGGAGAGAAATTATTATTAGAGGAACTGAATCCAAAAATAAATTGAAAAAATAGCTAGGAATAGAAGGATGAAGAAGAAGAAGAAGAGGATTACTTAGATCATTTCGTTGAAATTTTATTCATAATAAAATAAAAAAAAAAATATTGGGATTAATATTGTTGCTAATTCGTAATAAAATTTTTTTTTCCTGAGTTCACATGTGCACAGTAAATGTGAACTGGTACACATATACTTACATTTATATTGATCGTAAAAATTCATTCGATAAATTAATAAAAAAAAAAAAAAAAATTCTTCTTCTTTTTATTTCAGCAGAGCACAAACAAAACAATAATTCTTCCGTATTTGTAAGCAGAGTGATATTCTTATAATCACGTATAACGTATAACAATAATATTCATAATGTACCTAACCTTTACATAAATTTGGTATTGAATGCAATTTAAATTTTGTTTTCCTCTTCTGTAACCAACATCCGTATTTGTAAAAATTGTAAGTGGTAGGTTATACATACAATATTGTTTTGTTTTGTGTATTATATTGTTAAAAGTTGTGTGTAGTGAATTTAAAATAATGTTGAATGTTGATGCGTATAATAAGAAATCCATATAGTAATTGCTAATGTATAAATATACGAGTATATACATATACAAAAGTCTATGTAATGAATAATTTATGCATAAAAATAACTGAATTGAAAATTTACATACACGTAGGTACATTCGTATTCGTAACAACATTAAATACAAATTTGGTATATGGTAAAATGTTAAAAACAATAATAAATTTTCATAAAATATTACTTCAATCATATGTATATAGCAACAAGTGTAAAACAATTGAAGTGAAAATCTCACTTTTCCTTTCTTGTCTGCTATATACATACATGTATGTATCAGGTATTTTGTACATATGTGTCTGGAGACTAACTTCATAATTTATCCATAATTTGTGATTGAAAAAAAATGAAATAAAATTATTTATGATAAATAAATAATTGATTAATGATTATAAATTACTTTATGTAAATAAGAAGATTATCTTTATACCATGTATTGTTCAAGTGATCAAAATTGAACAAATAAAAATAATGACACGAGTTCTCGTATACAGTGAAATTTAAGTGAAATTTGCGTAAAATAAAAAGTGAAAAATTAATTCAGGAAGTTACTTTTTATTGCAACGACAGAAATATTTATAATCTGATATTTTTAGGAGGATACTTAAAACTGTTTAAATAAACTAATTTAATAGGCGAAGAATCAGGATGAATGATGAATTGAAGCAATTACATTGGATGTTATATTGTCAAGAGTCGACCGGTGTAACGACATTGATAATGATGATTTTGTGTATCTACTTAAATGTATCTATACATCGTAGTTCGTAGTATTCAGTACGCTACACACTATAGTAATAATTCATGTGCCAAGTGCCGCATATACATTCGTATTTTCATTGACGAGAAAAATTTGTTTTCTATAAAAGTGAAATATACGAGACTAATAACAAACATGAAAAATCAACATTTCAGTTTACACTTGCTCTGCTGCTCTACATTCTAAACAAGTACAACAGAACTAAAAAGAGTCGTGTTCGTGTAGTAGTAGTAAATAATGAAGAATGACTGTTGTTAACTAGTAGTGCTAGTATCTGGCTTATCGAGTACACTACACTAGTTGTAACTCACGCACCCATACATTCGTATTTTGATTCATAAGAAAAATTTCTTCTCTCTCCTAGCAAAATATGCGACACGAACACGAGTATGGGAATGAGAAACATGAAAAATCAATATTTCATTTTTCATTTTACTCTACTGCTCTACAATCTAAACAATTACAACAGAGCAAAACACAAGGTAATTGGAACGTGATTGGAACACTCAGAGTGTTCCAATTACCTTGAGCAAAATAGAACTGAAAAGAGTGGTGTAGTAAATAGTAGCAGTAGCAGTGCTTGCTCAGTGTAATCATTGACTGTTGACTATAGTACCAGTGCTATATGGTGCTAGTTTGTATCTCATATACGCTTGATACTTATATGAAAATAGCAACAAATTTTTATCCAGAAAATCACTTCATGATGTATATACTTTTATATGTAGTTGCTACGTTGCTATAAGTTTGTAAAAGTTTGTTGCATTTTTCGCTGTAATGATGATGGCAACATATAAAACATATACATACGCAGATAATATAGGATGTTGTAAATTTCCTTCGAAAATAAAAAAAAAAAATATATTTACCTTTTAAATTTGACATTAATAAATTGACAGTCAGAAAATTTTTCTAAAAACTTTTTCAAAATGAAGAAAAAATTTATAATTTAGAAAAATATAAAATAAAAATGTTAATAAATAAAAAAAATATTTTTTTAACGTTTTACACTTTAGAATATATCCTTTTAAAAAAAAAAAATTACATAATTTCTGTATAAATGAGGTATATATGATGACATGAAGTTTTTCAATGAAAACACTAGACAGAAACATCATAATGCACTACTCTGTACGGACGCTACAACTCGCACACATTTATGATGAAAGTTATTTAATAAGATCTTTATTTTATTTTTTTCATAAAAATTTGACCTTTAAATTAAATTTTTGAATCGACTATCTAACGTAAAGTTAAACAGAAACTTTATTCGTATTTTAATTGAATGAAAAATATATTTCAAGATCTTTAATCAAAATTTATACATATACGTATGCGATATATACGGTATTCGCTATACGTTCCTATATATCAAAATATATCAATTGTTGTATAAAATTGCAATTAAATTGTAAAAGAAAAAATAAAAAAAAATATCTAAGAAGGTAAAATATTAATACAATTTTAATATAAGTATGTAGAAAGGTTGGTATTGTACCTCTGACATAATTACAATTTTTATTTCCTACGGCATTTTTAATTCCATATTTTACACACTTGCGATGATAATGCTAGAAAATAAAAAAAAATAAAATAAAATTTTTGTTATAAAATTTCTATTATTATTGGTACAACGGCATTTAATTATTTTTCAATGTCTTTTGATATACAAAGAGACAGGATGTTTGTGAAATTTTATTTTGTTTTGTATAATTTTCTCTAAAAAATATTTTTCTTTTTTCTTAATTTAATTTCAATTAGATAATCTTAAGGGGGAACTATAATTGACATAGCTAACATAGGCTATGACATATGTCGGCTACAAACACAGCCAAATCAATGACCTAAACTATAATTGACATTACCGACATTCGTTAAAAATTCGTTTAACATAAGCTCGACATAAGCAGTACGATCGAAAGCGTACCTGACATAAGTAACATAAGACATAACGTCATTTTGTGAAATTCGTATTGCTTATGTTTAGTATGCTATCTATGTTATTATAGCTAACCAAATGTGACGTTTTAACATTCGTTATTTTTTCTCATGTGTCCCATGTCAGCTATGTCAATTATAGTTCTACCATTAGTCTTTTAGTCAGTCAAACATTATTCTTCCTTCAGGTAATCATTATCACCATCAGTTACACACTGGTTGTGCACAACATTGAATGAATTTATTGATTGACATAAAAGAGAGAAGTTCGTGGTTGGCTATTCAGTTCAGTTTGATAATTCGACATCGCATTCAGTACCTTCCTGTCATCACTGTTCAATATTTTTGATTATCGGTGAGCTATCTAAGCTTCTACGCAGTATAAATACACGTATGTGAAATTATGAATAATAATAAAGATGTTTTCAAAGTTGGAAGCTCGTGCTACTGGAAAATATTGTAGAACAAGGAATGATAGTGACACGAGAAATATAAAAAAAAAACATTCCGAATTGATAATCTTTTCAAAATGTGATTGTATACATACGAATGAGCTGAATGGAAACTTGTACAAGAAGTTTACAAGAATTTTCAATTTCTCAGAAATCCATGATATATTTCAGTTAACTGAGTATAATCACCACCCTATTTATGATGTTTCTGTATTACAACCATATCGATTATGACTTAAAGATTTACGTGTCAGTCTGCGTACATTGATATAGATTTTGAATTTTGACTGTGAATCGAAATGATTTTGTAGATGTTTTTTTATTTTAAACATTTCGAGATCATTAAAATCGAAAAAAAAAAATTTTTTTGATCAATAATACTACGATGAATATTGGATTTTGGTATCTACCTACCAACCAACCTATACCTACATTTATACGAGTATATAGTACGAATGCGAGTAAGATGAAAACAAATTTTCAATACTTTCTTTGTATTTTAATCAGAAAATAATAGGCAGATATACATCAGATACAGATTTCATACATTGCGCTTATATATCTAAAATTTAATATACATATGTACGTTACGTTACATTACGTCGAATGTATAATGATTGATTTTTTATTTCTTCTTTGTTTTTCGTTGAATATTAAATGCACATATATATATACATAACCGCTTCTTTTTATAGGTTAAAATGGTTCACTAAAACCGGGCACCAAATCTCGGGGGAGGGGCGAACAAGTACAGAATGAAAGTCAATAATCATTATGTTATGCTTGTAACTTCCAATCATTATGGCTTAATGTTGGCTTGATTGATTCAATTTGAACCAAATAAACCACTGCAATGAATTAATGCGAAACGTGTACTACAACGGTACAACATAAACAATATATCGAATTAGCAGCTATTACTTCTATTTATTTTATTTCTTTTCTTTCAACTTAGGGAGCGAAATGTTTAGAAATGCACCGGGCACCTAAGAGGCAAAAACTGGCACTGTACATTTTATACAAATCGATAACCTAAATTTTTTGTAATGAATATGTATATGTACTACACTATACAGCAAGATACTACGAGTAGATTATTACTATATGGATTATAGCGGTGTACTAGATGAAAAAAAAAAATAATAATACTCTGACAATTCGTGATTTATTCTTTGTTACATATTTTCAGATAAAATTAAAAATCAAAATATAATATTGTACCGTATAGACAGAGTATCTTTATCTGTATTGAGTTGTAGCGTTGTATGGAGTACAATGAATTTTTAGATGATTGAAAAATAGTATTATACCATTTTATGTATACCATATTCGTAGACATGTATGTACATTCAAGGTAACAATAAACATCTTTCTATACAATATAATTAAAGAACAAAAATATCTTTCTTACCATTTTTCGTATTTTGCTTTATTTTATCTAAATAGCTTGAAGATATTTTACGGTAAACGTTCATATTTATATGTATGTTTGTACTAATGTAGTATTTGTCGTATAGTCGTACATATATGTATTTTACGACACATGACGATTGTTATTAATGTGGGCCTATACTATTTTCAGAAATTGAAGTCAGTACAGGCAAGATAGGCATGCTTTTCTATATTCTTTCACATTGCGTTTGTATAAATCTGTCTCGTGTGTGGGGTGATCAGATCTCAATTTCAATCAAGACAGAGATATATTATTCAGAATTTCCTACAAAATATTATATGTGAAGTTATCAGAAACTCATCGGGTAACTTTTTCCATAAGCACAATACTGACTTCGATTTCTGAAAATAGTATAGGCATTAACTATATGTTATAAGCATATTATCATTTATATATTTTACAAAAGCAAGGTCATGGTGTTATTGTATTATATCGTGAGTTTATTTCTACATTCAACAATATGAATGCGTAATCCGCACGTATGTAACGCGTAAGACAATGCAGAATACGTACAGACGTAATCGTATACAAAAACAATAATAAACGACCGACCATACATAGTATAGTATGTATATACCGGAATTTTTTAGTTTAATTAATTTTGAGGTAAACATTTTCAATAATAATAATTCGTCTTACAGTGTGCTTGAAATTGAAAGGAATTTTTTGTTTTAAATAGAAAATGTAAAAAGAAATTGTAACATAAACGACTCGAATACACGCAGTGAATGATTTTTTTGAATATATAAGAACTAACTACCAGTAACGCGATGTGCACAACTTCTTGTGAGGAGAATAACACGACAAAGCATCTTTTCTGTGAATATCCTGCTGTCTCCTCAATTAGGATGCGTATTTTCGGTATTGATTTCACTAGACTCGAATCATTTGGATCGGATGTCGGACTAAGCTTCTTCGTTATCTGAGAGCAATGAAAAGATTCAACTAGACGGTGGCATGTGAGTACAATGAACATTACTGTCTGAGTGCTCAGATTCACGAGTAAGAATCCTTTCCCACCCCAAACAACAATAAGCATTTTAAGTCATAAAATTTACATTTCTAGTTTAGAAGCAAAAAAATAACTTTCGAAACTTTTAAATTAAATTTGTTCTTATCCTGTTTCTTATTTAAAATTTCATGGATAATAATTCGAAATTATCAATTATTATTAAAGTGAACTTTATTTGAAGATTTGTTTTGCTCGCAGCACTCTTAAGTGTAGGTATTGCTGAAATTATAATATAAATTTATTAAACAAAATTTATTATTATTTTTTTTAATTTTAATTTTCATTTTTATTTGTTTTTCTTTTAATAACAAATTAAATAAAAATTCATTCCAGTTTCAATTGAATATTTCTTATGTCTTGTTTATATGTACGCGAGCATTCCTATACATGCATACATATGTAAGTATATACTCGTATATAATGTACACAATACACATCATGAAAAGAAGCCAAACCAACAGAAATCACACCAAAGAAGGAAATAATCTAAACCGCAATTCCACATTTTTTAATATTATTATTTATTTTTTTGTTTTTCATTATTTTTCTTATTACTCATGGATTGAATGTCAATTACATATTTTTCATATTTTTATTTTTCCTTGTTTTGTTTTTAACTCAAAAACAATGATAATATGTTATAAGAAAGCATATATATACACATAAACTATCGTAAAAGTTGGAGAAAAAGTATGGAGCCTTAAATATAGTTTAGGATTGAAACAATTTTATATGTTGAGATAACTTCATTTAATTCTGTGACATTTTTGCTATATTTTTATGACGAAATCATAACTTTCATTCTTGTACAGAACTTCTAGGATTTTAATACGAAAAACTGTGTGACATGTGATAAGTTACACAATCTTCTTTAGAAGACTGAATTTCACATAACTGACACAGAGATTTGTATTAATCAAAACAATTTGATACACAGATGGCGCAATTCGCATGGTCGAAACTATATGATGGCTGCATTAAAAACCATTAAAATTGCTGATGGGAAATTAATGATCGACTTGGACGAGAGTAGTGCGCTGGTTGGGATTCGAACCGTGATCTCAAGATCACAAGACCGACACCACAACCATCGAGCTATTCAAGCCCCATATAGGATCTGATTGAATATAAGAGTTTGTGTTTTCAAAAGGTATCCAGTGAAGAAGAGGTCCGATACATTTTCACCAACCTATTATATACATTTTTATTTTGAATGTGTATTGAATAAAAATATAAAAAAATTTCATATGTAAAAAGATACAGTTTTTCTGGATTCTTTTTTTCATTTTTCTGCTATATAAATATACTAGCATAAAACTGATTATTTTTTGTTTTTCTGTTTTTTTTTTATATGTTTTATTTCTTGTATTTTTTGTTTTTTCTTGATATTGGTCATTTTATTTCAGTATTGTTTTCTATTATTTACGATATAATATTCTCCTACATATATTTATACGTATGTAAAGTTGTGTATGTATGCATGGACATATAGTTATTATTTACGTAATTATTATTATTATTATGACAAATAATGTTGTAAGGTATAAGTGTGAAATTAAAATAAAAACGTAAACGTAAAAAAAATAAAAATAAAAATAAAATCACAAAAAATATGAAAAAATAAAAAAAAAAAAACGGATACCATAGTATAGACTAGAGTATAATATACTCGTTCGTACGTTTAGAAGGAAAAATATTTGTTTTACTTTTAATCAATATTCACCTTCATGTAGTTTTGTATAATACTTACGAATATTATGCATGGGTATGAACTGCTCATATAGGTGGAGGATAAATTCATATTAGATTCATGTATGTTTATGACCAGTATTATGTGTGTAAAGTAATATTTGACTTGAACATCATCCATGCATATGTAATATAACGTGTGTACCAATTAAGGTGTAGTTTATTAACATATACGAGTATGTGTAAGTTACATTATGCATGAACATATACGAGTACAACATGTTATGTTCTCTATTTTTTTTCTATAAATTATTTTTATATGGATTTTCTGATTATTTTATATAAGGTACATGGAAGCGTATAAAATAATCTGCAATTGATTAGATACATACATTCATACAGAAATATGGGCACAAAAGTATACATATACGAGTATGTAACATATAACACATAACAGATACCTGCAAGCAAGTAGTAACCACATACTACTGTGATCAAAAAAGTAGTATACGATTTTTAAATAAAACACAACACAATCGATTTGTAACAATCTTTTAAATTTATTTAATCGCTCTCAATCAGCAGAATATACTATATAAGTCCTTTCGACTTGCATATCTTCAATAGAATCAAAATATTTGTCGCCATCAGAGCGATTATTTAAATTTTGGGAATAACTAGAAATCAGGCAAAGCTAAAACTGTCGAATTGGACGGTGGGCGGTGGACGGTTATGAAACAATATGACGTCAATTTTTGGGCAACTAGTCACCCACCACAAGTCTCAACAAATGCAATGTGACTCGACTTTTCAAGATCAAGATAAACTTTTTCTCTCATTTTTAAGCCCATCAGATTACGGACAAGATTATAGATGATAATCATAATTCATAGTAGATTACCGTATACGTAATTATTATGGTATATTGATAAAGAAGTTTTTCACCAGCATGGTATTTCTATATCGCTGATATGTGAGAAATCTAGTGTAGATCGCAATTTGGACTGAACTGTAACTGAAAGGGTGGTATTCATAGAACGGTAGTAGATTATTACTGTAGTAAATGTATTCATATAGTAGTAGTTAAATCTTTGATTAATATACAGTTGCTACCAGTGAATAGTAGTAGCAAAGTTAATCGCCGAAACGTCAATAAAATTTCAATTTCGAATCTGAATACACACAGCAGAAATAGGTTAATTATTTTTGGTTTACACAAGTTTATTTTAATTTATAGATACAATTGACAGATGGCACATTCGTTTGACACATCGAAAATTTTCGATATTGGTTTGTGTACAGAATTTATTACCACTTAATGATTAAAGTGGTAGTAAAGATAATACCGACTTACTATTGCTTTATGAATACCACCCTAAATGTGTCTACCTTTAAAATCGATACATGCACTTTTATAGGTGAAAGGGCAGTGAAAGTAGTAATCAAACCTGTCTCCTTAACTACACTAGAGATATTGGGATGAAATTTAGTACAGATTTCTATTGGAATACCATACGCTCTACTTCTACTATATCCTGTAAGGACAAAAAATCGAATTGTTTGGAAAAATCTCCCCATGATTTGAATGAAAATAAAATGTTTACTATACTTTTTGATCATTTATTTTATAGCTGTTATACCGGTAATTGTTGTAATACATGTTATATTATTTTTATTTTTCATTATTATGGCAGACATTACATATGCATTCATATACTCAATTGTATACAAACGAATATAATGTAAATCTATGCATTATCTTTTCATTTTTCGTATTATTATTATTATTGTTATTTCTTGATTTAAATTGATTTTTATTATCATTATTATTATTATTATTTACTTATTATTATTACATATTCATTTATTCATTTTATTTATTTTTATTTTTTTATTTACTATGTATATCATGCGTGATGCGTATGGTGATGTTTGCTTTCATTTTTATAACAAATATGCGCCTCGATTCGAGTACTCTTGTAATATTTATATTTCATATGAAAATACGGTAATTTTATTTTAAATTAACCTGTGAACGTATATGTACTCGTATGTAGATATATAATTATATGTACATGTTTTTAAAGAAGAAGTAACAGAAAAATTTAGTAACAGTATATGTTATAGTTATAATAATTATTTCATAAGTAACATATCGTGGTTACGTGTATATAGTTAAACATCAATTATAAACATGAAATAGCTGTGTTCCTTTCACGTGAGCGAAGTACTTCTAAGCAATTATTTTAGCAATGACTCAAACCATTCAAAGAAACATAAATAAATTTGACAAGTGAAGCAAAAGATAACCTTAAAATTATTTTACTTTAAATTTGAAAAATTTATATTAAAGATTTATATAAAACACTCCATATGATATTTGTTTATACCAAGAAATCTAACCTAAACAGTCAATTTTCATCTGTTGGATAATCTGAAACTAAAAAGACATCTGGTAGAAAGAAATAACGTAACCACTTACAAAGTACCAAAGTATGAGGGAACTACTTTTGAAAAATTGTTTGAGCAGTTCACACATAAAAATTTAATGAAGTATTAAACCAAACTGATTTTTAAGTACTTTGCTCATGTGAAAGGAACACAGCTAATAAATTAACCTAAACCCACAAACATTTAAGCTTAAAAATAATTATTAAAAGTTAGGTAGAGACACATTTATGATATTTTAATAAATACTTGATGTGTTTACATATGAATAGATTCGTAAACGAACAGCAGAAGTCACAAAATATTTAATTATTACGAGCATAATGCACACGTATTAAAGTTCACACAATGGTGAACGTGATGAACAAAAAGATCTGTACATTCAACTGAACGAAATTATCAAAAACATCGAAAAAATTAATTAATTTTTCTTTCAAAATTATTCAAAATTTCAATAATTTATTGTTGTCGTTTTTCCTAGCTATACCGTGACGTAGAAAAATGTTGTGTAATTTGTAGACTTCGATATCTTTTTAAATCGACATTCCTTGTAATTATTGCTTGTATTCATACCTGGTTATTTTATAGGTTGAAATGGTTCACTAAAACTGGGCGCCAGCTATCTGGGACGCGAATAAGTACAGAATAAAAGTCACATTCTTTGCGCAAATTTTGTCTTAAAATGTACATAATTTACGCAAGAAAAATAGAAGAAAAACTATATACTATTAACGTATCTTTCTACTTCTTTATCTAGGTACTTCTCAATTACTCAAGAGTTCAATGATCATGTTTGTTTACAAATGAAAATATAGGTCAAAACATTTATCGGATTTTCTTGTACACACAGATCAAGTTTCAATCTCAAATTCTTCTTCTTCGTACCCGGAACCCGCCCACTAAAGTGCAGTACAGTACTTACATAATTTTAACCAGAAAAGACAAAGACAAACTAATATTCGCTTATCTTTGTATTTTTCTTTCTACTTCTCTTTCTCCCTTTCTTCTTCTCAAATACGCAAGAATTCAATGATCATGTTTGTTTACAAATGAAAATATACATAGGTCAAAGCATTTATTTGTTTTTTTTTTTTGTTTACACGCGGATCTAGTTTCGATTTGAAATTTATTCTTCTTCGTATACGCCTACTACAGTGTGGTACGTAAGTATAATAAGCACAAGAAAAAAAGAAGAGAAAATACTAGTCGTGTGTTTTTCCACTTGTAGCTCTACTTCTCCTTCTACATCCTAAATACTCACGAGTTAAATGGCCATGTTTGTTTATTTTTCATGTTTTTCATATACAATATTCGAATTATACTAAAAGAAGGAAATTCAAAAAATTTTCCACAAAAAGAAAATACTAGATACATACTAGTAAACGAATACACATCATGATGTGTGAAATATTACTCGTAAGTATTATCATTTTTGTTTATTCTCATATTTTTGTATTATGTTTTGAATCTATCCAGAGACCTGCTGTAGTGCTGTAGTATATAAAATTGTATATTTTGATGCATATTATATGAATAATTAATTGTGTCTATGAATTTTATTAACACAAATGTATGCATATATCCTTTTTGATTTTATTTTCTCTTCAAATATAAGTCAAGATTTAGATATACTATACTCGTACATATGCATACAGTATAATATATTACTGAGAATAATTCTATACCTGACTATAATGATGACTAGCTTTATAATGTTCTTCAATTATTTAGGTCACTTTTGAATAAAATCTCAAGATTTCAAATTATTTCGAGTGTATACGTACACAAATACTTAAGTATACATTTATGTATAAGTTAAGTTTATGTATACATATTTCATAAAGGAATAAAATACATAGATAAATAAATAAATATTATTATTATGCATTCAGAATTTTGAACAAAATCATATATAAATACTACATGTTATACTTATACTAAAGGATACAAAATACATATTTATTTATTTCAACAAGGAATACAAATATAAATAATTTAAAATACACACACACACACATTGACAATATGACATACAAATACTACACTGAGAATACGAGTATTATATGACAATAGATACAATTGTGATAAAATATAAAATATGTATAAATTTATATATATTACTGAGTATACTTATGTATATGTACATACTGCATATAATCGTTATGACATAAATAACATCTACATATATAAATAGTGGTAGTAATATGGATAGTTTCATAGCGCAATTAATTTCAAAAATTAGTATACACATGAATTTTTTATGGTCACGTGAAAGACATCTTTATTGGAATGGAAGGTAAATTGTAAATAATTTCTTAAGAGATGCTATCTAACAATGAGTACAAATTAATAAGGTCTTCCTTTCGTTTTTATCGTAGTAAAATGTCACTTAAAGTATGCCTTAACGCAGAACATGAAATGAAGAAGAATGAGTCGAATGCCTTCATTGGCATTGTCGCATATTGAAATTATTAATTGACTTTTCAGCGGATGAGTTACTTATCTTTCTGAGCTATTTTCTCCAGTCAGCTGACTCTGATACTCATTCAAAGCTGAGTGAATTTTTGGGGGTACTGAAAGTTGAAAAAAGAGACAATGAAAATTTGAAAATCATTTCTCTTATATTTGATATGGACGGAAATCAAACTCACAATCTTCGAGACTAGTAGCCTAGTAGTAGCTACCAGTTGCTTTTACCACTGGACCACTGAGCTCCCAAATTATGCTTTTATACTTAGAACCAAATTTTTGGTGAAAATATTGAACTTTTAATGAAGCTACCCTTATTTCCACCACTATATGGCGTATATGAATGATGATGATATGATCCTTTTTTATAGTTTTTTTTTTCCTTCATTTCATTTCTATTTACGAGTATGCATGCATGCATAAATCATACATAGATACTGTGATTACTTTTTCATTTTCTTAACATTTTTCTTGCATTTTTAATTTATTTTCTATTTTGTTATTTTGATTTCTTTTCTTTATTATATTCCCTATCGTTATAATAATTTTCTTTAGGCAAATAGAATTCTATAATAAATAAGATACATATGCATGTAAATACATACACTTATATCGCGTATAATACTTATATGAAAACTTTTTCAAACTTTATCATTTCTTTCATTGTCAAAGATGAACATGAACCTATTTGTTTTTTCTCTTGATTTGTGCTATCGCATATATTAAATAATGTATGTGTGTCTGTATTTGAATAAAATATATAAATGTACACATACACATTAATATTATGTAAAATATCAATCTGTCAAGGAAGAAAACATTATATCTACATAATACAAAAGATTTATCAAATACAATATATAAACGTTCATGTATGTACGCATTCGTGTGTGTATCTATGAAATGACTATAAAAAATGTAGGATTGTCTTTCTTTGTTTCAGATTTTTTAATTAGTGAGTATGTATTTTTTCCTTAATATTCATGCAGATTCATAATGATTTTTTTATAGAACCAGCTGGAAGTTCTTGCTTTCCATGGGATGTTTTGGTCATTAATTTGGTCATGGTTATATTCTATTATATGTCACATACATCTTTCTTTTATTCATGGCACTACAATCCTTTGGAGGGTCGTGGCCGCTTTACAGTCTTCACCTCCACTTTTCCTATCCAAAGATAACTACTATATAGTCTCAAGTTCTGTGACCAACCCAAACATTTTATGTCTTTCTTTATGAGTATTTCGTTTTTTGTTAATATCTTCCCGGAACTAATTGAGCGATTGTCATGATTGTTGGCAAATTTTGAAAGATAATTCTGACTTCTCTGAATTTTAACTTCTAATCTGAATTTTAAAAAAAAGGTAATTTTGACTTTTCTACAAAACTTAATTAAAATTCAAAAACTGAAAATTTTGAACATTTTTTGAAAAATCGATGCGACACAACACCCAACCCCCTCCTGTGAAGAATTTTCAATTTTGGAGAATTTCGTTTTTGGTTCATATCTCCGGAACTAATTAATTGAGCGATTTTCATGATTGAGCGATTGTCAATGATCATTCTGTCTCTCATATGTTTTTTAAATTTTTAAATATTATTTGCAAAGCATTTTGATCGATGTTTCTTGAGGCTGACTTTGGAAAATCATTTGTTTCAAAATCGCTAAAGAAATGAATCGATTCATTCGAATGAATGTTTAAATGAAAATTGAGAGAGCGCGCATAAACCTGAAAAAAACTTTAAGTATCAAGTTTGTCATGAATATCAAAGGTGATACAATTTTTATGACTGCGGATGTACTTTACTTTATATACAAACTCTGTGTTCGGTATATTTTTTTTGAATTGAATTCATGTAATTTACTTTTTTTTTTAATAACAGTATACGATTATACACGTATTATGCACGAGTATTATATGTAAGTATATAAATAACAATAGATCATGTACCATTTCGTTATTTTCATTTTATTACAAATTTTCTTATAATATACAAGAACATAATATGTTCGTATACATAAAACTACGATATGTTCGCATCACTATATGAAGTATTACATAAGATATTCATACGACAGTATTCATTATTCAATTGTAGTAGTGTGAAGATATACATATACACACTTCTATTAGATATAGAAGATATATAGATATTCAATACATATCTATTTATTTATGGTAAATTATAAAGGTAGCAGCAACACAGCAACATATTCTTATTATCCATGGTTTTTGTTTACCTCACGATTTCACCTTAAATATATCTCAGTTAACAATCAGTTCATTTAATTTGCAAAATAAAAAAAATAAAAAACAACAACAACAAAAATAAACAGAAAATAAAACAAAAATAAGAACAACAAAAAGATAAAATAAAAAATTTGAAAAAGAAAAACAGAAAGAAAAATCAACAAATCCAAGTATTTCCTATATCGTATATTGTAAGAAATTTCCTCTATATGCATCATGAGTATGAACTTAGATACATTGAAGTACATATTTAAGATACATTACAGCTGAGAAATTAGATTCCCAATTCTACTATACATTCCTTATTTGCCTATGATTTAAATACATAGTAGCTTCATGCTTAAATGAGAATATATTTTATGGATTTAGGTGTAAGAATTATAAGTGTACTGTCACATGAGACTGATTCTGAATCTGAAAAATTCCGAAAATTTCAGAATCACAATCAAATACATTGTAGTATATGTGACCTGTTACACGGCTCTGAAAAATTCATCTTCTAAAAAAATTCCGGTTCGTACTTCCGTTTTGTAATCTGATTATTTTCAGAATAGAAAATGAAACATGCTGACAATAAATGTAGCATGTCACATGTACCTGAAATCTGAATCTGAATTCATAGCTAAACCACTCAATAAATTGACATAAAATTACTTGTTTATATACAACTTGAAGATCGTAAGATAGAAGACAGAAGACAGAAGATTAACTTTATTTCACCCTCCATTGAAAAGTGCGTCTTACCTACGTACTCGCCACTCATAGTAGTTATTGTTCGATGGTTTAATGTTCACTCGATAAGTAAAGTGTTTTATAACAATAACAAATTTAAAGAAAAATATTGAAAAGGAGTTTTCAGATTCAGAATCAGAATGAGCAAAAAGTGAATTATGAATCTGAAATTTTACGTTTCAGATTCAGAATCAGAATAATGTGACAGTAGACTAAGAGTATACATCATGAAGTAATTTTCTGTTTAAAAATTTGTTGCTATTTTCATATATCAAACGTATATAGGATACATACTAGCATCCTAGCACTACAACTATAGTCAACAGTCAATGATTACACTGAGCACTGCTACTATTTAAGTGTATTTACTACACCACTCTTTCAGTCCTCTTCACTATTTACTACACGACGCTTTCTAATTCTGTTTGGTTCTTCTGTACTTGTGTAGAATGTAGAGCAGCAGAGCAAGTGTAAACTGAAATGTTGATTTTTCATGTTTCTCATTCTCATATCTACTTATATTTCGCTTTTGGAGAAAATAAATTTTTCTCGTGAATGAAAACACGAATATGGGGAACATAAATTATTAGCGTACTGCCTAGTGCCTACTGGACACTACAGTGAATACATTTTAGATCTTAATCATCGTAATCATCGTAATGTAAAATGTTCGGTTTGTACGTAATATAAAATGCAACATGTTATAGATAGAGTATGGTATCTAAGTATATCAAAAAGAGTTATGGTATATAGTGCTACTGCTACTGATGTTACACTCCAAATCGAGCAAAGGATACATATAAATGTACAAACTCGTGTATGGTATATTTGCCACAAATGCACATTTTATCTATATATTTATGTATATACTATATTTTTGTGTACGTGTAGAGATTATAATTTTTTGCTGCTGCTGTTGTTGTTGTTGTTGTTAAGTTACAGAGAATATACGAGTATAACGACGATAATAATTCGTTTCATTTCATTCATGATTTTTTTTTATTTTTTTTTTAAGTTTTTCATTTTTTGCCATTTTATTCACATTTTTTTTTTTTTGTTTTCATTTTATTTTAATTTACGAGTATATGCATACACTTTATGGGCTTTTTGTTGCATCACAGCAGGCTTTAAAGGTGAAAACCCATAGGACGATGCAAGCTTCAACGCTGCAAGCCTCAAAAGCGAAATTTTAAACGCTGCAAAAGTTTGAGGCTTTGCAAATCCAAATCAATACCTCATCTATACCTAAAATCCACAATATATTTGTTTAAAATGACAACAGAGTGAGGCTTGCAGCGTGCTATGGGTTTTCAGCTTAATTGTCGATTTTTTGTAGTTCGTTGCATCGTATAGTTTCGTAGTTCTATTGACGTGAACGAAAATATCAAAGTAAACTCTTCGTATAGAGTTTACTTTTTCGTTGTTGTTTTTTAATTCATCTGTCATACATTTATTTTCTAATATTTTTTAATTTTTATGCCACCTAAGAACTGTCAAACATCAAACATATGAAACTACGAAATATAAAAGTTAGAAACTATACGAAGCATTTTACTTTCGTAGTTCACAGATGTATAGAAATAAACTATGAAAACAACGAAAACTGTGTAAAGACTAGGAAAACTAGATGTGAAAATTTAGTAATACCATTGTTCGAGTATTTTATTGACTTTATTTAGTTTTAATTCAGGGTGCGTATATTACGTTGACGCAATCGATCAACATCTGATCTGTTTTATAAGGAAATAAGAAATAGCAAGTGTTTTTTATTGATTTTAGAATTTCGTAGAATCTTTCATTTGCGTAGATATATTATAACAATTACTCATTGTATTTAGAAATTTTTTTAATTCCACGAAAAAAATTGTATAGTGTTGTTAAAAAATATCTATGTATCACATTTTTATATCGTCAATAATTGAATATCAAAACACTGTATGTTATGCATGTATGCATACAAGCGTACTAATACAATAAAAAATAATTGTTCAAGTTATTATATTACACATACTCGTATTAGTTGTAGTAAGTAAATAATCAAAACGTGCGAGAAATGTGTTGACGCAA
Source organism: Villa cingulata (assembly GCA_951394055.1). Classification (NCBI taxonomy): domain Eukaryota; kingdom Metazoa; phylum Arthropoda; class Insecta; order Diptera; family Bombyliidae; genus Villa; species Villa cingulata. The sequence goes on from OX596022.1 coordinate 37,489,650, forward strand.
AATTTAAAAAAATATTTAAGTAAACAGTACATTGACATACTAACGTGTTTTTTTTATATTACGCATTTCTATAAGTTTTAATTTTTATGTGTGGAAAACATCATTATGGCAGAAATGCCAGCTTCATACATTTTTCTTGTGAAATTTCAAAAAACAAAAGATAGAGAATGTGGAGAAAACTTTATCAGAGAGATCAGCACTTTATTTGGCGATTAAATGTTAAAGAGTCGTCGAGAAGAATAACAAAAAAATCCATTAGTTTTAGAAGCAATTAACGACTTCTACGTTGATGACATTATGACGAGTAGAAATTATTTGTAAGGAGCCAGAGAAATTCAAACTCAATTGTATTCAATATTGAAACCGACTTAATTTTAATTGAGAAAATGGTGCGCCAACCATCCACAATTAATTCAAAATACACTTTCGAAAATTTAGAAATCGAATTTGATTTTTCTACTTTATACAGTGATCACTTCAAAACACACTGCAGAAGCTGCAAGGACAATTCAAAGAAAGAAGCTCTCTTACATTATCTTTGCAGGTGTCCGGTATTGGATAGTATGCTATATGCTTTCACTAAGCTCCTCCTCAAAGAACTCGCGAATGTAGCCAGTTTTCGTGTAGATAGTTTGATCTACTAAGTACTACGTACTACCCAAAGAGGACGAAATGTCTACAATCTAGAAACTAGACAACCACACACAATGAGGAAGCTTTGTGCTAAGAAACTTTGAGTCCAGTGATTATGCTTATTACCTGTCACTTCTTTCCAAGGTGCTGCAGGTCTCCTTATTTCGAGAATATTTGCTTCAATTTGCTGTTGTCGAGATGATTTCTTAATTGGAATTGTTTTTCAATCTAAGAAATTTTCTAAATGTGTTTAATGAAAATAAAATCGTTGATAGTTTTGTCGACCCTTTTAAAAATTTGAAACTCGTATTCGTAAACGTATTCTGTAAAAATTTTTAAGCTTTTACAGAAATTTCATAATTTTCCGTACTTACTAGCTCTATATTCTAGATTTTGTTAGATCCCATCACGTCCTTGCTGAAAAATTTGATCTTAAAGGATTTAATTTGATAAAAGAATGGAAATGAAACTACAAAATGTTCCACTCAAAAACGAAGCCAGGAAGACCGAAGTTAAGATAGTTGAAATGATTTTCAAGATGAACTGCTGAATCTAGAGACGACACAAATTAAATAGCTACAGCACAGACAGAATTGAGTAAGTAAGTAAGTAAGACAGTATTGCCTCATACATGTGTATGCATACATGTATATCATTCAGTGTTTTTAAAATTCGAGTATTGAATTGAATTTTTTTTTAACTACACAGAGTCCAAAAAGTATTCGCTCACCTACTAATTCGTAGAGAAAAAGTAAAGGTTCATGAATTCACTTAGTCAAATTGAAGAGAAAATGTTTGACTTTAATTAAAATTCATTGTTTTGAAAAATGAAAAATGAAATTTTGAAAAAAATTAAATAAATTTTACAAATTTATTTCTTGAAAGCCTGTGAAAAAAATTTGTGCTGTAATATCGTACAAAAACACAAAAACAAACAAAAATATACAAAACACAAAAGGTGATCAGAGGGTTTTTCAATCATTTTCACTACTTGATGTACCTATTACTGCAAAAAAAAATAACTATAGCTTTGTATAAAAAAACATGCACTTTGTTGCATACATTTGTCCATAGTTTCTTATTTAAGCAGACATAATATGACGGTGTAAGTGATATCATTTTAAAGAGGAGAAAATTATCTATCATTTAACATCATAATTTACATATGTCGTCCTTCAAGTTTTGGAGATCTATCAATATCAAACAACGTTTGACAATCGTTTCTTTAAAAACATGAAATTTTGAATCTTTGATTCCTTATATCTCACGAACCACTTATTATTTCGGAACAAAATATATTTCATTAGAAAGAGGAAAAAGTTCTTTTTAAAATGCACTACTCTTCGTTATCCTGTATCCTTTTTAATAAATAAATATAACGGTTTTTGTGAAACACAGTGAATTTTTCGAAAAATTTTTAACGATACTTTTATCCCAAATATCAAATTTTCGCAAACAAGGACATATGATACATTAAAAAAGACATCCCAAAGTACAGTTCTGAAAATGTCCTGTTTCCATATCACGGGCTAGCGATTCGGAAGTTTCCCCAATATATGAGTCAAGTAAATATACTTGTACACTTATACTCGTATTTGTTAATAGAACATATAATATAGTTGTTATCCAAATACTGGCCAAATTTTTATAAATTACTGACGCAATTATATTATCTAATGAAAAAAAAAGTTTTCATTTGGTTATTATTTTGATTGAGATATACGTATGTATTTTAAAATAAGTATCAGTGAATACTAATAAAATTGTATAATTTTATAAAACGTGTCATGATGTAATTCTTTCCATAGAATATCGCTTTTAAATGATGTTTATTTATCAAACGACAATTGTATAAATAATATATGATAAGACGTATTATTAGACGTACACGTGTATTAATTAATATATTGTTATCCAAATAATGGAAAATTTTCATAAATTACTGACGCAATTATATTTTCCACGAAATAAAATATTTAGTTAGCACTAATTAAAAAAAAAATTGTTTTCAATGTAATATATAAAGGGGATAATTTTTTATCAGTTATCAGTATCACATAAGAAAATTTTGAATTAAATACATATCTATACAATAAATATATTTTAAATTTTATTTTATTCTCATATACGTTACACAATGAGAAATATTGGAGTTGTAATTTTATTGGCGTTTACCGTATTTATTGCATCAGAAGCGGTGCCAATACTTCCTATACTTAATGGGAATATTGGGCTTGGACTAATTGGTTCATCTAAAGAATCCTCACACGTTACTTCTAAACCTGAAGATGGAACTAATTCACCTATTTCGAATTCCGGATCACAAGGTTCTATAACTAAGTTTAACGACTTTCTTAGAGGGATATCTGCTGGAGCAACAGCAGCAACACCAACTGACACGGAATCAGATTTGAAGTATAAAAATGCTAAAACTAACCTTGACGACTTTCTTAGAATGCTATCTGCTGGAGCAACAGCAGCAACACCAACTGTCACGGAATCAGATTTGAAGAATGAAGGGCAAAACAAAAATAGTTTTACATTCGAATTTGGTTTGAATACCGGATCACAAGGTTCCAATAAAGATTCTACAACTGAGTTTTTCGAATTTCTTAACCGTTATCCTAATCTTGGAAATACTCCTAAGTTGAAACCCAAAGAGAAGAAAAACGATGCATTAATTCCAGGTGTTTTCAACTTTCTTGATAATGGCATAAAAGCAGTCCTAGACTTTTTAGGACTTAAAAATAATTGAGAAAAATATTATGTGAAACATCCAAATTTTTATATATATATAAGTATACTTAAAAGCACAAATTTTTTTCTTTATAATTTTATTTGTCTACAATATTTTTTATAGTATCTCATGTAATTATATACATATTTGTGAATCTGTAAAATAAATAAAACTGATTTTAATTATAAAACTGGTTACATTTCATCATTAAATCATGAAGATTTCAAGCATATTTTCAAAAACATCCTTTAAGCTTTAAGGTAAGAGATTTCTGTCCAAAGAAAAAGTGGTCGCCGAAAATAACGCCTGTTTTCAGACTACAGATAAATCGTTTTTTATGTCAATCATAGAAAAGATATGTAGATAATCGTTGCACTTGAAGGAGACTATATTGATGTACATAATGTATTAATGTAGGAAAAATTTCTAAAATAACGTTATTTTGGTGATTAAAGCACGAGGCTTCAGGGTGCTGGATGATATCAATTTTACATCTTCAAATAACAGAGTTTATTTATTTATTTATTTTTTTTTCACATTCCTAACACAAAATGGCAGCTGATTTACATTTAATTTTACCCCACCCTAATCTATATAAACCAGCGCAATTTAAATGGAAAAATCTTAATACATAGGTAAGTACTTTTTTTTTTATCACCGTTCGTACAATACGAGTGTGTAGCAGATCTCTATGTGCCTACATGTATTTCTATATGAAAACTAAAATATTCCCACAGGAAAATTTATATTTGTCGAATAGGAAAAAAAATAATTATAAACCATAACAAAACAAATAAAATGTTTACGAGTATATCTGTACCATATAAAATAGTAAAACAAAAACGTAAAATAAAACGATAACCATAAACTAAATACTATATTAAATAAATAATATCATATTTAAATGACTTTATAATACAAAAAGAAAAAATGATATATCGAATAAAACTACATAATAATCATCATCATCAGTGGCGGCTCGTGACCAAAATTTATGGTGGGGCTAATGATTTCAAGGGTTTCCACTCCATCCAAGAAGTAACGCTTTTAGAGGGTTAGTCCATATTAAAGATACACTTCCCCAGAATATTGTTTTTTGGAAAATAAGTTATGTATTTTGGGCTTCTTTCAAAATTTACAAACTTCATAAAAATAAAACGTTAAAAATACTTAACAAAATATTTTGATAGTAATAATAAATATCTTTAAAAAAAAAAACAACTTAACTTAAAAATATGGATTTGTATCATTTCTGTATAATCTAACATTTCATTTAAAAAAATACTCAACACTTCGATCTTTCTCTTGACCAAAAACAAATTTGCTAAAATTTGCAATGTTTATTATTTATAATTTCTCTGCGCATTGAAATAACTGCAAAGGAATTTAGTCGACTTTAGATTCCCATTATATTTAATTTTAGATTTTAATACTTATTCAAGTACCAAAAACCCTTTTAGATACCAAAATGCTGATAGGATTCATTTAAATATTCTTGAAAATTTTTTATTTTCATTTTCATCGTAAGAAAATTTGAAAATTGCGGAAATGGAAAAACATTTCAAAACATATCATCGCTTTAAATGGCGGTAAGTTCTTATTTGAAATATTTCTTCAAATCGAACGGGTAAAAAACACAAAATTTTTTAAAATGTTTGGCGAAAAACCTAAAATTTAAGAAATTTGTTTGGGTCTGCAACATTAAAAGATAAATTATGAACAAAACTCCTAGAACGTTTGTGTTGTGATAATATCATAAATTAAATTCGATATGATTTATTCATTCGAATGGAACTAGCGTAAAACATTTTCAATCTTACATACCATTTACGCTGGTAACCAATTATGAAAATCGTAAAACGACAAAAATTGTTCAACTGGCTTTTCTCGATAAACGAAAAAACATTATTTTCATTTTTCTATGAGAGAAAAAAATTCCAGAGTTCAAAATTCAAGAGAAGTGTAATTATTTAAAATGAAATGATTTTCAGTCTCTAGGAAATTCGTGTCTTATCCAGTATGCAAAAAAAATTGTTAAAACTCAAAAGCAAAAATTTTTGAATTGTAAAAATTGTAAACTTGGAAACTTTCTTCTTAATTAAAAATTATTTTGATCAAAAAGAGGAAAAAACGGAGTTAAGTTGAATTTGAAAAAAGGAATTAAAATTATACTTAAATTATTACAATTTTTTTTATTAAAAACACTTAAATATGACGGTTTTTAATTTTTAACGGATGTTTTGACTTTTTTAAATATAAAACGAACAAAAATTTAAACAAACATCCTCTGGTGGATGCATTTGTTAATACGAAAACATAAGTATACATATTATATACATAGCTATATGTACAATGTATAATGTGGTATAATATATCTATGTATATCATTCATACTTCATACTTTGCTTTTGAACAATTTAAACCATATTCAACATTATTCAACATAATGGACTGATGGGACTGTAAACCGATTAGCCCCATCTCATATAAATTATTTCGTGTTTGTATTAACGCAACAATAAAAAATACATAAGACTGTTGACTGAGTAATACAATCCAATATAAACTTGCCTTGTATGTTAATAATATATATAAATATAATACATGTCATTCTTTATATAGATCAGAGAAAAGAAAGAAATGAAGGAATAGAAGATAAGCAAAGCAGTATACATACATACATACCACCATTTACTTCACTATATCGCACAAACAATAGAAATTATGATCATTGTTTGTGCTGTAATACAAAAATGAAATACAATAACAATTCATATGAGAGGGCTAATTGAAAACAGCCCGGATCGAGCACATATAAATTGTTTTTGTAAAATCAAAACTGAATGAATTGAAACGAATTATTCATTCTTCTCACAGAGTTATATGGTGAGTTCATCCGGGCTGGTAGTGAATTAGTCCCGATGAATAGACAGTCAGACAGTTTGAATGTTTGATTGAATGGTAATTATTGTTATTACCAGTGATGCCCCCATTTGAGCTTGTATACGAAGTAGATCGACACCAAAATAGTAGTAGATTGGTGCTAAATAGTAGTAAATCTCAAATTAATTTCTAAAAGGCTGGAGATAAAAAATTCGGTAAATTTTACACAGATAAATCATTCTTATTAATGTTTGTACTTTAAGAAAAACCTTCCATGATTCATTTATTTCATTTTTTTTTCAGTTACAAAAATTAAAAAAACTAAAATAAATTTTGAAAAATAACAAAAACTTGAAAAAATCCAACTTGAAAAATAATATAATAACAAATTAAAATTTCAAAAAATTTAACAAAATAAAATTAAAAAAAGGTAAAAAAATAAAATTAAAAAAAATTATTGTTTGAGTTTAAATTCTCCCGAATGATATGTGAATCTACTTGAATATTTAAGAAGATCTTCTGACGGTGTCCAAATTGATTCTTCTTCAAAGTTGATTAATAACTTACTTAAAAGAATATTTTCGCTTGTTTTGACAGAAAGTCTGTTTGTTTTTTTAGTTTTTAATAAATTCATATCTGAAAATATTCTCTCCGCAGCTGCACTGCTGTGAGGTAAAATTGCAAGTTTAAGCATATATTCAGCAAGAGAATAAAACAGAAATACATCTGTTCTGTTTCAGTCTTTATTATAAAAATTATGAAAAAATGGTAGTAGATTTCGTTTGGTGCGAAGTAGATTTTTCTGGTCACAAAATAGTAGTAGATCTACTACAATTGTAGTAGGGGGACATCTCTGGTTATTACATGTATTTGTATTGAATGAGGTAGAAATATAAATATACATTAATACTGAGTGAAACGGAAATAGAATTATATGTATGGTTTATTCGAACTTATTTTTCATACATTTTTGTTGTACATATTTACAAAGATAATACAGTTTATGATGCTAAACCCTACATTATCTTCGATGTTTATAAATATTTTTAAAATTCAGACAGGCAGTTATAACGATTTTTTCTTCTGCGTATTTTATGAAAAAATAATGTATTCGTTATACACACTTGAGTGATGTAAAATTAACTAAAGTTTTTACATATTTTTATTGAATGAATGATTATAAAAATATTATTGATGTGAAAAATAATTTTTAAATTTATTTATTGGTATTTATAAGATTGAAAATACGATAATCTTGGTGGGGCTGAGCCCTCCTAGCCCTATACGAGGAGCCGCCTCTAATCATCATAATAACTGGCAAAGTGGTTTCTCAATTTGTTATAAATTTACTTATTCCAATATCATCAATTAACCACATACGAGTTCATATGAATATGTACGTGCAAAAGTAGTGTATATATTTTATAGTATACTTTTATATTATTTCTGTTTTGAAATTTATAAACTTCCATCTTCCATCATCACCATCATCATGTACGAGAGAGTATACGTCTACACATAAAATCTAGAAATCAATCTTAAAATTTAAAAGGTTTCTCTTTTATTCAGACATAAGCATAATATATCTTTTTTCATTTAGCTGGTATACGCAAACGCATTTAACTAACATAAATATAATGTAGGTACTGTTTTGTATATATGAATTATGTTTAGTTAATTAATTAATTAAAAAATAAATAAATAAATAAATTAAGATAGAATATAATACTATAAACTCGTACATATAAAATTAATCTATCATAATGTCTGTCTGTTATTGTCATTTAATATCAGCTAAGTCCATAATTACTCCTCAATAGCAATACAGTTCTAGATGGGCCAGGGCTTTTATTAAAATGATTTCTAGAAATTTCCCAATGGTTTTATTGCTGTGTCACAAAAAAATAGTGTCTCATTTGTTTCTACAGTTCGAAAACTGAACTACATAACTTTCTTTCTCTTCCTTTGACTTACATTTAAATTATGCAAGTAGTGCATTTTTTTCTAATGCTGGTAGTACTAAAATGAGTTAAAAAATACTACAGAGAATGAAGTTTAATAGCTCCCAAAATGTTGGGAAGTGTTGGGAAATGTTGGGAAATGTTGTGGAATGCTTTCGATGACAATACAATGTCAAAAGTGTGTGTTCTTGATTGGTACAAATTGTTTGAAGACAGTAGAAAAGGTCATCTTGGTCATTTCAAATTCAAAAAATCTGTTTCGAAGATCGAAAATAAAGTTGTCGTTTTAATATCAAAATTAAGTTATACCCAAATTGAACGCAACGAAATAAATTTGGAATAATATTAAGTCTTTTTTGATATTTTATTTAAAAAGTTTATTTTTTAATTTTTATTCCTATAGATCAGATTTTAATCAAACTTCTAAATGTATGAAACTAAATCTCAGTCTCATGTTACTTTTTAATTTCTCTAAATTAGAATTTGACTTAGTTTACGTTCAAATGACTATACAACAAACGGACTATTAATGCATATATGTATACCAGTATATGCGAATTTTGTAATGATTCTCTTATTTATTCATTTGTGTATTTTTTTGTGTAAATGATTGCATAAAAAATTCAATTAAAATAATATGTAAAATGAGCGTACAAACAAAATAACTGAATAAATACGAGTATTGTAAATTAAAAATAATCTAAAAGTCAATCTAATTAAAATCATTGTGAATTGTCCATTATTTTATGAATTTAATTGAAAATATAATTCTAATTTATGTTTTTTATATTAATTTCACTCACATCCTATACTAGCATGTATTCGAACTTCATATATGTATGGTTATGATTCATAGTTATTTTTTTTTCTATTCGACAAATATAAATTTTCCTGTGGGAATATTTTAGTTTTCATATAGAAATACATGTAGGCACATAGAGATCTGCTATACACTCGATATCACGAACGGTGATAAAAAAAAAGTACTTACCTAAGTATATAGATTAGGGTGGGGTAAAATTAAATGTAAATCAGCTGCCATTTTGTGTTGGGAATGTAAAAAAAAATAAATAAATAAATAAACTCTGTTATTTGAAGATGTAAAATTGATATCATCCAGCACCCTGAAGCTTCATCCTTTAATTATCAAAATAACGTTATTTTAGAAATTTTTCCTACATTAATAAATTGTGTACATCAACATAGTCTCCTTCAAGTGCGATACACTCATACAACGCTTATCTACATATCTTTTCTATGATTGACATAAAAAACGATTTATCTTTAGTCTGAAAACAGGCGTTATTTTCGGCGACCACTTTTTCTTTGGACAGAAATATCTTACCTTAAAGCTTAAAGGATTTTTTTGAAAATATGCTTGAAATCTTAATGATTTAATGATGAAATGTAACCAGTTTTATAATTAAAATCAGTTTTATTTATTTTACAGATTCACAAATATGTATATAATTACATGAGATACTATATAAAATATTGTAGAAAAATAAAATTATAAAGAAAAAAACTTGTGCTTTTAAGTACTTACATACATGAAACATATATAAAAATTTTAATGTTTCACATAATATTTTTCTCAAATTATTTTGAATTCCTTAAAATTGCTAGGAATTTGTTTTTGCAATGTTCGAAAATTTTTCTAACGTGGGGAATTAATGAATCGTTTTTCTTCTCTTCGGGTTTCAACTCAACAGTAGTTTCAACAGCAGGCTTATCAAGAAATGGTGAAAAGTCAGATGTAGAATCTTTATTGCAGCCGTCTGATCCGAAATTCAAATTCAATACGATTATCAAATTATTGTTTTTTGGCGCTACTTCTATAGTAAAAACAGTAGGTGAATTAGTGTCATCTTCATGTTTAAAACTAATTGGTCCAAACTGATACTTCCCATTAGATTCAATATAGAAATTATAATCGTTTTAGTTAATACAAATGAATTAACTATACACAAAGCATCAGTAACGCCATCTGAATCAACGAATTTAATTAAAACATTTAATTTAATTTGTAATTGAATTTGTAAATTAAAATTAATTAGTAGATTGGAAGCTTTTATTTGAAATTTGACATTTGTTGAAAAAATTAAAGTAAATTCATATTCATTAAAAAAGTAAATTTAAAGATTTGTAAAGTAGATTTAGTTTTTTTGAAATCTTGATTTATTTGTGTTTTAAAAATACAAAGAATGTTGCAACTTGAAAAATTAAAATCTTTTGTAACAGAAATTTTCAAAATACATTTTTAAAAATTAGTAAAATTAATTTGTTAAAAGAAAGTTATATTTATATTTAAATTATAACAAAATTCTTTGAATTATTTTAGAGTAATTATATACATAATTTTTTATTATTAGTTATTTTACAATTTTGTAATTAGAATTAAGGTTTAAATTGTTAGCTTTAAGGTTTATTTTCAATAAAATTTTTTATAACCTTTTGTAAAAAAATTGTGTTCTTATTTATAAAATTGAAACCGGCACCAGTTTTTATTTATAGTTAAATCAAATTATTTTGATGATTTAACATTTGGTCCTTCGAGCCGGATTTAAATAAAAACACAATTTTTATTAAAAACATTATTTCAAAATTAGAAACATTTTTTTTTTACAATACAATTTCTTAAGTTTTTAAAATCAGTCTGTAAAAAATGAATAACATTCAAAATTTAATCAAATTACAAAAAAATTTAGAGAAGGAATTAGGTAGCGTTACTATTAAAATAAAAAAGAATTTAAATGAAGATCAACCGGTTAATGTCTGGGAACGCAGAATTCAAAAGTTGAATGAATTAACTGATAAATTCAAAGATAATCATTATTTAATATGTCAAGCAGAAGATTGTAATAGTACAACTGAATATCTTGATCAAAATAAGTATGATGAATTTGAAGAAACATGTTTCAATTTAGTTACTGAGCTACAAGAAAAAATTAATTCATTAACCAAAGCTGGTAATGCATCTAATGACGATTCTACACATATTACAACAATCGTATCACCACAAAAATCTAGAATAAGGTTACCTCTCCAAGAACTGATTACTCAGAATTGATTCCTGGCATCAAATAATCGATTCTTTTTTTTTTTTAAGAAAAAGTGATTTTTTTATATGGGCCATGTTCGCTTTTTACAATTTTTGATTGGTTTAAATATGAGCCAGTAGAAAATAGATTTTAAAAATTGATGTAAAATCGATTCTGAATCAATTTTTAAGTGGATTCAATGATAATTTAGAATTGATATAAAATCAATTATTTGCAACCAAAAATAATCGATTCCTGGCATCGATTAATTATCAATTCTAATAATTGATTAATAATTGATTCTTAAAATTCATTTGGATCAACTGGATTTGGATGATAGGATGATTTGGATTTTGGACAAGACAACTTTATTCAAATGGATATTCGCTTCATTTAATTCATCTTTATTGCTATTTTCATTATTATTATGATTGTTACTGCTCAATGAAAATATTACACTTGGATCGTTGCACAATGAATGAAAAACTAAGTTTTTTTTGACATTTGTAGATGGTATTAACACTAACACTATAAAGAAAATTTCGTTTCTCATATCAGATGTACTATGTTACATAATCAATATGAGTTTTGAACATGGTATTTTCTCTGAAGCTTTAAAAACGGCAATTGTTATTCCTATTTATAAAAAAGGAGTTGAGTCTGATCCAGGTAATTATCGTCCAATTTCATTACTGTCCGTATTTTCTAAAATTCTGGAACGTCTGATGGCAAAAAGAATGGTATCGCGAAGGCAAGAGTACTGAAGATGCTCTATTGTGTGTGCTAGAAGAGATACATAATAAACTTGATAATGGTCTTAAAGTTGCTGGCTTGTTTATAGATTTCACGAAAGCCTTTGACCTTGTGGACCATAGTGTACTACTCAGTAAACTAGTTAATGCGGGTTTCAGGGGTATTAGCCATTCATGGTTACTATCTTATCTTACTAACCGTAGTCAAATAGTTAATATGAATGGCATAAAAAGTGATATTTTACCACTATCCAGTAAAGGTGTACCACAAGGTTCAGTCCTTGGTCCTTTATTGTTTTTGATCTATGTTAACTCTCTGTGTACTTATAACTTTATTGGTCAGCAATATGCGTTTGCTGATGATATGTCTTTTGTCTACAGCTCTCCTACAATAGATGAATTAAAGCATCAAATAAACAAAGACTTGCAAAAATTAAATAAATCGCTCAAATTGCACTATATGATACTAAGTAACAAAACTAAAATCATGATTTTTACATTGAAAGGACCTCCAGTTAAATTGATGATAGATTACCACAGGTGCGAAAATAGTAATTGTGACACAAACTGTTTCCAAGTTGATTGTGTGGATAATTTTAAATTATTGGGAATTACGCTGGACTCCAACCTCAAGTGGACTATGCACATACAGAAACTTAAGTGTCTACTTTATTCGACTTTAAGGAAATTTTATTTGATTCGATCCCTATGTCCTAAGAATGTTCTATTAATGTTATACTTTTCTCTAGTTCAATCCCGCCTCGAATATGGACTATCATGTTGGGGTGGTGCATATATATCTAACCTAAGAGCTATAACTGTAGTCCAAAAAGGATTAATACGAGTGATATGTAATAAAAATTCTCTGTATCCGTCATTGCCTCTCTTTCAAAATAATAATATCCTTCCCATACGCAATTTATATATATACAAAGTCCTGAAATTATTTTTCAATAGAAGCAACTCATTTGCATGCATGAGATTGACTAACTATTCTCTCAGAAGACAGTATTACTATCCTATCATAAGATTTAATACTGAAGTGTATAGACGATTTTATACTAATATTGGGCCTTACATCTTCAATAAACTACCAGACTACTTAAGAAATATTAGTAGTAAAAGAAAATGTTTGCTTGAATTAAAAAAGTGGCTTCTTAATCATGATAATGTTGAGCACTTACTTAATGTAATAGCATGAGCAATGAACCATCTTATTTCGGCAATTTGCTTCTAATTCTGTGGTTATCGTAATATATCGTTTTATCAGTAATAGTAAACTCACCTCTCACTTCTTAAATTATTAATTTACAAATCAACACGGTGCACATTTGACACTGGTCTCGATCTTGACCACTAAATGTGCCAAACTATCAACGATTTTATTTTCATTAAACACATTTAGAAAATTTCTTAGATTGAAAAACAATTCCAATTAAGAAATCATCTCGACAACAGCAAATTGAAGCAAATATTCTCGAAACAAGGAGACCTGCAGCACCTTGGAAAGAAGTGACAGGTAATAAGCATAATCACTGGACTCAAAGTTTCTTAGCACAAAGCTTCCTCATTTTGTGTGGTTGTCTAGTTTCTAGACTGTAGACATTTCGTCCTCTTTGGGTAGTACTTAGTAGATCAAACTATCTACACGAAAACTGGCTACATTCGCGAATTCTTTGAGGAGGAGCTTAGTGAAAGCATGTAGCATACTATCCAATGCCGGACACCTGCAAAGATAATGTAAGAGAGCTTCTTTCTTTGAATTGTCCTTGCAGCTTCTGCAGTGTGTTTTGAAGTGATCACTGTATAAAGTAGAAAAATCAAATTCGATTTCTAAATTTTCGAAAGTGTATTTTGAATTAATTGTGGATGGTTGGCGCACCATTTTCTCAATTAAAATTAAGTCGGTTTCAATATTGAATACAATTGAGTTTGAATTTCTCTGGCTCCTTACAAATAATTTCTACTCGTCATAATGTCATCAACGTAGAAGTCGTTAGTTGCTTCTAAAACTAATGGATTTTTTTGTTACTCTTCTCGACGACTCTTTAACATATTTAATCGCCAAATAAAGTGCTGATCTGTCTGATAAAGTTTTCTCCACATTCTCTATCTTTTGTTTTTTGAAATTTCACAAGAAAAATGTATGAAGCTGGCATTTCTGCCATAATGATGTTTTCCACGCATAAAAATTAAAACTCGTAGAAATGCGTAATATAAAAAAAAACACGTAAGTAATTCAATGTACTGTTTACTTAAACATTTTTTTAAATTTTGCGTCAACACATTTCTCGCACGTTTTGATTATTTACTAACTACAACTAATACGAGTATGTGTAATATAATAACTTGAACAATTATTTTTTATTGTATTAGTACGCTTGTATGCATACATGCATAACATACAGTGTTTTGATATTCAATTATTGACGATATAAAAATGTGATACATAGATATTTTTTAACAACACTATACAATTTTTTTCGTGGAATTAAAAAAATTTCTAAATACAATGAGTAATTGTTATAATATATCTACGCAAATGAAAGATTCTACGAAATTCTAAAATCAATAAAAAACACTTGCTATTTCTTATTTCCTTATAAAACATATCAGATGTTGATCGATTGCGTCAACATAATGTACGCACCCTGAATTAAAACTAAATAAAGTCAATAAAATACTCGAACAATGGTATTACTAAATTTTCACATCTAGTTTTCCTAGTCTTTACACAGTTTTCGTTGTTTTCATAGTTTATTTCTATACATCTGTGAGCTACGAAAGTAAAATGCTTCGTATAGTTTCTAACTTTTATATTTCGTAGTTTCATATGTTTGATGTTTGACAGTTCTTAGGTGGCATGAAAATTAAAAAATATTAGAAAATAAATGTATGACAGATGAATTAAAAAACAACAACGAAAAAGTAAACTCTATACGAAGAGTTTACTTTGATATTTTCGTTCATGTCAATAGAACTACGAAACTATACGATGCAACGAACTACAAAAAATTGACATGAATCCCTCTAACAATTATACGTCTACATTTGTATGGGTAGGAGGTGGTGATGTTTGCTCGTACTGTTGTGTAAATCTAAAAATAAAATTTTCTCATTTGTCGTAAATTGAACCGTACATGTATGTATATAAGTATATGTAATGTACAAAGTGAAATGAAAGGATAAAAATACGAATGCATACAGAGACACAGACAATATAAAAAATTAACTAAAAATGAAATAAAATAATGAATCAAAGTATTGCATGTGTAAAAAAAAATATACGAGCATTAAAATTTATATGTATGTACGAGTATGTATGTGCATTTGTGTATGTGATGCAGATAGTATAGCAACCTTTATAAATTATCTGTTGTATTTGTTTAAAAGCCTTTTAATTTTTGTCACATTGTGTGTAGATATATAACAAATAATTTATTTGATTCAATTCAGCATATAATATATCGTGCACGAGGTACTATGTGCCATGTTTTTTATGCTACCATCATGCCATCATCATTGCAGTGAAAACTGCAACAAACTTTCACAAGGATATAGCAACGGGGCAAAGCAACTATAAGCCTACTGTCACATGAGTCTGATTCTGAATCTGAAAAATTCAGAATCACTTTCAAATGCATTGTAGTAAATGTGACTTGTTACATGGCTCTGAAAAATTCATCTTCTAAAAAAATTCCGGTTCGTACTTCCGTTTTGTAATCTGATTATTTTCAGAATAGAAAATGAAACATGCTGACAATAAATGTAGCATGTCACATGTACCTGAAATCTGAATCTGAATTCATAGCTAAACCACTCAATAAATTGACATAAAATTACTTGTTTATATACAACTTGAAGATCGTAAGATAGAAGACAGAAGACAGAAGATTAAACTTTATTTCACCCTCCATTGAAAAGTGCGTCTTACCAACGTACTCGCCACTCATAGTAGTTATCGTTCGATGGTTTAATGTTCACTCAATAAGTAAAGTGTTTTATAACAATAACAAATTTAAAGAAAAATATTGAAAAGGAGTTTTCAGATTCAGAATCAGAATGAGCAAAAAGTGAATTATGAATCTGAAATTTTACGTTTCAGATTCAGAATCAGAATAACAAAAAGTATATAAAAGTAGGAGAGAAACTGATTCATAGGAACATTCGGACCAAAAAATTTTTCAACAATTGTAGGTGTCGGTAGTGATGCCAGCGAAAAACTCAATATAAAAAAAATAGCATCACTTTATGCCAAGCTCCCAACTCCATGTAAAAATAACGGGATTTCTTTTTGCCAAGCCCAAACTTTTTCAGTATAAAGCTTTTCTCTCTTTATATGGAGTTGTATAGGAAAAATGAGAAAATGAATAAATTTGTTTACAACAGCTGATATTTTATCAGTTGTCATTTTGCTTTATTTATAGGTTTTGCATGTTTTGCGTGCAATATAATATATATACAATATAAATATATAGAATATAGTGTAAAGAGAATAGAGAAAATTATATACCAAACACAAAACTTTTTCATATTATATTTGTTATTTGTTTATATGTATGTAAGGCTACACAGCAACCAGACCAGCAACATTAAAGTATATAATACATAAATCCATTCGCATGTATGTATTGTATATTGTATTACAAATGCCATATATAATTTATGTGCATGCTTTGGCCTTTTTGAATACAACATGCAATATATACTTGATCATTATATTTATATAATGTATTTTATATGCAAGTTTGTATGTATGTTAAGCACTTTGTTTAAATTTTTATATATGTATTTATACCAAGTATTTGTATGTATACATACTAAATAAATACGTTTTAATTTTAACATTATGCATTTGTATTTACATATAAATTGCTAATTCACAGGCGTGAAAAAATTATGGGACTAGCAAGACTTTTTTAAAAAAAATACTTTAAAACGTATATGTAGATTATTAATTAATTTTTATAATAATTATTATTTTTATTTTTAATTAATTCAGAAATATTAAAATATAATAAAAAATAGAAATATTGTTAATTTCGTTATTCCAAAAATAAAAAAAATAAACATTATAACAAAACTACTTTGAGTAAATGATAACCTTTAAATCCAACAGACCACCTCTAATCGTCGCTATTAACTCCGCAAGGATTTTACGAACTTTTGTGGATTCTTTCCTGTTCCCTTACTCTTCTTGTAATAATTTTTCTTAAAAATTAACTGATTTATCTTGATATATTTTTCCATTTCTTTTAATTGGCAATAGATGTTCTATGAAATTTTTATGAAAGCAATATGTTTTTACATTTTGTTTTTTTATGCTAAATATCGAATATCCATATATCAGTGTGATTATGTTTTCTAATGATGAAAGATTATGTTTGTCCCATAACTTTTTCACGTCTGTGTGAAAGAGTATTATCATAATTAACTCTATATGTATATATACATATACTTAGATATTTATTATCATTTATTTTATAAATACCTACTACTTATATTGCTAAATTGTGCAATGTTGTCTGTTTGCTGTTTAATCTTTGATAATTGGTTATGAGTGCTATGTTTTTTGTTAGTGTACAGTCTACAGTCCGCGACAGAATTATGTATTATAATACATTTTATAACACATTGTGTAAACAAAAATATCCTTTATAATTTTTTAAAAATTATATTTAATAATTTTTTTTTTATTTAAAATTTTTAATTTGTAGTTTTTAATTATTTTTTTTTTTTTGCAAGGAAATTTTTCGGTCTAATTTTATCTTAAAAATATGTTAAAATGAAGATATAAAATTGTGAGTGAATAATAGATAATAAATTGATATAAAATATGTTAATTTATATTATTATATGTATTGCATTTATATTTTTGGAATTTACCGATTCTTAAAAAGTGTTAAAAAGGAGTAACCATTTTGTCCCTTACTGTAGACTGAAAACTAAAATACGAAAATATTAAATTCAAACAGAAATCATTGATTTAAAAATAAAAATTTGCTGTTCAAAACCAATAGAAAATATATAGGTTCGAAGTGAAGGGGAGCGGTTAGATAATATCACAGCATAGCAATACAGTATATATGGTATATAATATACACACATAGTAATACATACTATACAGTTTCTTTGTATTGTTATTGAATAGTGTAAGGTGTATTGTATTATGATATGGCATTATATGCCACTCATACTCATATAATGTTTATACATTATAAATAATATATAATATGCAATTATATACTGCAAAAAGAATGAAAATAATAACAAATTAAATATACATTGGTTTATATCTTTGTATATGCATAAAGCCATAAAGCTCAAATATACAAAATATATAAACATTGAACATAAATACATCATTGTTATGACTTATGACTGCAAGACAAGTGTATATAAAATAAATATACATATACACATATACATTTCATGTATGTATGAGTTGATGATGTGTATAATATACAATACAACAGGCAACAGCAATATAATATTAATATTAATATAAATATGACTATATATATTGTTATTATGAAGTTAATTATGTTTGATAGAGTCTTTAATTTTAAAAAATATTTTATAAAAATACATTTTTACTTAATTTCATAAAAAAAATTAAATCATTGTATGTTTTTTCATAAATTTCAGGTGTTGTCAGTTATAAACGGAAAAATTCAAAACAATTCAACCGTCAATTCCAACAATTCTTCGTTTCCTGTCTATTCGATTTTTGATGTTTTGTTTTCAGGTAGAAACTCTCTTTCTTTTATATACTCTTTGGAATAATGTGACAGTAGACTGAGTTTTTAAATTTTAAATATTTTTTTTTTTTGAAAAGTTGGTGTAAGAAAACGTTGATCATGATATAAATTTGTACGTTTCGATACAGTCAGTCATAACACAACAGCAGCATAAAACTTTAACGGTAAATTGTATTTTTATTACTGCTACCATCATAAATTACGTTAAAACTGTAATACAAATTTAACGCAATTACATGCAAATTATAATGACTTGGAAATAATACATGCCCGATTCCACAGTTTAAGCTTAAGCTCATTAGGTTTGTTAAGTTTAAACTTTCGCTTAAGAGATGTTTTGATTTCACAATGAAATAGTTTCAGTCTTAAACTCTGTTTATTTAATTCAAGCCTTTTATTCAGGTTTAACTAAGCTTAGACTTAAATTTCAACTGTGGAATTTGGTCATAAATAAATCTTATTAAAGTGTCAGTAATAAATCTTCTTTAATAAAATTTTGAATGTTTCCAATAGCGATCGGACCAACAAAATTTAAGTACATACCAACAATTTCATATTCAGATAATAGTCAAAATATTGACAACATTTACGTTAAATACTGACAACATATAGATGTCATGTCATCTGACAGTTCGATTGTTATTTATTTATTGTTGCTTACCCATGGGAACCTTAAGGTTTACAACATAATGTAAGTAAATGTGTTATGTGATGATATTGAAACGCACTCACATAAAATCTAATAATTTTTTATACTACGTACTTATGTTTTATTCTCCTATATAATCGTTACATGTGTAATTCTGCAAAAAAAAAATATTATACACATACGAGTATGTTGTATTTTCTGTAGTACCACCACTTATTATTATTATGTGGACATGCACATTCATTTTTATTCTAAGTATATTATATTGTGGACAGAAAATATAATAAATAGTATTTTTTACACTTTTCTACATACTATATGTTCTTATATGTACCAAATCCACACTTTGTAATACTCGTTTATATAATGTAAGATTATGCAATATACTTATTTTCAATGTTACATGAGAGTATTACTAAGGTGTTAAATAATAAAAACGTGCTGTAAATATAACGGTATAATAACTGCTAGTATATTTATTTATTTTTTATTGTGACATTAAATTTTCTTTTTTATTTAAAAAAAAAAAGAAAAACAAATAGTTTATTCAACTATAACTCGTATAGGTCGTAGTACATAAATGCAGATACTTTTGTAGGTACTTTGATTTATAATGTGCAGTGTACCATTTTGTACCTTACATATACCATATACATAGAGTGTTGTACTTTGTTTGTACAAAAAAAAATTTCATTTTGATTTCTTTACAAATTTTTTGAAAATTTCTTGTTAAACAAATTAAAAATATAAGTAACAAATTATACTTGTCATCGTATAGGTGAGCAATATTTAGAATAATTTTCCTGTAAATATTATACGGAATTTACAATTGGCAGATATTATATAAACCTAGATATCTACAATCTACATAATTATTATTTTGCTCTCTATGTATTATACGAATACAACATTTATGCTCGTTTGTCTTTGAATTTGTATAAGATTTCAGACAGCTCAGTATATTATATGGACGGATAGCAGTGCAGCAAATGTCTTAGTCTCAGTCTCAGTCTGTTATGGAAATGGAAAACGCAATACTATACAGTGAATATGCATTGTTTATGGAATGAACGTGTGAGAATAAAAATTGTTAAACTTTCCCATCAAAAATATGAAATAAAATAAAAGATAAAAGAAATAAATTACTGCATTAAACTCGATTCATTATTTTTTGTATTTAGATTTAGTTCATCTATTACTATGATCCTTTTCTTCTTATTTTACTGTTTATTTACATATTTTTTGTTATGTAAACAAATTTTCTTTATTTCATCATCGATGATTGCTCTCCTCCCTAGATTCATGAATGAAAATACATAACGTGTACACAAACGATTACTTGTCAAGCAGAATACAACTTCTTAGTATACTCGTATATCGTACTATTAGTTGCAGTTAGATGTCAATAACCTTATTGCTACTATACTTTCTGTCTCTTCCTGTTTCTCGTATACTGTTTATGATGTACTATTGCTACTATTTATTGTCTCTCTTTCTTTTTCTCTTATTGTCTTCATAGTGTTTTGTGTATTGCTTTTGCTGCACATCAAAAATGAAGAAAGAGAAAATGAATTTTTCTCATGAATGAAAATACTATAGTACATGGTATGCAAGGCACTTGTGGTGGTACCATTGTATAAAGGTGGTATCATTGTTATATGAAATATATATTATTCTATGGTGGTACTGTGCTGTGGTTCTAGTTAGCTGTCAATAACCTGATTATTACTAATATCTAATATCTACTGTCTCTTCCTTTTTCTCGTAAATTTCTTCTTGTGGCTTGTGTAGTGAGAGCGAGTACATAAAGGAAAAATGGCATTTTCTCACAAAGGAATACGAGTACATGATGTGATGTGTGAGGTGCTACTAGTTAGATTAGATGCCAATAACCTATCATCATTGCTACTACTTATTACTTCTTCTTAATTCTCGTATTCTTTTCATGATGTGTAGTACAAAGCAATTATATAAGGATAAAATGAATTTTTCTCATGAATGAAAATACGAGTTATAAATTAAATGGCATACCTACCTTACTCTATGTACCATATTCCTAATCTTCTGGCATTGTGCCACAAGTTATGAATTTATAATCTAATATAATTATTTTTTCACTACAAATTAATTTGATTTCCATTCAATTAGACATATCAATATAATTATAAATGATACCGCTAGGCGGGCGCTAGCACTACCCTCTTGCGGTTGGCCTTGAAGTGAACGTAAACCACTTTAGTGGAACGTAATGAAATTTCCATCCATGATTCGTAATCTGTAATGTACTAACACCTAAATATAATTTTTAAGCAATAAAACATAGTATACTCGTCCTTAATGAATTTTATATTATTTTAAAATTTTTTTGTTTTAATATTTGTTTTAATTCTTTTTATTATTTTTATCAATTTATTCTATACAGTATCGATTTTCATTGTGTAATTGAAACCATAATAGAATATTTCATACAGAATTCTATATGGTACCGAGTATTACTTGAAATTTTAATTGTATTACGTGAATAATTTGATTATTATTATTTGTTTTTGTTTTTTTTTTTTTTTCCTTTTAGTAAAATGAAAATTGTTACATGCAATTAGTTTAAATCGATAAGGACATACATTGATGCAATATTGTAAATTATTCAAAAATATTGTTTAATTAATTTTGTTCCCTTTTGTATGTACAATTTTATTTTATTTTTATTTTCTTTTTTTATTTTTTGTATGCAAATGATCCTTAAAAAAAAAAATGCAAAAACTGAAAACGAAATTTCAATTATATTCCACCATCACAAGGGAGAAATTATATCATTTTTTTTTTTTGTAAATTAAAAACTAAAATGACCTAGATACAGTAAAATATGAAATTACGAGTATATATAATAAAATGTAGTTGTATCACCACTAATTTGACCATATTTTTCTCATTCAGACTAAAATAAAATAAATTATTTTACGAGTAGGTACGCCATTTTTTATAGTTGATATGAAGTTTTAAAATGATTGATGAATTGATGAATGAATTATGTTGGAATTTGAATGAATTTTACATCGAAATAAATTGTGATATTTAACACTGCGTATCACAACATATTCTTCAACGTTTTCAAGTGGTTGGTGTCTCGATGATGCGAGTATTAGAGCGTAGATTTGACTCTTACCAGAATCAATTTAACTTACCTCCTTCATTTTCATCTTTCGTCGAAATCATCTTTTCGTCTTCATCTTTATATAATGCGATGGTCTGCATTTAAGTACAAATCAAATTTGAGCCAAGATCTTCACTTCTTATGCCCTTATGCCCAATTCCACAGCGAAAGCTAAAGCTGAAGTTAAGGTTTAAACATTGGCTGAAAAAATGATTAGTTTTAACGGTGGTAGCTTATAGTTAGATTTACAATCCAGTATAGATTTTTTGCCAGAGTAGATTTCACTTTCACACAAGAAATTTTATAACTCTATCCTTTTTCTGGCCAGCGTAGATTTCACCAGAGTCATACTGAGATTAGCTTGTATTTCTAATCTGACGCTATAAGCAATGGGGTAATTGTATAGAAAGTTTGTGTACCAATTCCAATGTTCCTATATGTAGGCAAAAAATACAACAATCTACGTTGAATTGTGAATACAATTTACCTTGGCACGAAATCTAACATTGGATTGTAAATGAAGCATTATTTTCATCTGAATTGAATTGATTGGAAAAAAATAAAAAAAAATAAAAAAATTATAGAATTTATAATATGAAGAAAAAATTCGAAATAAAATTTAAAAAGAAAACTTTTCGATATTAATGCGCTTTCATTTGAAATTTATGACATTTTTCAATGCATATACAATTTTTATAAATCATGCAGTATGTAGTAAGTATGTACATTTGTGTATTTGTATGTGTATGATGGTTACATTCAACGGAGCAATAAAGAAAGAGAAGAATAATTTAAATTTTTCTTTCATCAATAAAATATTTTACTTTTTAAAAGAATCGTAACATGAATGTCCTGATGTACACAAGTTTATTATTCACATGTTTTATGAGAAAAGGAATACCTATGTATATTAGCTATAAAAAATTGAATCGAAAAAAATAATATAATTTTCGATCATAAAAAAGCAGTAAAAATCTATAATGAAAAACTCTTTTCTATATTACACTCTTTTAGTAATTTTTATTATTCTTTCATATATAAAATAATGTAGTATAAGTATAAAAGTGAAAAATATATTTTATAAAAAAGGACACTAGGACATATGGATATGATGTGACGACATACTCATATAAAGACTTAAAAAAAAATAAATGAAAAATTAAATAAAATATTTAACTTTACCCATACTCGTACACATCCATTATATACTTTGTCAGAAAAGTACAGTGATTTAAAAAGATCTGTATGCACTAAATGATGTTTTAAAAATATTTTTTTTTTACAAGTTCGTAGTACTGTTTTTAATTACTATGACAAATATTAGCACGATCTGAAAACTAATTTGTTTACGACATCTGCCTGAACCAGTTGAAACTTTCTCAGAAATTACATGACGATGATCCGTCATTACACAGAACAGCAATAATTTGTAATCGAGTTTATATGCCAAAAACGCAATGAATTTCATCGATCAATCACATTATTCACCAGTTTTAGTTCATGTGACTTTTTCATGTTCCCGAAACTGAAATTACCACTTCGGGGTATCAGTTTTCACTCGACTGAAGCCATACAACAAAATTTACGGAATGAACTGTAAGCCATATACTGGTAAGTATCTACAAAAGGTGTTTCGAGAACTTTGGAAAAAAAACTTTGGTATTTGTGTCGCATCAAATCGGGTCTACTTTGAAGGGGACAAAATAAATATTGATGACAAATAACTAAAAATTGTGTGTTTCATTTAACTATTCCCTGTACTTTTCTGACAGAATATATGCATGCATACAGCATATTTTCGTATGTATACTTTGTCCATTTCACCACGACATATGTATGTAGGTACACTAAACATGAATGACATTAAATATTGTTTTATATATACTTACATATTTTCATTTTCATTTTACTTTTCTTTATTATTTAGTCCTTTTTCACATATTTTATTTAAAATATTAAATTCATCGAATTGAACTTACATGGCATATGTGGAAGGTATACATATACGATGAGTACATAAATACACGTATGAATGTATGCATGCATCATAATGAAACGTATATAAATAATATATTTGTATAAAATTAAAGTAAGTATATTTTCTTTATGTTTTTATTGGATCTGATGCAGATATGATATTTTAAATCTCATGGTCTCATATACAAAGTAGAAGCATACGAATAAATATGCATCTGTAACAAACACACACACACATGCATCTGAACAATATGTAATGAGTATAGTGTATGAAATATAAAATATATCTGCATTTACAGAGAAGTAAAACAAATCTTTTACTTGTGATTTATGCATATTGCTTAAATGTAAACATAATCGTATATCATTTTTGTAAATGTCATACAGAAAATTTATATTTTATTCATATGTACGTATGTATATATATACTTTTTTATCTAAGTATGTAATGTAATGCTAGCTGCAAGTTCCCAGTTCGCTTGGACTGGAATTTTTCTTTCGGTCGTACTCTTATTTATTGATATCTTTTGAAGAATTCGGTGGAATGACGTGATGATTATGCAACTGCATAATGAACCCAGAATAATGCTTCATTTACAATGTAACGCTAAGTGAAAGTGAAATTTCATGAAAAAGCACACTGTTCACAATGCAAAGCTAAGTTAATTTTGAAATTGGAAAATTTGACATTAAAATTTTGTTTAAATTGACATTTGAAATTCAAATTTTCAAATTCTCAACTGAATTTCTCCATTTTTAAGTGGGAATTTAAAGGAATTTTAGGGAAATTCTTGCATTTTTTGGAAGTCTCCATATGTTGGTCAATTTCCTAACAACATTTTTGTAATTAAATTTATAGCTTTTGTTAAGTGAAATTGAAATTAGGAATAGAACCTAATTTCACTTTACGTTGGCAATTTCAATTTCAATTAGAGAGTGACGCAGACATATAATGTTGTGTAAGAAAATAAGAAACAAAAGACATATAAATTTCACTTTCACTTAGCGTTACACTGTGAATGTTCCTTAACTCACCATATCAAACTTAACAGATTTTAAGATGGCTGGGATATCCAGTTAGAATGTTAGTTATTTAAACGATATTAAATTAATTAACTTAATTGTTTTTGAAATAGAAACAATTCAAAATGATTTAAATAAAACTCATTTTTTGTAATTAATTTTTCATTTAAAAAATTTGCGTACAAATAATTTTGACTTTCACTGTAATTGTAAATTATGCATTTTCATATTTTATATATTATTCACAAATTCATCATTCATTAAAAACGAACAGAATCGTTTCATTTTCCATTTCCATTGAACAATATTGTTTCATAATATTTTATTTAATCCTTTTTAATGTACTGTAAATATATAACGAGTATTTATGTCCTTCGACTAAAAATATACTATACTCTAGATAATATTAGTATATTTATGGTAAAAATATAAGGATAATGAAAAACGTGCATCGAAATATGTAGAAAATGAAATGAAAATGAAAAAGGACTAAATCAAAAAAAAAAGTTACTCTATATATTTTTTTTTTTTTAAAAAAATATTCATCTGAAAAATTTTATATAAAAAGGATATACATCACAGTAGTATTTTTTATATTTTTTATAAATTTCTTTTGTATAAACTTTTCGTATACACAAAATATGGGAACATGCAATGATTCAATTATGTATACTAAATTTACATCACATGAATTTTTTCGTAATGTAAGAAAAAAAAATTTATTGCGAAAATGATGAAAAGGAATTAAAAATGAAAAAAAAAAATTTTTTTTTTTATAGATTACATTATAAAATCAAAAAAATTGTCTTATGAGTATTTTTTATGTGTAAAGGGACCCATAAACATACGATATGTCTGACGACTGGGTTGACACTTTGACAGACAAGTTAAAATAATAATTTCTCTACAAATATTACAACCAGCGTTTCGACTTTATATCACAGATTTCATCCAGATGAGAATATAATATTTTTTATAGTTCATGTCGTTGACGCTAATCATATATTTGTCAAAACTTTTTTTATCCTACGTCCCACAAGATAAGATCAAAATATATAAAAAAATGTCATCGAACTTGAAGCCACGTTTTTTTGATTTTTCTACGACCAGTCAGTCATCGAACTTTCAATAAGTCTGACGACGACTTATCTACAAGCAAACTGACTTATCTACAACATTCATTCGACCTCAATCTACTGTCGACCAATCGTCTGATGTATTGTATATTATGTTAATGGGCACCTTAAGTGTATGTACATACATAATAATAGAAAACTTTTATAAAATCAAAGAGATAAAACTCTTTTTAATTTTTATCCTTTTTTACTGAAAAATTAAAAATTATAGTTTATGTTTTATTTTTATAAATTTTTTTGTTAATCCATATTACGTGTAATACATAAAAGGATAATAAAAGAAAAAGTTTATTTATCTTTAATACTCAAAAGTACATATTAACATGTTATATATTATCACATATACATACATACAAATACAAATATATATATAAATTTTAAAAGGATATTTAAAAGAGTATAAAGGAAATGAATTTTATTGTTTCATTAATTATAAAAGATTTAAAAGATTCAATTTATATAATTTTTTTTTTCTTTAAAAAATTAAATACCTGTACAAGGATAATATTTCAATATTAATACATAATAAGTCCATTAATAGATATATATCTTGTAAAATTGTTTTGTTTTATTTGTGCTGGTTTTAAAATTATAAATAAATAAATTCATTATAAATTTATTCTACAAATTACAAGAATTATGTTCTTATGAATAATGAGAGAATAAAAATCCACCATTAATCCATATACTTATTTTCTACATTACAACAATTGGAAGATTTGTAAATTAAATACGTGTAGTATTAAAACTGTAGACAGACGGTAACAATCAATGATAATCATTCTTACAGCCTTCACTATGTCTAAATGATCATTCAAAAATTTTCTGACAAACGAAACTTTCAGAATGATCATTTTGGCTGTCATATGTTTTTAATTTTTGTCGTCAATTTTAATATTTTACTGTCAATTTTAGATTATTCCAATCTGTGTTTTTTTTTTTTTCACCATCAAAACTTTCCAATTCACCACACCATTTTCATTCGTCCCTGAATGAAATTTCTGAAACTTTATTCGAACTCACTCACTTAAATGAAGTTAAAATGAAAATGTCAATGATCATTTTAACTAAATTCGGGATGACAGAAGGAAGAAATTATCAATATCCGAATATTTATGAGATTAAGGGTCGTATTCATCAACCAATATTTTCTGTCGGATTGTATTTTAGTCTGGTATAATTTCAGCTTATTCATCAACCTATAGATAAAATTTGTTTTTGGGATTTCATTTTCGGATTATCAAAATACGATCCTAACCGTATGTATATTAATTTTGTATTGTTATATAAAGTTTTCATATACATAATCATGAAATTCTTGACAATTTGAATTTATTTTAGTGAAAATATTTTCAATAACCTAAGGTGCATTTTGATAATTCAGTGGTTCAGTGTGTATACAACATCATCTACACATACATATTCTAGGATCTAGGAACTCATTCTCGTACATTATTTTATGTAACATAAATTTTGAAGACATTTATTTTCATTTATATAATAAGAAAATGTACATGAATTGAAATCGAAATATTTATATAACAACTGTCATACCTCATAAATACTATGTGTTCATATTAAACATACATCCATATCTTTCTTTATGTAATATTATTTCTTAAGAATGAAAATTTTCTTATCAACTCACGTAAGCAAAATCGTGTAGTTGACAACTTTTTCGAAAGAAAATATAATTTAGAAAGAAAATATAATAAATAAATAAAAACTTTCACATAAAGAATATTGACGTTATTAACTTGAATTAAACTTTGTTGTATTCTTCTTAATAAAAATCAATGGTTTGATTAAAATGTCTGAAACAAACATTATTACATTACGATGTATATTACGTATTATACACAGAAGAAAAGTATATTATTTTTTAATCATAATTTTTAAGGGGTAAAACAATTTTTTTTTTAAATAATAATCTACATGCGATTTGAGAAGGTGCAAATATACATATAGGTATGGTATGGGTATAGATATTGTGATGAGAGTTATTAAACCAGGATAGAAAGAAAAGTTGAATACACTGAATTGTATATACGAGTTATGTACTTAAATATTAATATATGTATAATATACATTTATAAATTTATTTATTTATTAATTTTATTTTATATTTTAATTGCGGTCTATGAACGTTATTTAGCGGTTTATTATTAAGTCATTTGCAGTAAATAAAACTCTAATAAATGATGATTTCCTTGTGAAGTACATAAATATACATATACATATATTAGTATAGACACAATCATCATCACACAAGAAACATAAATAAATGCAATAGAAAAAGCATAAAAAAAGAAAAACATTCAAAACAATATGAATACATATACGACTATACTTACATATACATACAGAGATGATATACTTATGTATAGGTGGTGCTGCTGTATACATTTGCAAATAAGTATAATAATGGATAAATAAATTATTATTATATTATATATTTTTTTTCAAATTTTATAGTTACGATACCTATATTTTTTTTACAGTTCAATGAAAATAAAAATAGTGTATAAGTGAAAAAATTTATGTACATAAATTTATATTAAGATGCCTGTACACAATTAGCTTTGATAATTACGTATAGTATAGTATAACTGAAAGACAATACTGACAAGTTAAATGTCAGGAGAATGCCAAAACAGATGGCGAATGCATAATGTACTAAGTTCATATGCGCAGAAGGGGGGCTTGAATAGCTCGATGGTTGGGTGTCGGTCTTATGATCTTGAGATCACGGTTCGAATCCCAACCAGCGCGCTACTCTCGCCCAAGTCGATCATTAATTCTCCATCAGCAATGTACACCAGCAACTGATTACTGATGATAAACTTGGATGATATATCTGACACGAAATTACTGATCGGCGGTGCCATAATGGACTGAGTATCCGCGTGCACTTAATATATACTACATACATTTTATGTATATATGTACTCATATATTTGAAAAAAAAATATGCGCAAAAGGTAAGATACATTCTAAGCACCTTACAAGCTCAACTAATAATGCAATGTGCGCAGAACAAACAAAAACTTGTTGCGTACATTTGCTTGATTGTAGATTTCTAGTATAAAAGTAGGCGGAAATTAACACTTTTCTTATGAACAAAAATTTTACTAACACAAATAAAGCATGTGAAAAGATTCGCTCCATCTGTTTTGGCGAGTACTATATTATGTCTAAAACGTCTATACTGTTTACAGTTTACATAATTTTATGGAATTATAGTTTAAGATTATTTGCATGCAAATTTTGATATATACACAGGCACATGCAAATATATTTTTTATGTAGTACACATTATATGATTTGTTAATATTGGTATTGGTAATGGTAATAGTGATTTGTGTGGTGGTGGTGCTGGTATTTTTTAATGCAAATTCATTTTTATAATAATCCGTTCAACCAAAGACATATTATTATTACTTATGTATATATATAGTCATGTAATAAAATTTAAATGAATGATAAACTATATGTATATATACACATGCACCTATGCATACATGTACACATAAGTACTTTATATGGAGATTTTTTGATTCAAATTTATGAGTGTAATAAAAATGAATTTTATATTATTTTTTAAAATGTAATAATGTTGAAGAATTATTTAAAATCATTTTTGTTTTTTATTTTTTTTTTTGTATTCATGTTTTTGATTTTATTTTTTTTTTTTACGTTTTTGTTTTTGTTTTTGTTATGGTTTATTTTCAGTTTCAGTTTCACTTTTTATATACATACAATATAAGATACTTTACAACTTACAAGTATATGGGCACTCTCGTATTCGTGTGTTAGTCGTATATTTACTCGTAGTATTTTTTTGACTTTTATATTTTTACATATATTTATTTTTTTCTTCCTGTGGTTTTTGTATTCACGTACATATCTCCTCTCCTCCATGTGTGTATATATATGTACATGTGTACCTGACACATAATATAAAACATAAATAAAATTTGAATTTATAATAATAATAAATGCAAAAAGTAATTGTGTGTTAAATAATGATGCTTTATTATTATATTGTCTCAAA
This sequence comes from Villa cingulata, assembly GCA_951394055.1. NCBI lineage: Eukaryota > Metazoa > Arthropoda > Insecta > Diptera > Bombyliidae > Villa > Villa cingulata. Next base: position 37,520,408 of record OX596022.1, read on the forward strand.
CAATCTTACGAATACAATAAGTATGTATGTATCAGTATCTGAGTGCATGTACATACACAGACAGGACTGACATGGATCACAGACAGACGAATGTATAGTAATAAATTTATGTAAATTTCATTCATTTAAAAAAAAATAAATTATTTTTTTATTTTTTTTTAATCATCTTGTTTTCTTTTGAACGAAATAAATGAAAATAAAAAAAGAAAAACAAAAAAAACATAATTATCTATAATTTGAATTTTATTAGAGTGTATATATTATATAAGAAGTAAGATTTATGTATACTCGTGTACATACAGTGTGAATAATACGGGTGATTTCATAAATTCAAAATTACAAATTGAGAAATTCAAAAAAATCGTAAGCTTGCAAAGCGCGTGTAATATCAATCTATTAATCAGAAATGATGCTACAACCCGATTGTGAGTCTTGCTGCTTGCTGGAGGATAGATACTCCTCCATATATAGATCTGTTCGCCGCGTGTATAGACTCCGATTTTTATATTTTTCTAACTTGATGATATCTTTTTCAATTTTGTCTTTCCATTTCAGTCTCTCGGTCTTCCCACTGTTCGTCTTCCAGTATACATAGATTCTCATAGATTGTCTCGCATTTTTTTTTTCATCTTAGATTCTCTTTTCGAAGCACATATTCAAATCCAATCATTATACTACCTTTGTCTCTTGACTCTGTCGACTTGAATTGAACGAACCATACAATATTTTTGTTTCAAATCCTCACAGATTTTCTTCGTTTGCTTTTGTGAGCATTCAGCAGCATTCTGATTCATATAAGTATAGTACCAGTATCCACTATCCACTAAGGAGGATAATCGATTATCGAAACGCAAGCAAAGTGAGCCTGAATTTATGAAAGTACACCTTATATGTGTTGATAATATTAATTGCAGTTGTATATATAGAGAATGTATATATAGAGAATGTATATAGAGAATTGTACATACATACAAATGTTTGTAGTCGTTTATCTATTATTATTATTGCCTAAACATAAAATATTAAGAAATATTAAAAAAATTATAAGCATATTATTATTATAATACGAGTCGTCTAAATTATTTTCTATTGTCTACATTTTTTTCTATAAATTATAGAGCTTTAAAAATAATTTCATTTTAAAATAGACAAGAAAAAATATATAAATAAACATAATAAACGCAAAACTAAAAAAACATTAAGATACGCTCAGAGATTTATAGAGTGTGGTACGTACGTAGTATATTCTATTAAATGAAAAGATACCAACATTTTTATAAATATAATACTCGCCAAAACAGATGGCGAATCTTTGCACATGTTCTACTATATGCGTTAATAAAATTTTTGTGTATAGATACGATTTGATCTTAAGATATAAAAATTTTAATCTTGGAAAAAGTGTTAATCTCCGCCTACTTTATACTAAGAATCTTCAATCGATCATTTATGTACACAACACAGGGGCTTGAATAGCTCGATGGTTTGGTGTTGGTCTCGTGATCTTGAGATCACGGTTCGAACCCTAGTCAGCGCGCTACTCTTGCCCAAGTCGATCATTAATTTCCCATCAGCAATGTACACCAGTAACTGATTACTGATGATAAACTGAATGACATATCTGACAAGAAATTACTGATCGGCGGTGCCATAATGAACTGAGTATCCGCGTGCACTTAATATATACTATATACATTGTATGTATATAATATGTATATTTGCAAAAAAAAAAAAAAAAATGTACACAACACGTTTTGTTTGTTCTGCGCACATTGTATTATTAGTTGAACAACTGAAAGGTGCTCAGAATGTGTAAGTATTTTATCACATTTTATCTTCAGTGCATGTGAACTTAGTACGATTTATGCATTCACCATCTGTTTTGGCTATATCTGTATCTCTATTCGTTCATTTCATACGAAATAAAGAAAAAATAAGACACAAATTCATAATTTTCGATTTCGAATAACTGACATTTAAAAAAATAAAAATCAAGAAAAACAAAAACAAAAAAATAAAAGTAAAAACATTTTAAAAAGACTTTTATAAATAAGATAATTTGCTCTGAAATTGAAATTATTTTTCATAGGTATATGTACTTAGTTTCTTATTAGTTTTCTTTTTACTTATTATTTATTATTTTGATTTGTTAGTAAAGTAACAATAATAGTTCATAGACTGTAACGTAACATAACTATAAATTCTATATAAATGCACACAGTATAATTCATGTAATCAAAACTGACATCAAAAATATATTAGATCAACATCACATACGAGTGTACAAAATAATGTAAGTATACTTATATTTATGAATATGTATATACACAAATCAGATAAATATTTTTAAATGAATTTTGTATCTAATATAAACTGAAGTTTAAATATGTGGGCCTAAGATTTTACACTATACATACTTATACTTACATATATACCTTCTACATATATGTTACTATATTGATACGATGTGATTATGTACATACATAAATTGTATGTTGTTCGTTGCTGTTATTATTTTTTATTGTTCATGTATTTTAATGGATTTTAATATGTTTACGATTACGGAGATTACTTTTACTATATCTATATTTATTCATTTTTATACGAAAATATAGGCACAAAATACTCATTTTACTTTTGAAAATTATATAAGTTAATAAGAATTCACGTGTTTTATTTTTCGCTCGAATGCAAAAATAATAAAAAAAATATATATACATATATATTTTTTTTTTTTGGTAAGTAAAATGTTAATATATAGTCCTGTAGTGGTAGCGGTTGGTACATTATTTATGAAAATCTGGGTCATTTTAATGGACTATAGTCGCGCATTATGGAAAATGTTTTGTATATTCATTGGGCATGTATCTATACATGTATCATTCGTGTAATAGGTATTAATTTTTATTAAAAAGTATATAAAACATAAATTAAATACAAATAAAAATCTTAAAAATTACAGTATTTTATACAGTTTATTGAATTGAATAAAAAAAAAAAAAAAACACACACACCACCCATTTTCTTCACACAATTTTATTGTTTTCAAAATTATTATTATGATTTTTGACACTTATGTAACTTTGATTTGATATAAGTCTACATACTTAGTGAGATTTTTTTTTTATAAAAATTAAAATTCTACAGGATAAATATCACTCTACTCTATTCAAAAAGACGGGCAATAGAAATAATGTAAACCAGATTCTTATAGATAAGTGAAATACTTCCTAAATATTGTTTTATAAAATAAAAATATTTACAAACTCGTATATTCATTTTCTCCTTCTATTTGCTTTCCATTTCACACCATAAGAATTACACAAGAAAAAGGAAGAGACAATAAGTAGTGGGGATCAGGTTATTGGCAGCTAACTATAGCGCGATATACGAGTATAGTTTGTTCAAAATTCGTAGCGAATAACCTGCGCATGTTTCTCATGAAATTAAATATGTACATAAAATGATTATATGTATTTGTGTTTTTCTCTCATATAAACCTGAAAAAAGAAGAAGAAGAAATTAAAAAAGATACATAGCTTACCCGTCGTGCACCGTGATCGGTGAATAACTGAGTAATTCATACAATAGTCGAAAACTAATCGTACAGTGCGAGACAAAAAAATTTTCGACTGTTTTTATTTTCATGAAAATTGAGTTCACCTTTTTCTTATACTAAAAATTTATTCTTATGAAGTTGTCATGATATTTTCTATAAAATTAACATCTAATTCCTTTTTTAAATTGCTTTCGATAATTTTTGAAATTTTAGAATGGAGAATCGTCTCAAAATAAAAAAAAATACAATTTCGAAGTGTAATAAGACTGTTAACTTAACAGAAAATGATAGCGTAAGCCCATAAGAACGCGATTTCGATGTTAAAGAAAAGATCAACTAAATATTCATGAAAATAATAACAGTCATACTTTTTTTGGCGAGCACTGTGAAGTATGGCGTAATTACACTGTTAGAAAATTTATAATTGTATAAAAAGTAATAAAGAATGAGAACTTTTTCAAATAAATTTCTTTAAAATAATATTAATGTAAAAAAATGAAATAATTTACAAATACAAGCATATTTAAGAAAAGAAAAAAGTCAATTACAATTATTTTTTCGGTAATTATTTAGATTAGATTACTTTGGCGAATTATATAGCCCTGAAATTAAGAAATGTGATATTAAATCATGAGTCTTAATAGGAATATGTTGAATGTGAAACCCATAAATGTCCATAGCTTCATAATGTTGAGCAAATGATTTATTAATGCAAAAAATCGTCCATAGATACACATATATGTATACATAATATATTTATTAATATATTTATTAAATTTCCTTAAAATTAAATTTCTCAGGTTTTTATAGTCTTCAAAAAAGGACACGTAAATGCAGGTATATATTGAATACGAAATTCTTTTGGAATAAAAATAATTTGAAAATCGGAAACAAATGTTGTTACCTAACAAATCCTGTTTGTTTAATATATAATATTATATTAATATGGTCTTGGGATATGGCAAAAATCCACCTTACACAAGACAAAAGATTAATAGTACTTAAGTGAAATTTACCTTAGTTAGAATTTATAAGAAAGTATACAAACAGTTTTGTTGTTACTTCATTTTTTATTTTATTTTCGTTGTAATTATATTTTTTTCAAATTTAAATTTTTTTCCGCTATTTTAGAAAAATTAGAAAAAAGTTAATGTACTTTTAACAGTGTAACCACTACAATTATAACCTCGCTCAAAGAATGACGTCATACTCTCACTGCGCATATATTCTATTCGCTACGAATTTTGAACAAACTATACTGTTGAGTTGAAACCCGAAGAGAAGAAAAACGATTGGACAAATTTTCGAACATTGCAAAAACAAATTCCTAGCAATTTTAAGGAATTTAAAATAATTGAGAAAATAATTATGTGAAACATCAAAATTTTTCCATATATAAGTACTTAAAAGCACAAGTTTTTTTTTATAATTTTATTTGTTTACAATATTTTTTATAGTATCTCATGTAATTATATATTTGTGAATCTGTAAAAAAAATAAAACTGATTTTAATTATAAAACTGGTTACATTTCATCATTAAATCATGAAGATTTCAAGCATATTTTCAAAAACATCCTTTAAGCTTTAAGGTAAGAGATTTCTGTCCAAAGAAAAGGTGGTCGCCGAAAATAACGCATGTTTTCAGACTACAGATAAATCGCTTTTTATGTCAATCATAGAAAAGATATGTAGATAAGCGTTGTATGAGTGTATCGCACTTGAAGGAGAATATGTTGATGTACATAATGTATTAATGTAGGAAAAATTTCTAAAATAACGTTATTTTGGTAATTAAAGCATGAAGCTTCAGGGTGCTGGATGATATCAATTTTACATCTTCAAATAACAGAGTTTATTTATTTATTTATTTTTTTTTTTCATTCCCAACACAAAATGGCAGCTGATTTACATTTAATTTTACCCCACCCTAATCTATATACTTAGGTAAGTACATTTTTTTTATCACCGTTCGTGATATCGAGTGTATAGCAGATGTCTATGTGCCAACATGTAGTTCTATATGAAAACTAAAATATTCCCACAGGAAAATTTATATTTGTCGAATGGAAAAAAAAAAATAACTATGAATCATAACCATACATATATGAAGTTCGAATACATGCTAGTATAGGATGTGAGTGAAATTAATATAAAAAATATAAATTAGAATTATATTTTCAATTAAATTCATAAAATAATGGACAATTCACAATGATTTTAATTAGATTGACTTTTAGATTATTTTTAATTTACAATACTCGTATTTATTCAGTTATTTTGTTTGTACGCTCATTTTACATATTATTTTAATTGAATTTTTTATGCAATCATTTACACAAAAAAACACACAAATGAATAAATAAGAGAATCATTACAAAATTCGCTTATACTGGTATACATATATGCATTAATAGTCCGTTTGTTGTATAGTCATTTGAACGTAAACTAAGTCAAATTCTAATTTAGAGAAATTAAAAAGTAACATGAGACTGAGATTTAGTTTCATACATTTAGAAGTTTGATTAAAACCTGATCTATAGAAATAAAAATTAAAAAATAAACTTTTTAAATAAAATATCAAAAAAGACTTAATATTATTCCAAATTTATTTCGTTGCGTTCAATTTGGGTATAACTTAATTTTGATACTAAAACGACAACTTTATTTTCGATCTTCGAAACAGATTTTTTGAATTTGAAATGACCTAGATGACCTTTTCTACTGTCTTCAAACAATTTGTACCAATCAAGAACACACACTTTTGACATTGTATTGTAATCGAAAGCATTCCACAACATTTCCCAACATTTCCCAACACTTCCCAACATTTTGGGAGCTATTAAACTTCATTCTCTGTAGTATTTTTTAACTCATTTTAGTACTACCAGCATTAGAAAAAAATGCACTACTTGCATAATTTAAATGTAAGTCAAAGGAAGAGAAAGAAAGTTATGTAGTACAGTTTTCGAACTGTAGAAACAAATGAGACACTATTTTTTTGTGACACAGCAATAAAACCATTGGGAAATTTCTAGAAATCATTTTAATAAAAGCCCTGGCCCATCTAGAACTGTATTGCTATTGAGGAGTAATTATGGACTTAGCTGATATTAAATGACAATAACAGACAGACATTATGATAGATTAATTTTATATGTACGAGTTTATAGTATTATATTCTATCTTAATTTATTTATTTTTTAATTAATTAATTAACTAAACATAATTCATATATACAAAACAGTACCTACATTATATTTATGTTAGGTAAATGCGTTTGCGTATACCAGCTAAATGAAAAAAGATATCTTATGCTTATGTCTGAATAAAAGAGAAACATTTTAAATTTTAATATTGATTTCTAGATTTTATGTGTAGACGTATACTCTCTCGTACATGATGATGGTGATGATGGAAGATGGAAGTTTATAAATTTCAAAACAGAAATAATATAAAAGTATATTATAAAATATATACACTACTTTTGCATGTACATATTCATATGAACTCGTATGTGGTTAATTGATGATATTGGAATAAGTAAATTTATAACAAATTGAGAAACCACTTTGCCAGTTATTATGATGATGATTATTATGTAGTTTTATTCAATATATCATTTTTTTTTTTTTGTATTATAAAGTCATTTAAATATGATATTATTTATTTAATATAGTATTTAGTTTATGGTTATCGTTTTATTTTACGTTTTTGTTTTACTATTTTATATGGTACAGATATACTCGTAAACATTTTATTTGTTTTGTTATGGTTTATAATTATTTTTTTTTCCTATTCGACAAATATAAATTTTCCTGTGGAAATATTTTAGTTTTCATATAGAAATACATGTAGGCACATAGAGATCTGCTACACACTCGTATTGTACGAACGGTGATAAAAAAAAAGTACTTACCTAAGTATATAGATTAGGGTAGGGTAAAATTAAATGGAAATCAGCTGCCATTTTGTGTTGGGAATGTAAAAAAAAATAAATAAATAAATAAACTCTGTTATTTGAAGATGTAAAATTGATATCATCCAGCACCCTGAAGCCTCGTGCTTTAATTACCAAAATAACGTTATTTTAGAAATTTTTCCTAAATTAATAAATTATATGTACATCAATATAGTCTCCTTCAAGTGCGATACACTCATACAACGATTATCTACATATCTTTTCTATGATTGACATAAAAAACGATTTATCTTTAGTCTGAAAACAGGCGTTATTTTCGGCGACCACTTTTTCTTTGGACAGAAATCTCTTACCTTAAAGGATTTTTTTGAAAATATGCTTGAAATCTTCATGATTTAATGATGAAATGTAACCAGTTTTATAATTAAAATTAGTTTTATTTATTTTACAGATTCACAAATATATAATTACATGAGATACTATAAAAAATATTGTAAACAAATAAAATTATAAAAAAAAACTTGTGCTTTTAAGTACTTATATATGTAAAAATTTTAATGTTTCACATAATATTTTTCTCAAAATATAAAATCTATTAATTTGGTTAAAATATTGGATCTTAATGAATCGTTTTTCTTCTCTTTGGGTTTCAACTCAGGAATATTTTCAACATTAGGATGAGCGTTAAGAAATGCTGAAAAGTCAGTTGTAGAATCTTTATTGGAACCTTGTGATCCGGAATTAGAACCAAATTCGAATGTAAATATATTTTTGTTTTGCCCTTCATTCTTCAAATCCGATTCCGTGACAGTTGGTGTTGCTGCTGTTGCTCCAGCAGATAGCACTCTACGAAAGTCGTCAAGGTCAGTTTTAAATTTTTTATACTTCAAATCTGATTCCGTGTCAGTTGGTGTTGCTGCTGTTGCTCCAGCAGAATCTTTATTGGAACCTTGTGATCCGGAATTCAAACCGAAATGCAATTGCCAACTATTTTTGTTTTGCCCTTTATTCTTCCCTCCAAGAAAGTCGAGAAATTCAGTTGTAGAACCTTGTGATCCGGAATTCGAAATAGGTGAATTAGTTCCATCTTCAGGTTTAAAAGTAAAGTGTGAGGATTTTCTATGTAAATAAAGTGGTCCAAACTGATAATCTCCATCAGGTATAGGAAGTATTGGCACCGCTTCTGATGCAATAAATACGGTAAACGCCAATAAAATTACAACTCCAATATTTCTCATCGTGTAACGTATATGAGAATAAAATAAAATTTAAAATATATTTATTATTTAGATATGTATATAATTCAAAATTTTCTTATTTGATACTGATAACAGATAAAAAATTATCCCCTTTATATATTACATTAAAAACAATTTTTTTTAAATCAGTGCTAACTATAAATATTTTATTTCGTGGAAAATATAATTGCGTCAGTAATTTATAAAAATTTTCCATTATTTGGATAACAATATATTAATTAATACACGTGTACGTCTAATAATACGTCTTATCATATATTATTTATACAATTGTCGTTTGATAAATAAACATCATTTAAAAGCGATATTCTATGGAAAGAATTACATCATGACACGTTTTATAAAATTATACAATTTTATTAGTATTCACTGGTACTTATTTTAAAATACATACGTATATCTCAATCAAAATAATAACTAAATGAAAACTTTTTTTTTTCATTAGATAATATAATTGCGTCAGTAATTTATAAAAATTTTGCTAGTATTTGCTTAACAACTATATTATATGTTCTATTAACAAATACGAGTATAAGTGTACAAGTATATTTAATATTTACTTGACTCATATATTGGGGAAACTTCCGAATCGCTAGCTCGTGATATCGAAACAGGACATTTTCAGAACGGTACTTTGGGATGTTCTTTTTAATGTGTCATATGTCCTTGTTTGCGAAAATTTGATATTTGATATTTGGGATAAAAGTATCGTTAAAAATTTTTCGAAAAATTCACTGTGTTTCACAAAAACCGTTATATTTATTTATTAAAAGGATACAGGATAACGAAGAGTAGTGCATTTTAAAAAGAACTTTTTCCTCTTTCTAATGAAATATATTTTGTTCCGAAATAATAAGTGGTTCGTGAGATATAAGGATTCAAAGTTTCAAAATTTCATGTTTTTAAAGGAACGATTGTCAAACTTTGTTTGATATTGATAGATCGCCAAAACTTGAAGGACGACATATGTAAATTATGATGTTAAATGATAGATAATTTTCTCCTCTTTAAAATGATATCACTTACACCGTCATATTATGTCTGCTTAAATAAGAAACTATGGACAAATGTATGCAACAAAGTGCATGTTTTTTTACACAAAACTATAGTTATTTTTTTTTTGCAGTAATAGGTACATCAAATAGTGAAAATGATTGAAAAACCCTCTGATCACCTTTTGTGTTTTGTATACTTTTGTTTGTTTTTGTGTTTTTGTACGTTATTACAGCACAAATTTTTTTCACAAGCTTTTACTTTGCCTGTATTGAAGAAATAAATTTGTAAAATTTATTTAATTTTTTTCAAAATTTCATTTTTCATTTTTCAAAACAATGAATTTTAATTAAAGTCAAACATTTTCTCTTCAATTTGACTAAGTGAATGCATGAACCTTTACTTTTTCTCTAACCTATCATATACTCATATTTGAAAAATTTCAACATACATGTATTAATATTCGATTCGAATATTTTTGGTAGGCATTTTCTTTTAATTGTTAATCAATTTTATTTTTGGTTTGTTCCAATTTTCAATTATATTTTTTGCTTTAAAGGTGAACAAAAAATTTAAATGGAAATTAAATGTCAAAACAATTTTCTTGTTTGTATAAATATGAATTAAATTTTGCACAGTAGGAAATATAAATAACAAGCAAATCCTTCTTAAAAATTCATTGTATACGAATGTATGTAATGTATGTTCTGGTTCTCCGTTCTACTGGTTCTACTTCCAATAGATATTGTACACTACGCTAGTAATACTATATATAACATATAACCAAAGTGTATGTATATAAAGTGGAAAATCTCAATATAAAATATTTTTTAATTTTCAATGACCTCGAAATTTTTTACACAAATACACTGACAGCTACGAAAAAATAGACAGAAAATCAAATAAAGACTAAAGAAGTAGTTGAAACAAGAAAGAAATAATTAAGAAGCCACCCCTTTTTATAAAATTGAGTACGTAAAAACCAACACAATCAAAAATTCACTCTAAAAAACAACTCAAACAACAACAACAACATTAAGCACGTGTACATTGTATTTACCGTCAAATTATCACGGAGGCTATTATCATACATATGTTAAAAGAACAACGAATAAAAAAGTTGAAGCGAAATAGACTTCGTATGTGAATCAAATAAGAATATTTTCAACTACCGCTAGTGCATATCACGGAGGCTATTAAAAACTAATGTAAAAAAAAATGTAAGCAGAGAGAATTTTGCATTATTGTGATGTCGGTAATATAGAAAATGAGAAGTTTGATAGTATGTGTACTTTTTATCTTATTTTTTCATGTACACATTTTTGCATTATATTTATAGTAATTTGGGAATTGACAGGTAAAGTGCTTTTCAGACTTTAAGAAAATTGTTGTTGCTGTGAGAATTGCTGACAATATTTGATAAACATGTATATTTGAACTACTTTTTTCTCGGATCTCCCATTCTATTTATCAAAATAGCTGAGATTTGTTACTTGGTTTACCTATACATATTTACTTTGTTATTAGTCTGATTCAAACATTTTAACATTCAAACAAATTTCGAAACTTTATAATTTTCTACAAAGATAAGTAAGTGTTTTAACAGAAATATACATATTTAAAAAATATTTTCATATTTCTTCGATTTGTATAATATTAGGTGATGATATTCAAAAGTTTTATGTGCCATTTTATAAAAATTATATTTCAATTATATTTGAAAAATTTGGCGCAATAATTTCTACTGAATGTTAAAATGTTTGAATCAGACTAATAATTTATCGGCAAAAATATGAAATGTAGAAAAATACGTAGATGTGAAAATTTAGTATAAACAACAATACCATTGTACGAGTATTTTATTGACTTTATTTAGTTTTAATTCAGAGTGCGTATATTACGTTGACGCAATCGATCAACATCTGATCTGTTTTATAAGGAAATAAGAAATAGCAAGTGTTTTTTATTGATTTTAGAATTTCGTAGAATCTTTCATTTGCGTAGATATATTATAACAATTACTCATTGTATTTAGAAAATTTTTTAATTCCACGAAAAAAATTGTATAGTGTTGTTAAAATTGAATATTTGAATTGAAATAATTGAATATCAAAACACTGTATGTTATGCATGTATGCATACAAGCGTACTAATACAATAAAAAATAATTGTTCAAGTTATTATATTACACATACTCGTATTAGTTGTAGTTAGTAAATAATCAAAACGTGCGAGAAATGTATTGACGCAAAATTAAAAAAAAAAATATTTAAGTAAACAGTACATTGACATACTTACGTGTTTTTTTTTATATTACGCATTTCTATAAGTTTTAATTTTTATGTGTGGAAAACATCATTATGGCAGAAATGCCAGCTTCATACATTTTTCTTGTGAAATTTCAAAAAACAAAAGATAGAGAATGTGGAGAAAACTTTATCAGAGAGATCAGCACTTTATTTGGCGATTAAATATGTTAAAGAGTCGTCGAGAAGAGTAACAAAAAAATCCATTAGTTTTAGAAGCAATTAACGACTTCTACGTTGATGACATTATGACGAGTAGAAATTATTTGTAAGGAGCCAGAGAAATTCAAACTCAATTGTATTCAATATTGAAACCGACTTAATTTTAATTGAGAAAATGGTGCGCCAACCATCCACAATTAATTCAAAATACACTTTCGAAAATTTAGAAATCGAATTTGATTTTTCTACTTTATACAGTGATCACTTCAAAACACACACTGCAGAAGCTGCAAGGACAATTCAAAGAAAGAAGCTCTCTTACATTATCTTTGCAGGTGTCCGGTATTGGATAGTATGCTATATGCTTTCACTAAGCTCCTCCTCAAAGAACTTGCGAATGTAGCCAGTTTTCGTGTAGATAGTTTGATCTACTAAGTACTACGTACTACCCAAAGAGGACGAAATGTCTACAGTCTAGAAACTAGACAACCACACACAATGAGGAAGCTTTGTGCTAAGAAACTTTGAGTCCAGTGATTATGCTTATTACCTGTCACTTCTTTCAAGGTGCTGCAGGTCTCCTTATTTCGAGAATATTTGCTTCAATTTGCTGTTGTCGAGATGATTTCTTAATTGGAATTGTTTTTCAATCTAAGAAATTTTCTAAATGTGTTTAATGAAAATAAAATCATTGATAGTTTTGTCGACGCCTTTAAAAAATTTGAAACTCGTATTCGTAAACGTATGCCGTAAAAATTTTTAAGCTTTTACAGAAATTTCATAATTTTCCGTACTTACTAGCTCTATATTCTAGATTTTGTTAGATCCCATCACGTCCTTGCTGAAAAATTTGATCTTAAATGATTTAATTTGATAAAAGAATGGAAAAGAAACTACAAAATGTTCCACTCAAAAACGAAGCCAGGAAGACCGAAGTTAAGATAGTTGAAATGATTTTCAAGATGAACTGCTGAATCTAGAGACGACACAAATTAAATAGCTACAGCACAGACAGAATTGGGTAAGTAAGTAAGTAAGTAAGACAGTATTGCTTCATACATGTGTATGCATAGATGTATATCATTCAGTGTTTTTAAAATTCGAGTATTGAATTGAATTTTTTTTTTAACTACACAGAGTCCAAAAAGTATTCGCTCACCTACTAATTCTAGAAATAATTTAAGAGAAACATAAAATAAAATACGAACAAATTTAAGTTTACAATTTTTTTGTCATTTTTATTTAGTTTTATGCAAAATATATGAATTTCAATTATTTTTTTATTTTTTTTTTTATTTATTTATTTAAATCAATTCATTACATAGTTTGTATATATGGTTACAAAATATAGATTACAATAAATTTATTACATACACATATATTGTAGCCAACTACTACTAACTAAAATGTTGTCAGAGATTGAATTGATTGTGGCACATTTAGTGGTCAAGATCGAGACCAGTGTCAAATGTGCATCGTGTTGATTTGTAAATTAATAATTAATTTAAGAAGTGAGAGGTGAGTTTACTATTGCTGATAAAACGATATACTACGATAAGCACAGAATTAGAAGCAAATTGCCGAAATAAGATGGTTCATTGCTCATGCTATTACATTAAGTAAGTGCTCAACATTATCTTGATTAAGAAGCCACTTTTTTAATTCAAGCAAACATTTTCTTTTACTACTAATATTTCTTAAGTAGTCTGGTAGTTTATTGAAGATGTAAGGCCAAATATTAGTATAAAATCGTCTATACACTTCGACTTCAGTATTAAATCTTGTGATCTTGTGATAGGATAGTAATACTGTCTTCTGAGAGAATAGTTAGTCAATCTCATGCATGCAAATGAGTTGCTTCTATTGAAAAATAATTTCAGGACTTTGTATATATATAAATTGCGTATGGGAAGGATATTATTATTTTGAAAGAGAGGCAATGACGGATACAGAGAATTTTTATTACATATCACTCGTATTAATCCTTTTTGGACTACAGTTACAGCTCTTAGGTTGGATATATATGCACCACCCCAACATGATAGTCCATATTCGAGGCGGGATTGAACTTGAGAAAAGTATAACATTAATAGAACATTCTTAGGACATAGGGATCGAATCAAATAAAATTTCCTTAAAGTCGAATAAAGTAGACACTTAAGTTTCTGTATGTGCATAGTCCACTTGAGGTTGGAGTACAGCGTAATTCCCGATAATTTAAAATTATCCACACAATCAACTTGGAAACAGTTTGTGTCACAATTACTATTTTCGCACCTGTGGTAATCTATCATCAATTTAACTGGAGGTCCTTTCAATGTAAAAATCATGATTTTAGTTTTGTTACTTAGTACCATATAGTGCAATTTGAGCCATTTATTTAATTTTTGCAAGTCTTTGTTTATTTGATGCTTTAATTCATCTATTGTAGGAGAGCTGTAGACAAAAGACATATCATCAGCAAACGCATATTGCTGACCAATAAAGTTATAAGTACACAGAGAGTTAACATAGATCAAAAACAATAAAGGACCAAGGACTGAACCTTGTGGTACACCTTTACTGGATAGTGGTAAAATATCACTTTTTATGCCATTCATATTAACTATTTGACTACGGTTAGTAAGATAAGATAGGGACCATGAATGGCTAATACAATACCCCTGAAACCCGCATTAACTAGTTTACTGAGTAGTACACTATGGTCCACAAGGTCAAAGGCTTTCGTGAAATCTATAAACAAGCCAGCAACTTTAAGACCATTATCAAGTTTATTATGTATCTCTTCTAGCACACACAATAGAGCATCTTTAGTACTCTTGCCTTCGCGGAAACCAAATTAAGAACCACTGAAGAACTTATGGAAGTTTAAGAACGATACCATTCTTTTTGCCATCAGACGTTCCAGAATTTTAGAAAATACGGACAGTAATGAAATTGGACGATAATTACCTGGATCAGACTCAACTCCTTTTTTATAAATAGGAATAACAATTGCCGTTTTTAAAGCTTCAGAGAAAATACCATGTTCAAAACTCATATTGATTATGTAACATAGTACATCTGATATGAGAAACGAAATTTTCTTTATAGTGTTAGTGTTAATACCATCTACAAATGTCAAAAAAAACTTAGTTTTTCATTCATTGTGCAACGATCCAAGTGTAATATTTTCATTGAGCAGTAACAATCATAATAATAATGAAAATAGCAGTAAAGATGAATTAAATGAAGCGAATATCCATTTAAATAAAGTTGTATTGTCCAAAATCCAAATCATCCTATCATCCAAATCCAGTTGATCCAAATGAATTTTAAGAATCAATTATTAATCAATTATTAGAATTGATAATTAATCGATGCCAGGAATCGATTATTTTTGGTTGCAAATAATTGATTTTATATCAATTCTAAATTATCATTGAATCCACTTAAAAATTGATTCAGAATCGATTTTACATCAATTTTTAAAATCTATTTTCTACTGGCTCATATTTAAACCAATCAAAAATTGTAAAAAGCGAGCATGGCCCATATAAAAAAATCACTTTTTCTTAAAAAAAAAAGAATCGATTCTTTGATGCCAGGAATCAATTCTGAGTAATCAGTTCTTGGAGAGGTAACCTTATTCTAGATTTTTGTGGTGATACGAGTGTTGTAATATGTGTAGAATCGTCATTAGATGCATTACCAGCTTTGGTTAATGAATTAATTTTTTCTTGTAGCTCAGTAACTAAATTGAAACATGTTTCTTCAAATTCATCATACTTATTTTGATCAAGATATTCAGTTGTACTATTACAATCTTCTGCTTGACATATTAAATAATGATTATCTTTGAATTTATCAGTTAATTCATTCAACTTTTGAATTCTGCGTTCCCAGACATTAACCGGTTGATCTTCATTTAAATTCTTTTTTATTTTAATAGTAACGCTACCTAATTCCTTCTCTAAATTTTTTTGTAATTTGATTAAATTTTGAATGTTATTCATTTTTTACAGACTGATTTTAAAAACTTAAGAAATTGTATTGTAAAAAACAAATGTTTCTAATTTTGAACTAATGTTTTTAATAAAAATTGTGTTTTTATTTAAATCCGGCTCGAAGGACCAAATGTTAAATCATCAAAATAATTTGATTTAACTATAAATAAAAACTGGTGCCGGTTTCAATTTTATAAATAAGAACACAATTTTTTTACAAAACGTTATAAAAAATTTTATTGAAAATAAACCTTAAAGCTAACAATTTAAACCTTAATTCTAATTACAAAATTGTAAAATAACTAATAATAAAAAATTATGTATATAATTACTCTAAAATAATTCAAAGAATTTTGTTATAATTTAAATATAAATATAACTTTCTTTTAACAAATTAATTTTACTAATTTTTAAAAATGTATTTTGAAAATTTCTGTTACAAAAGATTTTAATTTTTCAAGTTGCAACCTTCTTTGTATTTTTAAAAAACAAATAATTCAAGATTTCAAAAAAACTAAATCTACTTTACACATCTTTAAATTTACTTTTTTAATGAATATGAATTTACTTTAATTTTTTCAACAAATGTCAAATTTCAAATAAAAGCTTCCAATCTACTAATTAATTTTAATTTACAAATTCAATTACAAATTTAATTAAATGTTTTAATTAAATTCGTTGATTCAGATGGCGTTACTGATGCTTTGTGTATAGTTAATTCATTTGTATTAACTAAAACGATTATAATTTCTATATTGAATCTAATGGGAAGTATCAGTTTGGACCAATTAGTTTCTCTCAACAATCTTTATACGTTAATTTTAAACATGAAGATGACACTAATTCACCTACTGTTTTTACTATAGAAGTAGCGCCAAAAAACAATAATTTGATAATCGTATTGAATTTGAATTTCGGATCAGACGGCTGCAATAAAGATTTTACATCTGACTTTTCAGCATTTCTTGATAAGCCGGCTGTTGAAACTATAGTTTGTTCAAAATTCGTAGCGAATAATCTGCGCATGTTTCTCATGAAATTAAATATGTACATAAAATGATTATATGTATTTGTGTTTTTCTCTCATATAAACCTGAAAAAAAGAAGAAGAAAAAATTAAAAAAGATGCATAGCTTACCCGTCGTGCACCGTGATCGGTGAATAACTGAGTAATTCACTACTCAGCCTGTCAGCCATTCAATTTATTACAATAGTCGAAAACTAATCGTACAGTGCGAGACAAAAAAATTTTCGACTGTTTTTATTTTCATGAAAATTAAGTTCACATTTTTCTTATACTAAAAATTTATTCTTATGAAGTTGTCATGATATTTTCTATAAAATTAACATCTAATTCCTTTTTTAAATTGCTTTCGATAATTTTTGAAATTTTAGAATGGAGAATCGTCTCAAAATAAAAAAAAATACAATTTCGAAGTGTAATAAGACTGTTAACTTAACAGAAAATGATAGCGTAAGCCCATAAGAACGCGATTTCGATGTTAAAGAAAAGATCAACTAAATATTCATGAAAATAATAACAGTCATACTTTTTTTGGCGAGCACTGTGAAGTATGGCGTAATTACACTGTTAGAAAATTTATAATTGTTTAAAAAGTAATAAAGAATGAGAACTTTTTCAAATAAATTTCTTTAAAATAATATTAATGTAAAAAAATGAAATAATTTACATATACAAGTATATTTAAGAAAAGAAAAAAGTCAATTACAATTATTTTTTCGGTAATTATTTAGATTAGATTACTTTGGCGAATTATATAGCCCTGAAATTAAGAAATGTGATATTAAATCATGAGTCTTAATAGGAATATGTTGAATGTGAAACCCATAAATGTCCATAGCTTCATAATGTTGAGCAAATGATTTATTAATGCAAAAAATCGTCCATAGATACACATATATGTTTACATAATATATTTATTAATATATTTATTAAATTTCCTTAAAATTAAATTTCTCAGGTTTTTATAGTCTTCAAAAAAGGACACGTAAATGCAGGTATATATTGAATACGAAATTCTTTTGGAATAAAAATAATTTGAAAATCGGAAACAAATGTTGTTACCTAACAAATCCTGTTTGTTTAATATATAATATTATATTAATATGGTCTTGGGATATGGCAAAAATTCACCTTACACAAGACAAAAGATTAATAGTACTTAAGTGAAATTTACCTTAGTTAGAATTTATAAGAAAGTATACAAACAGTTTTGTTGTTACTTCATTTTTTATTTTATTTTCGTTGTAATTATATTTTTTTCAAATTTAAATTTTTTTCCGCTATTTTAGAAAAATTAGAAAAAAGTTAATGTACTTTTAACAGTGTAACCACTACAATTATAACCTCGCTCAAAGAATGACGTCATACTCTCACTGCGCATATATTCTATTCGCTACGAATTTTGAACAAACTATACGCCAATAGTATTGATCTCACATTCCATGTACTCGTATTTTCATTCATGAGTAAATTTCAATTTCTCCTTCTATTTTCTATGCAGTACTCAGCATAAGAAGTATGCAAGAAAAAGTAAGAGGTAACAAATAGTAGCATTGAGGTTTTTGACAGATTGAGATAACTAACAACTTCTCAGCCAGACAAAAATCAATTCTGAACCAATTCAGAATTGATTCCTGGCATCAAAGAATCGATTCTTATTTGAAGAAAAAGTGATTTTTTTATATGGACCATGTCCGCTTTTTACGATTTTTGATTAGTTTAAATATGAGCCAATATAAAATAGATTTTAAAAATCGATTCTGAATCAATTTTTAAGTGGATTCAATGATAATTTAGAATTGATATAAAATCAATTATTTGCAATCAAAAATAATAAATTATTGGCATCGATTAATTATCAATTCTTGGCATCGATTAATTATCAATTCTTTGCATCGGTTAATTATCAATTCTTGGTATCGATTAATTATCAATTCCTGGCATCGATTAATTATCAATTCTAATAATTGATTAATAATTGATTCTTAAAATTCATTTGGATCAACTGGATTAGGATGATAGGATGATTTGGATTTTGGACAAGACAACTTTATTCAAATGGATATTCGCTTCATTTAATTCATCTTTACTGCTATTTTCATTATTATTATGATTGTTACTGCTCAATGGAAATATAACACTTGGATCGTTGCACAATTAATGAAAAACGAAGTTTTTGTTTTGACATTTACAAAAACCGATTACAAAATCGAATTATAATGTATTTATTGTCGATTCACAGATCAACTTTTTTTTAATTGTCGTGGAATCAATTTATAATCAATAAAATCCTTAAAAATTACTTTGGCTATACTTTGAAAAAAATTGTTGATACCATTTTCGATGCAGCACATCGTTTTATTATCGACTCCTTTTCGATTCTCATATAATCGATACCAAATGTCTGGCTGGGTTGCGTACCATGTACTCGTATTTTCATTAATGAGAAAAATTATTTTCTTCTTTTTACTTGCTCTGCTTTACAAAACATAAGAACTAATTACACAAGGAATAGGAGGAGACAGAGAGTAACAGCATTGAGGTTATTGGCAGCTAACTATAGTACTATATGCTTTAGTATACTTTACATACCAAACACTCGTACAAACATGCCATTATTTTCATCTGTATTTATGAAAATATGAATTATCTTTAATTTGAATTTATAATTTTTTGCGTTTTATTTTTGTATACTACATAAGCTCAATACTCTTATTTTTTATTTTGTTCATTTCATTATAAATTTTATTTTTTGTTACAAAAAAAAATGGAAATTTTTTATCTCTAATTACCTACTGCACGCTTACAAATAAATTTAAACAAAAAAAAAGGATAATTAAATTAAATAGAACAGAAATCACTTATATGTATATACAGTCTTTACAACAGGAACGTGCATGGGAAATTAAGAACAATTTAACTTCATTCTGTATTATCATAAGATATGTCATTTCTGTATTTTTCGCATAATTTTGAAAATTAGTATAATTTCACGTTTTTACTAAAAAAACCACATTTGATGTTTGGGTTTCCTTTTATTTATTAATTTTTTCATGATAACATTTTCATCAAATATGAATGCTAAATTATTTTCAAATTCAATTTGCACTATACTATTTTCAGAAATTGAAGTCAGTACAGGCAAGATAGGCATGCTTTTCTATATTCCTTCACATTGCGTTTGTATAAATCTGTCTCGTGTGTGGGGTGATCAGATCTCAATTTCAATCAAGACAGAGATATATTATTCAGAATTTCCTACAAAATATTATATGTGAAGTTATCAGAAACTCATCGGGTAACTTTTCCCATAAGCACAATACTGACTTCGATTTCTGAAAATAGTATAGACGACTGTGGAGATCAGTCAGTTTAAGGTTTGAATTTATTTTCCTTCTATCGAATCCATGCGGAGTCACTAATAAAGATGCTATGTAGATGGTATAAAGTATCCAGTCGCTTTTGTCCTTGTGTTGAAGAGTATCTTTGTTAACTATGGTTGAAATAAAAAGACTACTTATTATAAAGCCTCGTTCATTTTTGTTCTTGTTCTGATTTGATTTTTTTTTTAAATAAATTTCAAGTGTACATAAAGCGAATATCACAATGAAAAATCTGTGCGAAGATATAATATATAGAGAATATGGGACGGTATATTATTTTATGATGCATGCATGCATGAGTGTTAACTCATTCTTAAAATGTAAGATTTTGCACAATCTTTTTGTAAAGACTATGCGTGGATACATATTATAATGATGAGTATTTTTTCTGTTAATTTTTTTCTACTCAATTTAATATTCACATATGCATACATTTTTGAAAGTATATGATATGTTCATGGATACATGTGTATATGCATGAATACTTATACCTTATACTGTACATATTTAAAATCAGAATTTTAAGGTAAATATTTTTCGCATCATCAAAAATTTGAATACAAAAAATTTCTATTTACATTTGCGCGTACATACGTATATACCTACAACATATAACCGTTTTTTTTTTTGTTTTTTTTATATTTTTATTATATGTGTATGTGAACGCTTTTGGCAAAATACGAGCATATATACGCATAATTTACATGTTGAAAAATGAAAATGTATACCCGCGTACATTTTTGTATAAAACACATGAATTTAATTTAATGTCAGTTTTGTTTAATTTGTAACATTTTGAATAATTATTATTATTTTTCATGTTTGAACAACAACAACAACAGCGACAACAACAGCAATAAGTTAAGTAAAATCAAAATGTATCAAGTTGTGTTGTCTGAAACATCGCATTATAGCAATTATTATTATTATGTATTCAGTAAAAATCTGGTGTGAACACACGTTATTTCATCGTATAATCATCAAAATTATTTTATTCTGGGGTATACACGTATGTATCAATTTATCACCTTTCTTCATTTCTACTTATACGTATATAAATGTATACATATGTATAGCTTGTTAAAAATTCCTAGCGAATAGAATATATGCGCAGTGAGAGTATGGCGTCATGCTTTGAGCGAGGTTATAATTGTAGTGGTTACACTTTTTCAGGTTTATATGGGAGAAAAACACAAATACATATAATCATTTTATGTACATATTTAATTTCAAGAGAAACATGCGCAGATTATTCGCTGGGAATTTTGAACAAGCCATATATCCATCTCTGCATACATACCTGTATACTCTTTTTGTGTTACATTTATATGATGTATAGACCATATACGTACGTTGTACGTTGTACGTAGATAAATTAATGAATGAATACTCCTCATCATCGCATATATGACATAATGAAAGAAAAATAAAATCACAAACACAACACGCAATCCTGATATTAATTTTCTACGGTCGGGTATTTTTTTTTCTTTTTTGGTTTTTAGCTTCGTGTGAATTAATTTGTTTTTTTTTCTTGTTTTTTTCAGTTTGTTTATTACTGCTGCACTCATCGTACAAAGTATTTTTTTTTTGTCTGATTTTTGACTTTTGCATGACGTGTACAAATTAAGTATAAAGGCTCATTCAGAATGTAACGCTAAGTGAAAGTGAAATTTCATGAAAAAGCACACTGTTCACAATGCAAAGTGAGCTTTGAAATTCAAAAATTTGATACTTCAATTATTGAGATTTGACTTTGATTAAAAAAAAAATTTTTTTTATTTAAATTGACATTTGAAATTCAAATTTTCAAATTCTCAACTGAATTTCTCCATTTTTAAGTGGGAATTTAAAGGAATTTTAGGGAAATTCTTGCATTTATTTGGAAGTCTCCATCTGTTGGTCAATTTCCTAACAACATTTTTGTAATTAGATTTATAGCTTTTGTTAAGTGAAATTGAAATTAGGAATAGAACCTAATTTCACTTTACGTTGGCAATTTCAATTTCAATTAGAAAGTGACGCAGACATATAATGTTGTGTAAGAAAATAAGAAACAAAAGACATATAAATTTCACTTTCACTTAGCGTTACACTGTGAATGAGCCTTAATGCATTTGAAATTTAGATTAGTATGCTGCGCGGAAGAAATTGTTAAAGAAATTTTGTGATATATAATAGAGGTATTCACTCTCTCTAGTATTTGGCCTTGTATATTTATACTCGAAGTATTTTTACTACATTTTGCTAATATACTACGCCTTGTTATTTTCTCCCATATAAAATCAAGTAAGCCAATCATTGTAATAAAACAATAGGGTAAAGGCATGTTTTTTCTGTGTAGTATTTCGTAGTAAATATTTTGACAGTTGAACACACAGTAGTCATTTGGTAAATTTTGATAAAATTTAAATTTAAAAATTTTAAAATTTTAATTGTCAAACTATATCAGCTGACTGGAAAATTTTGATACAACAAGAGTATTTACAAAGTATGTTCACTCCACACTAAATTTGATTATGTATTAATACACAATAGCTAAAATACTAGCCTGAGTGAATACCTCTAATACATATCTTTGTCGAAATAATTTTAACAGTACATATATTTATTTTGACAGTATCTACATACATTATTTTCACTCCTCCAATCCAAATTCTATCTAAAACAACACACGAAATGTCAAAAAAATGTCTGCTCCAAAGAAGGGTCGTGAAACATCTTTGACGAAGAAATTATAATTTTTTATAACAACGCCATCTCATCATTCATTCATTCAGATGGCGCTACAGTCCAAATCGAGACTTAGCCACCTGTAGACTTTGCCTACAACAATTCCGATTTCTTTATGCTGTTCTCCAGTTTCTAATGTCAAGTAGGGAAGGGAACTCCCGTAAATTGTGAAAATTTTCTTGATCACTTTCTGTAAGAATTTGAAGGGAGAGAAAAGTTTCTTTCACACAGCATACTGGGCAGCTATACTCACATCGCATGTATGCAAAGTTTGTGTATAGTAAAAAAATGATCTGTGTTCATTCATAAAGATTTTGATAGCTTACATTTTATATGTATAGGATGTATGTAGGTAGGTAGGTAGTGGTGGATTCGTGGTGAATGTATACTTGATTTTTAGTAAGCTAAAAAATTTTATTTTTATTTCTTCCGTTTATATATATATTTTTTTAATTATTTCTGATGAATTTTGTTTCTAAATTATTATTATTTTTTTTTTCTGTATTATTTTACTGTCATCGTTTCGGTTTTATCTTCTTAAATCAATTCCGCAGAAAGAGCTATTAACAATGAAAAAGAATTTTTGTTTTTTTCTTTCCGTTTACTTTCAGGCTCCACTCTCTACATTACGATGATATGATCGTCAAATGTGTATGATGATGACGATGAGTGTGTGCTTGCTTAAATCAGTGAAGAAAAAATTTTTTTTATAAAAATATTGTAGATTAAAAAAGTAAACTGTTGCATGGGAAAATAAAAACTTTCAATTTTTTTGTTTTTTTATTTAGCGTGTGTTTTTACTTGCAAACTTAGATACATATGTAGTAGATATTTTTTCATGAAATGTTTCTCATTAACACGTAAATACATAAATAAAAGTATAATGTTATTTTTATTTTTGAATTTATTTTCATTCAGGATTTGTCTTTTTATTTTGTGTGCGTATACGAGTATATAAATTAAAATTCATTGATAATTGATGATTATTTTAATTGAATAAGGTCTAATGAGAGGTATACACACCACACAACACACACGTAACAAATTTATACTCTTTTAAGTATGTACGGATGTGAATGTGAACATGCCTGCCTATACCGATGTATACATTTTCATATAATATCCAATTCCCATGTAATTATATATGTAATGGTAATGTCTTTGTTTTAATGTACACGCAAATATAAAATAATATAAAAGATGATATTTAAGAAGCGTAAAGTTTTACATAAATATCTACTTAATTTATTATACATAATTAATATAACAGAAGGAAGGAAAATTGAAATAATTTTATTTCAACACATTCAAATTAAATAAAATGTGTTAACTGTTAAATAAAATATAACAAAAAAAATAAAGGTTAAACGTGGTAAAATATAATAAATTTTCATTATTCTTCTTTCCACATATCCATAATACATGTACCTATACTCTGAAAAATACCTATATACCTGCTGCTTTAACTTTGGGTTATTCTTTCATAAATTGTTTCAACAATAAATTGACCCCCAAAATTATAATATTTCATGTTTGTGTACATTACATCCTTCATAAATTTTTCCATGTAAAGCATAGATACATTTACGTTCATTAAGTATGGGATTTGGGCGATAGTTTTGACCATTCAAAATTCAACCGCAAAGTTGTTCAATGAATTTCATTGGCCTACATAAAAGAGGAATCACTTTGGTGAAAGCTCTAGCTCACCTGAAGCTGTAGTGCTATTAAATAAGAAGTAGAAGAAGATAAAAGAGAATACAACTTCAACAAAACAATTTTTCAGGCAAAGGCGAACAAATATGACAAAATTTCATTAAGAAATTAAATCAAATTCAACTTTTCAATAATCCCAAAATGACTGTTCAGCAAGGTGACAACATAACAGCTAGAAAACATTTTAAAAAATTTTTGGCAGTAGTTGAGGTACTGTAATGATAAGGAGAACCTTATTACGAGTAATCCGCTCTAATTTTCGGCCGTAATTATGAGATTATTGCTATGAAAATGGACATTTTAAAGAGTTTTTTTCAAATTTAGACATTGGTAAGTATTGTTGATCAATTCAAGACTTAAAATGGATCAAGTTTACTTCCAGAAAATAGTACAAGGAATTCATATTTTAGATCAAAATTAGACGTGCATTTTATTATTTTCAAGTAGGTATTTTCTTCGTTGCATTTTATATGCTGAATGTTATCCTGGCCGTCTTTTTACATTCATCCATTCATTTCAACTTGAAATCTATATCTAATAATACATATCTAAAATTCTGTTAATAATTTTTTTGACTTTTAATCAATCTAACAGCATTCATATGTTTGTATGTAAAAAATTTTCATTTTAAAAGATTCAAATTAACGTAAATACTCATCGTGAAAATTGTAAAAATTCTTCAAGGTAATTTGCTCTAAATTTTTCATATAACAAAGTTTAAGTAATCACATTTTCAGATGAAATTATACATAGCCATATGAGTATTTAAATCGTGTATGGCATACAAAAATTTATTTTAAATTTTCTAAATGAATTTACTGCATACATACACATGCATATACGAGTTATACTACTGACACACTGCAGAGATAAACCATTGTTATCTCAGTTTTCTGGTTTATCTTTGCGATAACCGACATTCAGAATTTGGTTAAGTTAACCAAGTTTCTAGAACTCAGTTATCTTGTTAACCAAGTTCGAACGCAGTTATCTTTGACGTTTGTGTTATTTTTTTTTTCTATTATATTTAAACAAACTGTCAAACCAAATTTCAGCTAGCATACTGACTAGATGAAAAAGAATTAGTGTTTGAATTTACATATTTCGACAGGTGTCGTATGAATACATAAACTAAGTAGTTCACCTCAATTTAAATGTGACGCCCATACCAGGTTATCGACAAACCATTTGAGATAACCATGGTTTATCTATGCAGTGTGTCAATAGTATAGTATTAGATAAGTGGTAAGTAAGGCGCACACATTAAACAATAAATTTTCATTATATAATTCATTGAAAATGAAAAAATAAAATAAAATACAAATTATAATAATAAAATTTATGTATAAATACTACACCTACATTAAATGCAAATTATATTCTACGTCATAATATTGATGCAATTGTACATAAAATATGGTAGGTATATATACATTGGATGAGTATACAAAAAAGGTATACCTATAAATTTATATGATCTTGCAAGATAGGTATATTTATATAGCCAAAGAGAATAGATGTTAATATGTGTGTAGTGTATATGCATATATGAAAATAATAAATAAAAGATATATATGTATGTATACACTACAATATTTTTATATACCATTCATTTATTATTTATATCAAAATACAAACACAATATGGATGATGATGACATTTAACCTTTTTTTGTTTTGTTTTGCATTCATTTTTATTTTATTTTTTTTCTTCTTCTAAATATTATGATTACTTGATTTTCAATTTGGATCAGATTACAATAATATAATCATATATGAATGCATGCATAAATATATTTATCTGAAAATGTAGTTTATAACATACTTAGATACTATTATACATATTTACATACATAAACATACTCGAACATATTAAGTATACGTTAGAAGTTAGATTGATCAATAAGTTCCTACACCAAACACAAAAGCAACAATTTCTTGAAAAAGTTTTTCTTTATTTAGCAACAATTACTATGTACATATATACCCTCACTTAAATCGACATAAAATGTGTCGACACAAAATAGACCCATGGTATAAACGCTTGTTTATATCGAATTAACGTTTGAATCGATTTAAAATAAATCGATATAACTAACCGGTTCATTCGATTCTTAAAGGAGTATAAACGGCTGTCAGCTAATATCGGTTTACACATAAATCAAAATCAGCTGATGTTTAGAAGAAGAAAGTGTTTTTGTGTAAAACTATTTAATTAAATACTTTTTAAAATTTCGCAATAATTAAAAATATTTTTAAAACAGCTCATATTTTTAAAAAAACTATAACTGTTTGCAAATGAAAATGATATGTGATTTTTAAATCGATTAAATTTGAACCGGTTAATTATACAAAGGGTATAAACACATTGGGATGGGTTCAGAATAAAACCAGTTATAAATCGATATATCTTTTATGCCGATTTAAGTGAGAGTATATACATGGTAAATGATCTTCTACAAATCACATCCCAACATTTTTATGAAGTTTCGATTCGATTTGCAGTGAGTGAAGCTATACAGTGATTTAAGTATGACGCCATTTTTATAATTTCCGCAAAACAATGAAAAAATCTGAATTTTATGTATTATTGATAAAATATTGCTTTTCGAGGGGAAAAGTACTGTTCAAGTTCGGCAATGGTTTGGAAAGTATTATTCGAGCTATGTTCCATTAAAAAACAATACTGTTTGTAGATGGTAAGCTGATTTCGTATGTCATAAATAGATGCTAAATCATGATGACTATATGGCCGACCAAATGAGGCTATTGACACAGAAAACATAAAACAGAAAAGACTGAAAATCGTGATAGTAAGTCGTTAATTGAAGTGCCATGAGTTCCTAAAGATATCGTTTGTTAGTATTTACACGATATTTCACAAGCATTTGAGGGCAAAAAAAAAATCTTTTTTCCAACTGGGTGCCGTATTTCCTCTCCTCAATGGAGCAAAAACACCAACAGATTAATGATGGCAATACTACACGAATTTGACTTTGAATTACTTCCACATTCTGCAGATTTGGACTCCAGCGATTATTTACTCCATCCATCCTCTAGGAAAATGAATTTCAGTCCAATGAAGAAGTTATCATGGGAAAAGAAACGTCCATTTTGGGCACTTCGTTCTTCACGGCCGTCATAGAAAAGATAGAAAATCGTTATATGAATGTATCGCACTTAAAGTGGACATATAATTAATTAATGAATTTTTCCAAAAATTGACTGTTGTTTTGGCAGTTAGTCTTAGTCTTTGTACTTATTGATCTATGTGTTATATGCATTCATGAATTTAGATATTATTACAACATACATTTTATGCATTTTACTACTTATTGTAGTATTATACCTATGAGTATGACTATGAATAAACACTTATATTTACAAACATACATACATATATAGTATGTGAGAGTACTATTATGTGAGTTACCTATATATAATAAAAGACATAATGAAATATAAAAATTGACATGTGAATTAACAATAAAATAGCGCATAAAAAATTGATTGAATTCGAACAATGGTCTCTATATATGGAGATAATAGATAAAATGTTATTTACATACATATATGATCCTCTATATACATGTTTTATGATGATGATAATGATATGATGATGATGTTTGAATTTATTCACATTTTAATTCATTCATTTTTATATTTAAATTTATTTTTATTTCAACTTTTTTTTTCTTTTCCTTTTTTTGCATATGTACTCGTATATTATTTTGATTCTATTTTAATTTCATTTCGCAATAAAATGAAGAAATAACATAAGTATACAAGTATTTCTATAAGAAGAAAAATGATAGAGAAAAGACGTAGAGAACAATGTACGAGTATATATCACACATGTAAATACATAAATGTATGTGGTTTGGATATATCTTATTATCTGTGGTACTCTTATGTGAAAATAATATAAAAATTCCCATGGTTATTTCGTTTACATACGAGTATTATGAAAAATTAGAACGCATTTGGATTATTCTTATTATTATTATTTTCGTTTCGATTCATTTTTCATTTATCATTTTTTCTGTTTTTTTTTTCTTTTTTAGTATACATAATATCTTTATTTTCTTGTTCTTATTGTTCTGTTTATTTATTTACTTTTTTTTTTTTTGTTACAATCATAAGAATTTGAATGTACGATGAGAGTATTATTTCTTAAAAATGGACAGTACTCGACAAAAAATAATTTGCTTTTAGAAATATAAAAAGTTTTATGTCAAATAAAATCTAACAATGATCAATGATCTCATCATCATAAAATTAATGAAAATTTTCTTGTAAATTCTCAGCAATATACAGTCCTTAGGAAATCCTTGGCGTGCGAGAGAATTTTCCTTCAATCGCTTCTTCTACTTTTTTTTCTGTTCTTCTAATTCTTTATGTGGAGTTTATCAAACTGTTTTCGTACTGCACACCACCACACTTGTGACTAGATCTTCCTCGGTGTTTTATTCCATCAATGTTGCCTATAGTACTTAACAATCTTTTGCATGGATCGGTATCATCATCATCATCCTATTTGCATGACTAATCCACCTTAGCCGGTTTATTTTCATAAATGTGACCACACCTGAGTTATTTTTTAGTTCGTATATCTATTGTCATTTTGTTTTTCTTGTATACTCATTTACATTGATTTTCGTCACCCCAAAAATTTTCCTTCGTATATTCCTCACAAAACGTGCTAGTGTACTCGCATCTGTTCCTTTCAAAGCCCACAACATTCTGAGCCATATGAAGCAATTGGTCTTATTAAATTCTTATTATAATAAGAACAAGCTTATTTGTTCTTGTAATTGTCCTTGCCCTTTGGACTTAAGTATAGATGCGAAAACTGAAGAAATTTCTAATTGTTAGCTCAATTTCTATTTCACAGATCTTAGATAGATGAATTCATTTACAACTTCGATATTACGAGGATAGAGAATATAAATTTAGAGGAATGATATGATACAAACAATAAGAAACCAATAAATTACAAAATTTCTATATATCATAAATGAAAATAAAACATAAAAGAATAGAAATTTTCAAAGATATTCTATTATACAGAATAAATGCTGACTGAAAGCTTATAGAAATACCTTCACCATCTGAGATATATTTTTTTATCCGCAATACTGTGCCAAAAAGTAAAATAAAATAAAATAAAGAAAAAACCATGAAAAAAAAATTAAAATTTATTCTAGCACTCACATAACCGCATATAATATAAGTAAGTGTCATGAATTCATTCATTCAAATATCGTTATCAATTTTTCATAATTTTTCAGATTTTCATCTATGTATCTGCATAAAATTTTCTTCTTCATTCTATTAAATTATTAATGTATATGTATGTTATGTAGATTTTTATGGTTGTACGATCAAAATAAAAATTTCAATTTTTCATATTAAGTATTCACCAATATTACTATAAGTATTCACCAAAATGTGTATAATATTCACATTAGAAAAATATTACCTACATCATTTTACAACAGAAAATTTTCAAAGTTATACATACATACACTCTACATTCCTACATTCCACGAAAAAAATACTTAAATGAATGAATTATATACAAAAATATTTACTTAACATAATTTCTTTGCTTTCTTTATTATTTATCTTCGTCATCATTAATTTTAGTTGAATTTTTTATTCTATACATATAATTTAGCTAATATTTTTTATCGCGTATAATATAAAAATGTAAATACTTCTTATTATCTGGTCTGGATATTATAATAATTTTAAAATTAAAAAGGAAGCAAAATATTTTAATGGATATCTATGTATCTATATACGTTTACTGAATTTAATAATTGTATACATCTTTAGTATAATATACTGCCTATCTACCTAATAATAATGCATAAAATACCTTACTTTAATTTTAAATAACATTTTGCAAATACTTTATTTATATTTACTTTGTTATGGAAAACTCATTTATACCTACATAGCACTTAGAAGCAAAGAAAATTTACATATTTAAGGTTGATTCTCATTTAATATCCGCCAGCCAGACACGACATTACGTAACATAAAGGATATGATAGTGAATTTCTTGCACGTTACATCCATTTCAATTGTAAATGCTTACACTCTATTACTAAACATGTAACATAAATGATACAATATAAAATTCATTCATAACGACATTGACGGACAGAAGATATTATCCAACAGAATTGCTGGCGTGCAATTCATATTTCATAAGTAAGGCTCTGAACACAATCAAAGTAGCTAACATCCAGGAGGAGCAGAAATATAAGTATAGTATGTTGGTGTAGGCAGAACATCTACCGCAGATACATAACTTCAGACACACAATCAAAACAGTTGTAATACTTTTCATATTCCAGCAAGAAAGGGTCTAAATTTCAGCATTTTTTAAACATTGATTTTATCTGCTTGAATGCTTCTACCGTCATTGTGACAGTAGTATTCATTTATACATTGCCAAACGATGTATTGATTGTAACAGATTTAATATGCTGGCTGCTTTCATTTAGAATTAGTAAAATGGAAATTTTCTAAAAAAAAAATTGTCTTTGTTGATTGATGTCATTCACCTTACGTGTCGTGTCTGACGGTTCGTAAGTGAAAACAGAGCCTTATATGTAATGGTATAATACTTACTTACTTAAAATATATTGTATAGGTAGTCAGATTTAATAGAAATACACGAAAAAATAAATAAATAAGAATACTCTTTTTAATATTAGAGATATTATTTTTCTTAAAAATGTGAACATGAAACTTATTCTGAATCTGAATGCACAAAATATTTTGTATTTTTTATATATGATAATATGTATAAATATGTAGTTCTATGATATGATATGATATAAAGGTATATAACATTGTAGTTCTGGCTCTGGGTCATCTTATATCTATGTGAATGTGTGTTATTATATAAAGTCTGAAAAGAAAATAAATTTTTCACATTCTTCAGTTATCATTTTAACAAAAAAATAAAAAATAAAATTGTTTTTTTTGTTAATGTGAATATCGTATAAAAGTACATTGTGTAACTGCATGCTGTATATATCACAATTACAACAATAACAATAGGAATAAGTGTACATACATAATGGTATATGTATAAATGATGGTATGCCGATTTAATTTCTCAGACATATTTTTATTTTTTTTTCATTTTCATTTTTTGTTTATAAATTTTCTAAGAATTTTTTTTATTTTTTCATTAAAAATCATATTTATTATTTTACTTCCCAAAGGTATATTACATGATATAAACACACATATATGTACCTACTCGTATAACATTTACATATAAGTAGATCTTACTCATGTAATGAAATGCTGAGATGTGCAAAAATCCAATAATTGACACTCATTTAATGAAAGTAGTATACAATCCAGTGTGAGTCTAGGTTTGCTGGAAGATGAGGCTTCAGAGTGGCACTTCAATCTCTATAGCTATGACTCTTCAAATTATAAACTCCTACTTTTCTTATGTTTTGCTGTTCGTCTTTTATCCATCTTTTAAAGACAGCAATATGAGAGTCAACTTACCAAAATCATGTAAACCAACGTGTTTTTTCAGTGAGTTATAAAATCTACTAAGTAATTAGAGTACCTATATTTCTCTATACCATCAACTCTCTACTTCTCAAAATCATATCTAGGTGTTTGCATGAATGATGCAAGTAAAAGATATAGATTATGACATTATGATCAGAAGAAAACTACTATAATTATTTAGGTCAGAGCTCGTCTCTTAGTAAACAAAATAGTTTATATTCCTATAATTCTTCTCCCCTAACATTCATATTCTAGTTATTATCTGAGGTCTGCTCTTCTTATCGTAAGCCTCCGCAAAGTTATGTTGTCTAATTGTCGCATCTTCTAGATTCTGCCTCTTCAGCAGCATCATAGTTGCACCGAGCTATATACCTTGTGGTTGTCTCTCATTCTTTTTACATCCGAGAAGGCCAGAGTTTTATCAATTTATGTGATCTCGCTGTCTTCGTTTTATGTACCCAAACCATCCTAGCATTTTCTCGATAATTTTTTCGTATATCAGTGTTATTTGCATACCGACTCTAATTTGATGGTTTCTAATTTAATTTTTCAATATCACATTACATGCCCTTCTTAGCCCAACATTCAGATTCATAAAGTAAAGCTGGTATTTATCTCTAACAGTTTACGTAATACACATTCATCTCTTATAAAATCTTCTATAAACAATTGGATAACCTTCTCCATTATAAACGCTTAAATAAACTTTAGATCAAAATTCAAAATTAATTCCAATATAAAAGTTACAAACTTTTACTTCAAAACGATTTTTTTGACTGAAAATTATTGTGAAATATTATTGTTATTTTTTTTATAATATGCAGATCATTATTATGTAAAAGATTTAAACTTAGACCATAATCATAATTTATTATACATATAATATGTGGTACTATAACGCTATAACGCTGTAACTTATGTAGTATTACGTAATCAAAGTGATTTATTTTTTATAATTAAGACCGTATTATTTATATAGAAATATAAAAGAATGAAAAATAAAAATAACAGTTAAATAAAATGATGGGAATATTACAATAATTTTACAAAAAGATAAAAATAATAACAATAAAAAATCATCAGATAAATGTGTACTGGTACAATGTAGTATTAGATACAGTACGTATACATATGTACTCTTAAGTTTTTATTTAATTTTTATTTAAAAAAAAATATTCAATAAATTAGAATTTAAATTATTAAATACCTACTACCTCTATGTGTGCATGTGCACGCATACCTTCTACACGTGTATATTGTTCATCTAAAGTAAAGTACATATATACGAGTACATTCATAAATACACAAATACACATACTAACATTTATGTATATGGGAAAAAAATAACTGTGGGTGAAGTACGTACTATCATTATACTATAAAGTAGTTCAAAGTAAATTAATTGAATTCACAATAATAGTACTCTGTCATAAAAGTGCAGGGAATTTTAAAATTTAAGAAGGCTGTGTCAGGAATTTTTCAATCAAATTTGGCCTACTATTTAGTAGCACAGTACTCGACTCGATTACTATACCAAGTATGAACGCAATCTGCCAATTCGGTTTTTGTAGAAGAGCTGTTGATTTTGTAAGTTTGTTTAAAGCTCGTCCCACGAATTTTGGTTTTCTCGTTTTCGGTTTGTCTTTTTAGTATAGTTTACACGCCCAGCTCGTGGATTTTTATTTTGTCAACCGTTCATGAATTGAAAGTCCAAAATAACTGATGTAAGCGTATCTCCCTCGGCAAGCGAAAAAAATTCGGTACTCTTTTATTGAAGAAAATATAATTCTTTTGAAGCTAGCTGTGCAACGATTCATCTCATGTCCAAAATATCTATTAAAATCGAACAAGCAAACTCGTAAAAGTTATTGAAGTCATTAGCTTTCTGTTTAAGTTCAAATTGATGATATTACTGAGCATAGTTTTCTTCAATTTATCGATGGTTTTATCGGTTATAGATGTTGAATGTCGGTTAAAAATCTTTCCACACCATTTAAATGCTTTGCATCACTCATAAGCTTCTGTCGTCAAATGATTTTAAACAAAAGTTTGGTTTAAAAATTTCAATAGCGTAACGCTCTTAAATGACAAATTCCCGATACTTTTCTGACAGTATAAATATATATAATAAAATAAAAATGATATTAAAAGAATATTGAAAAAATTGTAAAAAATGAAATTTGATTAGATTCATATCACATAATATGTACACGTACACATACACTAAATATTCATAAAATTAAATTATCTTTTTCAATAATAAAAAAAAAAAAATTAATAATAATTGAATAATAAATTTGATTACTTTTTGGTCCACATACGTTATACAAACGCATTAATTTTATGTACATATACGTTCGTACTACAAAAAATCATATAAAAAGGATATGACTATATACATAATCTTATTGTATACTTACAATTCAATTCGATCACCTCTAAATGGCTATATTTCCATTGAAGTTATGATGTGATGTGACGCATATTATGTACGCAAATACTATAAGTATTCAAAATATAAAATCGATAAAAATGAAGATGAAGATTTAAAAAAAAAAATATATTATATAAAATATTATTCCTATTTTATTTATTTTTTTTTCTGTTATTGACTTTGATATATAATTTAATAAATAATAATAATGTAAGGATCCTTACAGCTCACAACAGGTACCCTTGTATTTTATATACATAGGTAGAAGGTATAGGTACTTAAATATGCATCCAAATAAATGTTCTTCTCGTATACATGAATGAATACATTTTATTGATATTTTGTATTTTCTTTGAACTCACAATATACGTAATACAAGATATACAAGCTATACAAGTGTTACATCTACATATACTTATGTTATATATAGGAATAAGAGTATGATGTACTATATTTGAAAATTTTCCTTTATTATATTGATAATATTTTTTGTAAATGAAATGTACAATATGGAATAGGATATTTCAAAATTTGAAAATACAATAATTGTTCAAACAATAATGAAATTTGTGAATATACTCGTATGTACTATATAAGAGAAATAATAAATATGTTTTTATGTGTGCAAACAGTAATGTTTTCTTACCAAATTTCATTAAAATATGTATCCTCCTACAGTGTTGCGAGAAAATTTTTGGAACGAACATAATTGATGAATAATGTGCGGGCTCTGTAGTCTGTATAGAAATTTGGTGGTCTTCACATCTTTTTATCATTGTTTATATTTGATTTGAAGCTTCAACTTGACTTCATACATACATATATCCAACTTATTCGTCAAACTTCAAACCAAATTTATTGATTTTGTTACGACCAGTTGTTCGATACATTCGATTCGAATTGTCTGACAACTTATCTAAGTTAACACGTGCAACATACTTTACGCAACATACTTCAAATTTTATACTTTAAACTTTCACACACTCGGACTACATGTGAATTAAAGTCACGTTGCAGTTTCTGTTCCCACAGAAATTTGTTATTGGGGAGTGGGTTACGGACAAGTTGAGGTTGAATGTAATTTTTATTGGACCCGGTATCTATTAGAAATTTAAGAATTTCTCCGCTCTTCGCCTTGTACTCAAAATACGGAAGCGAAGAGCTACTTAGTCTAAAAAATTAATGTCCTCTAAAATTTCGTGTTGGGGGTTTGAGTATTCTTCTAATGATTGATCATATTCGTCATCGTAATTGGCGGAAGCTTCTTGATATTCCTGTAGATCAGGATTTTCTAAGGCCAACTCACATTGTTCATCTTCTAATGACTGTTCAGCATGAAATATTCTTTGAAATTTCGCTGGCTGTTGTTGGTGTATCTGGTTAGATTGTGGTCTTTTGAATGGTTGTTGATTAAATTGTGGTCTATTCTGGTAGTTTACTGCACGCGAATGTATGGACCTATCAATATCCATTGGCTCTGGTTTGGGAAGGTAGTTTCTAGGACTTGTCTGAGGTTGTTTCTGAGTATGTTGATCTGTCTTGGGAAAGTAATTAGGGTTTGGTGTTGGCCTGTATTGCTCTTGTCTAGAGTAGACTTGAGGCGTTTGTGGATTGTGTAACAATTCGGGATGAAAATTATTTTTTTGGAATGGATGTGAATTGTGTTATTGTGGAACAACTGATTTTTTTGGTAGCAAAAGAGGTGGTTGAGAAAAATTCGAGACACGGATGCTTCCATGACTATGTTGAACCCTGTATTGCACATTTTCTAACTTTAAACAGAGATGAAGGGCCTGTGGCAAATCTTGTGGTTCTCTCATGCTTAAAAGTTTCGGTAAATCTTCCTTTAATCCTCTGATAAAAGTATCTAAGGCTTTATCCCTGTAATCTTGTGTCATGACGTCAAGTGATTCACTACTGATATCCATCGAAGAGAGTTTATTGAGAATAAGTGAAAGATGGTAATATACCTCGTGATAAAATTCGGTGATGGAAGTATTTTTTTGAACCAAGGTAGTCATTTGGTATTCGAGAGTTCCTAAGTCTCTCTTATCAGCATAATGTAATGTTAGGCATCTAGAGATTGCCTCCCAATTTAAAGGTGTGTTGTAAGATTCTAGGGCAATGTCCGCACTGCCTCTGATTTTATTTCGGATGACACTCAAAATGCCGTAATATTTGGGTGTTCCTTTCAAAGGATTGTAAATTTTGAGGATACGTTCTACACTTTTCTTCCACGAGCCAAATTCTCCAGCTTCGCCAGAAAATTCCTTCAGACTTTTAACAACATCAGGGATTTTGTCCATATCATCTAACCTTGCTTGATATTGAGCATCAATCGTTTGATCAGAAATATTATTTGTGGTAGTGAATGATGGACGAGATATTTGTTCAAGTATCATTTGATTTTCATTTCTCACTATTGTTGTAATAAGTTGGGTTAAAACGTCTAGATCTAATGTACTACTGGTTGACGTAGATGGATTTGATGTCGATAAATCATCTAGACCACTACTAAGTATGGAAGGTTTTAAAATCTTAGCCCTATCAACCATTTTAATTTTTTCCTATTTACTTGTGCCGAAAAATTTCCTTAAAAATAAAATATCAATTGTACACCAATTCAGTTGATACTGTTCTCAACTAACTCAATAAGCGGAAAGCTCAATTGTTTCACTTCAAAATTTGTTCAATGGCAAAATCTTTTAATTCGAGATTTTATTTCTAGTTCAATTTAATTTCGTCAAGATATTTTTCTTTTTATTTAGACAAGTTTTACTTTAAATTTCTTTTAATTTTTATTTAGAAAAATTCATTAATTCTTTACAAAATTCTACTCCTTTCAGAAGAACACTAGTGCATTATCAATCTTATTTTCAAATTTTAATAAACTTAATTTTCAATAAAAATGTTTACAATAAAAATGTTTTTCAATTTTTAAAAAAATTTTAATGTGATAAAAATATATTTATTAATTTAGATTTGCTTACATCAAGATCAACAAAAAAGTTTGTGTAACATTTGGAGTTGCAATCGAAGAGCTGGATAGTCGTTTATTTTGTTTAGGTCCGTTTGCGGTCTTTATCTTCAACAAATCAGGCGGCTGCTGATAAATACTTCCCGTATAAAGTATGATTGCTTTTCAATTTATATTTAACAGCTCCGTTTTTTCCTTTACGGTGACTCCGGAGCCTCTTTTCCTGATTTTCCTATGTTGTAGAAATTTCACAGGATTTTAACCCTGCTAATTGCCTCTATGGTGATATGAAATTTGAATTTTTATCTTTTTGTATTCTATTGATTAAGAATACAAATGAAAATCACAGTGATTGGTTACACTTTGATTTTAATATAAACTGTTGGAGATACAGTGATTGATTACACTTTTTCTTAAAAAAAAATTTCTTTTATGGACTTTTTTTTTCAATATCACCCAAAGGTCCCTGTTCGGGCGCCAGTTAATTTTTACTTAACTTACTTTTATAAAAAAAACAAAATTTTAATTTTAACCAAATTCATTTTTATATTCTCTTCTTGAATGTTAAATTACAACTAATTATAATTACTTTTCCAAATTACAAAGAAACTTAATTTCTAAATTATAAATTTAAAATTGCATACGAATCATTTGTCGTAAACAAATTTCTGTGGGAACAGAAACTGAAACGTGACTTTAATTCACATCTAGTCCGAGTGTGTGAAAGTTTAAAGTATAAAATTTGAAGTATGTTGCGTAAAGTATGTTGCGCGTGTTAACTTCTACAAACAATATAACACTTAGCTGACTTCAAATTATCTGTCGACCATTCATATAGTCAGACATATCATAAGTTTTGTTGGACCATTGATAAATTACATACCAAAAAAAAATGAATCAGATTATTGTATCAGATTATTGTTGATTGATCATTTCAAGTTCAAGTTATAAAATTGCAGTAGACTTTTTTAAAAAAAAAATTGTTTGAACTTATTTCAAAACTTTTTAACAACACTGTAAATATTAATATAATTGCATTTATTTAATTCATATAGAAACATTTAATTACATTTAAGTGCATTATTATACTTATGTTATGTATTTTCATTACCAAAAATCATTTTTAGAAAATTAAAATAATAAACTATACATACATTTATATGAATTCATAATGTATCTACATAAGTACATACCATATACGAGTATGTGTACTTGATATGTACTTTACTTATGTACATTGATACGATGATACCATCTGATACATAATATTTCATGCAAACAATACAACACTTTGTAATATTGTATTCATATAATGTGCACAATACGAATACATATTTGTATCCTTTTAAAGTTTTTTGATATTTTTCATTATTATACAAAATATGTATGCTTCTATTGCTTCTATCTTCTATATTAAAACTATAAAAACATAATAATATCTTATGTAACATACATACTCATGTTCTTATACAAGTACTTACAAAGAGCTTTTAAATTTGATGTCATTGTGAAAATTTTATGCACATTTTTGTGGTTAACAATATGTATATACGAGGGGCTTAACAAAAGTTTTTGCAAAAATTGGAAAGGGATGATCCTTTTTACATGTTATTGAGCATATATATAGAGTGAGTTCTTGTCATCTTCATTACGTAGTTTGAATTCAGTGAGTAAATATGGACACGAGAAAAAGAAAATTGAGCGAAACAGAATTGTGTGCGATTCCACCGCCAAGTAAAGAAGAAGTCAGGTATGCAATTTTATTCGGTTTTCGTCGGAAGTTGGATCCACAAGGAATATTCAAAGAATGTACAGTTGCATTTGGTGATCACGCGCCGTCCATCCGCAGTGTTTACGAGTGGTACAAAAAATGTCAAACTGGTCATTTCAGTGTAAAAGACGAACCTCGTGAAGGTCGCCCAAAAATCTCTACGGACTATACAAATGTTGCGGCTGTAAAAAAAATTCTAGATGAAGATCCACGTATGACGGAGGAAACCATTGCTCATACTCTGGGGACAAATGCCATGGCCATTTCAAGGATATTGAACGACAGTCTTGGCTACAGTAAGAAATGTGCACGATGGGTTCCACGCATATTAGGTGCAGAAGAAAAAGCAGCCCGTGATCAATTCGCCAAATTTTTCTTAGAAAAATTTAGAGATGGACAATCAGCAAATTACAACAATCTTGTAACAGGTGACGAGACTTGGATTTACAATAACGAACCCGAAACAAAACTTCAATCGTCTGTGTGGAGTGAAAAAGGTCAAGCTTCCCCAGTAAAGGCTTTTCGTCAAAAATCTGCTCGTAAAATCATGTTTGCGATTTTCTTCAGCAGAAGTAAAATTATTGCAGCTATACCGTTGGAACCAGGACATACAATAACTGCAGATTGGTATTCAAATACTTGTTTACCAAAGGTGTTTGAAAATATTTTAGAAGGACGCCCTAAAACCGAGCTAAGAAGATACTTCCTTCATCACGATAATGCGCCTGCACACAAGGCAAAAATGACGTCAGATTTTATAGCTGCATCCGGCATCAATGAAATTTTACCAGCACCATATTCACCAGATTTAGCACCATGTGACTTCTGGCTTTTTTCAAAAATTAAAAAACCTTTACGTGGAAGAACATTTACAGACGATAAAGAACTCATACAAGCTGTAGAAGAACAATTTCGCTTATTAAAAAAGGAAGATTTTGAGGAGTGCTTCAAAAGTTGGATTTATAGACTTAAAAAATGTGTAGAATGCGATGGAAATTATATTGAAAAATGTTAAATGAATAAATTTTATAATGCAAAATAAAAATCTTTGTTTTTTCAACTTTTTTTGTATTTTTGCAAAAACTTTTGTTAAGCCCCTCGTAGTTTATATGAAAAGGAATTTTCATTGTGCTCTCTTGTTGAATATTATGAATGTCGTCGTACACAACATAAACAATATATCATACAAATTCATGTAACTATGGGTACTTTCATAAATTCAAGATTCAGACACATAATTTTCATAAATTCAAACATACCAAATGAGATATAGGTTTTCAAAAATTCAAGATGGCAAGAAAATCTTGCATAAATTCAATAAATTATATACATAAATACTTGCTTTTTGCACTATGTAAATTTAAATGAAAGTAAAAATGTATTAATATTGCTGTTTATTTTTGACATTTTGATTTGACAGTTGAGGTTTCTTGATTTTTGACGTGAATGTAAAATAAAAGATGAAATGAATGAAAATGTAGCGACATCACTAATTTTATAACGAACTGACTTCATAAATGGAAATATAATCTTGACGGCAAGTTGACATGTATTCTTTGACATTTCGCATTCTTTCGTTTGCATAAGATATCGCAAAAAAGTTTGCATTTATGAAAGTGCCCTATATAAAAACAAAAAACTAAAAAAAGAAATACCTACTCATAAAAGAAAATGATAAAATAAAATCTCCATATTATTAATTTAAATTTCATTAAAACCATTTTATAATACTATTAAAATATATACAATGTCAGTTATTATTAAGTCAGTTAAGTAAATTACCTACACAAAAAAATTAACAACAACAAAAAAAACTAATTGAATTTCATACATTAATTATTCTGTTCTATTTCTGATGAATTAAAAATGTTGTTATTTACCTATAAATTGTTTTTATGTCTTTAAAAGGAAAACTTTAAACTTGTAATATGAAATTAATGCAAAGGATATACAGATACACACTAATTTATATAGTATTTCTATTGAAAATGAAACTTTGAATTTGAATCAACTAAAATTAAAAAGGATATACATATATTTGTGTTATAAAAACTTTATCATTTATACATAAATTCTATCTAAGTATATAAGAATTTTGTACATATGTATGTATTATAGGTCAACAACATATATTTACAAATTAATTTCTTTTTTTTTCTTCGTTTTGTAATTTTACTTTTTCTTATCTTTTCACTATTTATAGAAATTGTATAACAGAAAACTACTTACTTCTCTGTCCATATAACAACTATTCGACTACATTCTATTCCATATAATTTTTTGATATCCTCTTTACTACATTACTTTTGATGTAGGGTACACAAACTATAATAATTTTAGGAAAAGAAAATAAGAAAAATCTAAACTACAATAGAGCTATTCATTCATTCATTCGACAATGTGTACAATGTATACAATCTGTACATGTATACGTATCCGCATGTTATATAGAAGTACCTAAGTCATTTTTATGTACGTTATATACCATATAAACACACAAGAAAAATGTGTATATGTATTCGAGATAAAAATAATAAAAAAAAATGATCTTGTGTACATTTGTGTGTG
This sequence comes from Villa cingulata, assembly GCA_951394055.1. NCBI lineage: Eukaryota > Metazoa > Arthropoda > Insecta > Diptera > Bombyliidae > Villa > Villa cingulata. The sequence continues at coordinate 37,562,752 of OX596022.1, forward strand.
TAAAGTGTAGTGTAGTGTATTTATTTCCCAAGTGTCCTATAGAATAAATAGACAAGAACCATAGAGGAAAATTATTTTCTAATTTTCTGTACTATATGTAGATTGATTGAAAAATTTTCTAGTATAAAATGTTCGATAAATATACATATGTAGTTTTATCCTTACGGTATGTTAGTGTATGTATAGTATATTTTTGAAAATAGTTTTTATATCCTAGAGAATATTAAATTATTTTTTATTATTTATAGTTCATATATTCCGTATATAACATGTATTCGAATAAACTTTATTTTACCACATACGAATATATTCGAGTCCTTGCAATATATTTGATGTATAGTATAAAATGTTCAAAAAACAAGATTGATAAAAGAAAATTAATACAAAAAAAAAAAAAAATAATTTAAAAATGAAATATTTTAAAGATTCAAGATTATCCTTGAATTTATAAATAATCTTCAAGAAGTTCATTTAAATTTGATTTTAAAGATATTGTCTTCATTATCATTATCATATCTTCATTTAATTTATAGTTCAAATTGTTTAATATCAAATTGAAAGGAAATTCCGAATAAAGGACATTGGTCTTTTTGGAAAAAAAAAATGTTAATAATATCGTAATTCTGAATTAAAATTTATTATTTTTTAAATGATCACGAAACTGCTATAATAGGGATCCGCAAATTACAGCAAATAATTTTGAGGGTGGCCATTTTGTTAATGATCAATTTGGAATGATTCAAAACTTGGCCATTTTTATAACAGCTCCATGTGACAGTTACATTTATTTACGTATACATTTTTTAGTCTTCTAATAACCATAATCGCTTTGGCATTTAGGTTTTTACAAACTCCTCCCTCCTCCCTTCTATCGTTGTTTCTCGCTTCCATTTTAATTTCTTTCCATTATTGTTACATCGCTTACATCTTTGCGAGTTATCTTCCTTCACATATGTAAGTATGTACGCATTTCTAAGTCGTCTTCTGTTTTCTTCTCCATTATGTGATTCCAGACTAATGCTTTATGACATGCATATAATCTGCTGTTTGGTTCAGGACGTTTTGTAATCAATTCACTAAAATTTTCTTTTCCTTTTTTTTTATTTTAAATTTATTTATAGTTTTATTTATAAATTTTTTTTTGTAATATTCATTCTTTTATATCCCCGCACCATATAAGTATACAAATGCGTGCGTACATATTTGAATTTCCTTTTTCTTTATATTGCTATGTATTTTATTACTTATACTTATTTATTTTATTTACAATGTTGTTTTTCTTTCAAATAATTTTCTAAAAATATTCCAAAATAACATATACATACATATAAAGGTTACCTAATTTATTAAATTTAAAAACATTTCCGGTCTTAATAAACTGCCATACATTCGGATATCATAATAAACATTGTGAATAGGTAAATTATTATCACCAGGTGCGTGTTAAAAAGGATAATTATTTTGTATATAAAATATTATAATTTATATGGAATTTTCATTTTAATTTTTCTCATCTAATAAATGTATATAACCGCAAAACTCTGCCTTTATTTATGGTCTTTACATTATAAAGGCAGTCATGCATTTAAAGCGTATATGACTCAAGAAATTAACTTTAAAAAATTTGTGTGTGTATTTGCAATGTATGGTATACATACTAATGTATATGAATTATAACTTTTACTCAGAATATGATATCATTTTGAAAATGTATGTTTAAATATATGTGAAGATATGTGTATGCCTGTAAGGATAAAATGAAAAATATATGTGACAGTAAATCAGTAGTAGACCATTCTGTACATGCATAATATTTAATGTTTTTGATTTGTATGCGTGTGTATACAACGAATTTTTTCATTCAATTTTTATTCTAATTTCAAGGATAATTTAAGAAAACTTTAATATTTTCCAAATGATTTTAAGAACATACCAACAACAACATACATAAAATACATTTTTTACCCACAGATAATTTACATATAGAATGATATTATGTTCAAGTATGTATAGCGTGTGTATATAATTTTGATTTTAATCTTCTGTTAAAAATGAAAAATTAAAAAGCAAATTTTAACTAAAAAAAAAATAAATGAAAATGAAAATAACAAAACGAAATTCAATCTCCCATTGGGTTATAAATTACAATGAAATTTTCCTGCTGTGTGTGAATGTGAATATAGTATACTTCATTTGCATTTTTTTTTGCCATATACACATACGGATATATGCATACACACGTACTAATGCAATAAAAAATAATTGTTCAACTTAGATAATGTTAATACATACGCGTATTAGTTGTAGTTAGTAAATAATCAAAACGTGCGAGAAATGTGTTGACGCAAAATTTAAAAAAATATTTAAGTAAACAGTACATTGACATACTTACTTACATAATTTTTATGTGTGGAAAACATCATTATGGCAGAAATGCCAGCTTCATACATTTTTCTTGTGAAATTTCAAAAAACAAAAGATAGAGAATGTGGAGAAAACTTTATCAGAGAGATCAGCACTTTATTTGGCGATTAAATATGTTAAAGAGTCGTCGAGAAGAGTAACAAAAAAATCCATTAGTTTTAGAAGCAATTAACGACTTCTACGTTGATGACATTATGACGAGTAGAAATTATTTGTAAGGAGCCAGAGAAATTCAAACTCAATTGTATTCAATATTGAAACCGACTTAATTTTAATTGAGAAAATGGTGCGCCAACCATCCACAATTAATTCAAAATACACTTTCGAAAATTTAGAAATCGAATTTGATTTTTCTACTTTATACAGTGATCACTTCAAAACACACACTGCAGAAGCTGCAAGGACAATTCAAAGAAAGAAGCTCTCTTACATTATCCTTGCAGGTGTCCGGCATTGGATAAAATTATGCTACATGCTTTCGCTGAGCTCCTCCTCAAAGAACTCGCGAATGTGGCCATTTTTCGTGTAGATAGTTTGATCTAATAAGTACTACCTAAACAGGACGAAATGTCTACAGTCTAGAAACTAGACAACCACACACCATGAGGAAGCTTTGTGCTAAGAAACTTTGAGTCCAGTGATTATGCTTATTACCTGTCACTTCTTTCCAAGGTGCTGCAGGTCTCCTTGTTTCGAGAATATTTGCTTCAATTTGCTGTTGTCGAGATGATTTCTTAATTGGAATTGTTATTCAATCTACGAAATTTTCTAAATGTGTTTAATGAAAATAAAATCGTTGGAAACTCAGTACGTTTCCACAGTTGATTAAATTCTATTTCCCCGTATTCTGTAAAAATTTTTAAGCTTTTACAGAAATTTCATAATTTTCCGTACTTACTAGCTCTGTATTCTAGATTTTGTTAGAACCCATCACGTCCTTGCTGAAAAATTTGATCTTAAAGGATTTAATTTGATAAAAAGAATGGAGAAGAAACTACAAAATGTTCCACTCAAAAACGAAGCCAGGAAGACTGCAGTTAAGATGGTTAAAATTTAAAATGATTTTCAAAATGATCTGCTAAAACTATACTACACCAATTATAAATAGCTAAAGAACAGACAGAATTGAGTGTCAGTCAATTTGTAGCGTTTAGGAAGTAGGAGACGAAAACACTACATCATGACTTCACATAATTTCGTCTAGTATAGACCGTCCTTTACATAGTAACACGTAACACTAACCAAACATCAAATTCAGTGCAGGACAATTATTTAAGACAATTAAGAGAAAAGACTTCACCAGTGTATTGAAAACACCCTGCATCATACTGCAGTTATATCTATCAAAAGATACATATGTATATCATACTTACATCTACAAATTGATGACAAACAAAACTTATAATTTTAATTTTAATTCATAATGCTGTTATGATACTTACTTTTTTTCCAGCTAAATTTTTCCGTCTTAAGCGTACGAAATTTAGCGTTTAAAGAAAGAGATGATTATGTTGAAGTGAGATGTATATACTGATTTTTCGTGTACCTCATTGTAATTTGGTAGTCGTATACCATCATATTTTCATTGTAATAATTATTAATTACCCAGCTGACCACTCAATGAACTAGGTTCACAGTGAATTCATAGTGAATGCCAAAAATCTTCACGAACTGAATAATTTTTCCCTTATTCATTTTGAAAACACGAAATGAAAAATAAGTGAATTATTCAAAAATGGGTACATTATGAATACACCAAGTGATTGAAATATGAATTATATTCATATAAAATTCATTTGACGAATGACGATTTATGTAAACGAATGACGACTATTTATTTTAATTTTATGATTAGACGAATTCATTCGTTTTATCTTTGTAAAATGGTTGCGATTCACAAAGCCTAACACTATGGAATCACTTAGTGAACGTATAGTGAAATTTTGGTAAACAATTTAGCTGTTTCTAATATTCTAAACGTAATAAGTGATTTTATGATTTGAGTCTAAGAATAACCAAAAGTGTTTTAAATTCTGTGTATTATTAGTTTATTAAAAATAAAAAGTAAAATAAATAAAAAATAAAGAAGTGATTAATATTATTAAGTGATTAAAGAGTTTTTATTTAAATCATTGAAAAAACAAATCGAAAAGTAGGAATATAATAATTAGAGCCAGGATTCATTGATTACTCACATTGTGAATGGTATTTTACCTTCACAAACTGCATTCAATATGAATTCATTTAGTGTTTTCATTAAATGTTCAGTAAGTGATTTCAAAATGGGTTCAATAAGTGAATTCACTATGACCAGCCGTAGCGTAAAAAGTTTTGAAATAATAAATATCTTCACAAATGAACGTTCACGTGAAGAATCACTTGGGTAAAATGAATTCAGAACGAATTCACTATGAGTTCACTTGGTCGGCTGGGTATATTTACAATTAAAACTAAGAAAATATGATTACATATATGACTTGTCAAAAATTAAGACGATATCAGCTGTTATCAGCTTAAGCGCACGAAAAAGAATGTTCTTCTAATTCTTTTTCCTGCGCTTAAGCTGATATCGTCTTAATTTCATGCACTTTAGCTGAACTTTTCTTGTACTCCAGCTCAAAATCCAACTTATATTTTACTCTTTCACTCTAACACAAAATTATAGAGTGATTTTTTTTTCCATTTACACAATGCTAAAGATTTTAAATTTAGTTTCAGATTTAGCCGTAAAAAAAGTAAGTATCATACCAGCATTAACTTCCTCTTTTTTGCCAACTCCATGATCGCACCATGCAGAACTGACCATTTCTCGCGTGTTTTAAATGAAAAGATAAAAAATGATAACTCGGGACAGAAGAACGGAGTACAAAGCATTTTATCTAATTATCTAGCTCAAAAGGTCTTCATCTTGAACCATAACTTTTTTAAATAACAGCTTTCTATTTTCTAATTTTGAAATTTTATTTTCTAAAAATTATTTTTGTGTATTTTTTTTTTTTTTTTTTTTTTTTTTTTTTTTTGAATTTGCTATTTCTACTTTCTCATATGTTCTAAATCCTCTTTTCATTTTCCCATATTTCTCCTATATTCATTTTAAGTATTTTCAATGTTTTAAAAAAATATTTGATTTGAATTATATGGTAAGTAAGTATCTGACTGATGGCATACTGTTTTTGCACTTCATTGTTTCTATTTAGCGTTGCCTAAGTCATTTGAATAATTCATTTCAGTGTATTTCATCTCTTTGGGCTCAATTATCTTACTTTTTACGAATTTTGTTTTTAATAAGACTTTTTTAAAGACTATTACCGGACCGGGATTTCCATTTGCAAAACGTGTAAATACAATACTTGTATTTTACTAGGTTTATTTGATTTACGAGCCAATTACTACATGAAGGGTAGTATTCACCAACATAGATATGTATATCAGTATATCCGTCGGATATACATATTTTAGTCGGATACAATTTCAGCTAATTCATAAACCTAGATAAAATTTGTTTTTGAACTTTGTTTTCTGGTCAAACTTGTGTGTCAAACATGTCAGCTGATTGTATTTTTATATTACAAAATAAAAAAGAGATGTGATGTGATAATTATATGCAAATATGATAATACAGTTTAACTACTTACATTATCTTTATTTGTGCTGCTGCTGTTAATAACAAGGTTATGTTCGAATGATATTATAATACCACTCCGAGGTTGTCTTAAAAATATTCGAGTAGTGTTTTATCCTGGTTCATGAATACACTTTACCTAAGATAAAAGATAATCTATGTTGGTGAATATCAGCCTAAGGCCGTTTTCACTTTTGCATGGTTTCATAAAAACTTGCATTTACAGTGTGTTCAGCTTAGCAACCGTGTAAAAGTCATATGTTTACTTTTTCAAGTATGCAAACGTCATGTGTTCATTTAATAAAACTTGTTTTAAAATTAACGCAAACTATGCAAGTATTTCAAGTTAATTGCTTTTCTGAATAAGAAGAAAATACACTCTTTGTGTTGCCATTGTCATCAGCTATCATTTTGTGTTTACTCAAATTGAATTGTTTTTTCTTCGTGTTTGATGTCGGATTATGTTCAAATATGCAAGTATTTCCACATGCGCAAGTGGATTTTTGTCGTAATTAATTGGTTGCTTTTTTGACGTTTGCATATATGGTTGCTTACTTGCACGCAACCAAACGCATAAAACAATGCAAAAGTGCAAACGGCCTAAGTGAATACCCTCAATTACTATTTACTAAATAAGTAGCAGAAATAGACAGTTCTAGATCAGTAACGCCATCTATTTTCATCAAATTTTAATTAAAACATTAAATTAAATATTATTGAATTTATAAGTTAAAGTTAATTCAAGTAGATTAAGAATTTAAACATTTTTTAGTAATTTGAATAAAAATAAAGTATAGAATAAATTATTTAAAAGTAGTATTTATTATTTTAAGATTAGGATTCGAGATATCTGCTGTCTTGTGCATCACATATATCCGAAGTTACTTAACGATTTCAATGAAATTTGAAACATAGATACTGTTGAATCCAATCAACATGATTTTTTTTTATCTGAAAATAGAAAAAGAAAATAAATAAATAATTATTTAATTAGTAGTAATAATAATAAATATCAAAACAATAGAACACTAAACACAAAACAGAACAACACAAAATGTAAACACAAACATAACCAAAAAAAATATATAACACAGAAACATGAACAATCACAAAACAATGTACAAAAATAGATAAAACACTGCACAAGTCCCATAAATAAAAATTTAATAACAATATATTTAAATTACATATATCACGATCACAAACATGTAATACAATAATCACAAATTATAACATTGTTAAACACAAAATAAAAATAAAATACAATATTACACAACACAACATCCAAATACACTATATTTGACACTTTCTAAACAAAATATACGTAACATGTAAACAAAATATTTACCAAGTTATTTGATTGATTATATCAGCTGTTTCAATTACGAATGATCATTGTCAAATGTACCAGCTAAATTGAAAATTATCGTCTAATATCATTCACAAACGAAAAATATACCAGACGTCGCATCAATTACCACTCCGAAAATGTTCCAATAAGCAGGACAGATGATGAAACAAATAGAAAATTTTATCACCAACGGGAAAAATAGAAAGTTCCAGATTTTACAAATTTTGCTATATAAAGGATGAAATTCGCAGAAGAATTTGTCTTTTGCGATTACCTGCCTATACACGTCGTTAAATCTGAATCAGGGAAACAAAAAGATAAAAAAAAATCAGGACGTGTTGAGTCCTATAAAAATCCAGCGAGCTGAGCTAGTAAATAGGGATCTTTAGGAATGTCTGTAGAAATACTTGTAATTTCTACAGTAAATAGGGCAAGTTAGGCCAAATTATCTACGTCGGGAAACGTGTTGAGTTTCTAAGTCGAAATTTAAAAGAGGACTTAAAAATTTTCTCATAAATTTCTAAGTATCGAAAATTTGCAAAGTATAAAATCAGAAAATTTCTACTTTGTTATACCGAGAGCTACGATATTTATTTCGTAGCTATAGTATATTTCGTAGTATTCTTATTCATCATACGAATTTAAACACCATAATTAATTTTTGGATAAATAATTGCTGACGATAATGATAAACTAATTTTCCGGAAGTTCATTGGAACGGTTATTTTTTCAAATTTAAATCTCCAGATCCGTTACAAGTACTTCAATCAACAAAGCACACATGTGGCAACACCGATTCAACATCGTGAAATGTCAATACAAAATTCATCACAACTCACCTTTCCTGAACTCAACTTCAAGAATTCAACTCAACCAAATACGTCTCGTGCTGATAAAAAAGAAGATACTCACTTTTTGACTGAAGAACAGAAAAGGAACATCGTGACCAAGCATAAAAGAAAACAAAAATTAATTCCGAGAAGGTTAAGTTTTAGTTAAGAAAAAAGAATATAATAATTAGACTTTGTAATAAAGGCTTCAATATAGAAATTATAATCGTTTTAGTTAATACAAATGAATTAACTATACACAAAGCATCAGTAACGCCATCTGAATCAACGAATTTAATTAAAACATTTAATTAAATTTGTAATTGAATTTGTAAATTAAAATTAATTAGTAGATTGGAAGCTTTTATTTGAAATTTGACATTTGTTGAAAAAATTAAAGTAAATTCATATTCATTAAAAAAGTAAATTTAAAGATTGTAAAGTAGATTTAGTTTTTTTGAAATCTTGAATTATTTGTTTTTTAAAAATACAAAGAAGGTTGCAACTTGAAAAATTAAAATCTTTTGTAACAGAAATTTTCAAAATACATTTTTAAAAATTAGTAAAATTAATTTGTTAAAAGAAAGTTATATTTATATTTAAATTATAACAAAATTCTTTGAATTATTTTAGAGTAATTATATACATAATTTTTTATTATTAGTTATTTTACAATTTTGTAATTAGAATTAAGGTTTAAATTGTTAGCTTTAAGGTTTATTTTCAATAAAATTTTTTATAACGTTTTGTAAAAAAATTGTGTTCTTATTTATAAAATTGAAACCGGCACCAGTTTTTATTTATAGTTAAATCAAATTATTTTGATGATTTAACATTTGGTCCTTCGAGCCGGATTTAAATAAAAACACAATTTTTATTAAAAACATTATTTCAAAATTAGAAACATTTGTTTTTTACAATACAATTTCTTAAGTTTTTAAAATCAGTCTGTAAAAAATGAATAACATTCAAAATTTAATCAAATTACAAAAAAATTTAGAGAAGGAATTAGGTAGCGTTACTATTAAAATAAAAAAGAATTTAAATGAAGATCAACCGGTTAATGTCTGGGAACGCAGAATTCAAAAGTTGAATGAATTAACTGATAAATTCAAAGATAATCATTATTTAATATGTCAAGCAGAAGATTGTAATAGTACAACGTACAACTGAATATCTTGATCAAAATAAGTATGATGAATTTGAAGAAACATGTTTCAATTTAGTTACTGAGCTACAAGAAAAAATTAATTCATTAACCAAAGCTGGTAATGCATCTAATGACGATTCTACACATATTACAACACTCGTATCACCACAAAAATCTAGAATAAGGTTACCTCTCCAAGAACTGATTACTCAGAATTGATTCCTGGCATCAAAGAATCGATTCTTTTTTTTTTAAGAAAAAGTGATTTTTTTATATGGGCCATGTTCGCTTTTTACAATTTTTGATTGGTTTAAATATGAGCCAGTAGAAAATAGATTTTAAAAATTGATGTAAAATCGATTCTGAATCAATTTTTAAGTGGATTCAATGATAATTTAGAATTGATATAAAATCAATTATTTGCAACCAAAAATAATCGATTCCTGGCATCGATTAATTATCAATTCTAATAATTGATTAATAATTGATTCTTAAAATTCATTTGGATCAACTGGATTAGGATGATAGGATGATTTGGATTTTGGACAAGACAACTTTATTCAAATGGATATTCGCTTCATTTAATTCATCTTTATTGCTATTTTCATTATTATTATGATTGTTACTGCTCAATGAAAATATTACACTTGGATCGTTGCACAATGAATGAAAAACTAAGTTTTTTTTGACATTTGTAGATGGTATTAACACTAACACTATAAAGAAAATTTCGTTTCTCATATCAGATGTACTATGTTACATAATCAATATGAGTTTTGAACATGGTATTTTCCCTGAAGCTTTAAAAACGGCAATTGTTATTCCTATTTATAAAAAAGGAGTTGAGTCTGATCCAGGTAATTATCGTCCAATTTCATTACTGTCCGTATTTTCTAAAATTCTGGAACGTCTGATGGCAAAAAGAATGGTATCGTTCTTTAACTTCCATAAGTTCTTCAGTGATTCTCAATTTGGTTTCCGCGAAGGCAAGAGTACTGAAGATGCTCTATTGTGTGTGCTAGAAAAGATACATAATAAACTTGATAATGGTCTTAAAGTTGCTGGCTTGTTTATAGATTTCACGAAAGCCTTTGACCTTGTGGACCACAGTGTACTACTCAGTAAACTAGTTAATGCGGGTTTCAGGGGTATTAGCCATTCATGGTTACTATCTTATCTTACTAACCGTAGTCAAATAGTTAATATGAATGGCATAAAAAGTGATATTTTACCACTATCCAGTAAAGGTGTACCACAAGGTTCAGTCCTTGGTCCTTTATTGTTTTTGATCTATGTTAACTCTCTGTGTACTTATAACTTTATTGGTCAGCAATATGCGTTTGCTGATGATATGTCTTTTGTCTACAGCTCTCCTACAATAGATGAATTAAAGCATCAAATAAACAAAGACTTGCAAAAATTAAATAAATGGCTCAAATTGCACTATATGATACTAAGTAACAAAACTAAAATCATGATTTTTACATTGAAAGGACCTCCAGTTAAATTGATGATAGATTACCACAGGTGCGAAAATAGTAATTGTGACACAAACTGTTTCCAAGTTGATTGTGTGGATAATTTTAAATTATTGGGAATTACGCTGGACTCCAACCTCAAGTGGACTATGCACATACAGAAACTTAAGTGTCTACTTTATTCGACTTTAAGGAAATTTTATTTGATTCGATCCCTATGTCCTAAGAATGTTCTATTAATGTTATACTTTTCTCTAGTTCAATCCCGCCTCGAATATGGACTATCATGTTGGGGTGGTGCATATATATCCAACCTAAGAGCTGTAACTGTAGTCCAAAAAGGATTAATACGAGTGATATGTAATAAAAATTCTCTGTATCCGTCATTGCCTCTCTTTCAAAATAATAATATCCTTCCCATACGCAATTTATATATATACAAAGTCCTGAAATTATTTTTCAATAGAAGCAACTCATTTGCATGCATGAGATTGACTAACTATTCTCTCAGAAGACAGTATTACTATCCTATCACAAGATCACAAGATTTAATACTGAAGTCGAAGTGTATAGACGATTTTATACTAATATTTGGCCTTACATCTTCAATAAACTACCAGACTACTTAAGAAATATTAGTAGTAAAAGAAAATGTTTGCTTGAATTAAAAAAGTGGCTTCTTAATCAAGATAATGTTGAGCACTTACTTAATGTAATAGCATGAGCAATGAACCATCTTATTTCGGCAATTTGCTTCTAATTCTGTGCTTATCGTAGTATATCGTTTTATCAGCAATAGTAAACTCACCTCTCAATTCTTAAATTAATTTACAAATCAACACGATGCACATTTGACACTGGTCTCGATCTTGACCACTAAATGTGCCACAATCAATTCAATCTCTGACAACATTTTAGTTAGTAGTAGTTGGCTACAACATATGTGTATGTAATAAATTTATTGTATTCTATATTTTGTAACCATATATACAAACTATGTAATGAATTGATTTAAATAAATAAATAAAAAAAAAAATAAAAAAATAATTGAAATTCATATATTTTGCATAAAACTAAATAAAAAAGACAAAAAAATTGTAAACTTAAATTTGTTCGTATTTTATTTTATTATGTTTCTCTTAAATTATTTCTAGAATTATGTAGTAGGTGAGCGAATACTTTTTGGACTCTGTGTAGTTAAAAAAAAATTCAATTCAATACTCGAATTTTAAAAACACTGAATGATATACATGTATGCATACACATGTATGAAGCAATACTGTCTTACTTACTTAATTACTTACCCAATTCTGTCTGTGCTGTAGATATCTGTAGTTCATCTTGAAAATCATTTCAACTATCTTAACTTCGGTCTTCCTGGCTTCGTTTTTGAGTGGAACATTTTGTAGTTTCTTTTCCATTCTTTTTATCAAATTAAATCCTTTAAGATCAAATTTTTCAGCAAGGACGTGATGGGTTCTAACAAAATCTAGAATATAGAGCTAGTAAGTACGGAAAATTATGAAATTTCTGTAAAAGCTTAAAAATATTTACAGAATACGGGGAAATAGAATTTAATCAACTGTGGAAACGTACTGAGTTTCAAATTTTTTAAAGGCGTCGACAAAACTATCAACGATTTTATTTTCATTAAACACATTTAGAAAATTTCTTAGATTGAAAAACAATTCCAATTAAGAAATCATTTCGACAACAGCAAATTGAAGCAAATATTCTCGAAACAAGGAGACCTGCAGCACCTTGGAAAGAAGTGACAGGTAATAAGCATAATCACTGGACTCAAAGTTTCTTAGCACAAAGCTTCCTCATTGTGTGTGGTTGTCTAGTTTCTAGACTGTAGACATTTCGTCCTCTTTGGGTAGTACTTAGTAGATCAAACTATCTACACGAAAACTGGCTACATTCGCGAGTTCTTTGAGGAGGAGCTTAGTGAAAGCATATAGCATACTATCCAATGCCGGACACCTGCAAAGATAATGTAAGAGAGCTTCTTTCTTTGAATTGTCCTTGCAGCTTCTGCAGTGTGTGTTTTGAAGTGATCACTGTATAAAGTAGAAAAATCAAATTCGATTTCTAAATTTTCGAAAGTGTATTTTGAATTAATTGTGGATGGTTGGCGCACCATTTTCTCAATTAAAATTAAGTCGGTTTCAATATTGAATACAATTGAGTTTGAATTTCTCTGGCTCCTTACAAATAATTTCTACTCGTCATAATGTCATCAACGTAGAAGTCATTAATTGCTTCTAAAACTAATGGATTTTTTTGTTACTCTTCTCGACGACTCTTTAACATATTTAATCGCCAAATAAAGTGCTGATCTCTCTGATAAAGTTTTCTCCACATTCTCTATCTTTTGTTTTTTGAAATTTCACAAGAAAAATGTATGAAGCTGGCATTTCTGCCATAATGATGTTTTCCACACATAAAAATTAAAACTTGTAGAAATGCGTAATATAAAAAAAAACACGTAAGTAATTCAATGTACTGTTTACTTAAACATTTTTTTAAATTTTGCGTCAACACATTTCTCGCACGTTTTGATTATTTACTTACTACTAATACGCGTATGTGTAATATAATAACTTGAACAATTATTTTTTATTGTATTAGTACGCTTGTATGCATACATGCATAACATACAGTGTTTTGATATTCAATTATTGACGATATAAAAATGTGATACATAGATATTTTTTAACAACACTATACAATTTTTTTCGTGGAATTAAAAAAATTTCTAAATACAATGAGTAATTGTTATAATATATCTACGCAAATGAAAGATTCTACGAAATTCTAAAATCAATAAAAAACACTTGCTATTTCTTATTTCCTTATAAAACAGATCAGATGTTGATCGATTGCGTCAACGTAATATACGCACCCTGAATTAAAACTAAATAAAGTCAATAAAATACTCGAACAATGGTATTACTAAATTTTCACATCTAGTTTTCCTAGTCTTTACACAGTTTTCGTTGTTTTCATAGTTTATTTCTATACATCTGTGAACTACGAAAGTAAAATGCTTCGTATAGTTTTTACTAACTTTTATATTTCGTAGTTTCATATGTTTGATGTTTGACAGTTCTTAGGTGGCATGAAAATTAAAAAATATTAGAAAATAAATGTATGACAGATGAATTAAAAAACAACAACGAAAAAGTAAACTCTATACGAAGAGTTTACTTTGATATTTTCGTTCATTTCAACAGAACTACGAAACTATACGATGCAACGAACTACAAAAAATTGACAATTAGCTGCTGTGACTGTGATGCAACAAAAAGCCCATAAAGTGTATGCATATACTCGTAAATTAAAATAAAATGAAAACAAAAAAAAAAAAATGTGAATAAAATGGCAAAAAATGAAAAACTTAAAAAAAATAAAAAAAAATCATGAATGAAATGAAACGAATTATTATCGTCGTTATAATCGTATATTTTCTGTAACTTAACAACAACAACAACAACAGCAGCAGCAAAAAATTATAATCTCTACACGTACACAAAAATATAGTATATACATAAATATATAGATAAAATGTGCATTTGTGGCAAATATACCATACACGAGTTTGTACATTTATATGTATCCTTTGCTCGATTTGGAGTGTAACATCAGTAGCAATAGCACTATATACCATAACTCTTTTTGATATACTTAGATACCATACTCTATCTATAACATGTTGCATTTTGTATTACGTACAAACCCGTGCATAGAACATTTTACATTACATGTTATTTTTTGCAATACAGACACAGAGATGCCTTTCAATAGGTATTGCCTTGCTGTTCATACACACAAGCAAAAATAAAATAAAATACTAAAAAAAGTGATATATAATTTTTAATTTTATTTCATCATGACAGCCAATTTAAGGATCTAGTTCTAGATAGTAATTTATATAATTTTTTATTTATTTTTCACGTTTTTGTTTATGATTTTTTTTTTCAATTTTTTCAAATACAAGCGTACATTTACGAGTATTATGCAGGTGAACAGAGAATATTTATAGCAAATATTCCATGGATGTAATGCTCATAATACCTGCTGAATAATATTATCGTATATGCGTACTGCACTTTATACGATGATTAAGATCTAAAATGTATTCACTGTAGTGTCCAGTAGGCACTAGGCAGTACGCTAATAATTTATGTTCCCCATATTCGTGTTTTCATTCACGAGAAAAATTTATTTTCTCCAAAAGCGAAATATAAGTAGATATGAGAATGAGAAACATGAAAAATCAGCATTTCAGTTTACACTTGCTCTGCTGCTCTACATTCTACACAAGTACAGAAGAACCAAACAGAATTAGAAAGCGTCGTGTAGTAAATAGTGAAGAGGACTGAAAGAGTGGTGTAGTAAATACACTTAAATAGTAGCAGTGCTCAGTGTAATCATTGACTGTTGACTATAGTTTTAGTGCTAGGATGCTAGTATGTATCCTATATACGTTTGATATATGAAAATAGCAACAAATTTTTAAACAGAAAATTACTTCATGATGTATACTCTTATAGTTGCTTTGCCCCATTGCTATATCCTTGTGAAAGTTTGTTGCAGTTTTCGCTTCAATGATGATGGCATGATGGTAGCATAAAAAACATGGCACATAGTACCTCGTGCACGATATATTATATGCTGAATTGAATCAAATAAATTATTTGTTATATACCTACACACAATGAGACAAAAATTAAAAGGCTTTTAAACAAATACAACAGATAATTTATAAAGGTTGCTATACTATCTGCATCACATACACAAATGCACATACATACTCGTACATACATATAAATTTTAATGCTCGTATATTTTTTTTTACACATGCAATACTTTGATTCATTATTTTATTTCATTTTTAGTTAATTTTTTATATTGTCTGTGTCTCTGTATGCATTCGTATTTTTATCCTTTCATTTCACTTTGTACATTACATATACTTATATACATACATGTACGGTTCAATTTACGACAAATCAGAAAATTTTATTTTTAGATTTACACAACAGTACGAGCAAACATCACCACCTCCTACCCATATAAATGTAGACGTATAATTGTTAGAGGGATTCATGTCAATTTTTTGTAGTTCGTTGCATCGTATAGTTTCGTAGTTCTATTGACATGAACGAAAATATCAAAGTAAAATCTTCGTATAGAGTTTACTTTTTCGTTGTTGTTTTTTAATTCATCTATCATACATTTATTTTCTAATATTTTTTAATTTTCATGCCACCTAAGAACTGTCAAACATCAAACATATGAAACTACGAAATATAAAAGTTAGTAAAAACTATACGAAGCATTTTACTTTCGTAGTTCACAGATGTATACATAGAAATAAACTATGAAAACAACGAAAACTGTGTAAAGACTAGGAAAACTAGATGTGAAAATTTAGTATAAACAACAATACCATTGTTCGAGTATTTTATTGACTTTATTTAGTTTTAATTCAGGGTGCGTATATTACGTTGACGCAATCGATCAACATCTGATCTGTTTTATAAGGAAATAAGAAATAGCAAGTGTTTTTTATTGATTTTAGAATTTCGTATAATCTTTCATTTGCGTAGATATATTATAACAATTACTCATTGTATTTAGAAATTTTTTTAATTCCACGAAAAAAATTGTATAGTGTTGTTAAAAAATATCTATGTATCACATTTTTATATCGTCAATAATTGAATATCAAAACACTGTATGTTATGCATGTATGCATACAAGCGTACTAATACAATAAAAAATAATTGTTCAAGTTATTATATTACACATACGCGTATTAGTAGTAAGTAAATAATCAAAACGTGCGAGAAATGTGTTGACGCAAAATTTAAAAAAATGTTTAAGTAAACAGTACATTGAATTACTTACGTGTTTTTTTTTATATTACGCATTTCTACAAGTTTTAATTTTTATGTGTGGAAAACATCATTATGGCAGAAATGCCAGCTTCATACATTTTTCTTGTGAAATTTCAAAAAACAAAAGATAGAGAATGTGGAGAAAACTTTATCAGAGAGATCAGCACTTTATTTGGCGATTAAATATGTTAAAGAGTCGTCGAGAAGAGTAACAAAAAAATCCATTAGTTTTAGAAGCAATTAACGACTTCTACGTTGATGACATTATGACGAGTAGAAATTATTTGTACGGAGCCAGAGAAATTCAAACTCAATTGTATTCAATATTGAAACCGACTTAATTTTAATTGAGAAAATGGTGCGCCAACCATCCACAATTAATTCAAAATACACTTTCGAAAATTTAGAAATCGAATTTGATTTTTCTACTTTATACAGTGATCACTTCAAAACACACACTGCAGAAGCTGCAAGGACAATTCAAAGAAAGAAGCTCTCTTACATTATCTTTGCAGGTGTCCGGCATTGGATAGTATGCTATATGCTTTCACTAAGCTCCTCCTCAAAGAACTCGCGAATGTAGCCAGTTTTCGTGTAGATAGTTTGATCTACTAAGTACTACCCAAAGAGGACGAAATGTCTACAGTCTAGAAACTAGACAACCACACACAATGAGGAAGCTTTGTGCTAAGAAACTTTGAGTCCAGTGATTATGCTTATTACCTGTCACTTCTTTCCAAGGTGCTGCAGGTCTCCTTATTTCGAGAATATTTGCTTCAATTTGCTGTTGTCGAGATGATTTCTTAATTGGAATTGTTTTTCAATCTAAGAAATTTTCTAAATGTGTTTAATGAAAATAAAATCGTTGATAGTTTTGTCGACCCTTTAAAAATTTTGAAACTCAGTACGTTTCCACAGTTGATTAAATTCTATTTCCCCGTATTCTGTAAAAATTTTTAAGCTTTTACAGAAATTTCATAATTTTCCGTACTTACTAGCTCTATATTCTAGATTTTGTTAGAACCCATCACGTCCTTGCTGAAAAATTTGATCTTAAAGGATTTAATTTGATAAAAAGAATGGAAAAGAAACTACAAAATGTTCCACTCAAAAACGAAGCCAGGAAGACCGAAGTTAAGATAGTTGAAATGATTTTCAAGATGAACTGCTAAATCTAGAGACGACACAAATTAAATATCTACAGCACAGACAGAATTGGGTAAGTAATTAAGTAAGTAAGACAGTATTGCTTCATACATGTGTATGCATACATGTATATCATTCAGTGTTTTTAAAATTCGAGTATTGAATTGAATTTTTTTTTTAACTACACAGAGTCCAAAAAGTATTCGCTCACCTACTAATTCGTAGAGAAAAAGTAAAGGTTCATGCATTCACTTAGTCAAATTGAAGAGAAAATGTTTGACTTTAATTAAAATTCATTGTTTTGAAAAATGAAAAATGAAATTTTGAAAAAAATTAAATAAATTTTACAAATTTATTTCTTGAAAGCCTGTGAAAAAAATTTGTGCTGTAATATCGTACAAAAACACAAAAACAAACAAAAATATACAAAACACAAAAGGTGATCAGAGGGTTTTTCAATCATTTTCACTACTTGATGTACCTATTACTGCAAAAAAAAATAACTATAGCTTTGTATAAAAAAACATGCACTTTGTTGCATACATTTGTCCATAGTTTCTTATTTAAGCAGACATAATATGACGGTGTAAGTGATATCATTTTAAAGAGGAGAAAATTATCTATCATTTAACATCATAATTTACATATGTCGTCCTTCAAGTTTTGGAGATCTATCAATATCAAACAAAGTTTGACAATCGTTTCTTTAAAAACATGAAATTTTGAATCTTTGAATCCTTATATCTCACGAACCACTTATTATTTCGGAACAAAATATATTTCATTAGAAAGAGGAGAAAGTTCTTTTTAAAATGCACTACTCTTCGTTATCCTGTATCCTTTTTAATAAATAAATATAACGGTTTTTGTGAAACACAGTGAATTTTTCGAAAAATTTTTAACGATACTTTTATCCCAAATATCAAATTTTCGCAAACAAGGACATATGACACATTAAAAAGAACATCCCAAAGTACCGTTCTGAAAATGTCCTGTTTCGATATCACGAGCTAGCGATTCGGAAGTTTCCCCAATATATGAGTCAAGTAAATATTAAATATACTTGTACACTTATACTCGTATTTGTTAATAGAACATATAATATAGTTGTTAAGCAAATACTAGCAAAATTTTTATAAATTACTGACGCAATTATATTATCTAGTGAAAAAAAAAGTTTTCATTTAGTTATTATTTTGATTGAGATATAAGTATGTATTTTAAAATAAGTACCAGTGAATACTAATAAAATTGTATAACTTTATAAAACGTGTCATGATGTAATTCTTTCCGTAGAATATCGCTTTCAAATGATGTTTATTTATCAAACGACAATTGTATAAATAATATATGATAAGACGTATTATTAGACGTACATGTGTATTAATTAATATATTGTTATCCAAATAATGGAAAATTTTTATAAATTACTGACGCAATTATATTTTCCACGAAATAAAATATTTAGTTAGCACTAATTAAAAAAAAAATTTGTTTTTAATGTAATATATAAAGGGGATAATTTTTTATCTGTTATCAGTATCAAATAAGAAAATTTTGAATTATATACATATCTGTATAATAAATATATTTTAAATTTTATTTTATTCTCATATACGTTACACGATGAGAAATATTGGAGTTGTAATTTTATTGGCGTTTACCGTATTTATTGCATCAGAAGCGGTGCCAATACTTCCTATACCTAATTTGAATATTGGGTTTGGACCAATTGATTTATCTATAAAATCCTCACACGTTACTTCTAAACCTGAAGATGGAACTAATTCACCTATTTCGAATTCCGGATCACAAGGTTCTACAACTGAATTTCTCGACTTTCTTGGAGGGAAGAATAAAGGGCAAAACAAAAATAGTTTGATATTCAAATTAGGTTTGAATTCCGGATCACAAGGTTCCAATAAAGATTCTGCTGGAGCAACAGCAGCAACACCAACTGACACGAAATCAGATTTGAATAATAAAGATTCTACAACTGAAGCTGACGACTTTTTTGGCTTCTTGACGTAACGTTGGAAATACTCCAGAGTTGAAACCCGAAGAGAAGAAAAAACAAACAACAGAAACAAACAAATTCCTAGACTTTTTAGGAATTTAAAATAATTGAGAAAAATATTATGTGAAACATTAAAATTTTTACATATATAAGTACTTAAAAGCACAAGTTTTTTTTTTATAATTTTATTTGTTTACAATATTTTTTATAGTATCTCATGTAATTATATATTTGTGAATCTGTAAAATAAATAAAACTGATTTTAATTATAAAACTGGTTACATTTCATCATT
Organism: Villa cingulata; assembly: GCA_951394055.1. Taxonomy (NCBI): domain Eukaryota; kingdom Metazoa; phylum Arthropoda; class Insecta; order Diptera; family Bombyliidae; genus Villa; species Villa cingulata. The sequence goes on from OX596022.1 coordinate 37,582,972, forward strand.
AAATCATGAAGATTCCAAGCATATTTTCAAAAACATCCTTTAAGCTTTAAGGTAAGAGATTTCTGTCCAAAGAAAAGGTGGTCGCCGAAAATAACGCCTGTTTTCAGACTAAAGATAAATCGTTTTTTATGGCAATCATAGAAAAGATATGTAGATAAGCGTTGTATGAGTGTATCGCACTTGAAGGAGACTATGTTGATGTACATATAATTTATTAATTTAGGAAAAATTTCTAAAATAACGTTATTTTGATAATTAAAGGATGAAGCTTCAGGGTGCTGGATGATATCAATTTTACATCTTCAAATAACAGAGTTTATTTATTTATTTATTTTTTTTACATTCCCAACACAAAATGGCAGCTGATTTCCATTTAATTTTACCCTACCCTAATCTATATAAACCAGCGCAATTTAAATGGAAAAATCTTAATACATAGGTAAGTACTTTTTTTTTATCACCGTTCGTACAATACGAGTGTGTAGCAGATCTCTATGTGCCTACATGTATTTCTATATGAAAACTAAAATATTTCCACAGGAAAATTTATATTTGTCGAATAGGAAAAAAAATAATTATAAACCATAACAAAACAAATAAAATGTTTACGAGTATATCTGTACCATATAAAATAGTAAAACAAAAACGTAAAATAAAACGATAACCATAAACTAAATACTATATTAAGTAAATAATATCATATTTAAATGACTTTATAATACAAAAAAAAAAAATGATATATTGAATAAAACTACATAATAATCATCATCATAATAACTGGCAAAGTGGTTTCTCAATTTGTTATAAATTTACTTATTCCAATATCATCAATTAACCACATACGAGTTCATATGAATATGTATGTACGTGCAAAAGTAGTGTATATATTTTATAGTATACTTTTATATTATTTCTGTTTTGAAATTTATAAACTTCCATCTTCCATCATCACCATCATCATGTACGAGAGAGTATACGTCTACACATAAAATCTAGAAATCAATCTTAAAATTTAAAAGGTTTCTCTTTTATTCAGACATAAGCATAAGATATCTTTTTTCATTTAGCTGGTATACGCAAACGCATTTACCTAACATAAATATAATGTAGGTACTGTTTTGTATATATGAATTATGTTTAGTTAATTAATTAATTAAAAAATAAATAAATTAAGATAGAATATAATACTATAAACTCGTACATATAAAATTAATCTATCATAATGTCTGTCTGTTATTGTCATTTAATATCAGCTAAGTCCATAATTACTCCTCAATAGCAATACAGTTCTAGATGGGCCAGGGCTTTTATTAAAATGATTTCTAGAAATTTCCCAATGGTTTTATTGCTGTGTCACAAAAAAATAGTGTCTCATTTGTTTCTACAGTTCGAAAACTGAACTACATAACTTTCTTTCTCTTCCTTTGACTTACATTTAAATTATGCAAGTAGTGCATTTTTTCTAATGCTGGTAGTACTAAAATGAGTTAAAAAATACTACAGAGAATGAAGTTTAATAGCTCCCAAAATGTTGGGAAGTGTTGGGAAATGTTGGGAAATGTTGTGGAATGCTTTCGATTACAATACAATGTCAAAAGTGTGTGTTCTTGATTGGTACAAATTGTTTGAAGACAGTAGAAAAGGTCATCTTGGTCATTTCAAATTCAAAAAATCTGTTTCGAAGATCGAAAATAAAGTTGTCGTTTTAGTATCAAAATTAAGTTATACCCAAATTGAACGCAACGAAATAAATTTGGAATAATATTAAGTCTTTTTTGATATTTTATTTAAAAAGTTTATTTTTTAATTTTTATTTCTATAGATCAGATTTTAATCAAACTTCTAAATGTATGAAACTAAATCTCAGTCTCATGTTACTTTTTAATTTCTCTAAATTAGAATTTGACTTAGTTTACGTTCAAATGACTATACAACAAACGGACTATTAATGCATATATGCAGTGGCGGAGCCAGTAGTTTTTCCTTGGGTGTTCAGATTTTTTAATAAATATACAGATTCATTACACAAACAATAATAATTAAAACAAACTACCCTTAAAAATTTTTGGTCCAAAATGGCGGGTTTTACGAAATCCGTTATTCATCCAGATCAGGATCTTTGACTGGATTAGTTGATATACCATTTCTTCTTCTAGAACTTCCTGTTCTACTTGTCACAGTTTATTTCACTTTGATTGGATTAGCGGTTTTCGAGATATAAGGACTTAAAGTCAAAATTTCGTGTTTTTTAAAAATCACTTTTTCAACTTTTTTTGATTACGGTATAACTTCTAAACTTGAAGGATGACATAAATATTTTATTCTTTCATTTGAAAGGTTTATTTGTCCTCTTTCCAATGATATTATATTTATGGATAGAGACTGCATAGATAAAATATAAATGCACAAATATACAAAAAATTGCGAAAAAAAAAACATAATTTCATGCATTTTCATACATATTTGAGTAATTATTTCAAAGCTTACTATTTTTCGTAGTATTATTTACCTTTTACTAAATATGTATGTACGTAAAAAATTCAGTGAAATTCAATTTTATTTACTATTTACAAAAATATACAAAAAATTCAGTTTAATATTAAATTCAGCTTTTGTTTACCCTTCTACTAAAATTTATATAAGTTAAGTAGTAAAATTAAGCTTCATGTGGTTCCATATTTACCTTTTACAAAATTTTATATAAAAAATTCAGAAAAAAATTATTACTAACTTTTTTCTAAAAAATTATTTTGTATGAAAAATTTGTATTTTTTCGCATTTTTTTTGTATATTTGTGCATTTATTTTTGATTCCTATAGAATCGATCCCATATGTCTGGCTGGGTGTACATGATCAACATAATGGAAATGTGAACCAACAACGCAACAACATAACATGCATGTAAAATGTACAAATTGTATTTGTATATTGTATTCTGTATTCTGTATAAAATTAATTGTAATTGTACTGCTGTACATTCTCTGTACATTTACATATTTCTTATAAGTTTATAAGAAAAAGAAATTTAAAAGAGAAGAGTATTAAAGAGATCAATATATGGATGGAGTTCCACCAACTTAAATTACAAATTACAATACAATACAATACAATTACAACTCAAACAAGATGTTTCATAATAAATGATTATATTCTTCTCTCTTAAATTTCTTTTCTTATATAAAGAGAAGATATCTTATAATTTAACGAGAAGAGGAATTTCTTATAAGTTTATTAGAAAAAGAAATTTAAAAGAAAAGAATATAAATCAATGTATGGATGGAGTATCAAGTCAAGATGTTTCATAAATGTTCATTTCAAAATATGAACACTTAAACAACTTCAACTTGATAATATAAATTCAAAGTTTTCTGTCGCTTCATATATAAAAATATGAACCAGATTGATATATAGAAAAACGAACTTTAATATGTTTGTTTTAAAATGTGAACACTTAAACAACCTCAACTTGATAATATATGATAAATTGAAGTTTTTGGTCGGTGCATATCTAAATGTGAACCCGGCTTATATATAGAAAAACGAAATTTAAAAGAGAAGAAAATAAATCAATATATGGAGTATCAAAATTTTTCATATGTTCATTTCAAAATGTGAACACTTAAACAACTTCAACTTGATAATATAAATTCAAAGTTTTCCGTCGCTTCATATATAAAAATGTGAACGAGATTGATATATAGAAAAACGAATTTTAATATTTTGTTCATTTCAAAATGTGAACACTTAAACAACCTCAACTTGATAATATAAATTGAAGTTTTCTGCCGATTTATATTTATATTTGAACTTTAGTGAAGTAATGTATAGAAAAACGAATTTTTTATTGTTTTCTTGATCTTTTACGATAAAAATTTGTTTTTGAATTTGTTACAAATTTTTATGATCATGTTCATATAATTTTAGGGTGTTCACTGAACACCCTGAACACTACCACCCTCCGCCGATGCATATATGTATACCAGTATAAGCGAATTTTGTAATGATTCTCTTATTTATTCATTTGTGTATTTTTTGTGTAAATGATTGCATAAAAAATTCAATTAAAATAATATGTAAAATGAGCGTACAAACAAAATAACTGAATAAATACGAGTATTGTAAATTAAAAATAATCTAAAAGTCAATCTAATTAAAATCATTGTGAATTGTCCATTATTTTATGAATTTAATTGAAAATATAATTCTAATTTATATTTTTTATATTAATTTCACTCACATCCTATACTAGCATGTATTCGAACTTCATATATGTATGGTTATGATTCATAGTTATTTTTTTCCTGTATGGGAATATTTTAGTTTTCATATAGAACTACATGTTGGCACATAGAGATCTGCTATACACTCGATATCACGAACGGTGATAAAAAAAAGTACTTACCTAAGTATATAGATTAGGGTAGGGTAAAATTAAATGTAAATCAGCTGCCATTTTGTGTTGGGAATGTAAAAAAAAATAAATAAATAAATAAACTCTGTTATTTGAAGATGTAAAATTGATATCATCCAGCACCCTGAAGCTTCATCCTTTAATTATCAAAATAACTTTATTTTAGAAATTTTTCCTACATTAATAAATTGTGTACATCAACATAGTCTCCTTCAAGTGCGATACACTCATACAACGATTATCTACATATCTTTTCTATGATTGACATAAAAAACGATTTATCTGTAGTCTGAAAACAGGCGTTATTTTCGGCGACCACCTTTTCTTTGGACAGAAATCTCTTACCTTAAAGCTTAAAGGATGTTTTTGAAAATATGCTTGGAATCTTCATGATTTAATGATGAAATGTAACCAGTTTTATAATTAAAATCAGTTTTATTTATTTTACAGATTCACAAATATATAATTACATGAGATACTATAAAAAATATTGTAAACAAATAAAATTATAAAAAAAAACTTGTGCTTTTAAGTACTTATATATGTAAAAATTTTAATGTTTCACATAATATTTTTCTCAATTATTTTTAAATCCTAAAAAGTCTAGGAGTTTGCTTATGCAATTTTCGAAAAATTTTCTATCGTTGGGAATTAATGAATCGTTTTTCTTCTCTTCGGGTTTCAACTCAACAGTAGTTTCAACAGCAGTCTCATTAAGACATGCTGAAAAGACAGATGAAGAATTCTTATTGGAGCTGTGTGATCCGGAATTCAAATCCAATTCCGAATTATTTGTTTTTGCCGCTGCTTCTGTAGTAGAAACGGTAGGTATAGAGTTTGATGTTGGTGTCGTATTTGTGGCACTAGAAGGTGTGACAGTTTGTGTTCCTGCTGATGCTCCAGCAGATGGGACAGCAGATATTCCAACAGTAATTTCAACAGCAGGCTTACCAAGAAATGCTGAAAAGTCAGATGAAGAATTTTTATTGGAGCTGTGTGATCCGAAATTCAAATTCAATACGATTATCAAATTATTGTTTTTTGGCGCTTCTTCTACACTAGAAACAGTAGTTGAAGTAGTGTCAGCTTCAGGTTTAAAAGCAACGTATGGAGATTGTTTAGAGAAACTAATTGGTCCAAACTGATACTTCCCATCAGGTATAGAAATAAATGGCGCTGCTTCTGATGCAATAAATACGGTAAACGCCAATAAAATTACAACTCCAATATTTCTCATTGTGTACGTATATGAGAATAAAATAAAACTTAAAATATATTTATTATTTAGATATGTATATAATTCAAAATTTTATTATGTGATACTGATAACAGATAAAAAATTATCCCATTTATATATTACATTAAAAACAATTTTTTTTAAATCAGTGCTAACTATAAATATTTAATTTCGTGGAAAATATAATTGCGTCAGTAATTTATAAAAATTTTGCTAGTATTTGGATAACAACTATATATTATGTTCTATTAACAAATATATGTGCACAAGTATATTTACTCTACTCATATACATATTTATATAATTAACTTTTGATAACTATACATACATCATGTCAAAGCGATTATTCTCTTCCATTGAAGGAATTAAGTATAATGACGAAACTTTTTTATACAATTATATAAATTTATACAATTTAACAGATAATGGAGTTCAAAAATAATGAAGAACTTTCTATACATACAGGCAAATATGTAAATATTTCTATAATTAAAAATTTAAATTATCAGTAAAAATAAATTTGAATTATTGCGATATTGCGTTACCCATAAATGTACGTACATATGACAAAGACAATTGATAGTTTAAAAATTATATCAATAAATGACGCATATGAAGTAGAAATACAATTGCTATTAGATACAGAAAATCATAAGGTCACAGAAAGTAAACAGAAATAAAGTAAAAAATAGTAACAGAATCATAAAATTATAGACATTATTTTATGATTCTGTTACTTAGTCAAAAAAAATTTATAATTTTTGTTATCGTGTGTACTCATATTTACATTCTTGAGAAAAAAATTGAATTTATCTCTTATTAGAATGCGAATATTGTATACATGACAACAAAAGGAAAATTAACTAACAATATTTTATATTTTCTCCTCTATACTTTATATTATATATTCTTTAACATTCATTTCTGAATAATGCTGATCACACTAAATTTTAATTTTTCACTTTGATCTGAATTACCAAAAACAACATTATAAGGATTGTACATATATGATGATAGCAAATCCACTATATTTTGGTTTACATCAAAGTTCTTCGCAATAAATTGTTGTCGTCCTACTGAAAAAGTATTGTTAGAAAATATATTTTTCAATAAATTCTTTTCAGTTTACATATAATATACGAGTATTAAGTAAAAATACAAAGATTAGAGAAATTTATTAATTATTTATTACGACTCATCATTCAATCATTATACAAAATTCATATAATTTTACAAATTAATTTCTTCAGCTGAATCATCTAAATAATTTCGATCGAAATCTTGCATTAAAATTTGTTCATCGTTACGTAAATTTTGTAATATATTAAATGAACGATTATAAATGAATTTTTTATATATCATCCATCCCAATACAAAAGTTAAACTTAATAGAGAGATTATACAGAAAATAACGAATCCATCAATGCTACTACTATTACCATCATTTAAATCATCACTCCTATAATTATCTGTAGTTAAGGTATTATAACTTTTGTGATCATTATTGTTATTATTATTATCGTTATTATTTTTTGCATTTTTTATAACATCATCTTCATCTTCGGTATATTTGTATTGTATCCAATCGGTTGGTATACCAGGTCCAGCTAATGATATCGATTTAACTCTAGCCCAAAAAATTTTATGATCAATATTAATTGGATAAATGTAAGAGTTTTTTTCATGTTGTAATCTTGTTATACATTTTATTGAACCAGTAAAATTATTACTATAATTCGATGTGCTACTACTACTACTACTACTACTACTACTGCTACTACTACTACTATTATTACTATTTTGTATTGTTCGATATTCTATTGTGAATGCAACTGTAGCACCATTCGGTTTTTTTGGCTCCCTAAAATATAGTAGATATTCATTATGATTATTGTTGTCAATATTGTCACTATTACCAGTACTATCAACATTACTATTAGGATTGTTATTAAAATGGCGATTTTTCTTTATTTGTAAACTAATATTATCAGCTGATAATAATGGTGATGTACGATCACTATGCAATTTATATGCACTACAACCGATATGATTGCATGCAAAAAATTGAAATATATATAAAGTATAATATGTTAAATTTGTAATTTTATAAAAATTTTCAGTTGAATTTATAATTTCACTTTTAATTAATTGTTCAGAAGTAGTATATTGTTCTGGTATTAATTCTTCTGATCGAAATATTATGTTTGTACGTGTATGTGATGATGTAATAGTATCATCATTAACATTATTATTTAATTTTAATTTATTTTTTTGATCAATATTATTAAATTTTATTATTTTACAACTATTATCATAATTATTATTTGATTGTGAACAACGATATTTATTATCGATTAACGATATAAATTCACGATCTTCAATTATATTTTCAATTCGATTACAACAATTTTCATAATTATATAATAAATTTAATTGATTATTATTATTATTATTATTATCAATAATATTACTAACATTTGATATTATATTAAAATTTGATGATGATATTGTATCGAAATTATCGTATTGATCATCAATTATTTTACCATTTAATACACTTGAGCTAGTTTGTTTTAATGGATCTGAACAATAATCTCTTGTATCGATTATATTCTGATCATCTGTATGTACATATACATCGATTAAATAATATTCAATTAGCTGATGCTGCTGCTGCTGTTTATCATTATCTATAATCATTTCCCATGTTAACGTAATCGAATCAGATGTCTTCATCAGTGTATAAAGTTGTGGTGCTGATGGTATATCTGGTTTAGTTTTGAAACGTATTACTTTGGATTGTGATGTAAATAAATTTTTTACGGTATTATGATTATTGTTGCTGTTATAATTATTCCCGTACGTTTTAATAACTAATGCATACCAAGTATTCTGTTCTAAATTATTTAATTTATACCACCACCACCACCAATTATTATTTGTATTATTTTCATTATCATTTACAGATATCGATTTTAAATCGGCATGCAGTAAAATTTCTTTTGTCCATTTTCCTCTGTAACATATTTGATCATCGTATTCATCATCGAATTTTGATATATTTGAATTATTTTTCAATTTTTTATACAATAATTGTGTTTTATATGCACTTTCACTTTTTGGCCATAACAATATTACAGATTCATGTGATTCAATCTAAAAAAAAAAAAAAAAAATAAATTAATATTGAGAAAACTATATATATAAAAATATTTCAAAAATTGTAAATAGAAATTGTAATTTTCATATATCCTCTTATATACCGTAACATTAACATCCAATCGTATTGGATTACATAAAACTTCTTCATCATTCTCTTGTATTGTATTCATACTATCATTATGCTTTACATAATTATGCAATTCAATTATTTCATTTGTGCATAATTTATAATTTGAATATAAAAATATACCGCCATTTTTAATTGTTATATTCTTTCCAGTCACATTAAATGTATTCCAATTCCATAATTTTTTTAAATTTTTATTTTCATATATAATCAATGCATAATGATTCAATTCCAATGATTCACCATAAATTATTCGTAAATTTTTCAAAAAATTCAATGATGTTATTGATGGTGTCCTGATGTAAAATGAAAATTAAAATGCAAAAAAACTTAATTTATAATTTTATATAAACTTACAGGTTACAGTGTAGCATACACAGCATAGATAAAAATGAGCAATTAAAATAATTAAAAAAAAAATAAATAAATAATAATATCATTCCCAAACATTTTCCTTTAATATGTGAAGGATGTGGATGTAGTGGTGTTCACAAAATTAGCAGACTCCGATAGCTAAAGCCATGTGTTAATAGAATGACAAACATCAACTCATATGTAAATCTATCCTTTTTGCATCATATCAGAGAAAGTAGATCGAAGGGGCGACGAAGAAGCAGATTGTGGAATACAGTGAGAAAGGATCTTGATAACCTCTACCAGGTATGGTCGACTGGAAAAATAAAATTCCACAGACAGAAAGTAGTGGTGGCTTTTCCTTGTAGGTTGTAGAGGTAAGGGTCCTCTTAAGGATTGTATGGCCATAGAATAAGAATGAATTATCGATAAATTGTGATCAAATAATTTTATAATTATCCATTTTCTTTTCCGTCTATAGCAAGACGTTTATATCTTAACAAATCTATTCATTTCATTTTCTGTAAACACTCTAGCTCCAAAAAGCATAAATGGTTTTTATTTTCTTAACCAGCATCATATGAAGATTGAAATTTAAAATTCGTTATGAAATAAACTTACCGATATATTTTCAAGAAATCTTGTATCTCAACAATATCACCGAGAACATTTTCAAGATATATCTCATCGATTTTGCTCATAATTCGTATTGATAAATTTCCCTTAATAATTGTGCATCCTTTTAATATTTCAGCATTCGATATATACTGTATTTCATCATTCATTTGACAGATTTTCTTGCATTCATCACATTTATAACATCGATAATCAGTTTTCTTAATAAAAAAAAAAAAAAAATAAGAAAATATTTTTAGTAATAAGAAGGAGAACCATTGAGGATGTACATACAATGTTTCATCGATTAATTTTTAACTATTTCTCATGGAATTTTTTCTCTCAAACGAAACCAATACAGAATTATAAATTATCTATCTATCGATCATTATCGATCATACTTACATTTGTTTTTGATACTGAATATCCTGATGGACATTCTCTAGTGCATTCATTATTAAATAGATATCTTCCCATTTCGATACATTTCTGTTCTGTATAACATCTGAGATGATCTTCAGCAAAATATCTAAAACATCAGCAAAACAACAAAGAGAAAAAAAAAATGAAAAACAAACAAAAGTAGAAATGGTTAAAATTTATCAATTATTCATAATTTGTTTCATTATATTTTTGTGTTTTTTATTTTAAAAAATGTTTTCCTATATATACACACACACGTACTTATTCAATGGACATTTATCAACGCAATATACTCCATCAGTTATTGTTTTACATACAGCACAATCAGCATTCGTTAAATCATAACAACCACCTAAGCATTGTGAGTGACAGTCAGAAACTTTTACTGTATATACATGAAATGAGAAAAAAAAATAAATTCAAAAAAACAAAAATAACTGATGAATGATCTTGGAGATGAGGAAAGTTATAGGAAGTCCAGATATGAAAATTAATTTTTTCTTTACTTTTACTTTTCACCGAGAATCACAAAGGGGACTTTTCAATTAGTATAGGTGAAAGGTTAAATAAATTTTTTTTTTATACACCTGACACACGACACTTCTCCAATGATCATTTTTCCAGCTTTCATTCACGTGAGTGATCATTCTTAAATAACTTTATACATTCACTTTGTTGAATGATCAATTAAGTATTCTATCATTGTCAGTTTATACTTGTATGTACTGCAAATATGTATTTAATTTTAATTGTGAATTTTAGTTTTCATGATAAATTTGCTATCAATCACAACTGAAAATTTCTATTTCATCATTTTAATTGGTCACCGAAATAAGTTTATAAAATTTCATTTGAACATTACATATATTTAAATGAAATTAAAAATGAAAATGTTCACTTTTAACTTAATTCTTGATAATAGACATGGCCGGCACATTATATCACTACGAATGATCATTGAAGCGCAGTATCGTGTATCAACAGTAGTAATATTTTACAATATACTAACTTGTACTAATTGTATTATCACTACGAAATTTCTGACAATATGAATACGACCAATAGTTATTTAATTCACATCCTCTTACTGCCAAACAATTATTTGGTTGCATTGATTTATAAAAATTTATTCCGATCATATTTTCAGTTAATTCATTCCAATTGATCTTTTATATTGCCAGACATGGAAAAAAAAAAAAACAAAATGTATCGAAAGAAAATAAAGAATAAAAAATAAAAGAAAAATTAAATTTAAATTATATTCAATTATAATTTTTTTATATGTAATTTAATAAATAATGTAGTATATTTATATACTCACGTATTCTAAGTAACACAGATTCGGATTTCGATTTATGTATACTGAACCTCTTTGTATTGATATCAATGATTTAAAATCAATCTAAAAATGAATAATATATAAAGACGTGACGTGACAACTTTTTTTTTTCACATTTTCACAATAATTAAAGATAAATTAATGATAGGTGATAGCAATATAGATAAAAGAATATCAGTTAAAAATAACAAAATTTTTATGAAAATTCGGACAACAAACAATTGAAACCACCATACGAGTATATAAGGCATAAAAGAATAGCACAACTTTTAGACATCACACTTTCTAGAAATTCTATATCTTATTCCGAATTGTTTGTAAAGTCTGTCGTCCACGAATACCGAAAATGACAAAAGCATCATCAATATCAAAGTGAAGACTATTAAATTCAAAATAAATTTGTATTCAACACAAACATCAACATGTCGTTAAATTTGATATTTCACTAATGTTGCCGGTATTACTGGACGCCTGAACGCTAAACATGAGTTGAATATAGAAATGTTGTTATATATTGTTATTATTGCTTTGTGCAAGGGATGTGAACATACTTTATTTTTGCATAATTTATGTGTAAATAAAAAATCTTAAATAATAAAATCTAAATAGTAATACTTATATCACAATCATTTACAAGAGTATACATTAAACATTATTGAAAGAAGAAAATATCTTTCAATTTGAAAATTATCTGAAAAATAACTAAGTATATACATAATCGCATACCTATTTTTAATATTTATATAGATTTATACCATATACGTACCACTCTTAAATCTGGCATTGAATCAATTGCTAATGCATAATTTAAAAATAATCTTTTTCCACGTATAACTGTTAAATTTGGTAATAATTTTCCAAGACTTGTTAGTCCAGCCACATCGAAAAATATTAGGAATTCAGTGATTTCTCTGTAAGCAAATAAATTAAAAGAAGAGAGAGAGAGAGAGAGAGAGAAAAACTGTTATAAAAATTATTTTTATTCAGAATCCTCTACAAGTGCAAATTTAAAACCGTTCTAGTGATATATATGTACTCGTATGTATAGGATCAAATATCAAAAAATTGAATTATCGCGTCAAACAAAACAAAATTATATTTTATGTCTTCGACACACAGAAGTTGAAATTCAGTAGATTTCATTTTAATTTCGAGTAGAAATTACGAAGGTGACACACAGCGATTTTGAGAGTTTGTCGAATTTATTTAATTTGTCTGAACATAGTCTACTTCTTCTATTAAATTTAACTGTCATTTATATTCAATTATTTCTTAATGAAAATTTTAAAAAAAAAACATTTTTTTGGTTTACAATTTGTTAGTGTCTCTGTTGTATGTAAAGAGCGAAACATTAGCAGATTTCGAGTAATAATTACGTATTTTTTATGTAATTTCGCTGACTAGATTTCGGCCCAAATCCGTCATTTTTTTCGAATTTCGAGGCTGAAATTAGCAAAATACTTAATTTCAACCTCTGTGTGTCTACAATATTACTTCATTTTATATTAATGTGATCTCTTAGCATACCTTAATTTTGGAAATCTATAATTTTCATAATCTTTATCACTGTAAACAATTTTATCATTTCCCTGTATTAATACAATTTGTAAATGACCTTTAATAACTGTACAATTTCTTAATTGTTCTAATGATGATGGACGATTACGTACATCAATTGTACCACATTCTTTACCATAACATATTAATATTAAACGATAATTAAATAATATCACAAATAATATTTTTATATAATAATTGAATAATTTTAATGAATTTTTTTTAAAATATCGATTCATTGTTGTTTTTAGATTCACTTTTTTTTTGTTTTTATTTTTTTACAAAATTTTTATAAAATTTTTTTTTTTTTTTCTATTAAAAAAATTCCTTTTTTTTGTTTATAATTATTACTAATTGAATTATTAAAAAATTAAAATTGAAATTAAAAATTTTCATTTTATATATATTTTGTTGTCTTAGTCACAGTCACTTCACTTTACACTCTGATCTCTGACCATAAATTAATATTATTGTATGATGGATCGAATCTATCAATATGGAATATTTTCTTACTACATCGCTACTGTATATACAATTTTTATATAGTTGCGATAATTAATTCGATTTATGAATAGCAGTATACTTGCACTACAATCTATCATACAACGTATACAACGTCTATAACGTTAACTTAACGTACATTTATGCACATATCTATACAAGATCTTTAATACATTCATTTATTGCGATTTCTTTTCAGTAAGAAATTATATTATAGTGCTCAGTACTACTACACTACTACTCAAATCCCAAAGTGATTGGGTAATTAGAACAGACAGTGAGGAGCAAGGAGGAAGTGTTCCAATTACCTTGTCGACTACCCCTATGGATGAGGAGTAGACTATACATTACATAGACAGTCATGTAAAAGCAAAATTACTCTAACATTCCAACTACTGAATACTTTAGTTAGCATATCGATGAATGAATGGATCTAATGTAAGCTGGTGCTGGGTAAGATGAGAACAGATATACGAGTAATGTGTAAGAGAAAAATTTTGACGATATTACTTACAATAAATTCTATAATATTATTTTCGATGTATGGTTTGATTATTTTATTAAGTAAAGTTCATAAGATCAATTAATTCAATTTGATTTATTACCAATTTATTCATAAACAAAATTTTAACTGTTTAATGTGCATATACAGTTGCTCACAATCAAAATTGGACATCAGACAATAGCTGTGTTCCTTTCAAACAATTATTTTAGCAATGACTCAAACTATTCAAAGAAACACAAATAAATTTGACAAGTGAAGCAAAAGATAACCTTAAAATTATTTTACTTTAAATTTGAAAAATTTATATAAAACACTCCATATGATATTTGTTTATACCAAGAAATCTAACCTAAACAGTCAATTTCCATCTGTTGGATAATCTGAAACTAAAAAGACATCTGGTAGAAAGAAATAACGTAACTACTTACAAAGTATGAGTGAACTACTTTTGAAAAATTGTTTGAGCAGTTCACACATAAAAATTTAGTGAAGTATTAAACCAAACTGATTTTTATGTACTTTGCTCACGTGAAAGGAACACAGCTAATATATTTCTCTTTTTTTATAACTTATGTTTTTCTAGTACCTAAACAGGAAAAATAATTTACAATTTCATTTACAAGATTTTACAAAAAAGTAATAAAAACCAAAAAAACATCATATCTACAATATAATAATCATTTTATTTACAAATCAACAAAATATATACTTCTTGACACACATACATCCTATACAACTATTCAAAAATATTATATGAATTATTTTTTATTTGCTGTTCAAACTTAAAAATTTTATTCAACTGGTGTATTATCATGAATCCATTCAGCAAAATGTGCCACTGATGTATATACACTAGGTATCCTTAAACCACCACAATTATCTGATCCAAATGACATGATACCGATCTTAAATTTAATTTGATATTACAAAACAAAATAAAATAAAAAATAAAATAAAATAAAATGAAATTTATTCGATCTGATATATATTTTTATATTTTAGCTTGAATATATGTACCTGCGAATAAATACCGCTTTCTTGTAAAAATAATGGTGCACCACCGAAACCTTGACAAACATCTTTACCTTCGCCTCCAGCACACATCCATTGTCCATCTTATACAAACCACAAAAAAAAAAAGTCAAAGTCCAAAAAACGAAACGAAATTGAAACAGATCATAAATTTTGATAGAATTTTTATGTGTTATTCAATTCATATTCTTACCGACTGAATTTGGTGAATCTAATGCACCAGTCGGACCATATACTCTTAAACACATCTCCCAACCAGCTAATGGTATATCTAAATATTGCATTTCTGGTGATCGTGTACTAATCGATGATAATTTACCCCATCCAGCAATAATAGCACGTCTGCCAACAACTAAATTTTTACGATTCTTTTGTAGGCAAATTGGTTGAGTAGCCACTGTGAGTGAGTATACATAATGAAAAAGAAAATAAGATAAAAAAAGAGGAAAAAAAAAATTTTTTTTTTTTTAATTTCATACATGTGTGACAAATTATTATCAGGTCGCGGGGCTAAAATAAAATGTATAATCTATTATAAAGAGCCCTAAGTTGTTAAAGTTGTAATCCAGCCCCAGTTCATTATTTTCAAGAATTTAAATTTGTTTGCAATGCCTCTTACAATCCAACGTAAATTCTACTTGCAAGATTAGATGATCTTCACAATTTAGCGTCAAATTAGAAATACAATCTAATTTCAATTGCATTCTGGTAAAATCTACGCTTGCCGGAAAGAGGGTAGCTTAGCACTATAGATTTTCTTATGTGAAAATGAATGAGGTATGAAAAATCTATACTCTTGCAAAAAATCTATACACTGGATTGTAAATCTAACTTAAGATACTAATAAAGCGCATGCGCAATTTGATTATAAAAGCATATTAAGTAATTTTTTTATCGTTCCAATATACTCACATAAATACATAATCTGATTTCTGTTTCTGGCACATAAAATTCTAAAAGATTTAACCGCAATGAACTAAGAACGAAAAATTCAAAAATTCAAAAATTCAAAAATTCAGATTCAAAATTCATATCAGAAAATCTAAAATTGTAACGTAGACACAATTTGATAAATATTTATTGGAGCGACAAAAAATAAAATAAGTAAATAGTAACATAACATATGTACATGTGTATTAAAATAATAATTTTCGATTGAATTTTCTGTCCTATAAATCTACGCATGTACATATATTTAGTTGAGGTTATGAGGTATTCATTCATATAATTACACGTGTCCAAATACATTTATACATTTTTATGTATAACATTTAAACTATAATATAGCGACACATGTTATATGAGCAAATTTACATAGGTACATACGTATGCATATCCAAACATAATTCAAAAAATTATTACTCGTATTATTGCTATACACAAATGAATTCCACTTAAAAATATTAAAACAGCTGTATATATTTACTATATTTACATGATTAACAAAACAAATAGAAAAAAAATTACTAAATTTTGATCATGCGTAGAAAAAAAAAAAAAAACAAGAAAACAAAAGAAAAAAAAATGTGAGCTCATTAAATGTTCCATTTGACGCGATATCATGAAAATGATAGTGGAAAACTTTTTTTTTGTTTGTTTCTGCCTAGATTATAGGCAAACAATAATACTTTTTAATTTTTTATTTATTTTTTTTTTTTATTGTGTTTGCCAGAATGCGTATAAATAATTTACGTACACATATTATATACAACATATATATAATTGTATGATGGGTAAATTTCTCACCTGAATAATTAAGCGGAGTTTTAAGTACCAATAATGCAATATCATGATGATAATGGCCCTGTTTATAATCTGGATGTACAATAACATGACTAATTGCATGATTAACTGATCTTGGTGCACAAAATCCTGTACTAGCACAATCAGGGTCAGTTGTTGTATCATATTCACCAACTCGTACAGATGATCTATATATATATACAAAATGTACATAACGCAACAAATTTTCAACATATCCCAGCTGACCAAGTGAACTCATAGTGAATACGTTCTGAATTCATTTTACACAAGTGATTCTTCACGTGAACGTTCACAGTGAATAATTTGTGAAGATATTTTATTTCAAAAATTTTTACACTTTAGCTGATCATAGTGAATTCACTTATTGAACTCATTTTGAAATCAGTTTCTGAACATTTAATGAAAACACGAAATGAATTCATATATTGAATGCAGTTTGTGAAGGTAAAATACCATTCACAATGTGAGTAACCAATGAATCCTGGCTCTAATTATTATATTCCTACTTTTCGTTTTGATTTTTCTGAATAATTTAAATAAAAACTCTTTAATCACTTAATAATATTAATCCCTTCGTTATTTTTTATTTATTTTACTTTTTATTTTTAATAAACTAATAATACACAGAATTTAAAACACTTTTGGTTATTCTTAGACTCAAATCATAAAATCACTTATTACGTTTAGAATATTAGAAACAGCTAAATTGTTTACCAAAATTTCACTATACGTTCACTAAGTGATTCCATAGTGTTAGGCTTTGTGAATCGCAACCATTTTACAAAGATAAAACGAATGAATTCGTCTAATCATAAAATTAAAATAAATAGTCGTCATTCGTTTACATAAATCGTCATTCGTCAAATGAATTTTATATGAATATAATTCATATTTCAATCACTTGGTGTATTCATAATGTACCCATTTTTGAATAATTCACTTATTTTTCATTTCGTGTTTTCAAAATGAATAAGGGAAAAATTATTCAGTTCGTGAAGATTTTTGGCATTCACTATGAATTCACTGTGAACCTAGTTCATTGAGTGATCAACTGGGATGTAATATTTTACAAACACGCTTACACATAATTACTTATATATACATATCTATGTAATATGCGTACATATACATAATTTAGGTATAGTATACTTACAATCGATGTCCTTCAGCTTTAGCTAAAGCACAATGTGCTGCTGTTAGAATAACACGTCTCGATATTATTGATCCAGCACATGGATATGCAAAACTTCCAGTCGTCACATCTACATTACAAACAAAAATACAAATCAAATCAGTTATTTTTTGAAGTATTTTTTTCAAATAAAATAAATAGAAAAATTATTTAATTATTGTAGGTATAAATAAGTAATAGGTTCTACTTACGTTTAAATCCAATTCTAGCTATAAACGGAAATGATCCTAAACCCTTATAGAAATGACCTTGTACAAGACTTCTACCACATACTTGACTTCTTTCTAATGGACTTGTCGGACAACAGACATACGGTAATTCTTCATTACCACCGCAAAACATCGATTTATCACCATAATAACAATTTTTTGCAACATCAAATAATAATGCTGAACATTCTGATAATGGTATACATTCACTAGCACCTGGACAATCACCATTATCATCACTGTACAATGCTCTAACACGTAATGTATCTTTTGTATTTGATGATGATTTTAACATTGGATCTACGATTAGTTTACCTAAAATTGTGTGTGTGTGTGTGTGTGTGTGTGTGTGTGTGTGTGTGTGTGTGTGTGTGTGTGTATGTGTGTGTGTGTGTGTGTGTGTGTGTGTAGAAAAAGAAAAATAAATAAATTTTTATGTAAGAAATATGTATATAAAATTTTCTATATTCTAGTCAAAGTCACACAATAACAGATGGCGTTAATTAGTCGAGTTGTCGAGTTTTTTAAAATTTTTAATTAAAGTTGCAAACGCAAATTGAAAGTGCGTGCAAGTGCAAGTATACAATTCATTCTGGACACAAAAAAATTTATAAAAGCAATTTATTATGTTAAGTAAGTAGATCGCACTTTTTCAATTGAAACGTATAGATAAATTCTTTCTATAATTTTTGCAAATTTTTTCATAAAAATATTTGTACAATTTTCAAATTAATTAAAATTTTTTCACTTTTTTAAAGATTTATCTTCATTTTTATTAAAATTTGAATATCAAAATTATTGAGCTTTTCAATGTAACAAAAAAAAAATGTTTATAGCACATTAAATGAATTTTTGTTAGTTATTTTCATTTAATTTAAACTTTTCAAATTTTATGAAGGTCCATAATGTCATTTGTTGGATGTTCGCAATCTCTCTCCTCCTCCTCCTCCTCCTCCTTCTCCTCCTCCTCCTCCTCACTTCCAAATATTTCAAATACTACAATTTTTTTTATATCTGATTCACTCTTCAACACTCCTTTGATTGCTTTTTTTCTCGATCGTTCTCCTCACGTGACTTAATCAGCATGATCTGGATCTGGGTCATTTCAATCTAATGTCTGCCTGCAAATACTTAATTCTCTAACATTTTCATGAGTTCTTAAATATTAGCCATCATACAGCCATACGCATACATTATCGATATGAACGTATGATCTTATATTCTTCATATATAGTGGACCTTTTTGTCCAAATCTTTTGAAGCAATTTATGAATTCTAAAATGTTGAACGTAAAATTTTTTGACCAAAATAGTTAATTTTGAATTATACTTTAATTGTATTTATTGCGTGGACTTTAAGTAAAGAATGTAATCGAAATATTCTTATTGCAATGAAGAATTGCATGAAATATTAAATTTGTGAATAACCAAAATTTGTGTTATTATAAGACAGTTGACTCACTGCGCAAGTATTAACATTTTGGAAAATACTTATATAATTTTACATTTTCTAACTATCTGTACTATATACATACTGTATGTATAGTATACCTATATATGGACATTTTCTGTTCACTGATATACTACATATAATGAACATAAGTATAGGATTACATAATGCGGATGCGCAGCAGTATAAAAATTTAAATGAAAATCATAATTAAATTTCAGGAAACAAAAATAAAATATTTAAATATTTTTTTTTTTCGTTTCAACAAACAAAATAAAGAAAACTACACACACATAACAAAATTAATAATTTAAATTTAAATAATTACCAAATATTCCTTCTTCACATTCGACAGGATAATTTATAAAATTTGATATTAGAAATATTACAAATATATATTTTTCTATTAAAATAAAAATATCACTATAATACATTTTTGGTTTTTTTCTTTTTATCCTTTTTTCCTTTTTTAATTTTTCGATCTTATAATCGATATTATATAATTTTTCAATTCTTTCTAAATCTTGTTTTAATATGGATAGTAATTACACAGCACCGAAGAAAAAAAAATGCCTTTGGAAAGCCTTTATTAAAATTCTATGCTCCTGAAGGATTTTAATTACTTATAATTCACACTACAGTATGTTAACATCAGAAGAAAACGAATACTATATATATATATGCACGTATAACACCTTTGAGCGCATCTACAAGGAAATTTTTGAAATCCAATAACTTCACTAGTTAAATATTAACTAAATTAAAACTATTCAAATGGTTGTGGTTTTTTTTTTTTTGCGATGAACGTAAAGTATACCATTCATAAATAATGTTCGTACATTACGTGTTATATCGTACATGTATATAGTACTGAATATCTAGATTATTAAAAATTATTTTTCATATTTTCATTCATTTTTTTAATAAGAGGAATTTTTTTTTTTGTCAGGTAAAATTAAAATTACAAATACCAGTGTGTGTAAGTGCATGTATGTAAGTACTATGTTTTTTTCTGTAATAATCATTAATAAAAGCATTAATTTTTTTTTACTTCCGGTCTAAAATATATTGTATGCATACACAGCATCATAAGTAAATAATAATATATCTGTGCACATGAGTTCTAATGTATGTAATGTAATATACATATATGATACATACCTATTACCTATATGTATCTATGTACATATATGGACATGGACCAAATGTGATCTACTACAGCATGTACTGTATAGGTATATAGTATAGATATACAGGCATACATATACATATTAAACAAAACAGAGCAATGAATAGGCATTCCCAGAATCTATACTTATTTTTGTACATGTTTATCTGCTAATTAAACACCCACACATTGACATATTATGTACGTAAGTATGCATTAATATTTATAACATTTAATAGATTCGGTATTTTTTTGTAAAGGGTGTGAAACGCCGAAACGTGTTTCATAGGCCCTGAACCAGTAATTGGTGTGCCCACGACGATGGTGAAAAATGCTGTAGATACACTCACAGGTAACCTGTATGAGAGTCTATGGCAAAATCTCCCAAAGTGTAGGCAAACCAAGCGCTTTATCAAAAAGCCAAACCGGGCTCTAGCGGCTTTCCTACTCAAACAGGGAAGGAAGGACTGCAGAGCTATGGTCAACGCTCTTACAGGGCATAACTCGTGTAGAAAGCATCTCGCTAACATAGGAGTCATCAGTGATGCACTGTGTGCTTCTTACGGAGAGGAGGAGGATACCACGAAACACTTCTTGTGTGAGTGCTTGGCCTTCTCCTCTATTAGAATGCGCATTTTCGGTACTGATGTCATTAAGTCGAGTGGAACTCCTTCGTTATCTGAGAACAACGAAGAAATTTGACTAGACGGGGGCTTCGAGTACAATGGATAGCGCTATGTCTGAGTGCTCTGGTTTCATACCTCCCTCCTAACAAACAACAACAACAACAACAAGAAAGGGTGTGAAATACAAAATACAGAAAATATAGAAACTTTTAAAGCATATACAAAGCAACTTCGGACTTACTTACAATTCTTCGTGAACATACGTATAGTTTTTTCGTTCATCTCTTCATCTGTCCAGAAAATTCGGCTTCAGTGATTGACTTTGCAAACCACTTACTCATCATCACTTCCTGCTTGCTTTACTTTTTCCATGAGCTTTGCCTCTCACAGACAAACCGACCAAATCTACACCTGCGTCCTTTATCTTTCAGCATACAATTTCGTATTGGGAACCTCCTCATATCAACAATTACTTTGTCCCATCAACTATTCCTTAATCTACCCTTTCTCTCGGTCTGGTGTCCTGAAAAATTCCCATAAGAAAATGCTTGAATAGCTTGAATATAGACTTAAATGAAAATTCTATAATCTTGTGTTCAAGCCATCTGATAGTCAATTGATTCTGATGAATGTCAATAATTTCACATAAAATTATTTTTAAATTTGAATGCTACGCCCTGTGCTATTTTTCAGATACAAAATTTTAAAAAGAATTGACAAACGGATATCTGATGAACATCATACTAGTACACATTATATTATAATTTCATTTTGATTTAGATTAGAATTAATTTGTTGATTTTTATGCTATATATACAACAGTTCTTTAGGTAAATATATGTATACATATATGTACAGTAGTACAGTTAATCATACGTTATGGACATCCATTATTACTACCATAATTATTATTTGATCAGTAAACATTAGTCTAACGACTAACTAAAGCGCAATTCATATTTTTGATTATCAATTGAAATATATTTTCTAAGTATATACTCACGTTCAGTTCCAACTAATTTATCTTATAATACTCGCCAAAACAGATGGCGAATATTTGCACATGTTTTATATGTTAATAAAATATTTTTGTATACGGATACGATTTGATTCTAAGATAGAAAAAATTTTGATCTTAAGAAAAGTGTTAGATAATCTCCGCCTATACTTTAACTATAGAAATCTTCACTCAAGCATATAAATGTAATGTACGCAATACGTTTTGTTTGTTCTGCGCAAATGTATTGTTAGTTGAACTGAAGATGCTCAGATTATTTTCTACACTCTATAATATTATTTTTTCAATTTTTTTGAATGTGTAAATATCTTTTATTCTGCGCATATATGAACTTAGTATACATTATGAATTTGCCATCTGTTTTGGCTATACCTATAGCATTACACGCATCATACAGTGTTTCTCATAAATGAAACAACTATGCAAGTAATGGATGTTACGTAATACAAAAAAAAAAAAAAAATCAAAATACATAGATGAAGTGAGGGAGAGAAAGATCAGGAATAGAAATGGCAAGGCATAATATTGGCAAGGAAATTAGGCATTTAGAACCTCTATACCTATATAGTATCTACTTAATTACATAATTTTTTTGCCTTCAACATTTCTGCTGATTTCAACCAATGATTATCGTTATTAGATGATGCTGATATAAAAAATAGACTCGTATAATTCAGCCGTAGATATTCGTTTTTCGCAGACACATCACTTTAGTTATCAATTATTTATCCAAAGAGATTTTTTTTTTCATTACACCCTGCGTATAGGTATACTCATTTGGCTATTGTAAAAAAATAATCGAATTTAATAATTTTATTAATCCACGTTTATGAACGGGTGAGTTTCAAAACGTGATACGGCATAAAAACAATTGTGATGCAAAGTTTTAAAACAGCATTAATGCTTCGCATCGATATTGCAGTTCTACAACTTTGACGTTTTGTTTAAAACAAATTGACCTTTGGTCCCACACAACAAAATTCGTATAAAACTAAATCATTGAAATGCTACTGAGAAAAAAATCTATTTTGCATCATAAAAATTCTAAAACAGTATCAGATACATCCACAATGCGTTTTGAAACTGTAGACACTGTCATCGATTTAAGTGCTATCGTTTTGAAACTGTTGATTATGCATCGAGGCGGTATTTAAACGTTTTGAAACTCACCTAACATATTTTTCTCACATTATAAACGTAATTACATTGTATGCGTAGTCCAGAAGACATAATATTTAATTATGTATTTTCAATCATTTTTCTACTGCAATTAAATTATAAATATTTGTTCGTTCGTTTAAAAAAAATATTAAATTAAACAAGTTTTTATAAATACTTTTCAGCATTCAATTAAATTCATCATTTACATGCATACATACTTAATCAATTAAATTGTAAAATTGTAATTTAAAATATTGTTCAAAAAATAAAAATGTATCTTAATCTTAAATGAATCTACAGTGATCGTTGATCTGCTGTTTCTATAGTACAATATCTAACTACTCTCCTGTCTCCTCTTTAAGGAATTTCGATTGACAAAGAGTGGGTTCAAAAATTCAACACTGCGCTAGTGTTTGCAAAAGAAGCTTTCGTCAACAGTTCAAAAAGTAATCATGACTAAAATCATGTGTTCATTTTTGCAATTTAATTTTTAACAGTAACTTATCACAAAGTCAACATTTCTATCATGATTTTTGATGTTGCAATGAATAAATAACCTCAAATTTGTGACGTTTAGTTGATTTTAAATTATTATCAATGCTATCATGGATCATAAAAAAAATGAACAGTGAGTTAAATTTCAATATTTTGAATTTTGAATTTGGTTTATTTATTTGATTTATTTTTGATTTTTGTGAATTTTTATCGATGTGTCAAATTTTAAAAGACAACAAAACTTCAAAACTGTCGTAAAATTAATCGGCATCATCAAAGTATCGCAACATAAATAATCAGTGTTGCGCTAACACTGCGGCAACACTTCTGCAACACTGCAAAATCATGATTAATTTTTGAACCCACCCAAAATTTCATACAATTGACAAATTTCGAATTTCAGAATGATAATTTTATAATTTTTCAATGATAATGCATGAAGTAAGCATATATGAAATCGACAACGGATAAAATTTGCTTAACTTTCAATTTTTCAAGCGGCAAATCATGAAAGTAAGAAGAAGAAATAAGTTTCTAAAGTTTCTGTAAAGAGGTTACATTAGGAGGCTATATACAAAAGCAAATAATGTGCGTCAACGAATGAAAAGTTTGAAAGGTGTGAAAAGCGTAGATACGAAGCGTGAAAAATTTTTTTCTTCTACATTAGGCCTTCGGCTTTAAAGAGATCCATATAAACATGCAATGTATGCATCTGAGAGACTGGTTAACAGACAATTTATTCGAAAGTCAGATGGCTGGTGGCTTCAAGTTTGACAACTAAGTTGGATGTGTGTAATCAAGTTGTACGATCAAATTTTCGATAATTAAGTATTTTGAATATTGATCTTGTGATGAACGGACGAAACTAACGTAGCAAAAAAAAAAAAAAGTTCTAACAAATACGATTAACGTCAACGACATGAACTTCAAAAAATATTCTCATCCCGAATAAAGTCTGTGTTTGAATCGTGGATATTATGATTGTAATAGCAGTCATCAGGATCAGATATATCTAGTATGTTTATGGTTAGAACAGAAGATCACATCAAAAAAGGACGTAAAAATAAATATGAAAACAATATGGATGAAAATATAATATCGTTGATATATGTAGTTAAGATTGTAGGGGAATAGAATAAAAATTTTTTAATTTAATACACAATTTTATTCAATTTAATTTAATTCAATTAAAATTTATTTTATTTTATTTTTATATTTAATACATAATTTTTTTTTTTTTTTGTTTTGTAATTAAATAAATATTTTTTTTTTTTTTATTTTTTATTTTAAATAATTAATTATAATAATAATAAGTCCTACAACCTCTACACTTTGCACCAAAATAATGCAAAAATTTTCCGTTTTGTTTTTTTTTTTGTTTTTTTATTGTTTTTTTAAATTTATTTTGTATTTGTGTTTATATCATTTGAACTGCTCATTTATGTATGTTGGTATGAATTCTACTTAATTCAGTAACAAAAAAAAATAGAATGCACTGTTTTCTTCATTACCTATGCATAATAATAATATTATTTATGAATTAAAAATAAAATGGATAATTTATTACAGTTTGAAGATTTACATAATTCTATATTATATTTGGTGAGTATAAACAACTTTGCATAAAGTCTAAGATGGCCTAAGTTACCCATGTAACTGAGCCTATCGTATAGTTAAATAGTGTAAGCGTAGATTCATTTTCAGCTTTAATATTTTTATTAATTAAGTAAAATTTGTTTTTCTAGTGTTATATTGTAGACACACAGAGGTTGAAATTAAGTATTTTGCTAATTTCAGCCTCGAAATCCGGAAAAAACGACGGATTTGGTCCGAAATCTAGTCAGCGAAATTACATAAAAAATACGTGATTTCGCTCGAAATCTGCTCATGTTTCGCTCTTTACGTACAACAGAGACATCTACCAACAAATTGTAAACCAAAAAAAAAATGTTTTTTTTTTAATTTTCATTAAGAAATAATTGAATATAAATGACAGTTAAATTTAATAAAAGAATTAGGTTATGTTTAGATAAATTAAATTAAAATTAGATAAATTAAATAAATTAGACAAACTGTCAAATTTGCTGTGTGTCACCTTCGTAATTTCTACTCGAAATTAAAATGAAATCTACTTAATTTCAACCTCTGTGTGTCGAAGACATTACTAAAAAATTATAAACAAAATTATGTAGGTATGTATACGTAAGTATTTATATTATTTCGTTACATGTGAATTTGGGAAAATTTAAAAATTAATTCTGTGCAAAGTGTAGCTTGTATAATTAATTGAAAAACAAAATAAGTTTCATTTTAGCGAATTTATAAAATGGTTTCTCCTTTTTTTTTTCAAGTTCAAATTTTATGAAAATTCTTATTTAAATTTAATTTTTTTCGTGTTTTGTTTTTTTTTTTTAATTTCGTTTAGTGACTCTATCGCTTAAGAGATAATAATTGGCCCAAACCAAACGTGTACGAGGCTATTCATGACAACATACACACTGTATTCGAATCGATTTTGTTAGATGAATTAGGCACAAGGATTGATGTAAGTACATACATGATGACAAAAGAAACATTGAATACAGAAAATTCTGTAAAAAAATGTTACTCTAATAATCATACACACGCACACATCAAAACATTATTGTATCCAAAAACACAATCGTGTCCTAATAACGTGTAATTGTGTAATGTGTTGTTCGTTATTACAACAACAACAAAAAATCAATTTAAATACATATTCGATCTAGTCATGAATACACATTTGATCTAGATCTAAGTAATATTGCAAAATGATATCGACAAATTAGAGTCATCCAATACAATTTATTATCGCGTTCAGTTAAACGCTCAACGAGTGATAACCGTCAATGACAACATCACAATCAAGAAATTGATACTTTTATTTTAGATTCAAATTGTACTTGTACAACATTGTGTTGGTCGACACAAAATGTAACGTTTTGTCATTCAATATTGCATCCATATATTAGGATTAGGAGCACAGAGGATTATCTTCATTTAATTCCGTCAATAAAATTGACTGAGGTCTGAGTCTGAGGTCTGAGTCTGTTATAAAGTAATTACACAACGAAATATCATTCAATAAAATTCAATTTAGAATTTTATCGCATTATTATCATTTGATGCATTACAAAAATACTAAACGCCAAAGAATTTACTTTACAAAAAAAAAAAAAAAAAAAAAAAAGAATAAAATATTAAAAATGAAAATTCGAAAACCATTTTATAAATTCATAACTACTATATGTAAACTTATTTTATTTGTTCTGTATCTGTTTCTTCATCATTTTTTACTACTACTTCTTCTTCATTTAAATAAAATTTATCAAAAATCTTTGATGACAAATTTTTTTTTTTTTTTGTTTTTTAATTTTCTTTAAATTTTTGTTTTGTTTTTGTTTTTTTTTTTTTTTTTTTTTGTTTAATACCAGGACATTATTATTATTTGTCTGTTATCTGATATTAAATTATTAAGCAACACAACATTAAATGTATCGTATCGTATCGTATATGCCAGTTATGTGATCGAGTGAGTATCTTCTTTTATTGAATTACATATTTGTTTATTTTATTTGAATTTTATTTTATTTTTTAATTCAATTTAAATGTTTTTACTTTTACTTTTATTTCAAATTTTTTTTTTCTTTTGTTTTATTTTTATATATTTATTTATTTTTTAATTATTTCGTTTTTCATTTTTCGTTATTTTCAATTTAATTCATCATAAATACGATTGTATATAGTACATTACTTAAATATTTTTCATCTTAATTTTTTCATTACATTACTAAACATTTCATGTATACTTTCTCTTCTTCTACTTATTTATCTTCTTCTTTGATAGCACTACAGTTCTATAAGTAAACTAGAGATTTATCTTCACATAAAAATGATCTCATTACTTATTAATTATCATCATTATATATACTATAATTACATAAATAACTTTCAATAATATGTTTTTAGTATATAAGTTAAATATTTAATAATAAAAAATGTATGTTTTGCTTATATTATTATGTATATTCATTTTATTTATTATATTTTTATATTTTTTTATAAATTTCATTTATTTCATTAATATTATTTTTCGAAATGTTTTATTTTCATTTATTTTTAGTGTAAAAATTATTATTTTTATGAGAAAAAAAAAAAAAGAAAAATTTGATTTTGATTTAATTTAGTTTTTTTCTTTGTATTTGACTATCCAACACCAGTAAACAATTAAATATGTACTTAAAATACTACTCTACTAACGATTTAACGATAATCGAAATAATTTTTCGATTTATTTTAATGTCAAACTAAAAAATTTTGACTTCAGTGTTTTTTTTTTTTTTAATTCAAGTCAAGTCAACGTAAAGTTTGCTTGAACAAATTCAACTTTAGATTTATTTTATTCTAGCGTCAGGTGAGGTGAGTAGAATCGGTAAAACTTAATTATGGTGTATGCGAAGATCCACAACAGTTTATTATATAAATGAGTCCATAAAATTCAACGATTATTTATCGATGAGCGTTAGATAATTTGAGGCTATAATCGAAGTGGTAAGCAATATACAGTTTTCTGAAATTTTGTGGATTTCGATTTCATTATTGTGACAAGATTAGTTTCAATTCACGCTGTCTCACACTGATGAATGCTGCTATGTAAAACACTGTTTTTAGCGTGTACTAGTGTTGTGCAATTTAAAAAAGAAAATTTATAATTTAATTTCAAAATAATGAGACAGACGAGTATTATTTTTCGCGTCTATAAGTAGTGTTGTGCAATTGATTGCACGGAAGCAAATGATACGAGCTATAATTGCGTATTTGAATCATTTTGCATCGCAAGTTGGATGTGTTGGGGCATTATAAAAATGTGAGACTAAATGTTTCCGTACTTAGCATGAATGAATCATTTATGCAAATTGCAAATGATATGTAATGTGTTAAATGTGTGTTCGTTAAATATGAACGAAGATATCTGAATAATATGACAGGAAATGTTCGCTATACATTTTTTTTGTTCCATTCACATTATTAAAATGTTGTAAAACTTTTGTAAAAACACAAATTCATTCGATATTGTTTCGATAAGTATGGACGCATCTACTAAAAATGGCCGCACAACACAACGCAACGTAAATGTATGATGCATTGTACCGCCACCATAACCAAAATAACAAGTTGTTTTTTACCGACTAACCTACTACATAAATTTTCATTTTTTTTTCTTCATTTGTTTTTTTGTAATTTTTTTTTTTTTTATTTTTTTCTTCAAAATTATTTATTCTTTTCTTTTATATCTAACTGTATTTTATTTATATTATAAGAGACACACATAATGTATATATATATATATTTTTATTAATAGTTATTTATGTATCTATAGTAATTCTTCTTAATTCACACACATAATATGTATCATTATTACTCGTATAAATAAAAAATGATTTTTATTTTTCAATTTTACTTTTAGAAAAATCTATTCAAAATCATTTTTGAAAAAAATAAAAATAAAATAAAATAAAAATGAATCCAATCTAATCATAAAATTGTAAATACTAAAGAGATTCAACGTTTACATCATCACAATGTGATCTTCTAAAATTCATAATTATTTGGTGTGTTCTTTTAAGGACATTAATTTTAAATACATATGTGATGTAATTAATTTGTGATTCTGTAAATTTTATCAACAAAGCAATGATGTTTTCGAAAATGTTTCCTCACTTAAAATAGTAAACAAATTTAACGAACAATTTACAAAGCAACGTATTGCCATGCCAGCTACAATTACATTATCTTGTTTCGTGTTCGTGTTCGTGCTCTTGTACATGGGACTGAACCAGCGTTGAATTCCTCACATGAAGCTTCAAATTCCTCATTTTTTAACGCAATTCCTCAAAGCAAAAATAAATTCAAGGTAAACTTTGGTTAACTTATTATCTATTGTTTCAAGCATATATTTCGTAGTTTTTGAAGGATCTTCGAAAACACTTAGCCGTAAATATGAATTTAATGCTTCATATTGTTCTAGAATACGAGCAAAACAATTTTTGGCGAAAGAATTTTGTATCCCTCTACATTGTAAAATTGCTGAAATTCTTTTAGAGATTCTTGTCTTGTGTAGCTTCTGTTAAAATATTAAAATGAGATCCTAAATTTCTTAAAAGATCTTCCAATGATTTAGGAAATTTAATACATGCTTTGAAAGCAGCCAAATGTACTATATGGCATGAACACTTAATGCACACTGTATGAGGCCATTCTGTTTTTAATAAAGAAAATACTAATAAAAAAGTGATGAAAACTGTTTCGAATTTTGTGGTAAACAAGTGTGATTACAAATATTAATAAAATAACTAGCTTAGTTAAGCAAAATTATTTTTATTAATCATTTTTATCAGACAAAATTTGAAATTCATAAATTCCTCAATCAATGAAATCCTCAAAGCATTCCTCAAAAATATTCAAAATCCTCAAGTTTTGAGGAATTCCTTAAAGATTGTCAACATTAAACTGAACATAACATTTTTATACCATGAACTATTTTCATGGTTCATGTTCTTGTTCCTTGAGATGGTAGTGGAGCCATATTTTGTTGGTTGTATCAACAAAACATTTTTACAATTTTGATTTCCAGTGTAATGGTAACACTAAAAACATGAAACCAAAACTAAAACAAATCTACTCGAAGTCAAAGTTGAATTTCATGAACGTTAATGACTTCCCCTTCTCTCTTGCTCTCTCTATACATCTCTTCTGGAATTTATCACGTTCATGTTTTCAAGATAATGTAAATGCAAAATTTTTGTATTTACTATTTTCATTTGTCTTGTTTAGAATATGATGCTTGCCTTGCTGGCCTGTTGCATGTACAAAAACTAATTGCCATTATTATGCTACATAATGTATAATTTGATTAACATTAAATCTCTTTATTAGTATTTACTACATAAATAAACGCAATTTTATTTCGAATTTAAAAATTTCCATAGACAAATTGAAATGTATGTGCTACAGTACATATGAAAATCTTCTATGTACTATAGACTCATTCTTTCAATGCTCATCATAATGGGAAATATGTATTTTGGAAAATTTTCAATAACACATTTGTAATACTACATTTATACATAAAATTCAATTTAAAATTGCGGTTTTTTTATAATTTTTAATAAAAATTAAAAAGAAAAACTAAACTAAAAAAATAATTAAAATAAAAATTCTACATAATTACGACAATTTTAAATTACATACTACTAAATAAGTTAAATCAACGTTAAAATGTACTGTCCAGTATAATTTACGATCGAATAATACAGTTTTTCGTACTGTAATTACACACTGAATTTTATTGAATTATTGAAAAAAAAATTGATTTTCATTTGAATTCGATATTACATACATTTTAAAAGGCAACCAACATATTATATGTCACCATATATGTAGAACTTTTATTATGTGTGTAGCTATAGTATTTTTGCATTTCGTATGCATTAAAATAAAACAAAAGAAAATAATTTCAAATAATTAAGTTTTTGTGGCATATGATGATTATTGTTAAAAGAGTATACCATTTTGATTTTATCATCATTTTTTTCTTCTTTACAGTTATTTTTTATTTTGTAATGTGTATGAGACTTTTAGGTTATCTTTAAATTTGTTTGTTGGTTTTTTTTTTGACTGAATAGTATTTTTCCTTGGAATGAATTTCGATTTAGAGTAGCATTTCAGTGATAACAGTAAATGTTGTTAAAATTTTTATTAAAATAAATTTTTGTTTTTGTTCTCAAATTAAAAAAATATATATACATATATACATATACATATATAAATAATAAAAATAAATTTTATGTGAGTTTCAAAACGTTTAAATATGCATTTTGTTAATGCAAAATTTTCTATAAATTTCAGACCTTCAACAATGAACATCAATATGAAATTGTTACAAAGTTCCAAAGTTCGTATATGCATTGTGGTGATTGACCGAAGCATTATTAGTTCTGTTTTAAAAAGAAAAAAAAACGTTTTGAAATTCACCTTTATTTTTGAAGTTTAATTTAAATTTAAAATTTGAATTTCTCCCATTTTGTTTTCATAATCATCATACACATTTACAACACATTTAAAAAAAAGAACAAAAAAAAAAAAAAAACTGCAGCATTTACTTTTAAAATTTACGATTTTTTGTTTTTGTTTTTTTTTTGTCATTTGAAGTAAAATTTAAATTATTTACGGTTGACTTTTGTAAAGAGAAAAATTTTTTTTAAAAAAAAAAGAAAAGAAACATTTTTTACTTGTTACGTTTCTTATGGGTTGTTGATTTTGTTTTATCTCTTTTTCTCTGTTGCAGCTGTTGTTGTTCTTGTTGCAATTGTTGTTGTTGCAGTTGCAGCTGTTGTTGTTGTTGTTGCTGTTGTTCCTGTTGCAGTTGCAGCTGTTGTTCTTGTTGTTGTTGCTGTTGTTGTTGTTGCAGTTGCAGCTGTTGTTGTTGTTGCAGTTGCAGCTGTTGTTGTTGTTGTTGTTGTTGCTGCTGCTGCTGTATTTGTTGTTGCTGTTCAATAATTATTTTTTGAATTTGTTGATAATAATTATGTTGCTGGTATTGCTGGTGTTGCTGCTGCTGGTATTGCTGGTGTTGTTGTTGCTGGTGTTGTTGTTGTTGCTGCTGTTGTTGTTGCTGCTGATGTTGTTGTTGTTGTTGTTGCTGCTGTTGATGTTGTTGTTGTTGATAATAATAACAATTCATTTCAATAATTTCATTTCATTTTTTTGTCATAATTTTTAAATATTCTAATGCATTACGGGCAGCATTAGATTGTGCCTCTTTTGATGTATCACCAGAACCTTGACAAACAGCAACCGGTAATGTTGATAATTGTACAAGACATTGTAAACGGCCATTATTTGTTTTCTCTTCGATATCAACATATGTAACTTCAAATTGTTGTTCGATAGCCAATTCTTCAAGGAATTGAACATAATTAACATTATGATCATTAAGACATGTTGTCTGGAAGCAAAAAAAGCAAAAAAAAAAAATGAAAAATGAAAAATGAAAAATGAAAAATAAAAAAAAATTGGAATAATACAAAAGAAAATAATTAAAAAATAAAATAAAATTATAATTAAAATTATGTAGCTTATTATTCTTAATGTCGAACAATCTGTCAGATATAATCGTAATTAGGTATAAATGTTTATGAGCCCCTTTAATTGAGAGCAAAAAAAAAACCAAAAAATGCAAATATTGCACAAAACTTTAGAAATCATCCTACAGTGATTAAACTAATAATTCCATTCAAAAACGATTACACAGGAGAGAACAATAAGAATTGGTACACTAGCACAAACTTTCAAAACTTTCAATATAATTTCCCCAAAGGATATGACTATAGAATTTCTTGTGTGAAAATGAAGGAGGTATGAAAAATTCATTCTGATACGAAATTCACGTTGGCCTGTAAATCATCTAACTTAATAAAATAAAATAAAATAAAGAAAAAACAAAAAAAAAACAGAACAAAAACCTTACCTGCAATTTAGAAAGTCTTTCTCCAGTTGCATTTTTAAGTGTCTTATGAAAATGTGATACTTTTTGACTATATGCGCTCGTAAGTGTTGGTATATGAGCATCTTTAAGATCTGCATAACGATTTAAAATTTTACGAGTCTACAAAGACACACAATTTATTTTATTTTTTATTTTATATTTTGTTTTGTTTTAATTTATTTATTTAATTATTTTTGTTTAAATAATTGTGAAATACTCATAATTACAAATCTGTAATAAAATCAAAAAACAAAAAAAATCTCAAAAATTTTAATTTTCGTAAAAGTTATTGTGTGTTTCTGCATCAAGTTTTTTGTTTTTTTTGTTTTTTGTCTTTGCAGTCAACAAATGAAAATGATAAAAATTCTAATAGCTATAGACGATAGATAGATAAGATAGATGAATGGATAGATAGATAATTTACATGTACATATACATATATGTAACTTTACTTTAATCGAATCGTCGTCTGTCTCCATTTAAAAAACAAAATCAAATAAAAATTATTAATCAAATTATGAAAGAATAATAAATAAATAAATTAAAAGAAAGTTTCCGTAACTTCCAAAATGCATTAGCAGAAACAGTTTAGATATAAAGTCACATGTTTCGAAATGTCAAAGTATAATAAGTACCTATTTGATGATATCACATGCATGTTCTAAATCGTTTTACAAATGTATTTAAAACGCATCAAACGAACAAATAGCAGATCTATTATATAATTGTGATGCTTTCATGTTACAATTTATGTACATAATGTAGATATCATAACTTTGTATTATGACAGTTATAATACTGTATCACAACTTGTTTTGTTTTTCATTTCTACATTTTGGAAGTCAACCTTTATATATTACATATATGTATTTATATTCAACTACCAATATGCAATATTCATGTTAAGTACATACATTGTCTTGAAAATGAATGATTTCAATCAGTAAAATTTGTTTCAATAAAATATGTATACATAAATGTAATTTGAAAAGTCACGTGAGGGGCAAATTTGTTTTTTTTTTTTTTTTTTTATTCATTTTACTTTTAAATTATTGATTGAAACAAAACACAAAACTACGAATTAAAATTTTATAAAAATATAAACAAACTTGTTTATTTTAAATTCAATTACATAAAATACTTACATGATCATTTCCATCTTCATCCAATATTTCATTTATTTGTGATTGTTCAAATGGATTCTCTTGTAAGCTATTCCACATTTTATGTGCAGCCAAACGTTTTGCAATTTTTTTACTTTTACCTTTACCAACTTCATGATATTTTAATATTTTACATGCGATAGTGAATTGCCTTTCATGCGGTAAACCAACTTCCATTTCTGTTTCGTATGTTGGTGGTGGCCATCTACGTGCCATACACATTTCTTGTAGCCATCCAATTGGATTTCCTACAACTTTATCGTCTCCGCCACCATACGTATTATGATCCCTTTTAAAAATATAAAACATACATAAGTAATACACACATTTGATTATTTTTATAATTTCTACATACAAAAAAAAAAAAATAAAATAAAATATGTACATATGTAAAATAAAACACAAAAAAAAAACTTACTCAGACGATTTTATATCACCGTTCATTGTTGGGCATATATTCGTTGCATCCGGCATCGATATACCATTCAATTTTTCGATTAATGCTTTTGCAGCTGCATGTTTTGCTTCCTTTTTTGAACGACCGGCACCCATTGCCGTCAATGGTATATCTTTATCATTAAATGATACACGATAACGAAATGTTGGCTCATGTATGGCACCTTCAATTTGCACTAATTCATAGCTTGGTGTTATACCGCGTCGACTTAATAATTCTTGAAGAATTGATACTGGTGTTTTCATTGCCATAGAAGGTACGTCCTATTAAGAAAGAACATAAAATTTTAAATTTCAAAATTATTGAGATGTTGGTTTGTTTTTGTTTTGTTTTGTTTTACCTTTAATATCTCCTCAATATTGGTATCATCAAAACCATTACCAGCACCAACAGTCATACAATTATTCATAGTAATGGAACAATCCGATGAATTTGGATTGGAATTTATTTGTTGTTGTTGTTGATGCTGCTGTTGTTGCTGTTGTGGTTGTTGCAGCTTTTGCTGCTGTTGTTGTTGTTTTGATGATTTACCACTTCGACGTCTTGGAGCAAATCCTCCAGTAATTGGCTGTTCTGCATTTATTACATTCATCATTTAGCCTTTTTATAATATTTTGATTTAATTGAAGATAATTATAATAAACTCTGTGTTTCTCTGTGTTTTGCCGGTTTTTTTTTTAATTAATTTTATTCTGTTTTTATGTTAAATTTGGATTAAAAGTAGTTCAGTACCATATGATTTTTGACACGATATCGTAGTTATAAAATGTGCACAGCACCCACGTTCAATGCGAAGATGAATTTAACTTGTTTTGTTTTGTTTTTTTTTTCACCTTTTTTTTAGGTTATTGTTTTATTTTTCTATTTTTTTCAATTAATTTAAGGGTAGGTACCTATGCCTACATATATACTCTATACACGGTCTATTTTATGCATTATGTATGGGATTGTGCTAAACTGTTTCGAATTTTTGTAGGCTACAATAATAATAAAAAAAAAACCAAATGCAATATATAATATCGAAAAATAAGTAGATAAAAGTACACTTTTAATTAGAAAATAATACAAAAATCACTTAAATAAAAAAATAAATATAACAGTATGTATAATTTCTTCCTTCTTTTTTTTATTATTTTTGTGATTCTTTTATAATTTCTGAAAGAATTTTAATATATGAATTTTTCTGTAAATTTTTTTTTTTTTAATTCTTAAATTATGTGCACAGAAAGAAGACAAATTACAAATTGAAAAAAAAAAAATACAAAATAAAATAATTGACATGTAAATAAGGAAATAAGCAAGGTATCTAATTGTATTTAAAAACATTCAAACAAAATAAAAATTTTATAGCTTACTACTAAAATTTTCTTTTCAATAATTTTATTTTTTAATGATTTTGATTTGTTACAATTACAAGTATGTACGTACAAATCAATAAAAATTTTGAAGGTAAGTAAATGTGTAAATGTCATCAAAATTATCAACTCATCAATTATATCATAAAATTATTTTTATAATTTTTTGCAAATTATATACACATTTTTATATTTTTATAATATGTAGCTATATGCATAATAACTCTGCATATCTCTACACTACAATATATTCATACAATGCATGCCAATAATTGCCAATTTGCACTGTTGCAGGTCCAGTCCCAGACACTCAACATTCAACCCAAACTCACTCCTCACTCACTACGACTACGATTATCCAATTTTTATTTTTTACAATAAATTAAATAAAACATTTTAATATTTATCTTTTATTTAGATTAAACATAACCGTTATTATTATTGTACATAAATATGATAATAAAATGAAATGAATGGATGAATGGATAAATAAATATTTACAAAATAAATACCGTTTTTTTAAAAGCAGATAATTAAATAGGAATACGAAAAAAATAATATAAAATATTATAACTTTTGTTGTATTTTATTCTGTTGTTAAAATTAAAAATTATTAAATTAAAGTTTAAATAAATCCTAATCGATAAATTTTAAAACACACTTAAAACACATTTAAAATACACTTCCAGTTCCATTCCAATCCAACCAAAGAATATAGATGTTTACTGTAGTTGTAGGTTGTAGCCTGTAGCCTGTAGCAGTGGCTGTAGCGCTGGCGCTGTACTATAGGTGAACGTAGAATAGAACTCAAAAGTCAGAACTCAAACTTACTTTCCGCCACGCGTTAACATTGTAACCACACTAACTATAAACTATAACCTATAACATAACCTAAACGTGGTTGTGCATAAACCTAACCCAGATGTATGCTTTGCATACGCATGTATAATATATACAGGTGGAGGGTACATACAAACAATACACAAATGTGTCATACTCCATACATGTCATACTCATACCTCATACTATACATAGACATACTATTCCCGTCCTGCTGAAGTGCTGACTGCTGAGTGAAACATGGTTGCGTTCATTATCATGGTCCACCAAGACTCCAGAGTTGAACGGAAAGAAGTTTTTTTTTGTAATTAATAAGCCAGCAATAATGATCCGAGTCTGACCAATCCAAAATCCGACACAAATAAAAATTGAACTTGAACATGAATATAATAAATTATTTTTTTTTTATTAAACTCTATATTGGACATAATGTTAAGTTCCAGTCCCAAACCCAATCCCAAATCATTTCATTTGCAATGGAAAATTCTTCTTATAAACTCTCTTCTAGCGATTATTTTTTTGATTAAAGTTAACCATGAAAGGTTGAATGAATGAATGGAGGAGAGAAACAAAAGTTTCGTCGTGTCGAATTTTTCACAACTTTCGTAACGTGACGTATAGTCTGAGCCTGAGGTGAGGTGTGTAAAGCAAATGTTTTTCATATGTATAATTTTGACTGTCAAAAACCATATGATATGGTAATTTACAATTAATGAAAAAAGAAAATATATAAATTATCGTAATTCTTTTCCGGAAAGTATTTATTTATTTATTTATATATTTAATCCGAAATTTTTTATGGTACATTGTTGTAAATACATAATACATAATACATTTCATTTCAACTTTTGCATTTGTTTTTGTTTTGAATCTGTGAATATGAATAGTGTGAATTAATCAAAAAAGAGAAATGGAAAAATTTTTATAAAATTTGTAAAATTAATTGTGGTTTTAGTTTTTTTCTAAATATATATTATAAAATAAAAAAATAAATAAAATAAAATAATTATTAATCAATGTGAATTAGCTAAAAAAAAATAATGTCAATTGCTGGTGGTGATAATGATAATGTATTAGATAGCTGGGAAGAAATTGATGAAATTGGAGTAAGTTATGTACCATTATTTACTCAAACAAAACATATAAATATGTATGCACATTGTACAGCATTTTAAAAGAAATGTTTACTATTGCTTTTGCTACTTTTTATTAATATGCAATAAATTATCATGGACATGGATACATCATAAATAAAAACAAGTGATGTGATATTCGATGTGAAGAAGTGAATGTGGTGGATGGTGATGTATGGCGTATGGTGATGTGATGTCTTTTTGTTTTTGTCAGCAGAATTACTCAATCATCAGAATCAAAGTAGGTTGTGGTGGTAGAGCAGGATTAGTTTGAATATAATACATAATTTTTTTATTTTTTCGTCGTTTTGATAGTTTTTCTTAGCTTTCACTTTCAATTTGGATTTGTTCTTTTTTTCATTTTAATTACAAACAAAGCAGCAACAATAAATTATAATTAATAGTTTGTTGACATATGAAAATTATAAACAAAAACATTAAGATTATATATATGTAAATAAATACATAATGTTAAAAATTTTGAATTTTATATACATACATACATACCAAAATGGCAAGATACATTTCGTAGATAATTCGACAGCTAAAAGGTATGTTCTAATTTCTAGTAATATTTTCCATATTTATTATTTTTTAACGATTATAATTACTATTTTTTTAAAGTGGTTATTATTACTTTATTAGTTTTGGATCGATGGTGAGATGATTAGGAGAAATTTTGTTTGTTGATTGAATTAGGAGGATATAGATTATAGATATAGGTATAATATAATGCAAATTTTCTTTCTTTCTTTTTGATTGTTTTATATTTCTACTTCTCCCTTATTTGACATTTTAATTATGTTCGGTTCGGTTCAGCATTACTACTATCTCACTCTTAATTGGTACGTACGATGACAAATGACTGCAGCTCTAGTCTCTAGTGTTGCAATCTGTCATGTAATCGCGTGTTGTATGACGTCGAACGGACGTTGTTACTGACATGTGCGTGGCGCGACATATGTAATATGGCTATGGCTAACTACTAATCTGTAGCTAGCCTAGAACACTAACTGCCATCGCACAATTAGAGCGACAACTGCAGCGTAAAGCTATAACCTAAATAGACGTGACGAAACGAAACGAAACGAAACGATACCTACGATAGTACTGTGGTACATAGAACTAGCCTAAATGGACGTGTTCTTACGTTCGTTCAATTTCGATAAGTTTAAATGTCAAATAGACGAAACGAGACGAAACGGATAGTGCCGTAGCGGTCGTACATTTTATCGTTTCTACTCGTTTCATACACATTTCTATTCGTTTCTACTCAATACTCATACACAATTTTATTCGTTTCGAATCGTTTCTATTTGGGGCAAATTGTCAAACTGACGAAACGAGTATTTACGTTCGTTTAATTTCTTTCGTCCCGTCACGTCTATTTAGGGTCTTGCTTAAAATGTATATGAATTTTACATTTCTTCTTCTTGCGAATAGATTACTACTACTGTAAAATCCAGGTCGGGATGGCTCGTTGTCGCCGAAAAATAGAATAGAATCTATTTGGGCGACAGCGACAGTGTAAGTTCAGCGTAAAAAGTCCCATTTAATTACTATATACGCTGTCGCTGTCGCCCGAATTGTGCGATGCAAGTAAACTAGAAGTAAAGTAACAAGAACAACTGGCTTATTGGCTACTGTTGCTAAGCCTATTTGAATTTGAGGAAGAGTGAAATAGTTGAATGTTGAAAAAATAAATTCTTTTTTGTTGGTATACTTTGTTGGATGGATGGTGGTGTAGTGTGGCTGCTCAATGTTTCCTTTTTTTTAAAGTGAAATCAAAATAAAATTTGAAAGTTTAGTTTTTCATTTGTTCCTTTCTTGTTTATTATTATATAAACTTATATTTCAATTTAAAATAAATTAAAATATTGTGGTGGTGAAGATTCATTTCGCTTTAAGTAAGTGCTAATTGCTAAATTTGCAACAAAAAAAAAAGAAAGAAAAAAGAAAAACCTAACCTTTTTTTTAAAAAAAAATCTTTCATGAGTAAAAGGAAAATCCTTGAGTGTTACGAAAAAAAAAAAATTTTCTGCATTCATATGATATGAATACATCTTTTCTCTTTCTTATTATATTTTTAATGGTGGTTGATACAATATGAATAAGAGAGATAGATACATACGTATTTTAATTATGTATGATAATGATATCAGATATGATACATTCGGTTCGGTTTTCGGTTCAAATTTAGTAGAAGACTAAAAAGAAATTTTTTATTAAAAAAAATAATTTTAATTTGAAAAGGTTTTCATTACCATTTTTTTTAAAATTAATTAATTATTTTTTTCGATTATTCTACCAGTGGAATAAGGAAAAAATTCATTTTCGAATCCAATTATTGTACATAATCATGTATCTACCTACATTATGTAAAAATGAAAAATATGTAAATGAATTTTACAAAATGTGAATCCAAAAATGTGGAAGAATATGATTTGGATAATGGATTAATAGCAGACAGAGGTTATATTTTTATTCATGAATTTTTTGTGCATTTTAATTAATTTTATTTTAAATTTTTATGTAACATTTATAACATAAATAGCTAGTTTACGTACTCTATGGTATTTAAATTTAAAGATATATAAGCAACCTGGTAATGGAAGTTTATTCCATTCCAATATGATTGTATTTTTTGAAATATATACAGCGGTATATGTACTAGCTATTCAGAAGAACAAATAAAAGAATTTTTTAAAGAGCTTATGTTCAAAGAAAACTTAGGTCTGATCTGGATTTTATTCTATATCTATATCTCGCGTAAATTTCGTCTGCTTTAACGTGAAATGGAAAAATTGATTTTCCCATGGTTCAAACATTTTTATTCCCAGCAAAAATGTAACTTATTGCAGTTGCATTTCATAATAGTTGCATACATGTTTCATTGACAGAAAGTTAAATGCATTCATGATTCTAGACAATTTGCTAGTAGATAACACTATAAACAAACAGACAAACAGACTGCAAAGCCGCAAAGGTATAGACAATTTCAAATAATTCTGTAAAGTAAACGTAGATTAAAATACAATAGATGAAAGATTATTAATGTTTAAAGTAGGAAAGAATGTAAACAGCAGCAAAATGAGCATTCAGATCAAACACTTATGTTATATGAAATTTGAAAGAAATTTTGATGATATTTAATTCCAATTCAATTTACATAAAATGATTTTTTAATTTTTTTTTTTTTTTTTTTTTTAGCTCAGCACACAATTAGATCAAATTAAAAAAGAATATAATACATTGGATAGTGATACTGATAATATATTAACAGAAGACGATACAATGCCATTTCATCATCAAAATGGTGGTATACCAATTATGATGGTAATGAGACCAAATGATGAAGAATATGGTGCTAATTATACACAATCAAATAAATCAACTGTTAAAATTTTACGACGTCCAACACAAAAATCAACAAATGATAAAAAATTAAATGATAATCGACCAAAACAACCGATAAAAACATTACAACAAAGAGAACAAGAATATGCTGAAGCAAGACTGAGAATATTAGGTTCTGCTAAAAATCCAGAAGATGAATTAGAGTAAGTAACTACTACAACTGTATAATTTTAATAAAATACCATACGTAAGGAAGAATACTTTCATAAATTCAAGCATATCGTTAAAACAATGCAACTGTACAAACTCAAAAATAAAACAATTAGATTATTATTCCAGTAATTTATTCTCATTAAATGTATAAATTTTACAATTTGAATAGTAAAACCAAACTAATTTATTACAACAACTTAATCATTTTCAAGTCTGGATTAAGAAAAAAAAATAAACAAATAGAGAAAAATTAATAATATGCCTTCTTGGCTCAATTTTCTAATAAAACAAATTAGCCTCAATAAATCAGTTTTTATTGATGATACTTCGTAAAACAATTTCTTTGTTTAACTACGAAACACAGATGTACTTTGCACTTTG
Source organism: Villa cingulata (assembly GCA_951394055.1). Taxonomy (NCBI): domain Eukaryota; kingdom Metazoa; phylum Arthropoda; class Insecta; order Diptera; family Bombyliidae; genus Villa; species Villa cingulata. Next base: position 37,625,784 of record OX596022.1, read on the forward strand.
TGCAATATACATGCGTTTTTTTAGTACAACTCGGAAGTTTACACCGTGTAGCTTCTTTTTTTTCATCGAAGGATGGAAAATGGTTAAAACCATCTCTCAGAGTTTCCGGATAAGGTCGATATTCAATTGCATTTCGTCGCTTTGGAGTTTCAAAGTTCTCCATTGCTGTTAATGGCCTTCCCCGCTTTCTGGTGCTCGAATTAGAATTGAAATTAATTATATTGTCCGCAAGACGTAATCGGAATTGTAGTAAGTCCATGACATCTTTTTTTTTGCACATTTGAAGAGTCACAGTCGATCTTATACTCTTGCCAGCAATTTGCAATGGCCATGTCAACTGCATGCATGATTACTCTTAATGTCCATTTTTTTGACTGCAGATGAATTCGATAAAAACTAATTAATTGATCTAATTTATCCACACCGCCCATGGTTTGATTATAAATTTTAACAACTTGTGGACGATCAACATTTATGTATTTCATACTGCTTTTATCCCATCTCTGTACATTGTCTTTTTGACCAATACCACAAAAATTAGAGGCCATAATAACTTCTTTGTTATCATACCACTTCGTTAATACAATATCGTCATCCATACTGACTACTTCTTCCGTATATCCCCTAATTTTCTTGTATTTTTGTGAAAAAGGAGGGCATGCAAAGCGGTTTATTCTCGCAGTTCCTAGCCCACTAATGTTTTTGGCTTTTAAATATTCAAGCAACTGATATGTTGTGAAATAATTATCAAATGCGAGAACATATTTTTGATCAAATTGAAGTCGGTTTTGAATTAAATGAATCACGACGGAGGCTCCAAGGCCGTACTTCTTCATCATTGTTTCTTCAATTTCTGTCGTCGAACCTTGATACATAAGAAAGTCATAGAAAATACCGCTAGTGCCACAAAGGACAAACACTTTTAATCCCCAGGGACATGGCTTTCCTTTAATGTATTGTTTAATACTAAGTCTGCCTTTAAATGGGATAATTTGCTCATCAACACACAAATTTTTCTCCAATCGAAGCTCAGCACAACGTTTCTGGAGTTCTTCATATATTGGTTGTACTTTGATCAATTTGTCTTTATTGTCAGCAGGTATATCCAAATTATTTACCAAGTGCAAATTCTGTCGTAAACTATAGAACCTATTTTTGGACATAAGTTCACGTATGCAATCCACATGAAGTAGCGAATTCCAGTACATATCAACTCTTGGGTATTTCAAAGTACCCATGAGAATATGCATAGCAAACAAGTTCCGAATTTCTCTTACATCTGTATGTTTGAATATTTTACCTTGTTGTTCTGCATACATATTTGTATACATCGCAATTTTTTCGCAAAATTCTTTCGAAATATATTTTTCAAAATATACTATTGGTAGTTCCGGTGTTTTTTCCACAGGCAGTGTTGTATTTCTATTATAATCAATTTCTGTATTTTCGTAAATTTTTCGTCTCCATTTGATTTTACTCTTTTCGGTGAATTTAACATCGTTGAATTGTGATGTATTTTCCATTTCATCTGTTTGCTTCAGTAATAAATCTATTTCTTCTTCTTCTGCATTTTGGATCTCTTCAGCATACCTGTATTCTTTTGACGATGGCAGCTTATCAATTCCTAAAACAAAGTACAAATTTGATGCAATAACATGTAAAGAAATTCGTGAGATCTAAATTTACCAATTCTAATGGGATCTCGCACTACGTCAATGTCAACAACATCATTACCATCCGATAAATCACATTCATTTGAATCATCCGCTAGCAACATTTGAAGAATTTCATCCTCAGACAGGTCTCGTTTTGCTAAAAAAGTTAATTGAGTTAATTACATTCAATTTTTAGCAGTGAACGAAAATAGTCATACTGAATGTGTTTTGTTCACGAAGTACTTTTGTCCACTCCAATGGACAAACAATTTTGGTGACAAATCACTACAAAATACTTTTGTCCATTGGAGTGGACATGAAAGTTTTAACGTTATTCTGACTTACTTACAAGAATATTTTTTTTAAAATTTTTTGAAAAACATAAAAATTGAACTTCGTTTGACAGAATCATCAAAAATTATTATTAAAAGAAATCTTGCGTAAGTTCAGCAAGTTATTTTCAATTGTTTGTGTTCATATTTTTTTTTTTTTTTTGTTTAAAGAACAAAAAATGTAAGTTGATTTGTATGCTTTCATATTTTGTATTTTTGCATGTAAGGTAAGTGAGAATAAGCTTGAATTTATGAAAGTGCCCGTAAATTATATTATATGTAAATTAGATTTTACTTAATTCAAAATTTCCACTTAATATAGATCAAATTTATCATCAAAAGTTGTTATCAAATCTTCTACACCACCAACACCACCACCATCATCATCATCATCGGTATCTGTATTGACGTCGGCATCGGCTGATATAAATTCTCCGATGCTGTCATCATTATCAATTGTATCTGGATCAGAATCGAATCAAATGAATCAATATAATTATTATCAAAATCGTAATACAACAACAATAAATAATTCAGCTGATACTACTATCGGTACATTATCTTCAGCCTTTATTAATAATGATTTATTTACAAATAATTCAACAAATAATATTTCAATATTATTAGCACAACAACAAAAACTTATTCAACACCATCACCACCAACAACAACAAAAACAGCAACAACTACAACAACCAACAATAACATCAATATTGACAGTAGCAGCAGCAGCGGCAGCAACATCATCACCATCATCATCATCATCGTATTCTTCAAATAATTTTTCATATTTTAGTAACAACTTTAACGGCTACAATAATAGTTTGAACAATACAGCAACAACAACAACAGCTAATGATGATTATAATAAATTACCTAATAACGATAATAATAATAGTATCATTATAATACGAATGCCAAGAGGACCAGATGGTACTAATGGATTTAATTTTAGACGGTAGTGTATTTTTTTTTCCTTTTTTCATTTTTGTTTTTTTTTTTTTAATACTGCCAATCTAAAAAAAAAAAATTTTTTTTTAAATAAAATAAAATAAAAAACAAAAACAAAAAATTGACAACCACAACAATGTAAGAAATATTTAACAAAAAAAAAAAAAAAATTAAACACCTAAAAAATGATCGCCTTTAATTAAAAATATAAGAAAAAAAGAAAGTTTTTTTTTTTTTCTAAAAAAATTAAGAAAAAAAAAGGAAACAAATTTTTATTTAAATTTACTTTGGAGGAGTTTTTATTTTTTTTTTCACAAAATGTAAAAGAAAAAATCGTAAAATACATAGCGACAACAACAAAAGCAAATTAAAAATCATTAAAAAAAATAAAAAGGAGAATATCTACTATGTACGATTATAGGGGTATACATAATTATTATAAAAAAATAAATAAATAAATAGATAATTGTAAATTGAATCGAAATAATAAAAAAAAAATATATAAATGACTAAATTAAATTCTATAATTATATATATATATATAATAAAAAAAAACAATATATTGTATACATACACAACATAAAATATGTTTTATGTATCTATAATGATAATAAATGATGTATAATTAATTCTAAATGGGTAAATAAAATATCGAATTAATACAAAAAAAAAAAAAAATTACACAATTATGCAACATTTTCAATGCAACGCTAAGTGAAATTGGAATTTATCTGTCTTTCGTTCCTTATTTTCTTACACGACATTAGATTGTCTGCGTCACTTTCTAATTGAAATTGAAATTGCTAAAGTAAAGTGAAATTAGGTTCTATTTCTAATTTCAATTTCACTTAACAAAAGCTATAAATTTAATTACAAAAATGTTATTAGAAAATTGACCAACAGATGGAAACTTTCAAAAAAATGCAAGAATTTGCCTAAAATTCCTTTAAATTCCTACCTCAAAATGGAGAAATTCAGTTGAGAATTTGATAATTTGAATGTCATATGTCAATTTAAACAAAATTTTAATGTCAAATTTTCGAATATCAAAATTAACTTAGCTTTGTATGTTGAACAGTATGCTTTTTCATAAAATTTCACTTTCACTTAGCGTTGTATTGAAAATGTTCCTTTATCGTATAATTTGTAAGAATTTTAATGTGAGATCATTCAAATGATGACTATTGGGTGGAACAGATTGAAAACTTTTAATTGGTGTGTGATAATGCAGTAAAAAAAAAATGTAAGCTATTAACATAATCAAAGCAGCTAGAAGAAATGTGGCTACAATTAGCCAACATATCGTTTTTATGACGAAGCTACAATGTACGCCTTATTTACTTCATTTCCTATGACAGCTGACTAGAAATAACACTTTTAAATGGTAGCAAATAAAGCAAATGAAACAAACAAAGCAATCAAGGCATCGTATATTGTACACCTTCGCTATTAACACCTTTATAATTGAATAACTGACACAATGACAGAAGAAGCATTCAAACAGAAAATTTACTGACTGAACTGTACTGTTTGAACAATGTTGAAATTCAGCTGACAAATTCAGCCTTCTGGAGTAAGAATAAGAATAATATGGTTTGAGTGTGTTTCTAAAATTTGGTTGCGGTAGATTTTCTGTCTACACTAGCATGTTTCTGCTGGTTCTGCTGGATCCTAGCTGTTTTAATTGTATTTAGCGCCTTACAAACTAACAGTGTCAACTGTCAACATTGAATTAAAAAAAAAATAGATTCGATCGAAACAATCTCACACCCGATCGGCTTTATTATTTCATGAGATTTAAATCGTATGTATTTGGACACAATTTGATTACTTGACTAGTTCTTTGTTTCTATCTTAAGACACTAACGTATCAGAATTTGTTAAATTTTTGTTCATAATGACTTAAATGAATTCTAAATTTTGATGGGGATCTCATTCTCATACAAATTATTTGCAATATTTAAATTTGAAATATGAACATTAATTCCATCAAGAAAAGATTTTTGTCCATTTTAATTATCTAATCTTTTCCAAATGCATTTCTTTCTGATGCAATTTGCACACTTAATTTGCGAATTCTAACAATAATTTTCCATTAAAATGCTGACAAAAACAAAAATCATATGAATTCTGTTGCAATATGTGAATGACCTTATACACTTAATATGTAGACTTGTGTAGACAATTTGTATGTCATGAAATAAAGTCGATGGCAATAATGTCGAACTCTGCTTTATTTTCATTAAATTGGTAATAACGTTGATCGATTGTATATATTACTAATTTGAAATGAAAAGCAGTAACCTGAAATCTGCGAAAACAAAAATTCCCAATATAAAATCCTTAAGCGACAGAATTATAATCCATTGAAAAAATATACAAAAAAAATATCATTTATAGTTTGTCTTAAATATTCGAAAGAGAGAAATTTAAACAAAAAAAAAAATGTTGACTATAAATTGAATTTTCTAATTGGCTGTATAAAATTTAAGTAGAAAAAATATGAAAAAAAAAATATATATATAGAGATAATTTGACTAAATTTTGTACGTGCGTGCATATAACCCATACCCGTATACAGTATTTTCAGTATTTTTATAATATGAATTGATGTTAAATTGCTTTCGTAGCACATACATAATTGATGCTCTGATGATAACCTTCTGATACTTAAAATAATATTCGTTATTCGTTATTATTAATCTAATCATTGGGGGTCTTTTATATTTTCTTCAAATTTTAAATTGAAACGATCAACGATAATTTAATAAATAACGTACACAAACGATCATTTTATCAATATTCTATAAAAATTGTGTAAACAAAAACATTTTACATACGTACGTACGTTACGTGTAGACATACACAACAACGTACACACAAATAATCTACATAATCATGTTTACGTGTTTATTAGGAATTCTATTTAAAAACAAAAAGATGCATCACCACAATACTTAATTCCCACACATCATAAAAAAATTCCTTTGAAGGGAATAAACATAAAATAACAAAACATTAATTGATATTTGATACGTTCCCATATGTTCACACAAACGAAAATAGTTAGATAACGTCTTGAAAACTTATGATTGCGCTCGTGAATTTCGCTTAAATAGAGGGTATCTTGTTTATAAATGTCTCGGGAATAGATGATGATAAATTTTTGATTTAAAAGAAATCATTTCGAAATTTTATATTAAGTAAAAAATGCATGATTTTTGATATCTATACATACTTAATTCTCTACGTTCAGTGATAACGAAAATGGGTCGCCAATAAAATTCGGATAAGGATTTAAATGAACGGCAAAATGTTGGATTGCATGCCAGTATATCGATTGCAAATGCAACCTTTATTCTCGTTTAATTAAATCCAAATCTAATTTTATGGATGACGCTGTGATTTTCACCAGGCGCAGATAGTCACTACTTGACGTGTTAAGGAATAACATTGTGAGCTTAGGATCCTCATATAGGGGCGTTTTTGTTTTCCTTCAATTAAATGCAAATTTAACTTTATCGGTGACGTTGTGACTATCACTAGGCGCAGTTAATCACTAATGGACGTTAGGGAATAAATTTATGAGTTTAGGATCCTATTGTCTGGTAAATATCATTATGATACATCATTTTGTTGCTTACATTATTACAGAAAAATTTATTTTAAAAAAATATTTTAATTAACAGCAAAATTCACAAAATTTGTATCTGCTGTCGTCATTGAAGAAAATAATAAATAATTATTTACATTTTTGGTTTTCATTATTTCATTAAATTTGTACATATTTAGCTGATTTGATTCTATATTTATATATTTTTGTTGCTATATAGCTATTGATAGATCATCGTATTGATCGTATGTAGAGCTATTATATAGTGATGCAAAATAATGTAGAGGTACATGAAATTTTTAATATTTATGTATTTTAAAAACGAAAACAACAAGTGATAACTTATCGATAACCTTTTTTTCCATTTTTGTATTTTTCATATTATTTTAATATTAAATTATAAAAATTAATTGAAGAATAACATGTTTTTTTTTTTTTTTTTTTTTCTTAAATATTATTATCATTATTATTGTAAATTATGTTGATGTTGACTAAGATTTTTCTATTAATTTATATTAAAATGTAAATATCATATTTATTTGTTTAGATGTATTAATTTATTTTGTATTTATTCTGATATCTGATCCTGATTCGTATCTAATTCAATAGTTTCAGATAAGATTTATTTTGTAACATGTACGCATGTACATGAGTATTTAATATGAACTTGAGTTTGGAGGTTTGGTTTGGTTTGGTTGGATGAAACTGCTAGAGGAACGAAGCGAACGAATTGATATCGATCTAACAAAATTAAATTATATGTAGTCATTGTTCAAGTTCATCAATCATTCATATATATTTAATCCAATAATTGAAAAATTTTCATCGAACCAGTTTTAATTCAAATAATTCTTATCATTTGATAAATTGTAATTTGTAAGTGATCAGTTTCAACTCAACTCAATACATCTTTCAGCATAATTATCAGCTCAGTGAAGTTGACTTGATCTGATCACAAAATCACAATCAAAGTTTATATCATCCCCATACGTCTACGGTCTACGTAATCGAATATCATACTTGCCTTGTACGTACCTCCTGTACCTTGTATGTATACTCAGTACTGTACTTTCTTCATCCAAATATAATTTTGACCATTTTGACTAACTTTTGATTTCAATCTTAAACCACAGACACAGACCTAAATAACGATACAATAGTTATTTTACTCTGTGCTTAAACTGAATTAAAATTATTACAATGTTCCTACCTCTTAAGTTTATATGGCTTGGCGAACATTTTAATTTGTATTGCTGTTGCTGAAAATATATTAGCCTTAATTAACTGCTTTAATTTTATTTAAATCAATCGAGAATTTTGAGAGAACGTAACCAACGTAAGTAATGCACGCAACGCAAGTGCAACAACGCAAGCGTAAGCCGCAAGCGCAGGCGCAGCCGTAATCCGCAACTCAACTCAAGTAATAAAAGTTTAGTAAGCATAAAAGATAAAAGCAATAAAAGTAACTTAGCTCTCATCTCAGTCATGACCATGAGCTCAGCTCAGCCTCAGCTCAAAAAGTCAGCCTAATTATTTATCTGAGTCGAAGTCAAGCAACAAAATTCATAATTTCATAAATAAACATTATTTTACAATTCAGAAATCAGAATTCAATTCAGTCTTTCAGTCATTTAGTGTACCACGCCGATATCACCAACCAATATATCAATTCATTAATCGATTAGCATCAGCACTCACTACTCAGCAGTATTTTGAGTTTAGTAAAAACTAAAAACAAAACTAGAAGATAAATAAGTCTATTAATCGCTTCGATCAGTGGTGATCTACAATTTTATATTTTAAATCTGTCAATTATAGACAAGATTTACATTAATTTTTTTTTTTTTTTTTTTCTAAATTTTAATTTAATTTTTCTTGTTTTCATTATCTTCATTTAAAACTAAAATTTTCTTTCTGCTGACTGACTACACGTGTATCTGATTCGGATCATCCACATTCACATATCATCTGATCCGTACCCGTAGTAGTGTAAAATATGTAATGATGGTGTAAATTGAAATAGAAAAAACATTTATTTTTTTTTTGTATAAAATTTTATAATTTTTTGATATACCATAAGACTCAGAAATTTAATTAGGATTGAAATTGAAATTGGAATCAAATCAAGTTCAAAATCAAAAACAATATCGATCAAACCAAACTACATATTTAGTTCAATTAGATCGAAAGTGATTAAGGTTTTTTTTTTTTAAGTGAATATTTTGTGGTACAGAGAGAGAGAGAGATTTGTGATTCTAGAGTTAATCGAACTCTTATATTGTACAACTGATTTAGTTGTATGGTTTTATCTTCTGTTATTCGTTATTAAAAAAATTTCAATAATTAAAAAGTGAATGAAAATTAATTAATTTTTAAGAAAAAAATATGCAAGGAAAAAATATTTTAGTGATCGGCAGTGGAGGTCGTGAACATGCAATTTGTTGGAAATTATCAGAAAGTGAAAAAATTGATAAAATTTATGCATTACCAGGAAGTTATGGAATTGAAAAAAATTTACATAAAGTTACAAATTTAAATCAAGGATTAAATGTTAATGATTTCAATGTAAGTACATACCCATTATGTCGATTGATTAGTTTTGATTTGTTTTGTGTTTTTTTTTTTGGTTTTTTGGTTATTATTACATTATTAACTTTAGATTATTTGCAAATTGCAATGTAAAGACCGAAGTAAATTTAAAGATTTCTTGCTACTTTTGCTTTGGCAGTGTTACTTTTGAGGTTGAGATAAAAATGCGAATGCGAAAGTAGCGTTTATGCATGTTTAGTCTTTAGTGTTTACAATTTGCAAGTTTTCACTTTCACTGATCAGTGATTACCACACACACACACACACACACAATCTTGCAGCCACTTGCAGCTATATAAATTAATTTTTAGAAAAATGTTGCAAAACTAAACAACTAAAACTGTTTTGGTTTGATCACGGTTTGGTAGTGCTGGTGAATGGTGATGGTGTGCCGTGCGCCTGCGTCATTTTTATTGCGCAACTTTATTAAAATGTTAATATTATGTATCTCAACTTTTTTGTTTTTTAAAGAAAATTTAAGATAAGAGGACATAAAAGACTTTACATTGGATGTGGAAAATAGAGAACATGAAGTGATCCTTGACACTTGAATGTCGATTGTTGAATCTTAAATTACTTAACGATTAACGTCGTAACCGTCGTAACCATATTCAGTTTAGTATCGTAATAAAAGGAATGAGAAGCAAATTTCAAAACTGTTAAATCAACTCTGCTGAGTTGTTTGAAAATTCTTTCGAATAAAATGTTGCGATTGCGATCGTTTTACTACCGTGTTCTACTGCACAATAATAATTTTACAGTTTAAAAATGTTCTGTACTGTGAAGAATATTTTCCTTTCTTTGTTTTTTTTTTTTTGACAGGATATTTTACATTTTTATCTGCTCTTCAATAGTTCATTCAATTAAATTTCAAAATTGATCTAAAAAATTTTATAATTATTGTATTTTAGGCAATATCGAATTGGTGTAAAAATAATGCAATTGATTTATGCGTCATTGGTCCAGAAGATCCATTAGCGAATGGTATTACAGATGAATTACGAAAAAATGGCATAAAATGTTTTGGTCCAAGCAAACGAGGAGCACAAATTGAATCTGATAAAAATTGGTCAAAAGATTTTATGATACGTCATAAAATTCCGACAGCACGTTATAAATCTTTTACAGATGTTGATAAAGCTAAGGATTTCATAAAAAGGTTGGTACTACATGATACATAGTAACTAACTGATATGTTTTTGTTTTTATTTTAATTTTTTGGCACATATTCAAGTGCTAAATATGAAGCTCTTGTTGTTAAAGCAAGCGGTTTGGCAGCTGGAAAGGGTGTAATTGTTGCATCTGATATCAATGAAGCATGTAATGCTGTCGATGAAATATTAGGATGTAAAAAATATGGAAAAGCTGGTGATTGTGTTGTAATTGAAGAGAAATTAACGGGTGAAGAAGTATCAGTATTGGCATTTGTTGATTCTGATACAGTTAAATTGATGCTGCCATCACAAGATCATAAAAGATTGAAAGATAATGATCAAGGACCAAATACTGGTGGAATGGGAGCATACTGTCCGTGTCCATTAATAACAAATAATGATTTAGAATTTGTTAAAAATGAAGTGATACAGAAGGCAGTTAATGGTTTAAAAGCAGAAGGAATACAATATTGTGGTGTATTATATGCAGGACTTATGCTAACCGAAAATGGTCCAAAAGTATTAGAATTTAATTGCCGTTTCGGTGATCCAGAAACACAAGTTATTCTACCATTATTAGAAACTGATTTATATGAAATTATGATGGCATGTTGTGAAAATGAATTGCACAAAATCAATTTAAAATGGAAACAGAATCAGTGCGCTGTTGGTGTGGTAATGGCTAGTGAAGGTTATCCAGAAACTTCAACAAAAGGATGTGTAATTGAAGGTATGTAGATCATTTATGAAAAAAAAATGAAAAGAAGAGGGAAAACAATTACGAAATTTATCGATTCAAATTATTTTATTCCATAGGAATTCCATCAGATACTGAAACAAGAATCGTTTTCTATAGTGGTGTGGGTTTAAATGATAGCGGAAAATGTGTAACAAATGGTGGACGAGTATTGATCGTTGTTTGCCTGGGAAATGATTTAAAATTAGCTGCCACAGAAGCAACTAAAACATGTGAAAAGATCACGTTTTCTGGAAAGAAAGGAGCACAATATCGTAATGATATTGCTAAAAAAGCATTCAAATTGTAAACAAAAACGATATTATTCATGATTTTTTACAGAATAATTTTTACAATAATAAAATGCGTGTGTGTGTATAACTTATAGAAGTTTTTTATCTTTTTTGTTTGTTTAATTTTTGTAATTTTAGTGGTGATCGTTCAAATATATCACTGTCATACAAGGATAGTGGAGTTGATATCGATGCTGGTGATGATCTTGTACAGAAAATTAAACCATTCGCAAGATCAACATGTCGTCCGGGTGTTGTAGGAGGAATTGGTGGATTCGGTGGTTTATTCAGTTTGAATAAGGTTAACAAAAATTAACATTAGAATGTCTTTCACTAAATCATTTTAAGAATAATTTATAAACCTAAGATTTGATCATCGTCTAGTGGCAGTTAGCAGTTTCCATGCAATCCTGAACACAATTTCAAAAAAAACAATTTCCGTTTTTATTTTTTTTTATGGAACATTGTATGGAAATTAATCAAATATGTTTTGTTTTAAAGATTTTTAAATCTGGATAAGGCATACACATAGAGATTATGAAGCCATTTGCTTTGTAAGCTCTTGATTTTGACTGTTCTTTCAATCATTATCGTAAACTGCCCAAATTGAACCAAACAGATTCATAAATGATCATCTGCCCATTCGTGTTATTCTCGCTCTCTTTGTTCAACAATTCAAAAGATCATAATATATATATATATTTTTTTTCTTTCAAATTGTTTCAGTTAAATTATAAAAATCCAGTTTTATATGAAGTCACAAGTGGTGTACAAACAAAAATAAAATTGGCATTAGATTTGAAATTATACGAGAATATTGGATATGATCTGGTAGCCGAATGTGTTAATGATATTTTAGAAAGTGGAGCTGAACCAATTGCATTTTTGGATTATATCGCATGCGGTAAATTACAAGTTGAGGTAGCTGGAGAAATTATAAAAGGAATGTCAGAAGCATGTAGACATGCAAATTGTGCAATATTAGGTATATAAAATGACATTTGACTATGTGGTGCATAAATTTGAATGTGGCAAGGGCTATTTTGAAGAAAAACACAAAACACAAAACATTGATTATTTTTTAGGTGGTGAAACAGCTGAAATGCCATCATTATACGCTGTCGGAAAATATGATATGGTTGGATACAGTGTTGGTATTTTAGAAGATGGTTATGAATTACCAAGATTTGATAAATATGATGATGGTGATCTTATAATTGGACTGCCAACAAACTCATTGAATTGTGATGCATTCTCGTATATTTTTGATTTAATACAAAATTTAAATATTGACATTGAAAAATCATCAGATTTCGATAAAACAGGAAAAACATTCGGTAAGATATAAAACATTCAGTACAATTTCTGCTTATTTAGATGTTTCGTCTCTAATTTTACCTTTAAACAAACTATTCAAGACCTACATATATTCTTTCGCAAAGTTTTCCTCTCAAGTAATCTGATCCTGATGTTCGTTCAAATCAAATTATCACTCAAATTGAATTGGGTTTACAGCTCTTCTTTTGAAGTCATTTTTATTGTATCTATATCTCTCTAATTTTCATTATGCGCTCAACTTATTCTGCTGATAATTTATTTTTAATTTTTTCATTTACTTTTGGGCAGGAGAGATTCTTTTGGAACCATCAAAAGTCTATGTCAATCAAATTTTACCTCTAATCCATAAGGGTTTAGTGAAAGCTGTTTCTCATATATCATCCGGATTTATACAGGGTATCGAAAAGATAATATCTCCACAAAAATACGAAGCTATTATCAATTCAGAAAAATTAAATTTAACCGATTTATATGGATGGTTAGCAGCTAATGATGAATTATCTGATAGATCGATTATGGAAAATTTTAATTGTGGAATTGGAATTGTTTTTATTGTTTCAAAACAAAATAAAGAATGGCAAAATGTATGCTCAGATGCTCGTGTTATTGGTGAAATAAAACGTAAAATATTATCATCATCGCCGTCATCATCATCGTCCACAACTAGCACTTCTGTAATTGTACAAAATTTCAATTCGGCAATTGAATTTGTTGCCAATAAATTCTATCGTGGAAAATTGGTGAATCGTAATAAAAATTTGTTAACAGATGCTACCAGAAAATCTAAAAATAATTTAAAAGATATCACATATGAAATGCTACATGATGAACATCGTCGCGAAACATTCAAAACGCAAAATAATAAACGAATAACACGCATACCAAATACATATCGTGATCCGATAATAGTTATCGGTACCGATGGTGTTGGTACAAAATTGAAAATAGCCCAAGAATGTAAATTAAATTCAACAATCGGTATTGATTTGGTTGCGATGTGCGCCAATGATATATTGTGTAATGGTGCCGAACCTTTAACATTTTTAAGTTATTTGGCTAGTGGAAAATTAAATGAAACTGAATTTATTCGTATTGTATCTGGAGTTATAGATGGATGTAATCAGGCTGTTAGTTCTTTAATTGGTAAGATAATTTAAAATTTATTTCGATTTAAAAAGAAAAAATAAGTCAACAGTCTGTTTATTGAAGTTTTTATCTTGTTTTCTTTCTATTTAATTTTGAATTAGATATGGAATTCATTGAAATGCCATTATTGTATCCACAAAATGTTTACGATTTGGCTGGTTTTGCTCTTGGTGTAGCCGAAAATGATACAATCTTACCAAGAATAAATGAAATTCGTGAAGGTGATGTTGTAATCGGTCTACCATCAACCGGTGTACATAGCAATGGTTTCAGTCTTATACATAAAGTTCTAGAATATGCTGGAGTTACGTTAACAGATCAAACACCATTTAGTAATAAAACATTTGGTGAAGAATTTTTGACACCAACAAAAATTTATGTACGTCAAATAAAACCCTTATTAATGGAAAATAAATGTATTAAGGCATTAGCTCATATAACGGGCGGTGGTTTAATTGAAAATATTCCCAGAGTACTAACAAAAGATTTAGCTGTGCATTTAGATGCGAATGAATTTAATATATTACCGATATTCGGTTGGTTAGCAGAAGCTGGTAATATAACAGATTACGAAATGCAACGTACATATAATTGTGGTATTGGATTATGTTTAATTATTGATCCGATATATGAGAATTTCATAATGGAAAATTTAAAATTTACACATAAAGCAAATCGAATTGGTACAGTTATTCGACGTAAATCAACAAATACACCGCAAGTGATTATCGATAATTTTGATAAATGCATGAAACGTTGTCAGAAAATTATAAAAATGACAAAAAAACGTGTTGCCGTACTGATATCTGGTAATGGATCAAATCTACAGGCATTAATCGATGCGACACGTGATACAACACAATCTATGGGCTGTGATATTGTTCTTGTTATATCGAATAAATCTACAGCATATGGTTTAGAACGTGCCAAAAATGCAAATATACCAGCTGAATGTATTTTACATAGAGAATATAAATCACGTGAAGAATTCGATGATGTCATGACAAAAAAATTGGAAGAATATCAAGTTGATATCGTTTGTTTGGCCGGTTTCATGAGATTATTATCAGAAAAATTTGTAAAAAGATGGAAAGGTAAATTGATAAATATTCATCCATCATTATTACCAAAACATCCTGGATTGCATGTACAACAGAAAGCATTAGATGCTGGTGATACAGAATCTGGATGCACTATACATTTTGTCGATGAGGTATAAGAATAATGAAAATTTTTTTCTTGTAACAATTTAAACTTAAGATCCATATTTTTAATATTGTTTTTTTTTTTTTTTTTTAGGGCGTTGATACTGGAGCAATAATCGTACAAGAAAAAGTACCGATATTATCGAACGATGATGTTGAGACGCTAACGAATCGTATTCATAAAGCTGAACATTATGCATTTCCTAAAGCTCTTCGGTTAGTTGCAACTGATATCGCATCATTGGGTAAAGACGGTAAAACGATTTTCAATTACTGACTGATCAATAATTAATTGTGCAGTTAATCATTTGATTTGACTCGGCCAATTCAAGACAATTCTGATGAAAGTGTATTCTATCGGAATTGTAAAATATCTATACGTATAATATAGCAGAAATAAATTTTTATTTTTTAAATAAATTCTTCAATCACTTCAAAGTTATAAATGTTAAAACATATTCAAATGTTTATCAAGCCATGCATTCTGTAGCACTGTGAACTACATGTGCCTAGTAGATGTAATCAAGACCAAGAGCTTCGTTTTCTCATCATTCGCTACCAAAAAATCTTTAACAATATACAGATTTTTTCTTTGAGATTTTTTTAATTAATTATTTTCTAATATTCGTCGATCACTATAATTTCAATGATGACCAGAATCAAGTCAGCAGAAATAAGAATAATCTTAAATAAACAGATCAGAAAGTCAACAAATAAATAAAGAAAAGGAATTTATCAGTTGAATTGGAAAAAAAATGTGACAATTTGTCAACAAAAAGCAAATGTTTCTCATTGTCTACGTCTATCAAATCATAAATCAGAGAAATGTCAAAATATACATCGTCTTCTATATTTATCCCCCTCTCTTTCTCTTTCTCTTTCTCTCATTACCAGAGTGAGTCAGTAGTCAAGTAGTCATAAGTCATATTATTTTTGTTAATTTTTCAGATTTCGGAGCTGAACTTTTGTTTTTTAAAAATGTTTTTGTGGTTAATTTCTAATAAGAATAAATATGATTGATACTACACTGGTAACTGGTACATATCTAATATCAAAACCAGAATGTATGTCAGATGTCAGCAATCCAATTGATGAATGTTTGTGCGTGTGTTAAAATGAAAATTTCTATGGAAATTTAACAAATTTACCATTTACGTCGTAGGGTCGTAGCCTAGTCTAGCTCTAGCCGTAGAGTTGTCAAACTGTCATTTCATGTAGTTTGTCTTTGTGTTTGTGTAATTAATTGGAATTGTCGTCGAATTAATAAACTATATGAAATGAAGTGAACTGTAGCTGTGGCTTTGTGGCTGAATAAACTGAAAATGTATATGATTTGATTTATGATTTCTGAAACTGAATTGTGAATGTATATTGTATTGTAATTGTGAATTGTGATTTGTGAGTGAAAAGATGTCGGACAAGAAAAGATCACGGCGCCGTAAAGATGTAAGTTAAATTATTTATTATTTATCAATTTCAATTGTATATTTTAATATTAAAAAATTGAATGAATAAAATATATTTTGTAGAAAAAATTTTATTATTGAGAAAAATTTTTTAGAAGTGCATAAAATACATACGTGAAAATATTACATTACTATGTAAAAATTTTGTTTGTCAATTTGTTTTTAATTTTTACATAGCATAGAATGCAAAATTACTTTTTATGTAGGTGTACTACTTTATTTATTATTATGTAGATGATAGATATGTACCTTTGAAATGTAATTTATGTACAAAAATCCTGATTTGATGATAGATGTGTGTACACACACATACTCCAGTATGTTCAAAAACGAAATTTGCAGTGTTGGTTAAGAAAAAATAAAAATAAACATAAAATACCTAGAAGTTAAAAAATTACAACGTCAGAGATGATGATGAAGATTCAAAAAAATATAAAAAAAAACACCTATGATGGGGTCATTCATAGCATGAATATAGGTTCTTGATACAATATTGTCCTATCATATGTGTAGATATTCATTCAAAAATATATATGTACATACGCATGCACATGTGTGTAAAGTGTGTTTTTTTTTTATTGTGACGTGTAGAAAAAAATGAACAAAAACAATTTATTTTGAACATATGTAAATGTTATGTACATATTTTGGATGAAAAAAAAAAAAAATTGTTCTTTTTTTTTTTGCAGCTCAATTACTTACTTGCGATTACCAGAAAAATGTATGTCGCAGTCGTAAATAATAAAAAAATAAAAATAAAATAAAGAAGATTTAAAGCAAGACAGTAGAAAATTTTCTAAAGAAATTATAGGTACCTAATTGTAGTTTGTTTGTGTAGTGCTGGCTGTCAGTAGGAGACAAATTCCAAAAATGAAAAATTACAAGGGGTAAAATTTTCTTGCAAAAAATCATATGGATGGTCATTTTTTTTTTTTTTTTTTTTTTTTTTTTGAGACAAGATACCTAATTGTTATGATAATGATGATATGATGATGATGACGTGGGTGTATTATAATAACAAAGGTCAGACTCGATATTTTACTTTACTCCGTCATCCGTCTGTCTGTCTGTCTAATTATATGTAGTACTGCAGTAGAGCTAGAGTTAAGACTTAGAGTTAATTGAATGAAAGAAAAGAAAAGAAAAAAAAAAAGAAATACAATCATTCTTTTGAATGTGAAATATTAAAATTGTAAAAATTATAATTAAATGAAATGAAAATTTAATTCATTAAATTCATTACGATACGATTGTTGTGATTACTGACCTCTAAACTACTTAAACGTAATTCAATTTCTCTGTGCAATTCCAATTAGTAGATTATTTACAGCCATCGCACAATTCCAGCAACAAAAATATGTACAGTGTATCGCCGAAAGTTCGCACAATTCGCGCACAGCGTAACAAAACAACATGAATTTTACATTTTTGCTTCTTGCGAATATATTACTACTGCTGCAAATGCAAAATCCAGGTCGTGAATGGCTCTTTGTCGCTGAAAAATAGAATATAATCTATTTGGGCGACAGCGACAGCATAAAGTTCAACGGTAAAAAGTCTGGTAAAGGTTTACATTTTAAAACCCCATCTCCAGAGAGGGTGAGATGTTGGTGCAAATGATAGAGAGGATGCCCCTCGCCCTCCCCCTTCCCCTCCAAAGGATATACCCCTTTAAAAACATTTTTTTTCTTCTTTTTCGTCAATATCTTTATATAACGGTAAGTGATAAAGATGTGATCTATGGCTCAAAAGATGCGTCTTAAAATGTTTCAAAAAAGTCCTAGTAGAAGGATAATAAAGGGCATTTTGTGTTTTTTCTACATTTTTGTAGAATGTAGAAGGCTAATCATATTCAGGCCTTTAAACTAGTTTGGGATTTATTCCTTTACCTTATCACATCGATTTATGATATTAGTTTGGATAGAAGAACTGAACTTTTGAAATCTTCATACTTAAAAATAAAGTCTTTAATAACATGACACGCTCCTGACACATTGCTCTTAATTCTTTTAAGTGAAAATAATCGAAAATTTTTTTTGCTATGTCACTAACCCACCTTGTTAGTTTATCCATTATTTCACGCACCATACATGTGTGCTCAAATTCAAATTTAATTTTGGTATCATGGTGTATGAAAGTTCTTTTATAATTATGTCTAATGATGTGATGTGTAAATGACACGTAGTGTAATGCGAATATGTATATGTATACACAGATTTACTGAAAAACAATTTTTTTTCATTTTACCCAACAACAAATTAATAACAAATAACGAATATTTAATTTGCTGTTATCAGAATGTAAAAAATTGTAATAATTTTCTACGGTTACGATTATGTGTTTTTTTTTTTTTTTAATTTTTTTATTTGTTTGTTTTCTGTTTGTTTCTATTTCAATTTTACACTCTAAATAACTTTTTTTATAATTTTTGTAGGTAATAAACGAATGCATATACCTGACTTGTTATAGTAGTGTAGTAATCGTGGTATCAAATTTACGGGGCTGCTGTATACGTTACACTTACGTTAATTTCGTTTAATAACAATTATTCTGCTGAACAACAATCAAAGATTAGTTTTTTTTTTCTTTGTTCTTTCTTTTTCTTGGAGTTCTTGTTTCAATTTTATATCGGTGTTCTTGTTAATTTTTTGATTTAATTTCTTCATAACGAAAATTATTTGAACATAACATAACCATTAACATAGGAATAATAATGTATTCACTGTTGGATCCAATTGATATTGAATTTAACGAGAAATTATTAAAAAAGGTAACATAACACTCAACCATATTCAAGTACAATACAATTCACATATATTGGGCATACATATATACATTATGTGGTACGTGTACACAATCTATATCTACCAATGTAATGTAAAATTTTCTTTTTAAATGGAAAAATATCAGGAAATGATCGCTAAAAGTTATCGCAAATTTTTCAAAATTAATTCATTTTCATTTAAAATTTATTTTCAATAATTTTTGTTTTTAAATAAATGTGAATGATCGATCGTGCATGCAAAACAAATCAAAATTTAAAAGAGTTTTTCAGTAGAAAAAAAAAAAATTTGAAATCACTCATAACGATTTGTTTGATAGTTCAGAGATTGGAAATAAATTTCATGTTAATGTCACGTAACTTAAAGATGACTGGCTAAATGATTGGCTGACTATTCATGGAAGAACGATCAGTTTGATGTGCATATAAATTGATTGTGCCACGTCACATGAATCAGTGTTCATTCAGTATTCAGTAGTTAGTAGTAGAAAGAAATAGTAGAACAGGTACAGTAAAAAAAAAATGATATCTGCAGGTCTATTGGATTTAAGCGAGTTCGATAGCTCAGTGGATGTGGAGTGGGTGGAATTCATGCCCAATTTCTTCATAGCAGAGAGCTAGTTGGGTGTCACCTAAATTTAGCTCTGACAGCTAGCAAAGGTTTGGCAAATTTATGGCTAAGTAACCGCAAAGCTAACTGGCTTATGTCCAAACCTAAAATCGAAAGTTTCGAATCGAGACAAGATTAATTTTATTTAAAATTTAATTATTTGAATGTTTTCAAGTTAGACTGATAGACTGCGCTAGTATCGAATCAAGTTAGAGCTAAAATTCAAGATTTTGATTGAAAACCCAAACGATTTTCATAAGTATTTTAAATAATTTTCGAAATATTTTTTTAATTTTGAAGGAATACACGGGTCCTGGTGGTGTTCAAGAAGAATCTGATAAACCATCCAAAGAAGAATATGCAGTAGCTAAATGGCTTAAAAATAATGTTCGTACAAAACGTACAAAATTTCTTAGTCATAATGTCGAATATTTTACAGGTTAGTAATAAAAATTAAATTTACTTCGAACAATTTTCTGTAATTTTTAAATAAATTTTTTTTTTTTTTTAGCAACGAAAGCATTAGATGCTCTTATGAATTCAAAATTTTCTGATGGTGATAATTGCCTATTTCCAACACGTGAACATGCAATCGAATTTTTGGATTTAATGTTGGAGCATAGATTTTTTCATCGTGCAAAAAAAGTTCCAGTCTATTTAGAAGATTTAAAAAGCGGCGGTGGTAGTGGTAGTTGTGGAAGTTCATGTGGTGCTTCAAGTAGCGGTGGAAAATCAAAAAATCAACAAAAGGAATCATCATCATCATCATCAGCAGCAGCGGCAGCATCATCAACAACAGCAGCAGCAACAACAGCAACAGTATCAACAACAAGCAACACTTCTGGTAGCAGTAATGTTTCAGGTACATCTTCAGCAACAACATTACAGCAGACAACTGTCACAAAACGAGATACACAACATAAAGATGAAAAAGATAAAGATAAATCAGATAATCTTGAATGTTGTGGTGGTCAAGTATCAGCAGAAGGATGTGGTGGTAGTGGTGTACAAGGTGAAGAGGTAAAATCTTTTATCTTTTATCCTTAAAATTTTTCCATAACTTTAATATTTTTATTTTCTTCTCTTTTTTCTTTCGACTTTTTTAAAGCAAACGAAAGAGAAACGAAAAAGAAAAATAAAACTTGATATGCATCCAGAACAAGTATTTGTTGATGGTTCCGAAGCATATGTATGGATCTATGATCCGGTACCGATACATTATTGGATATATGGTCTGGCATTGGTATTGGGTGCGATACTTTTATGTTTGTTTCCGCTTTGGCCACCAATTCTTAGGTAAACATATCTGTAATTTAAATTTTTCTCATATTTTTCTTATTTTTCTTTGATTTATGAATTCTTTGCTTTCTCTGTTATTACAGGAAGGGAGTTTATTATTTGAGTGTGGCAGCAGCTGGCTTCTTGGTTTTCATTCTTGTATTAACAATAGTTCGTTTAATTATTTTTGTTATCGTTTGGATATTGAGCGGTGGAAAATTATATCTTTGGATATTCCCGAATCTTACAGAAGATGTTGGATTTTTAGCATCATTTTGGCCTCTATATGAAGTAAGTGCAGTTCGTTTATGGTTGGAGTTTTTATGCTTTCTCTTTTCTTTTTTTGTCTAATTGTCTCTTATTTTTTTTTTTTTTTTTTTGAAGAGTGAATATTATGTTGAATCTGGTGGCTCATCAAAATCGAATAAAAAATCAAAGAAAAAGAAAAAAGACAAAGATAGTGATGCTGAAGATGAAATGAATGTTAATGGTGGTAAGAATGGTAGTGGTAATCAACAGAAACGGCCATTACAATTAGAAATTGAAAAAATTGAAAATATCAAAGAGAATGAAACCGGTTCAATACCATTATTATCAAAATTACCACCATCGCCGTTACCATCAGATTTAATAACCGGAAATGATATTTCGAATGATGATAATAATGTGAATGATGTCGATCAAAATTATGATGATGGCGATGACGATGATTATGACGATAATTACAAAGGTGATGATGACGATGAAAGTGAAGAAAATTGTATTAATAATACAATACAGAATAATGATCGTGATAATAATGATGATAGCCTAAATGTTGATGATGATGATAATAAAAAGAAGAAAAAAATTTCAAAAATCAATTTGACAAACATTAAGAAAAACGATGATAAAGTAACTGGAAAATCAACTGTTACAGTAACAACAACAACAACAACAACAACAACTTCATCTGCTGATAAAAAAGAGTAATTTAAAAAATGATCTTTCATAAATTATTTTTATTTTATTTTATTTTATTTTATTATTTTGTTTTGTTTTGAATTTAATGAAAAAGCAATAATTATTTGATTAAAAAAAATATATATATATTTTTTTTTTTTTTTGAAGTTTTTTGAAAATAATTATTTGTTCAAATTTTCTTGTTTTTCTTTTCTTTCTTTTTAATATACTTTTTTTGTTTTTTCTTTTTTTTTTCTTTCTCGGTACTACTTCTATACGATATGCACAATACTACTTAATTCTACTTCACAAAAAACCAAAACCAAAACAAAAAAATCGAAAAATTTCTATCATCAAAAATTCAAATTTTCCTCTGTGTGATCATCATCGGAATCGATCGGATGAATTAAACAACTAAATTGCACGCACGATACAAATCTGTAATAAATATGTATTTGATTTCTGCATAATTTTTTTTTTTTTTTTTTTTTTTGGAACGTTTAATTATCCTGTGTGATATGATGATGATGATGATGATGGGTGTGGGATGGAATGGTTGCTCGATTTTTTAAATGTGATCGTTTCTTCAAAAATTTTTATCTTTGATCCTATTCTCCATTCAAATTCATTTTGTTTTGTATTCATCCATGTTTTTATTTATTCGATTCCATCTAAACATGAACAACAAAAACAAATCAAAGAAATACAACACCATCAGAAAGTGAATCTGAAGGTTCTAGATCATCGACTGGAAAAGATTTTGAAATTTTAGATGCAACTGAAGTAGCTGATGATCCTGATGCTGAAACATAAAATAAATTAAAAAAAAAACGTTGAAAAAAAAAAACAATTTTCTTTAAAAGAAAATCAATTTATTATCCTTTTTTTTTCTGTTTCTGGTTTTTTTTTTTGTTAAATTAATAAGATAAGTTTGTGTTCAGGATCAGAGAAAATGAATACTGATACTGCATTAAAAAAAAAAAGATAACGTAAACAAAAATAACAAAGTAAAAAGAAAATGAAGAAAGAAAAAAAATTACATATATATATGAAAATGTTACATTTTAGGTGTTTTTATTTTATTTTATTTTTTTTGTTTGTTTCTGTTTTATTTTTTATTTTTTGTTTTTAGATTTTATTACTTGTAAGCTATTTAAAAATAAATACAATTTAAATAATAATTATAAAAAAAAAAAATAAAAAAAAATTTTTGAAATGTTAAAAAAAAAAACAAGAAAAAAAAACATTGGAACGAAATACAATTTTGAGAGAATATAAAATCGGACAAAAATAAAGATGAAAATGAAAACCATACATAGGTAGTATAACATCTATAAGTACAGATAGATCTTTGATAATTAAAAAAAAAAAAAACAATTAAAAACACGATAAACATTAGTTAGGAGGTTAGTATATCACAAAAAATAGATAAAAATAAAACAAAAATACGAAAACGAAAATAATACAAGTCTAGGCATTTTTCAAAAAATGCAGTCAGATGTGATCATCAACATTTTTTACATACGATTATCGTATGGTAATCAACTGAGGTGGATTCACGTAACGTGATTGATGATATTCACCATAAATTATTTTTGTTGATCACCATATAAACGAACAATCACTTTTCGGTGATCACATTTTAACTGTCACAAATCCATCTGTCACTAATCATCTTACATTAACAACCCTGCCATGATTATAGGATTGCATTTCAGATGCACAGATCACATGCACTGATGCTGCAAACTTTTTTTGCTATCGTATGCGATGCGATATCTTCTTGCATTTTTGAATTTCTAACTAACATGCATTTTCGAACATTTTGATTTCTGTAATTTTGATGAGATTGCATTTTTCGTAAAAGGCTCTATTGTGTTTACGATAATACTGAATCTGAATCTGAAAAATAAAATTCTGAGATTCAATTTCAAATGCATTGTTGTAAGTGTGACCAGTTACTGTGTACGTGACACTAAAAAAAATCAGCATCTGAAAAAGAGAACAATTCCGATTCGTTTCTGTTTTCGGTTTCTTCGTAATTTGAATATTTTCATAATAGAAACTGATCTGATAGTAATGCTAAAGTTTAAATCTAAAATTCATTGCTGAACCACTGAACTATCAGATAAATTCTGATAAAAATCAGCTTTATAACAACAACAAAAACAACAATTTAAAAAGTGGAATCAGTATTATAAGAATGGAATAATAATTACACAGTTTCGTTACCATTCATACGTTTTTTTGGCATCAATTTTACAGATTTTTGGCAATTTAAATCAACAAATGAATTTTCGTACGATAAAAATTGACGTTACCATACACAACTTTAAAAATAATGTTACCATCGTACAGAAACTCTACTGTAAGGCAATACCATTATTTATACGTGAAGTTATTCGAGATCTAAATATACATAAATATTCTCGGTTTCGGTTTCGATTAAAAAGCCAATAATCGCTTGATATTTTTATGTGTTATCCGAAATATTTAGAAAAATATTTTTTTTTATTTTTTTTTATTATTTTTTCTTCAATGGAAAAAAAAACCATTCGACTGTATTATAATATTTTGTAGGTGTTTAAGAATTTCATAAAAATAAAATATAAAGTTATGCTAGACATTTGTTTTATTTTTTCTTTTCCCCTTCACGAAATAGATTTTTTGTAAAATACCAGGTGCTCATAAGTTTCCAGTAAATAAATATTTTCGAAAAATTTTTTTGGATTTTTTGAAAATATCAAATAAATGTTTTGTCAAATCTTACCAATCTGATGAATTTTATAGATTTCGGGACACTCTTTTCGAAAATGTTTGTTTCAGATCGCTACGATTAACACGGTTTTTGAGATATGACCAAAATTCGGTAAATAAATTTTCATCAAATTTTTAAAAAAAATTATGGTCTATAGCCTTTCTATTTTTTTTCGAGCCAAACATGTTTTTGTCGAATTTGACCAATCTTTTCTAACCCAATCTTATAGATTCTGGGATGCTTTTTCCAAGAAAAAATTGTTTCAGCTCTATGCGGCCAATAGGTTGAAATAAAAGCAAGTGGCACGAAAATTAAAAAAAAAATGTAAAATGACATATCTCAGAAACTAGAGTAACTAACCTTTTCACAAATTTCCAATGAATATTATGTCGATTTCATAATCTTAATGCATCTTTCTTTGACAATAATTCTCTTTGACATGTCCAATACTCATTTCGGATCTGCGGATGCTAAACGCTTCTGGTCCAATATTTATCGTAGTCGTAGACCTCAGTTCTGTTCTGTTACTGATCATCTTGTTCATACATCATACGCTGAATTACTTATGCAATTAGTACTTCAAGATTGTATTTTGGAACTCACCTTATACTATGGTGAAAATTGAACATGAAAATTAAACAATAATTTGAAGCACAGTATACATGAAATCTTAAAATTGCACATATCAAAATTTTAAAAAATTCATAATTTATGTAGATTTACTTGTAGATGTGTATGCGTGTCATGTCATGTTACCCGCATAGAGCAATAAAATGCGAATGGTTTTTAGATTTTGTAAAAATACAAAAAAAAAATATTTATGTGTTAAATTTTGGAATAAATTCAAAACAGAAATTATATTCATGCGTTATCATATTCAGAAATACATAACTTATGCAAATTTTTATTTTCAAGTCATAAAGATACAAATAGGTACTTTAGAAGACTTGTCAACAACACACTCGCATTTAAATAATGTCAAGTCAAATCAAAAAATGAACAACCCTCTCTGTCTCTCTCTCTCTCTCATTCTCTCGGGAGTCGGGAATAAACTGAAATTTTTATGAATGGTTGTGGTTGGTCTTGGTTTTGGTTGATGAATGATGGTCGTCTGGTCGGTGGATAAATAACACGCTCATGGTAGGTAGGTAGACATGGTCGGTCGGCATTATGTTCTATACCAGTATACTATCAACTACATACTACACTACTTATGTACTACGGTACTACTTAAATATTCATTCATCCATAAATGAATTGATTCATGTGTGGATGCGTGTTATAAAACATGAAAAGACAAAAAAAAAAAAAAAAAAAACAAACTTCATTTATTCATTTTTAACGTATTTATAGCTGTTACATTGGATTCCTTGGACTGTAAATAATAAATTTATTTTTTGCTTTTTCGCTTTTCGGTGAAAGTGTTCTGGAAATTATAAATAAAAAATGAATTTTCTATGAACATGAACGAAAGATACATTTATTATATTATGTAGGCAAGCAGATAGCAGCAATAATAATAAAAATAATAATTAAATATTTTAAACCTTAGGATTGAGACGAACGATAAATGATATGTCCTAAATGAAATACTTCTAGCTAGAAACAATTTTCGTTCTCCAGTTTTTTTTTTTCAGTTTATAAACTGTTTAATTTTTTCTTGTAATAAAAATTGCTAAACTTTTAGGGTTGTATTCATCAACCAAGATTATCTGTTGGATATAAAAAATTGTTTTTTCGAACTTCCTCTTCAAAATGTTGAACTTGTCAGTTGATTGTGAAAAATGAGTATTTCTATATGACACAATGAAAAATAGGTTATGTGGTAGTGGTGTAATGGTTATATTGATTGCTGTTGTTGCTGCTATTGTTAGTCTAAAAACTATCCACCATCAATTAATCGCAATCGTAAATTTATCGTAGTTTGTATTGTGTGCGCCTTATTAAATTCTTGAATGGTTACGTTGCCTTCGAAATATCCTCTAACCAATAATCATTGCTTCGTTATGTATAGCATTTATTGCATTCAATTGCATACTCTACTCTAGTTAGTAATAATGATTAGTTTGGCAAAATAAAAAAAATTCAAAATCGCTTATTATACGACGAATAATTGAATAGGCATTATTATTGTAATACACGAGCAGAACATTTCATAATCGAAAATCAGAAATAAAAGCATTCTTATAAATTTTAAATGTTGACTGCATTTTTCCTAATGCGTTTAGTTGTTGGATATTACGCGAATATGTCCTTATGATTGATGATTTGAATATTTAATGAAATTTTTAATGTAAATGTTATGTCCTTCTCTGTAATGGACTGTAATGGGTGATTTATTTCGATGTAATTTTTTACAGTTAAACTGAATAGATTACGATGAGCAGGACACGTAGTATACGTATGTATATGCTAGAAATAAATATTCCACGTAAATAGTGTTTGACGTCGACATGGAAAGCAAATGATTGCAGGGCAGACCTAGAAAGCGATAGTCAGAAGCTGTCATCGAAGACGCGAGTTCCCTATACTTGACATTAGAAACTGGAGAACAAGAAGTCGGAATTATTGAAGGCAAATTCTACGGGAGGCCAAGGCTCGATTTGGGTTGTAGCCTTCCAAAACGAGTAGTCTTCCAAAAAGTTGATAGTGAAAGAAGAAAAGGCAGGCCAAGGAAATGGTTTACTTGAATGATATTGAAGACGATATAAGAATATTCGGTGTAAAAGACTGGAAGAACAAGGCGTGCAATTGTTGTTTCTGAAGGGGACTCTTGTTGGAGATGAAGGCTTGGAAAGGGCTGTAACACCGCTGATAATGATAATGATGAATCTTTAAAAAA
The DNA here is from genome assembly GCA_951394055.1 of Villa cingulata. Lineage (NCBI taxonomy): Eukaryota > Metazoa > Arthropoda > Insecta > Diptera > Bombyliidae > Villa > Villa cingulata. The sequence continues at coordinate 37,653,474 of OX596022.1, forward strand.
ATTCACAGATAATGGTCCTTTTTTATGAAAAGATTATCCGAATTCTTTACCTATATGGTTTTTTATTTTTAGAAAAATCACTTCTGAATGAATCACCCTTTATTTACGAGCATATATAGTGTAAAATGAGCTTATCAATTATATAAATTTTAATCTAATTGATGGTAAGTATGCAAAGTACTTAGCTTATGCACTTTAAAATGTACAAAGTCTCTCCGAATACTATTATGTTTTTGGGCTTGTACAACATCGCATCAAGAGTGTAAAGCACCTACTCGTATATTTACAATATTATTATTGATTCATTCAGTATAGTTTCACAAGCTATTTAACTGCAAGGAAATTGAATAAATATTTGAAAGATTTCTAAAGAAACTAGAACGAAAAATAAAATGTTTGTGATAAAAGATACTCGTATTAATCGTAATTATGATGTTAATAAATTAAAATTGAAAAAAATCACAAGCAAATCGAATACTCATACTAAATCAAAAAGGATTCTTAAATCATTTCGAATATTTTTAAAATTATTTTTTGATGAGAGTGCAATACATGGATTCGGTTATTTCATGAGAAATAATTTGATGTTAATCGAAAGGTATGTAGTGTAAGTGTAGGTGCATGTATATACACTCGACATAATTTTTACAATCAATAAAACTCGTGTAGAAGTGTAAATGATGGATGGATGCAGTCCATCACCTCTCCAAATTCTGCGCTTTACGATCAGAAACAGATTCAAATAATTTTCAAAAATTTCATAAATTTTATAACAATATTCAGTTAATTTATTTATTTATTTTTTTTATTCTCAAATTTCATTGAAGAGTGTTTTGGATATTTTTGGTGATCTGTGCATTTTATTCATGTACACTGATATCGCTGGAATCATTAAAACGTTATAGAACTAAAAGTACAGTTATTTCATTGGAGAAAGATTATTACTACTGGAATACAAGTTTATCGAGTATCACTATTTGTCCAATGCAAAGATTAAGTAAAAATAAATTTGAAAACTACTGCAAGTAAGTATTCATTTTATATACTCTATACGCGGCTTCTTATACCTAAACCCAGAGAGAGTGTAGAGACAGAGTGCAGTATCAGAATTCTCTTATCAAATATATGCACAATTTAACATTTTTAATTGTAATATTTTTTTTAAAAATTCATTTCATTTTTTTTTCACTGCAGGCAGAAAAATATTCACGGAAACGATAAAAATGAATTATGGAATTTTTTAGAATCGTTGGCGAATTCAACGTATGATAATTTTCAAAATATCAAAGAGTATGACAGTGTTGATGTAAGTTCTTAAGATGCATTTACAATTCAACCCGGATTGCGTTTCACATTAGATTTTCCACGCATTCTTCAAGAAATTCTATAGCGCTATAGCCTTTTAACGCTCAGCCCAGATTAATACAGAGTGAGATTGAGATTAGATTGTAGGTTGACAATAGGGGAAATTATATTGAAAGCTTGTTTATCAATTCCAATATTCTTATATATAATAGCATAATAATCTCGGGCGTAGTCTTGGATGAATTGTAAATTTACCTTTATTCTAATGTTCCAAAACCTACATAATTCTTCTTTCGACTCTTCCCCAATCATGGGTTCATAAGCATGACTTTCAATTTTTTTTTTCAAATTTTCCATCCCACAGCTCTAGCAATGATATCCAATCATTCATTGCTCACAGTTTTTCCCTGCATTACAATTTGTTCCCAATATTTTAAATTTACTCCGAATTCTAGAAATCTTGTTGGTAACGACAGCCATGTAAATGTAATGGTCCTAATATTTTTCTTCTCTCTCTCTTTACTTTTTTTTTACAGAAATTGAATATTAATCCAAACGATTATATGCAACTAATATACAATTTAACTGATGATATGACACGATTAGAAAATAGTAAACAACGTGTTAGAACTGTTAACGATGAAGATTTTATTCATACACAACAAATTTTAACTGAATACGGTATTTGTTATGTAACGAATTCATTTCTATCAGAATATCTTTCAGCATCATATCTGATAATGAATAAATATCCAAAACAGAATCCATATGAATTCTCAACCGAATATTCTTTGCATATGGTACGTTTTGGTAATATTTTTGATACCGAAATAATCTACAGTATAATTGGTTTCACGGATGCAATATCCGTAAGTAAAATTGTTGCACTTTAATTTATACGCTAAATATTAATTTGCTGATTGTATACTATATATGAGAGTGTGCCAGAAAATATGACATTTTTTTTCTTTTTCATTTTCATTTTTATTTTGCTTTCAAATGTAATAGATTTTTATTCATAGCCCATATGATGTAATGGATATCGATAAAGGTATAAGATATTCAGCCGAACCATATGAATTCGAAACAAATTCAATTGAAATAATAACAGCTGATAATTTTGAACGGTAACACTGTTTACAATATAGTAAATTTTAATTTATAATTGAAATTCAATGTTAAACCACTTGGTAGTATTGTCTTGTCGTCATCGTTGTTTTATTTAAATTGAGAAGTTCTCTTTGAAAATTTTATTCTTTTTATAATTTCAGTGATACAACGATATCACAAAGACACTGTCGTTTCATGAGTGAATCAAATTTAACGCATTACAAAGTTTACACAAAAAATCTATGCTTACAAGAATGCCGATTAAATCTTGCTTACAAATTATGTGAATGTATTCCACACTTTTATCCAAACCTAAGTGAGTAGATAGTCCTACAACGTTCACTAACGTCTAAAAGTCAATAACGATTTCATCTTTTTTTTTTTTATATATTTTTCCTTTACAGTTTCAAATCCGAAAAAAGTTTGCAACTATAAAATACTGAAGACATGTTTCATTGAGAATAAAAGTAAATATTATAATATTTGATATAGATGTACCTATATTGTATGTCTAAACAGTTCATTATTTTGAAAGTATGGCAAGTCCATATTTTTTATTCAAAAAATTTTAATTTTGCACCTTAATGAAATGGTTAGGGGCACGTATAAGGACATTTATAATAAAAAATCTGCTTGCCTCATACTTCCAAAATTAATGGCTCATAACAAGTATTGGTGCAAACACTTTTACATTTTCTTTTTAACTGAATACATGATAGAAAAATTTCATGAAATTGGTCGTCAAAGGACTGGAACAACAGATTGTTATTGCTTACAAAACTGTAAAGAATCAAAAGTATCAATTGAAAAACAACAGGTCTGTATTTATATAAAATTTAATTTGTACTATACATTTTAATGAAAATTGCGGATTTAGTCTTCTTTCAAAATAAACGAATCACTGTGACATTCATTAATATTTTAATTTTTTTTTTTATTTTATGCTCATAATATGTTACATGCGTAAATAATATGCAGGTAATGAAGGATTCAGAAGATTTATTGGATGGTTTAGGAGTTATGGTTACCATTAAAAAATATCCATTGATCAGATTTAAGAGGCAAATACTTTTTACATTCAACGATTTATTGAGTGAGATAAATTTTAATTTTGAATACGTATACAAATATGTAATCATCTCATCCTTATTATATTTTATTACTAATTATATTACATATTCGTTTGTAGTATCAATTGGTGGAACAGCTGGATTATTTCTTGGCTTCAGTGTACTGGGTGCTATCGAAATTTTATATTTTTTTACATTACGATTATTCTGGTATTTGAAAGGATATAAATGAGAAGAGGAAGATGGAGGATCAAAAGTCAAAAGAAAAAAATGTGAAGTAGACTTCATTTTTATTTAAATTAAAATTTTAGGTGCTTTCGTTTTAATTACAAAATGAATAAATAAATTGCAAATTAATGCAAATGTCAAGTAAAAATTTCAAATGATTATACAATTTGAATATGTTCAAGATTTTTTTGTTTGTTTTTTTGAATTAATGTAAAATTCTGTCGTAAAATGGAATAAAATTCATTTGAAAAATTAATTTTTTTCACTAAATGACAGACAAATCAAAAGAAAAACTACAATTACTTTTACTATGTCATGTATGGGTAGGAGAAGAATAATAATAATAATAATCCTATTCAATTTATTTTTCATCTTAAGTCTGTGACTCTATGCCACATAGTCTAGTCAATTTTTTTCGTGTTGAAAATTTCAATTTTAGCTCGAAGCAAAATTTGAAATTGAAATAATATAGGAATTCTCAATAAATCATTCACAAAGGAAGTAGGCCTACAGGCCAGGCAACTGCAACTAAAAATAAATATGATCACAGGACTAGAAAAATATGGTAACAGACAGATTCTGACATGGACAAATCTGATAGGGCAGATTTCAAGATGTCAGGCTCTTGTATAATAAAACACACTTGAAATCCAATTATGAAATGTACCAATATTATGACAGCTGTCAACCAGAGCCAGAATTAAAAAAATAAAATGACAAACAACCGCCTAAATATCTTAAATTCAACATATTCTGTTTCCCAGATCACTCTCTCTCTCTTTTTCTCCCTTTTCTATCTCCTTTCTATTTTATCCATACATTATACTGACTCTATCTTCCATTCTATTGACTCTTTAACCGCATGGACGTCATCAAAATCATTAAAATTTCTATTCAAAACAATTCCAAATTAAAAAACAAAAAAATACTCTTTGGAAATTATCCAAAAATTGTAAAATAAATGAAAATGGTGAAATAGTGATTTCATTTTTGTCATTTCTTTTTGTCGATTTTTCTTGTTTAATTTAATATTCAAAAGAAATATTTATCTTTTATATTTTGTTCTACGAGAACACTATGTATATAAATGTGTATTGTCCTTTTTTCTGATAAAAAAAACTATATTAACTTTTTATGGTATATTTTTCACATGAAAATTTTTGCAATAATTTATGGAGACTTTTGTTTATAAAAAAAAATTAATCATTGCTGCACATGATTGTAGTTTACATACAGTACGTCATTTATAAATAAGCGAAAAACAAAAAAAAAAACGAAATTATAGCAGCACTTTTCAAAATGTCAAGTATATCCTGCTTAGCAGAAAATAAAAGAAAATTCATAGACTAAAAGCACAAGTAAATACATTATTAATTTGGCCACAAGTAATAAAAAGAAAAAATACAATTAAGATCGAAAGTTACCTATCTGCCTTTGAAAGTATCATGTAACTGATAGACAGAAATGAGAATTTCAGAATTACTATATGGGCAAGACCCAATATGAATGATGAGCTAGATGTGAAGGAAAATTTTACCATATTTGTCAAGTCTCATCAGCAGATAAGATTGTTAGAGCATTTGAGTCGTATGTCGTAAGACAGACCGCCAGACCAAAAAGTGTACACGAAACGACTAAAGACAGATCAAAGAAAATGTGGAATGAGGTGGAGAGTAATTTGATTGAGATTGATGTATGGAGTGTGTTGCTGTTGGCAAATAACAGAATACTCTGGAGAGAGATCGTGAGGAAGTCTACATAAAGTCTCCACCACGGACTGTAAAGCCATGGATGATGATGATATGAAGAATTAATAACTTCAAATTAATCATTACGTTTGCTTTCTGGGAGTTTGGTGGTTCAATGTGGGTAGAGTTTTGGTCTACTGATCACAAGGTTCCAAGCTTATAATCTCGCTCGTTAAAAACAAATTTTCATTATCCCCAAATTTTATACTTAATTGAGAATGCTGTAAATGGGGACTAGCTTACCGGAAAATGAGCTTGGAAATGTTGGTTGTAAAAGTAAGTTGTTATTATTGTCCCGACTAATATTCCCAATTAGAAAATACGGCCTCCACACTTGCTTTCCGCCGAATTTCATTTTTTGTCACTTTCTTTACCTTTTCCATGTGTACCCGATTGCTCCCAATTTAGCTATAGTTGTCCTTTTCCACGTATAGATCTAGGACGCCCTGTTCTATATGATTTCCTTCCAGGTTGTAGTTAAGAGTCTTACATACAATCTTTGGGAAGCACTGTCTAATTTTTTCTCTACATTTTTCCTCATCTTCTTAAAACTTATTTATATTCATTTTATTATAGGAATGCAAAATATTTGCATATCTTTTCGAAAAAAATTTACCGACAGAATCGAGGCAAAAAGAAAAGAAAAACAAAAAATATTCAAGGAAATTTTAAAAATTTTAAAGTTTTTTTTTCTCAGTTTCTTATTTCAGTACATATATACAATTTGTCTTCTTCATTTTTCTCAGATTTCTTTTTTGGATATGCTTCTGTATAAAAATCTTAGAAATTTTGTTTTTATAAATTGGAAATTATAAAATTATTTCTTTCAATACATTTTCCGATGTTATATGTATACTCGTATTTATGAAATTTTTTCCTTTTTTCTTTTATGGTTTATTAATATTCATAACGGAATCGAAAATATCTAAAAAATTTTATATTCATTCAAAAATATGCATATTCTTGTCGTATACACGTACTCACTCGAATCACCTCGAATGTAATGTATGTACATATACGTCATTATTATACGTACTGCCATACTGCTGCGTAATGTTTTATGGTTGCTGTGTACTGTACTGTACTGGCATGAATCATGTAAATTATTTTCCCAGATAGGGTGAGTTTCAAAACGTTTAAATACCTCTCCGATGCATAATCAACAGTTTCAAAACGATAACACTTAAATCGATGACAGTGCGTCTACAGTTTCAAAACTCATTGTGAATGCATCTGATACGCATCTGTCAAGCAATCTACGCATCCAGAATTTTTATGATGCAAAATAGATTTGAATAGATTGTTTTTTCTCAATATCATTTCAATGATTTATTTTTATATGAATTTTGTTATATGGAACCAAAGGTTAGTCTGTTTTAAACAAAAATTTTGTACTTTTATGATGATAAATTGATTTTTTAATGTGTAGTGCTTAAGGTACTTGTCCACGATGCAAGTTTTCTTGCGCGAAATTTGTCTTGCGTGCAAGAAAACTTGCAGTACTTCGTACACACGACGCAATATTTCATGAAAAATATGCAATTTTTCTATCATGCAAGAAAAAAATATCTTTGCAAGAAATTTTTATTGCACGAGCACTTACACGAAATTCTTATTTTCTTGCATATGCATTATATGTCAAATATTAAATATTTTTTTATTTTTTCAATATTTTAAGAAATGAAAGGCCTACCTTTCTAATAATAATAATAATAATAATAATAATAGAAAATACATACCAAATTCACAAGAAGTCACAGCACAACACAACATAAACAAACGAATGATAGATAACACAGCAACCCATTACATTTTACTCAACTGATTTTATTGCATATGCAAGAGAAATATTTATTGAAATAAATTTTTCTTGCGCGAAATATTGCATATCTTTCTGCGTACACTATGCAATAAAAAAAATTGCTTGCAATAAGAAATATTGCATGAAATACGTATTTCTGTGCAATATTTCATCTTTCTAGGCAGCGTACACTTCGAAATAAATATTTCGTGCAATTTTATCTGTCAAAATCGTATTGCATGCAAGAAAAATTGCATCGTGGACGAGTACCTTTACACAATGTTAATGACAAATTCCAAAAAAAATGGAGAGTATTATATTATACGAGTACTTACACTGAAGGTGTTTTTGCTCATTCGAAAATGGCTATAAAATATGTCCATCCTGATATTGTTTAATTTTATTAAAAAATTATTTCACCTTTTTTGATTTAGTGTAGAGAATGAATTAATTATTATGTACTACAGGACCAGGAGGTGAATTATTTTTCTTGTTGTCAAAACAAAGCAACAAATTCGTTTCAAAACGTCAAAGTTGTAGAACTGCAATATCGATGCGAAGCATTAATGCTGTTTTAAAACTTTGCATCACGACTGTTTTGATGCCGTATCGCACAACACATTTTTAAGGCGTTTTGAAACTCACCCATACTTATTATTTTTGTTTTGAAATTTGTTTTTACAAAAATATTCTTTAAGAAAAAATTTACAAAATTTACGAAATTTAGTATAATTTTCAATTTTTTGAAAAAAAAAAAACAAAAATCATTTCTGAATATGTAACTGAATGTATTGAGTTTAGATACATATTTTATCGACTGAGATTTGATTAGATTGAGATGAAAAGTTGCAATAAATACGGTTAGAATAAGGTTGGACGTTGGACTCCAATCCAATCACAATTTATGATAAAGTTTGATAATATCATGTCATTGGGTTAAACTTTTCGACTCTCTCAAATGGAGTTTGTGATATTTTTTGATCCAGCCACATTAATTAAACCAGTCATAGTCCTAGTACATATACGATGCAGAGTCGTTGACCATGAAAACTGGAGATTAAGCTAAACTAGGCAGTTTTAAAAGAAGAATTTTAAGAAAAATTTATGACGGAATAAAAGAAAATGATGAATTCACACAAAATATTTCAAATGACAAAAGTATAGTAACCAGCGTTATAGGATCAAATATTTTCCTTAATACTTTTCCCATAACAAATGATGAAGTAATTTTTACATTGTCACAAGTGGTTGGTTATTTACAATAAAATTGTGTCTCTTCTGTTTTGAATCTATTATTTTTAAATGACGTGATTGTGATTCCAATAAATTGGTATCGTATCTGTTATGTCCACAACTTACAGTTTCTTTTTTATACTTAATTATCCCAATAAAATTTATTCCACCTTACTCCTCTTTGACTATGTTCTCATGTTCTACATTATCATTAATGCGCTATTGAATTACTTTGTAATTTTATCCTCAATATATATTTGGCTTCCAGTCTTGTATTATGGGATTTATAGGAATTAAATTTTATTATGATGACAAGGGCGTCTTTTTGAAAAGTATAATTTTGCTATTAAAAAATATACATACACGCATGTATTAATTGATGTATTCAACAGCAAATGCTCTTGCTATAATATGCCACATACGAGTTTATTGTATACAAGTACTCAAGTAAATACCGGAATTCAATTCAAGTACGATAGTTACTACGAGTATTACAATTATTATTTCTTAATATGAAGAATTTTTTATTATTACAGACTTGTTCACTAATGCACTTGCATTTTAATGTCATTTTATTCGATGTAATGAGCAACTTTTTGTTAATATTTTAACGTACTTACTATAGTACTCGTATTTATTACCAGCCATATACATGTGTGAAAAAAAAAACTTCAACTACATACGTTGCAGCACTACAATAAAATTACTGACCTTACGAAATAAACGTATTCCAAAAAGAAATACAAAAATATATGCAAATATTTAGAGGGCTGTTGGGTTGGATGAAAAAATGGATGTGAAGTTTATGTAATTACGCCCTTTCGCCCTTTATTGTGGTGCCTACTACAAATTTTATTAATTGCGTGTGCTCTACAGGTTACAGAGATGATTCATTATATAGATAGATTTGAAATGTTTGAATTTTAATAAAAAGTTTGGCTTGGTTTGGCTTGGCTTGACGCATTAATGATTTTTTCGTCTGATAATCAATTTATACAAGAACAATCTACAATGTATGATGCGATGATTGCTTCGTATTTTACATAAAATGTGTCAATGTCATCAGTTTCAGTTTAAGATAAAATGCGATGGTAATTGTCATCATAACGCCGTATGCACTTACATGTATTTATGTGACAAAAAAAAAAAGACAAAGATACATCCAACCAATAGTGTGTATGTAATTATTCAAAAAATTTTTCATATTTTTTTTTAACAAAAAATGTTGGTACTTTTGAAATTTAATTTTTTTTTTCTGTAGTCTTTCAAACATACTTTGACTTATAAGAAAAGTTTAAGAATTTTTTCTTTTAAAAATACATATTTAAGTATAATGGATTTAATTACTTCCCATACAGTCATCAAACATGACATAGTACACCAAACTAAACCCACATCCATATACTTATTATGTACATATGTACATGCAAACACGCTAATGCTCATGCAATCTGCATAAATACACATGTACTTACATTCATTCATGTAGATTTATGTAATAAAACATTTGTATTGAGGTGATCATTATTGATCAATGCAATATGAAGCCGAAGGTTATAATAGGTGTACATATAGATTTGTATTCATTAGTATGCAGTTTTATGAATATTGTTAAATCATCATAACTACTCTGGACTGGACAAGGCGAGGCATTTATAAAGACAGTGAATCAAATTCTATCTCTGCACTATCTTTACAGTTTGTATTTTCATGCCAAAATGACTGTTAAAATGTGGTCCATCGGAGTACAAAGAAGGTGTACTTGTAAATAATTGTAGACTGAATATCTCAACAGTAAGCAAATTTGGAAGTCCTAAGGTTAAGAAAGACCTGAAGGACTTAGGTAGATATGCAAAAGAAATGACAACCCACCGAAGGATAGAAATTCATAGCGACATAGAGTGTTTACTAAACAAGTCGACCCCAAGTATAAAAAAAATTGGAATAAGGCGATTACAAGGAAGAAGAAAGAAGAAAGAAGACGTGGTATGAATATGACTATTAAAAAAAGGTTGTTATTTTTTCACTACTTATCCAGATGATCTTGCATTCAGTTAGCGAAAGCTGTAACTGTACAATTGAGCTAGATCGTATTGGGAAATATAGAAAGATATGGTTTTTTCGGCTTTAAATGCAGATGAAAGTAACTCCACGTTTTCTCCATACCGCATTTTATCTATCGATATTTGTGATTGTGACTTTGTGCCTAACTAAACTGGCCTTCATCATTTTATGAAATTGCCTCATTTCATTGTATCGTATATTTCACAACAGTTTCAGATATTTTCTCCAACATTTTGTCTTTTGTGCTCTTAACGAATGCATAATTAATTCAATTCATTTATTTACTTAAAGATTATTACTTTATCAAGTCACTGTATTCATTACATATGCATGAATATGAATACTAAATAGATGAAAGAGTTATTTACACTCTGATCGTTATCGCTACATGCTGAGCTGATCATGATCGTATCTATCTATACAAATAAAATCCATCGATCCATCCACATATATGCATCTACCTGTACACACGATTATAATACAGATAATTACCATTCTCGAATAAGAAAATACATATATGTATTCATATCCATACGACTACAATACTTTATTATAAACGTACAAATTTTATTAGTTGAAGAAGTAGTTGTGTATGTGCATGTATCTTGTGCAAAAAGAAAAAAAAAAGTAAACCGCACTTAAACTTAAAATTAAATGACTTTACTTTTTACAATTTCGATCTAGTCAATATTCTGCATTTCTATAGTACTGTGCGATATAATCACAGCAGTGTTAATAGTGGAGTGTATAGTGTGTTTATTTATTAAGTAGGTATATATAGTGTATGAAAAATTTCGCTATTTTTGCCGTTGTATAAATTCAGTCATCAGAGAGTGCAGTATACATTATTTTGTTGAATTTTTTTTTTTTTTTCTTTAAACTTACATAATATAGTGTACATATATGTACATTTTTGTATAAAATTATATATTCAAGTAAAATAGCAAATAAAAGTACATTTAAAAGTGTAAACTTGATCGATTTCATATACATACATAAAAGAAAAATATAGATACTTAGATCAGTGTACATATTATATTTTCATATGTAATAACTTGAATAAAGCAACAAAATGACGAAAAATTCTACAATTTTAAAAATTTTCACATTATGTTTGATATTAGGTGAGTTTTATATTAAAAAATATCGACAATAAATAAAAATAAATAAAATCTTATAACCTTTCTAATATGTAAACTAAGTATGTATGATATACATGTGTGTAACGGTATAAAAAAAAAAATTGTATCCGTGGATTGTATGTAAATTATTTTTTTTAATAATTAAATTCAAAATATTTGTGGTTTTCTTTTTAAATGCTACTCGTATATTGTGATATCTTTATCGATATGAAGTGAACTTGCATTGAATTTTTTTTTTATTATTTTTTTATTTTTTGTCATTATATTCTGATATTACTATACATACATAAAATGAGATCACATATAAATTTTCTATGCGCATATAAACGTATGCATGTACTATACGACTATGAAATTAGTCCAATCCCAATGTATTAAGCAGATATGTACGTATAGATTCACATTCATCTTACTAGAGCCAGGTGAAATGTTACAAAAGCAAGTTAAATGTCAGTTAAAGTTTTTCAATTTGGATTTACTTATAACGTTCACTGAATTGAACTGAGTGATAAATAATCAAGAATGATAGCTATATATAGCTATAATAATGTACTGGATACTGGATACTGGTACACTGCATAGAGGTCAATTTCATCATAAAAATATATCGAATATTAGCTGTTTTTCTTTGGTAACAATTATCTGATAATTCTCAGTTTGACATCTCATTTAGATCAGTTTTATCTTCTTCTTGTTACTAACTGAGTAAACAAACTGAAAGAAACGGACTGAAACTTTTATTCTCAGTTGATTGTCATTTCGAAAAGAAATAATTAAACAAATTTTTATTTTTACAAATTAATTTTCACAAATTATTTATTATAAATAAACTACCTATCAAAAAATTTACAAAGTATGAGCACGAAGATTGTCAAAATTGTCTTTTTTTTTGATTCTCAGTTCCTCACATCAATTGAGCAAAAATATTTTTCTTCAATTGGATTACATAAATCTCATTTCGTTGCTGCTGCCACCTATAACAGAATAGCAAAAACAACGACCAAAGAAACGCATTGCTCAATTGAGAACTGATAATTATCAGATAATTGTGACCAAAGGAAAACAGCTATTATATCGAATGATCGATTATGATAAAAAAAATATAATTTGCTTAGACGTATTCTCTAACTATTTCACCTCTTCAGATCAGATTTGCAACAGATCATTAAATATGTAGACTGTATTGAATGCAATTTGAACTCAGATGTGAACTCAGATCTTGAATTTCATTTCATGCAACCATAAAACAGAAAGAAATAGATCACAACCAATAAACGTATATAGATCACTAAAGCTATATATGTATAAGCATGGAAAATACATGACGCAATGTATAGACAATTAATCTGAAGGCTAAGAATAAGATCCGCATTAAGTGAAAAAAAAACACACACACACAAGAATGACAAAGAACAAAAAGAATTCAGATCTCAAATTACAATTCACGTTGTAATATTGTGAACTCAGCCATAGTATATCAATCGACTCTAGTATAAATATGTGTTTAAATTATTAATGTGTGTTTCAGCAGTCATATATATGTACATTCATAAATATTTTACTTTTCAATTCACAACAAACATAAAAGTGAAAGTTGTCTGATGAATTTGCATACTTGTATTTTTCTTTAAATTTTATTTAATTTTATTTATTTTTTTTTCATTTTGAAATATTACCGTTATTAGTGTGTACGATTGTTTTAAAAATGTTGTTTGTCGTTTTTGATTCCTGTTTATTTTTTTTAATAATATTTTTCATGATTTTAAAAATTTCGAAATTGTGATTTTGAAGAGCATAGATATTGATATTTGTTTTTTTTTTTTAGATGTTAAATGTAGATGTGAGGTTTCCACATAAATGTATGAATATGAATCTTTCTGAGACATTGAATATTGAATTTTATTACAAAAAATCTTAGAGAATGTAATATATATGTATATGTAGAATATGCCATGAAATGAAGTAGGTACATACTAATGTTTCGTGTTATGTATACGGGTGTAATGCAAGCCGTAAGTAAGTAAGTCTTTCGTGAATATTCCGTTAAGAAAAATGTTGATTTACTGTACTCCATAAAAGCAGTCATACATATGTGTATTTCTTTCGTAATTTGAAGAAATTGTCAAAATTAATTCTTTGGACTTTAGTACTACTTCTTCTTCTTCTTCTTTCTTCCTTTTCTAACTTGGCCTTAGAAATGATTTGCTGCCACTCCGCCCTGTCCAAAGATATGGAATCCTCTTAGCTTTTGATACTTCATCCAACTAGGGATCTTTAATTTTAAATGAAGAATTCTCTCCCCAAGATTCTCTATATATCCTTTAAATTCTTTTCCCAATTTCGTACATGAAGTTTCTTGAATCTATCGTGCAATTTATGGCTTAATTCATATATGAATCCAATCATTAATGTGATTAAATGATTTGTATCTTTTCTTTAACTCTGTCGCACGCAATCAACAGCTAAGCATTCACCCTATAACCCACAATACGTAAGTATTTGATGAGGATGATAATAAAAATCAGATTATATCATGAAATTTGAACTTGAAAAAAACCAACACATTTTTTTTTTATCTTACAACACGCGTTCACATATTATGTACATAAGTATAATGATATAATACATGCATCCATTCAATACATAACAAACATCGACCCACCCACCCATAGAAAACTGGAATAAAGGTAAAACAAAAGTATAAAAATGGTAAGAGATGTTGAAAATGTTTAATTGAATCTTTGCCTTTACCCACCCAACTTAACCATTATCATATGGTTACATATGTTTGTGAAAATGTGTTAGTGTAAATTAAAATAAGAGTACATACATATTTACATACGAGTATGTATCTAAATTTATGCATTGACGTACATATATGTACGTATCTTAATACATATAAAGAAAGATATGTAATTACAAAAGTTTTTTGAATTCATATGAAAATGTTTACGTGATCCACATAAGTTAACGTTTTTGTTGGACGGCACAGAGAGGTACAGGTAAACAATCTGTTTTATATATAATATAAATCCATTAACATATTTATATTCAATAAAAGTATGAACTGTTTTGTAATGCTGATAATGTATCCACCATACTTTACTTTTGGGTACTTTTAAAAATTTGATATTACCATAAAATTGGTATAGGTACATAGTCAGCCTGAATAGATTTTCCACATTTTTTTATTCAAAATAAAACAAAAAGCTAAACATTTGGGACAATAGAAAATAAATAGAGATGGATAAAATATACAAAGACGCTATCACTTTGTTAAACTGCAAAAATTGGAAAGATGACGATTTTAATAACGAAGAATGAAGATTAAGTTTAAGTTTGGACCAAGAATAAGAAACATTTGGTATAACAGATATGATAAAAGAGCCATCGAAATACAAATAAGATCCACAAATTTAATAAAAATATTTTTCATGTTATTCTCAGGAAATTATAATTGAATCACATCTGGTATATCTACGTACGAAATGAATGTAATTAGAACATTGCATGATGAAGCTGATAGCATGAAAAATTTTACACTACCATAATTTAGTTATCATCCATAATACGTTTGAATTGAACTATGAATTGTATGTGGTTCATGTTCATTCATCACACACTTTGCTTTGTATTCAAATTAAAATGCTTTACGATGCGGCAAAATAGTTTCAAAAATCTTCTTTATCGTTTTGGTTAGTTTGGTGGTTTTGTGTAAAGATGAAGATTTTATCGTTTCAAGGTACGGTACATACCACACCATACCATACCATACCATACCATACCACCAACTATAGGTATTATGTACATATGATTGTAGATTTCTAACATCATGTGTGCATACGAGTATCTTTATAGGTATTTTTCGGTATAAATTGGTGTACTTACATATTATGTATACTAGTATGTACATATATATAGCTGTGATCAAGTTTAGTGTAGAAATATACGAGTATATAACATGAATACCAATACATATGAAAATAACCGGAAAACCAAAAACAATTTTGCATTCATCCCATGTCTCAACTTATTAAGTAGTTAAGTATTTGAAATAAATGAATATTATGATGGTCTTTACTGTTAGCTTTAAGATAAATTTTATTCTCACGTGCATTATGTACTATTAGATCTTTGTATAACATCGTAGTAGGATGTAGTATGTATTCAGGTACACATGAACATGAACATTTATGCATAATCATGCGAAATTAAAATTTTATAAACGTACACACATGCTCCACTTATGCTTGTATCCATTCATATTCATATTTGTTACGTGGCCTACCGTACATTATACTTTCGGTGTTGCATAATCGAACATTTAAATCTGGATTGAATTAAGTTGCAAACTTGATGTGCAACATCAAAAAATAATTTGACTAAATTAGTGTGAATTACGGACCAACATACCTCTATGGATGCCTGATTCATACAGAAAAATTGAAAGAATGAGGAACTTATCTTCGGCTCTATGTTTGAATTTGAAATTGCAACAAAAACGGATGAAATTTCGATAAATTTTAGAAGTCTATACCTTAGCAGTAAATTCGAAATAAGTTTGAGAAAAAAGTACAAAATGAAGAAAATCTGAATCTAAAATCTGATTTTTTGGTAAAAATTGCAAATTATATTCAGTAGCCCAATACGAGGAAGCGATAATCTTGAGCTTGTAAAGAGAATCAATTACCATGAGAAAATTAAGTATTTATTTCCATTCTGTTGTCTAAAGTAGTCTTCTTCTTCGACACGACAATGCCTACATACGGATCTTGATTTAACGACTTAAGTGATTTTTTTTTTTTTTTTTTTAAATAATTTACTTTAAATTATTTCTTGTCAGCAAATATGCTTGATCAGAATTTCTAAACTCTTTTTTCCAACAAGCTGATACTCAATTTTCATTTTTGTTTTCATCCAAAATTATAAAGGTCTGACATTGGCTGCCGAAAAACCAAAAAAATTCACTCGAAAAGATGAAAGCGCAGTAACAACAGCAAAACAACAAAATGATGACGATTCAGATACATCAGACGAATGTCCAGAACCGAATGGATTCTTTGCTGATGCTGAACAATGTGATAAATACTATGCTTGCAAGTAAGTACATACAAAAAAGGCTAAGTAATAAATGCGAAAAAGAGAAAATTGTTTTAAATGAATTTTTTTTTTTTTCAATTTTTTTAAATACAGTGATGGTGCTATTACAGAAAAACTCTGCCCAGATGGTATGGTCTTCAATGATTTCAGTCCAGATCAAGAAAAATGTGATCTTCCATACAATATTGATTGTTCTCAACGGCAAAAATTACGTAAGTATTTTCACTAAGCTACATAATTAAAAGCCACAAAATGGAGTATTTTTCTTATTCTTAAATACGAAATCATCTTTTTCAAACAGAGGAACCGAAACCAACATTACATTGCCCACGATTAAACGGTTATTTTGCTCATGAAGAAAAAGGTGTGTGCGATAAATTCTACTATTGCGTAGATGGAAAATTCAATATGATCACATGCCCATCTGGTCTTGTATTCAATCAAAAAACTGGTATATGCACATGGCCAGATGAAGCACATAAACTTGGCTGCTCATCAGAGGAAATATTTCAATTCACATGCCCAAAAGTTAATGAGAGTGTTGCACAGACACATCCAAGATATGCTGATCCAGAGGATTGTCAATATTTTTATGTTTGCATAAACGGTGAAGTGCCACGTCGAAATGGCTGTAAATTGGGACAAGTATTCGATGATGAACATAAACATTGTGAATGGGCTAGAAAAGTACCAGAATGGTAAAATTTGAAAATTTTTGTTTTGTTATTATACGAGTATTTTTTTTTTTTTATTTGGTTGAAAATTTTCAGTGCTGATTGGTATAAGGATCGTTTGACTGATGCACAATTAGATGAACTTGAAAATCCGAAACCAAAAAATAAAACACAAACCCGTACAAAAGGACCAGCTAGACGAAAACAGCCTAAAAAGCAGACACAAATAATTGTCGAAGAAGATGAAGAAGCAGCATAAAATCTAATTAGTAGTGAAATGTAAAAAAAAAAAAAATCTGTTTTTCGTATGGCGTGCAAATGGCGCAGTAAATAGAAATTTAAAAATGAATTGAAATCGATAATGTGAAGCAAAAAATTAACAATAAATGAAGTTTTTTCTTCTGGAAAATACAAAATGGCTTGAGTCAATGTTTTTTTTTTCCTTCTGCTGGAATAATGGTTAGGTGGTTAGTTGGTTAGGTCACAGCTTGCACAAATCACTAAATAGCATTCCCCATATCGCCTAGGAATGGAATCCAGAGATTCCGGAAGTAAGGTAGAACCAAAATATCATGAAGACGGAAGTGATATTCAAAGTTTAAATCATATTTCACGAATTGAATTATTTCTTCCAAACAAATCACCTTATTATTCGCATTCCGTTTCCTCATATTTTATATCCCAATTACCTATCTACCTAATGCAGTTATTAATTTGATGAAATTTTATTTAATAATTAGCAATTAGGCAATTCAATTTCAATCGAAATTCTTCTGTTCGAAAACTTAATTTTTTAAAATCAAAATTAAAATTAAATTCAATTCTTTTTACATACTACAAATACGGACTTGATGCATAGAAGTATATTTGCTTCTGAATAAAGGTTCCATTTTCATGTAAATACTTTATGTACATATATGTGCATATTATATATGGATTACATGCACCTAAACATATGTATTTGTGTGTGCTTTGGGTTTGGATATATGTATGAATGTTGTGTGTATAATTTTTCTTTAAATGAAAATTTATTTATTGTTAAAACAAAACAACAACAAAAAATGAATAAATTTAATAAATAAAATTTTTCAAATCAGTTCCTCTCTGAAGAAAATAAATACGAGGGAACTAACAAAAGTAATTTATTTTGATAATTCATTGAAAATCAGAGATGTAACACCAAAGTAGAAAAAATAAATTTCAAATTTGATCTTATGAAAACTGATTCTGATTCATTGAAGATGGTTGATTCTGTCCATGTCCGTATTTTGTACTTGACATTACTATACAATGAAAAAAATTTAATACAATATTTTTCAAACTATTCTCAGGCAAATATAAAGTGGATCTAAACTTTTTCTTCTTCAATGGTCGAAAAACTATTATTCTTCTTCACACTCCAATTTGGATCAGCACCTCTTACAACAAAGACCTCCCTTCAGCACGATTACCAGCAACGTCTTTATCCTTTGATTGGGTATCACTCCCCACTTCGTCAATCCATCTTGAATTGTTTTCTATAAACTTCTAAGGAACTCTTTGGTCATTTTGCCGTTATACATATATGACCAGCTCATATCAGCCCTTCGCATTAACTTCAAGACCGATGTTTTGGGTCTAGACTGAAATATGAAAAATTTATAATCTCTGATACAGACAAAAGCCTCGATCCTTAATTAAAAACAAAAAATCCATTTCTTTTCTATTTCTACAAAACCAAAGAAAAAGTCATTAAAAGTGCACAATTGACAAAAAAACTTGCATTAGTCTCCTCGTATAGTATCAACACGCATACACGTATGTTACAGGATAAGAAAGTACATATAAATATATATGTATGTTTACCAAAAATATACATACTCCTACTTATATTATATTAATCCTTTTTAATATTACACAATATTCCATTATTCCAATATGATAAATATACATAAATACAATACATAAGACATGTAGGGATATCTAATCTACGTATATAAACTATTCTATATACACATATAAAAGCATACCTAAATTTATATGTAGAGTAGGATATAAATGTACATCTAAGATACAACAGATGCAAACAATTTCGAAATCTGTAAATATTTTATATCAACCAAAATGAAGTTACATTATAGAACGTGATCAAAAGAAATTCACTTCTTTATTTCACTTTATTTTCCTTTATTTTTTGTTAAATTTTCTTCTTCTTCTTCTTATTTATTTTTCATTTATCTGATTTCTTGTAGTTACATTGCGTACAACATATTGCACGTCTTCATAAAGTATGAGCGTATAGGTGTATGTTATGCATTTTATACTTTTCACACTTCAAAACAAGAAGCTTTATCATCATCTCTATACGTACGTATACATTTTATATCATACTATACGATACGCGAGAAATAGTACTTATATACTACAAATATTACTATATGTGTGCACTATTAGTAATCCAGAAATATTGTACATTATTCTGTGAAAGAAATATTACAAAAAATAGAAAAGGAATTAACTTCTTAAGACATACAAAATTTTTTCTTATGCTATCTATAGACGGTTCTATTTGGTTGCCAAACAAATTGTCGGTATATTTATGTACTGTACTTATGCATTTGATTTGAATGTCTTCCAGATTCATTCCTATTTCCTGTCCATCTATTCTTTTTATATGGGGCTAATGTCTAAAACGGAATTGGTTCTTCACTTAAGTGATTTCAAAACTTATATGCATTTTCAGTTTGATGGGGATTACGAACGACTAAGTTATTAGTAGTCAAGAACAAGCTCATTTACATGATAGAGTTTAGACTGATATAATTTTAATACAAAATCAAGTTATTTTTACCAGAAAGCTATACTCTACTATCCATTCAAAGCTGAATGAACCTTGTCAGGGTAACGAGAAGTTGGAAGTAAATAATGAATATTGAAAATTATTATTTTTTTTTGTTTACTTGACATTGGAATCGAATCCATAACTTTCGGATCAGTAGACCAGTTTCCCATTCCGTCATTCCCGATTCGTTATATTCTTTGTAAAGCTTGTTTAGTATTCGATTTTTTCTTGACACGAATATGAAAATTTGTCTGCTCTAAATGTTATACATGCACATTTACATTGTAAAATATTGGTCCAACTCGACTGGATGGTTTGTGTTTCTATAGGTTGGACAGTGTGTAGGTAACATTACATATTAATATTTACCTTTTATTGTGGAATTTTATTCGCAAACATATTGTATACTATCTATATTATTTATGTATAAGGTAAATATTACATATGTAGAAAAGGTGTATAACAACAATAATAATAGGAAGATTATGAAAAGTGCATTTGGTATGATATTTGTTGTATAATATACATTTGTTGTATTGTAAATAAAAATCATTTCCTTTGTGTTATTTTAATTTTTTAGTATTTGATTTTGAATAAAACATGTGCAAATACGAGAAGAAAAGAGTGTTTGTACTTTCTACAATGGAGACTATAAAAATTGAAAAAAGTTTAAATACATGTAAGTTTCAAGAGTGTATGAATCACACAAAAATATGTAATCGCAGTCACTTACCTACCAGATAAGTAAAAAAAAATTATTCGTTTGTTGTGTAAATTCACGAAAAATATATTGAGAGCCAGAAGAATTTTCAGTTTTCTGCAAATTTATAAAAGCAAAAGAAATATGATAGTATGACGGCAATCACAGCGTGTAATTTTTATTAGATTGTCTAAATTCGAAGAATAATGAATGAAAGAAAAATTGATTAAGGTTCGTCATAATTTGTTATTGATGAAAATTTTGTGATCCAATCGCCAATTTGTATAAGTAGATAAATGAAAATTTAAAGGAATTGACTCAAGAAGACAGATAATGTCTCAGATGTTTAGATAATTAATAAAAATTAGTCTCAAAAAATACTGTTGCAACGTCGGTCGGTCGGTCGGATGCAACGTGTACTGCAAACTAATTTAATTAGAGGTTTTATGGTAATAATTTCATTTATCCTATAGCCTTAACCAAAAGGCAAAATAATAGAAAATCACTTCAAATGAAAATCTTGCTTGATTTGACCTCCTGTACTGCATAGACCATTGAAGAAAAAGAAAACTGGAAATAAAGAGAAATGAAGTGAAATGAAGTAAGAAACTTAACGAAAGTAGATATAGCTTCTATCGTGCTCAACTCTGAATGAATAAATATGCTTCTCTGGATGTAAGAGTATATCTTTCAGAGGAAGTTAAAGCCCACCTTGAGTAGTGATGCCAAACAACAAGAAGAAGAAGAATAAGATACATCTTTCAATGTCCTAACCTTATACCAATTACTACAATGATGTCGTCTGCATATGCTGGTATTTGTGATGATTTGAGGAGGAGTTAAATGTCGTCTCTTGACATAAATGAATTCAATTAAGTAAAAGGTTGCATGAGTGCATATTTTTAATTTTGGACGTACATTAATTATTGTACCTTGTACATATGTACATACATGTGTGTACCAGAAGGTATATGTGTGCATACCTTCATATTTTTTTTTTTTTTCATTTTAAAAGTAAAATATAACAACTTGAAAAAAAATTTTTAAATAAACTAGTAAATATACTCGGATATACACGTATAGTACATACATATGTGTGAATATATTTCATATTTTATGGAGCAATTAAAAACATGAAATCTGTTAAATATTCTCGTATATCTACGTAAATGTAAAATTGTAAAACTAGGGCAGACATAATTCACATAATTAAGGAATTTAAAAAAAATAAAAAACGCATACACTTTGTTACACATTTACATACCCAAACCTATACCCAAAAAACAATGAAATTAATAAATTTTTAAAGAAAAAAAGAATTATGTTTTTTTTTTGTTATTTTAACATCCTTTTCATGAAACACATTTTTTTTTATTTTGACTTTTCTTTTAACAAAAAAAAAAAAATATTCATTTTTATTATCAGCACATAATTTTTACTAATAATTTTTTGACTGCCTTAACAAAAAGAAACCAAAAATAAAAGAAAGAATGAAAGATAGAATATCCTGGCTCATGTACACGTATATCATCGTACATACTCGTACATAAGTGAAATAAAAAAGAACTTTCATTAAAATAATAAATGATATTCCTGAATCCTGATTAGGTGAGAAGAATAAAAAAAAAAAATTGTTACGTACGAGTAAACTGGACAAAAATATTTATAAGTTACATACATTTTTTTTTTTTTTTTTGCTTAATCGTATTTCCTTTTGCTGCTCTCAGTCTTATGCCAGTTAGCCTAGATACTCGTACAAATGTAGTGGATTAGAATACAGTGATAGACGTGTAGTGGAAATACACATAAATATTCAATAGAAAAATTTTTCAAAATACTGTTTTTTATTTCAAATTTTGTTTTTTTTCATTACAAATTATGACAGAAAATATTGTGGCACACTTAACACTACTCGGATATTTTTAAGACAACCTCGGAGTGGTATTATAAATATCGTTCGAACATAACCTTGTTATTAACAGCAACAGCACAAATAAAGATAACGTAGTTGTACTGTACAATCATCTTTTCATATAATTATCACATCACAGAACCTCTTTTCCATTTTGTAATATAAAAATACAATCAGCTGACATGTTTGACACACATGTTCGACCCGAAAACGAAGTTCGAAAACAAATTTTATCTAGATTGATGAATAAGCTGAAATTGTATTCGGCTAAAATATATCCGACGGATATATCCATGTTAGTGAATACCACCGTTAAGGTCTTTATGACAAATCCAAGAAGAGAGAAATTTGATTTTCCAAATAAATATTTGGTTCGAATCTATTTAGTTTCCAATACTGTTTTCGAAATTGCTTTTTAAATTTAAAGTAAAAACTAATAAATTCGAATAAATGAATCTCGAGTATACAGTGGACAAGGACACGCAAGTCTGAGTACTTTAGTTTAATGCCTACCTCAATAGATTTCCTAATCTAAACCTTTTTGATGGCCTACCCCTACATAATAAGGAGACGAGCCATATTCTTTACCTAAATTTAACACAAGGAAAGTAGTCGAAATATATACATGTGTATATGGAAGTTTTAAATGATGATAATCAAAATATGTAACTATTCAGATCTTCTACATATCTTCATCGACAGTATACGATTTCATTGAATCGAAAAATTTCCAAAGATTTCAAAATAAATACAAAAATGTTTCCCTTATTTTCTGTGCATCCCTGTAAAGTTACCTATACGTATATAATATGTAAGTTATTCGCAAATCTATACCATCTATACACAGGATACTTTATATACACGTAACGTATAGTGTAGTACTCGTATTGTAATTAAATGCAGAGAAAAAAAGGGTACTAAATGAAGGAAGTTTGTTACATTAGATAAAATATATTATACGTATAAACTTCATTATTTTGTTGTTTTTGTGTGTGTGTGTGTGTGTGTGTAAAATATTAAATGAAAAATATTTTTATTCATTTCATAATTAATGATGTTTGTGTTCTTGAAATAAAAAAAAAATAATTATTTTTTTTTCCTTCATACTTAAATGTACACATCTATCTATATCTATTTTTCATTTTTCTTTTCCTTTTGTTTTTTTTTGGTCATAAAAGTCGAACGATTGTATGAGAGTAAGTACTATAATGAATCTTTAAATGTGCTCGTTTGTAAGTATATTTGTTACTCTATATTTGTACAATAATTTTGAATAAAATGAATAAAATTAAATGAAAACAGATATAATACCGAAATACTTGTACAAGTTAACGTATATGTGTGTATTGTGTAAGCAATATGTATGCTATATTTTATGTTGGTATGTAGGTACATTAAATTCGTATCGTTGTAAATCATTTTTTTCAGGAACTTTTATGGAAATATTTTGGAAAAAGAAAAAATTGTCATTAAAATATAAAAAATAAATTAATATGAATTGTAAATTAAATAAATTAATTTTTCTTTTTTTTTTTAAATTAGATTTTTAATCATTTTAATGCGTACCCATTAACACTTAGAAATTAATTACAGTAGGATCTTGTTGTAATTTATATAAATGACGCATGATATACAAATCAAATTAAATGACTATCGTTTTTAAGAAAAAAAAAAATTATATAAAATCATAAAAAATTCATATCGTTTTGGTATTAAAAAATTGTTTAAAAATGCCTGCCTTAAGGAAGGAATGACGTGTGGGGGAAAAGATACAACGACAAGGACCGGACGAATATTGTATACAAGCCCCACACAGTTAATAGAAAGGTGTGAACAAGCAATGTAATGCATTGCTTTAGAATAAACAGGATTATAAAGACTGAAAGTGAACATCTTCGGATAGAGAATCAAATGATGATGTGATGAATCGAGTTCTTCTGTAGTGAGAAGATATATGTTCCAGATGGTATGAGAGGGCGAGTTCTGTAGTGAGAAAATATGTTCCAGATGGTATGAGAGGACGTGTAAGGCGAAAGTGGTTTAACTATGTCAAGTATGGGTGAGTTTCAAAACGTTTAAATACCGCCCCGATGCATAATCAACAGTTTCAAAACGATAACACTTAAATCGATAACAATGTCTACAGTTTCAAAACTCATTATGAATGCATCTGATACGCATCTGTCAAGCAATCTACGCATCCAGAATTTTTATGATGCAAAATAGATTTGAATAGATTTTTTTTCTCATTAGCATTTCAATGATTTAGTTTTATATGAATTTTGTTGTGTGGGACCAAAGGTCAGTCTGTTTTAAACAAAAATTTTGTACTTTTATGATGATAAATTGAATTTTTTAATGTGTAGTGCTTACACAATATTAATGAAAAATTCCAAAAAAATGGAGAGTATTATAATTATACGAGTACTTACACTGAAGGTGTTTTTGCTCATTCGAAAATGGCTATAAAATATGTCCATCCTGATATTGTTTAATTTTATTAAAAAATTATTTCACCTTTTTTGATTTAATGTAGAGAATGAATTAATTAAATTATTTAAAATTATGTACTGCAGGAGGTATGATCCATGCATTTTTCTTGTTGTCAAAACAAAGCAACAAATTCGTTTCAAAACGTCAAAGTTGTAGAACTGCAATATCGATGCGAAGCATTAACACTGTTTTTAAAGCTTTGCATCACGACTGTTTTGATGCCGTATCACAACACATTTTTGAGGCGTTTTGAAACTCATCCTATGTATTCGAAACGGTTAAGCTAGGAAATTTCTGAACGTTCGTTCATGTTTGTTAATTCTTGCATGCTGTCCTAAAATTCGTAAATATTGATCAACGTGCTGCGTACTATTACAAATGATTTCACAAGATGTGATATAGTACCTTCTATGTAGTAGCCTTTAAAAACGTCACTATGGTGTCACCTGGTGCCAATTGCCACTAATAGAATCACCCTATATAGATGAATAGATATTCTATCTGGTGTGCATGAAATGGTTGTTTGTATTTTGTACGTTTCTTTCATTTTATTAGAGTGCAAAGATAAATCTTCTAACTATAGTCTTGTCTACATTTATAGTTATTTGAAAACAGTTTTATATACCATAAAAACTGAGTTATCTATTAGAGATTACATAATGTATATTTTATTGCAGATTCACATATACATACTTACATATGTAGTAAAGGTAGGTAGTAAAATAAAAGAAAATATTAAAAAATTAATGTGTATACATATTATGTTATACAATTATGGTAGTTGCAAGATAATGATTATTGCTTTTAAGTATGTGTGGATTAAAGGATAATAATAAAATCGTATAATACTAACTACTGGGATAATGTGTGATAATATCAAATTTTATGTCTAATATAACATCTATAGTAATACATACTCATATAAAAATTATAAATTATACGAGTGTATAGTAAATATCATTAAAAAGAATTTATTTTTTATTTTATTGATATTCAAAATGTCATAAATAATATTGTGAAAAGTAGACAAGAATCTTGAAATGTAAAGGAAGAACAAATAAATATACAAAATCTGTGTATCCTAGAACAACATAAAATTGAATATTATGGTGAAAATTTTACTATGAACTTAAAGAACAATCGATACTATTTATTTATTTATTTTTTTTTTCTCAAAATAATTTTGATTTTCAAATATTGCCTGTAGCTATACACTTTAGGTGATGGTCCATTCTGGAGTTTTGAGCCATTTGTTCCATAGCATTATACGACTGGAATCTGATCATAATACAAATAGTGTCTGCTTCTAAAATCTAAAGTATCAATCGTAGCTGTGGCTTATTAATTTACATACATAAGTAGATCTTACATTTCACGTAATCCCAAAGGACATAATCTATGATGTCATACAAGTATGTCGAAAGCGAAAATATTAGTAAATTGGCGAACGTGAAAAATTGCCGTCTCTCCATTTTTTTTTTCCTCCAAATTCCTCCATTTTTTTCATATTTTCTGTTTCAGATATTTCTATTCGTATAAATATCGCCAAAAGCAATTAACGTGTATTACTGTACTATACTGACTATGGTATCAAAATATTTGATTGATCAGAAAATCTGATAAAATAAACCAAAAGTTGATATGAAAGGATACCTACATACGCTCAAATACATGAAACCAAATAACAAATTACTACATAATAACACCAAAATGTGTCACGATATGTTTGCTCCACGTTCTTTTCACTCATATCGAAAAAAAAAACCATAGACGAAATGACATAATCTAGATCGTTTTCAATCATTAGTCAAAATGTATTCTGTTCATTCTGTTCTGGACAATTTTATTAAAAGCACATACTACATACAATTTTTAGTAATTGAGTGTCATCCAAAACCTAACCTTACTGTTGCGCTGCATATTTTAGCTCAAAGGCTATATGTTATGAATGAAATATACAATTATATCAATACTAAAAGATTGCATTTTGGAATTCAGGATGTCAAAAATATGAAAAAAATTACGTTAATATGCAAAATATTGATTGAATTTTTAGTTAACCTATACAGCTACACTTTTCTCATGTTATAATCGTTATGATTGAGTTACATAGATTTCACGTTATAAGCGCCCGTTCAATTACTATTTTTAATTTCATAGATTGAAGATACTGTCAATCCTGAGCGACTTTTAGGGAAAAATTGGCCTCATCCAATTTCTAGGAAAAATCAAGTGTGAACTGAAACGTGAAAGGAATAAACTATACTGATAATTTTTAAATTCAAAGATTACCGTCCGTCAGATAACTCAGAATCTATAATATTGTGGAATTCACAGAAAAATAATCTGACATTTAAAGAATCTAACAGTCATGTGTGTGTCTCCCAAATACAAAGAAACAAATACATAAATCTTATACTTGAGCTATGCTAAACTAAATACAGACTATTGAAAAAGCAAAGAAAAATCATATTTATTATTATTATTTTTTTCTATTTAAGATTTTATCACGACAAAAACAACAACAACAACAACAACAACAACGTTAAGTGTACATATTTGCATATAAAAAAAGGTTAAGGAAATATTTTTTTCTTTCTTTATCAAAAATATTATCATTTTCTTTCATTATTTTTTCAGCATGTTATAAAATTTAATAAGTCACGCATTCAAAAATTCTCTTTTTTTGAAATGTAAACTCCTCGTACATAATGTACATATGTATGTATGTATGAAGTATGAAGTTGTCTGCATGAAAAACTATTTTCTATCAACACGTACACATTATAAGATGATATAATCATATACACAAGAACATGAAATACAGAATACATAATTATCACAACAACAACAACAACAAAAAAAAGGATAAAAAAGGGAAAAATCAAGGAAAATGATAAAGAAAAAAAAATTGTATTATTATACACATATATAGTACATAAAATGAAGAAAGAACACAGTTCAGAGGATTTGAAAATATGAATACGAATAAGTACTCGTATATAACGAATAATAAATTTAAAAAATTCACATACATATGTATATAGTGACCAAAACTGTGAAAAATATGAAAAGGCAAAAAAAAAACAAAAACTAACAAAAACCAACAAACGTATTAGAAGATTTTATATGGAAATGAACTCAGAAATATGTACATTAAGTAAGTATATGGATGGATGTGCATTTGAAATAACTAGAAAATATATCTGGATTTCATTTTTTTTATGTTATAAATCAAAAAAATAAAGGATATATCAAAATATATATAAGTTATGTGCTCAAATAAATTGTATATACGAATACAGTGACTAACATGAAAATGTTTTATTCTTTTTCTAGGGTGTGTGGTTTACAAATCGAAATCAAAGCACTTTTCGATGATATTATTCTACACTAAAGGGGGGCCCATAAACATACGATATACCTGACGACTATGGTCGACAGACAAGCTGAAGTCAGTTGTAGATAAAGTCGTCAGACTCAGACTGATTGACTGCTGGAACAGAATGCTGCAGCTGAGTCTGAAGCTGAGGCTGTAGCACGAGCTGTCAGAATTCAAAAACAATGAAAATGAATGTGCAGGAATAGAATGTGTCGCTGCGGCTGAAGTAGCCTCTGAGGCTGCTGCTAAGTTTCGATGAATTTCGAATTTTACGCGCGTAAAAAAGTTTTGACAGTTGAACTACAATAAAAAACATACAGTATACGTATAAATGATGAAAAATAATTTGAAACAAGATAAATCCCAAAAATTGCAGACAACAAGACAAAAAAGCATTTTTTTTTCTTATTTTTAATTATATTAAACACTTTTTTATTATTTAATCATGAATAATTCAATTTAATTTAACTTAAATTCGTAAAGTAAAGTCAGCTGCAACTACACGTACACCATTCTGTTTATTATAATCTCATACAGCGCCGCATCGCATACTTCATACCACACTTCACGCTTCAGCTTCAGACTCACCAGCAAAATCTGTTCCAGCAGTGAAAGACAATTCGAAAGTCGGACGATTGGTCGTAACAAAATCAAAAAATTTTTCGAGAAGTGACTTAAAGTTCAACAACTAAGTTAGCTGTGTGTATAGTCAAGTTGTATACGATCAAATCTCTTCCGACATTATTTTAAATTTTGATCTTATGATGCACGAAAGAGACTATTTTATAAAGAAAATAACGTAGCGGAAAAAAAAAAGTTCTAACCTGATCTGACACATACAAACAGATGTGATTAACGACAATGATGTGAACTCCAAAAAATATTCTCATCCAAATGAAATGTCTGTGATATAAAATCGAAACGCTGGGTGTAATGTCTGTGTAGAGAAATTATTTCAACTTGTCAGTCAACCAGTCGTCAAATAAATCGTATGTTAATGGGCGCCTTAACACACATATGGTGTCGATATGAAATAATAATTTATGGAAAATTGTTTATATGTATAATTTTAATTATCGCAAATAAATTAAATTTTCATGAAATATGTATGTGCATATAAGTAATGTAAAATAAAATTATTGGCGTATAAGGATTTATTTTTTCGCATACACATACACATTTTTTAATTCAAAAATAAAACCAATATTCAATTTAGTATACGTATGTATGTGTAAGAATTAATCAGCAATTATAAGGTGATTTATTATTTTTAATTCTAGAAAATCATAAGAAATGTGTACAAGAACATATGCTTTATATACTTACAATACATAAGTATATGTACATATGTACGTTTAATATCGGAAATTCAATTCTTTGTCATTTTACTTTTTATTTTATTTTATTTTTCCAAAACTCACTGTATATACAATATATTGACTTTTAATTACAGCATAAATTATTGTTGAAAATCTAAATCAAATTTCTATAATGATTTTAAATTATTTTTTATAGCGGTATAACATCTACATAGTTACATACTGGTGGCACAGCTCGTACCTCATATTTACTCATATTTACAATGTTATAAATTTTAATTACGACTATACATAAATATAATTTGATTTATTGTCATTTCACACCCAAATCAATACAACGAATGATTGACAGTTGAGTTGAGTATATGTGTGCCATTAATTAGACTAAAATTACAATATATTATGAATAAGAGTATTTTAAAAAGACATTTCAATAGAAAAATAACAAAATATTTTTATTGTAGGTTAAGTGGTTTACTTTTATCATTATATAAAGTTCCCCAAATTTCCCCAAGTTAGGGAAGGCACTTTTTTTTAGCTAGACCATGAGGGAAGTGCGAAAGTAATAAATCTAAATTTAGTGTTAGAATTTGGAGATGAATAAAGAAGGCACAGGGAGACCAACCATCCTTCTTTACATTTCAATGACGACATATTGGTACCACAATCTTTCATTCTCATATACAAAACCTCTCACATCAAGTATAATCATTACAAAAATGCTTTCAACCAAAGTAAATATAGGTTAGGTATATATACACTTTGCTTTCAACATTATTTAAGGCGTAGTCACGATAAGCCCGTTCCGTTCCGACATGTTTCAAAACATACCTGTTATAATAAAACGGAACCGTATAATAGTAAATTTGAAAGCTAATATTGAAAATTTATATGGAAAGGAAACAGGTTATGTTGTCCATATAAAAAGTGGTTCCGTCAATCGCATATAAATAACATGGAAATGTTAAATATCCAACTTTTTTCTTTTTACGGAACGGAACGGAACGGGCTTATCGTGACTACGCTCTTATTTTGTGATGTTTCCGTCAAAATCAATTCAAAATTTACTTATTTTAAAACATGATAAAAAAGAGTGATGAGTATGAGTTTACAATACCAATACCATTCGACCGACAGTGTATAATTTAATCATGAATTTTCATCATTTCATATTTATGAATGTAAATATTATACCGAAAATTGATTTGATAAAAGTTTATATAAAAATTGATTTCATGATTTTTTTTCCACAATACACAGAATATGAAATATGTATATTACCGCACACTATGTATGTGTGTGTATACAGCAACAGCTACCTACATAATATTTCAAGAATTTGAATATTTTTTTGTGAAATTTATTCTATAAAATATTCAAATTTTCGTTATGCACAAATATTGTACTGCGTAACGTAAGGGTAAGGATAAAGTCATGTATACCTATTATATACTTGCTGTATTACATGTAACTCGTTTATACTAAAAATTCATGAATATAAATAATTGTTACAAAAAGGATGTACATATACTTTTATAATACTCGTAGATTCTTGCACAAAAAACAAGGTAGAAAAATAAATAAAAACAATAAAATAATACAAAAAAAAATATATATATATATAAATATATTATAAGGAAAATTAAGAGAAAAACTACAACAGTATTAAATATAAATTTTAAAATTCTATTATTTCTATTGCCATCATGATGCTGTATACGAGCAACGAGTAAGAATAATGTAAAAATATATAAATAGTAATGCAGCAACAAATTTCTTAAATGTATAAAGATTTTTATTTATTATGTATTATGATTTTGTTGTGTATTTTTTTATATTGTTTTTATTTTTGTGTAAAATTCTACATATACATACAGGAGAAATGTACGTGTATATGATAGGAAAAGTGTAGGGTGAAGTAATTGCAATCCGTAAATTATAAGAAGCAAAATTATACTGCAAAAGCATTTTATTAACTAATGATCGGCCATTATGTATTTAAGTATGTAAATGACATAAACTTAAGTCACACAGTGCAGTAAAACAGCAACAAAAGCAACAACAACAAAAAATGTCTACTCAATTTACATGTTGTGTCAGAAAATGAAACCCTACCAGAATGTTGCCTAAAATGTTGTCGCTATTTAGATTGTACCTGCAATAAGTATCGAATTAGAGTAACTTTGTCGCCATCATATCAGAGCAATTTTGTTGAAATGTCATTTCATCCGCAAGTAATAGCAAGTAATAATATACCTTTCATTTAAAGTGAATTAATTTGGAGTATAAAATTTTTAATTGCCCGCCATTGAAATAATCAAGAATTTTCGAAATATTTCAATAAAATGTTTATGCTTTTTTGGAACGAGAAATGAAAATGAGACACTAGTATCCATCTTGATCATTTGAGGAAGAATTGGATCATTTTACCCTAATTTAAAAAACAACAGACAAAATACTAGAACCAAGAACCTAGAACGATATTATCTTCTTGTTCTCTTACTCTTCTATATATGTACATAAAATAATAAAAGACGAAAATTAGAATAGAACAACGAATAAAAACATAAAAATTAAAATTTACTTTATAACATAAATCATATACATTCATACACAGAATTTTATAAGTAACGAATTTTTTTTTTTTTTTCATATTTTCGAATTTGTATAACATTTCACTATTTTTTACTCATACAGATGTACTACTACACTACAAGAGTGTGCGAATGCATGCATATTTTAACCTTGAACTATGAAAAATTTGTGCATGCAAAAATATTGAATAAGAAAAATAAAAAACAAAACACAATTTAGAACGGAAAGAAAAATTTATATTTCATAATTTAAATTTATGCTGAAGAAAAGTGTAGTTTTATATAACACACATTGCAGGAGCATCAGCATATACCAGCATTCTATAAAACGTTCTTGTATATTTATGATTAAATTTTTAGGCTTGAAATTATTTATGTGCTCATAATAGACGCACAATATACTCGTACATTTTGTTATTCAGATTTTAGGCTTTTTAATAAATTGAAGATACAGCACACATGCATATAAACATAAGAAGAGTTTATAGAACATTTTTTTTTTTTAAAATACGAACTTGTGAATGCAGTCCGTAAATTAATATTCCAACACAATTAGGAATTTCAAGGATTTAAGAAATATCGCAATGGTTCGATGGTATGGTACTTATCGTATACGTTTTCTTGTGTTCTGATGTAATAATTATTTTCAGTTTCTTCTTATATGATGCCTGAAGTTATTGTCTTAAGCCTAAGGTTATGGATCAATGTTTGTAAATACATGATAAAATTTATTACATAGGCGCAAAGTATTCATATTAGAGAAAGTATACAAAATGAAGTAAACATTATCTTTGCTATAGTAAACAGAAATTTTGAATTTACAGAAAATCTTTTATTTACAACTCACAGGTACAAAAATTTGCTAAGAAATATGAAAAAATTATATAGATGACTAATAGTATCAGTTAGTTGCTAATGATCTCACTCACTAGTCACTACCTACTACTATTGCTTACTCTCTTTCTATACCAATACGACTTTTTCTCGTTCCCCAATACTTCATTTTTCTTATGAATAAAAGCACGAGTATATGGTAGGCGAGGTACTCGTACTAGTGTAGTATACTAGAAATAGAGACTAGTCAGATGCCAATAACCCCACTGTTACTCCAGTTACTATGCAACTGATATGTGAATGTGAATGAAAGAATAAAAGTACGAATACGAATGAGTATACGATGGTGCTAGCAGTGTGGTGTACCGGACATTCACTCACTATAAGTACTGCTATTACTTACTACACGACTTTTTCTCATCTTTCATTACTTCGATTTTCCCTTTTCCTATGAATAAAAGCACGAGAATCGAGTACGAGCATTCGGTATGCGAGTATAGTAGTATGTATAGTGTACTAGTCAGATGCAGATGCCAATGAACTCACTTTTACTCAAGTTACTAAACAACTCATGTGTGAATAGATTACTATCAATTTAAAGCTGAGCAATAAATACTAGTATTTATTTCTCTATGGTAAAACTAGTGCAGCTTAAAGGAGAATAGTTAGTTTAGTTTCCACTAAACAGAGGCTATAGAGTAAAGTATGGGCACGGGTAAAGAAATTACATTAATTTGAATTTGTGATAAAATCAAATCCTTTTAAGGATTTGTTTCATTATTATTTTTTTTTAGAAATATATACGAGTATTTAAAGAAAACTGCATAAAATCAAATACTTATGTAAATGAAATAGTTACACAATATTTTTTGAAAGAAAAATAAAATAAAATAAAACCTTGAAATAATAAATCATCCGCTAAAAATGCATAGATTAACATTACATAACATTTTTCTTTCTGTTTTTTTTTTTTTTTCAAACAACAACAAAATAATTTATGTTAATAAATAAAAAAAATCTAAAGTAAATATTTTTATAGGAAAAAAGATATGAATGAAATTTATTTTCTTCTTCGTTATAGAGTGATATATCATCGGATCATATCATAATAAAATTGCATAGTAGTCACATACACAATGTTGAAGATATACGAGTAGTTAAAGTAAATCGTTTCAGGGTTTTATATACGCATTTAAAAATTTTTATTACACACATACTCGTACATATACGAATATTATGTACAAATATTATTTATGTATATTATGTAATATTGCATATCACATTCATACAGGGTATTTTCTATTCCCGTACACCAAACTATTGGTTCTTCTATGAAATACTGATGGAAAATATACATAATTGAAAAAATGCATCAGATTGGTTGGAATTTCAGTATCATTGGTTCAGAGATAGGACGCTGATCTACTGATCACGAAATCTCAGTGTCAAGTAAAAGTAAAAAAAATAATTTTCATTGCTTTTATTTTCATTTTGCGTCACCATAACCTCAAAGTTCGCACTCAATTTTGAATAATACCAGGACCGCAGTTTACTGTGAAGAATAGCTTAAAAATACTGTTTCGAATCGAATTATTGCTGACAAAAAGTAACGATTATTGGAAACATCCTGTATATGATGTAAATATATAGAGAGAAACACATATGTATGTATTTTTGTTTTTATATGTGAGCAATATAACTGACAAATTTTGTATAAAAATGATCAAAATGTACAAAGGCATTGATCAAGGAATACTCGCTTTTGAGTGTATCATATACATATACGATTATAAGTATTATGATTATTATGATGATAATGAAGATGACGATGAGATAACTATAAACAAAAATAAACAAATTGACGGTATTAAATGTTTACAAACATTTCTCGGTCATATTATATAGTATGTTTGTATAATTGTAAATATATACATATGTATGTACTTGTACATATATGTCGGTCGTGTTTGTTTAAATTTGAAAAATATGTAATGACATGCGGTGACATAATGTAGTCAGAAAACTATAAAATTAAATTGGTTTAGTATAGTAATTTTCATTTTCCAATATTATACTTCAATATATACTCATATATGTACATATCATATTATGTATAATATATCTACAAATTTAAAAGCATATACATATAAAAGAAATGAGAAAAAAAATTTTTATACTACAAGTATAGCATTTATTTGATATTTTTGCGGGTTTTAGTATTATGATAATATTAAATTTCCTTCTGCATTTATATTCTCGTATGTACATACTAATATACGTAAGAGTATAAAAGACAAAAACAAAATATAGAATAAATAAAATGAAACTTTGTCATGGAATTAATAGTATAGCCAAATTTTTTTTGTACGATTGTTTGCGTACACAAATACAAATATATTGCAAATAAATATTTTGAAAGGATAATTTCAATTTTACGATTTTTTAAAAATATATTGCATCCATTTAAAAATATCACATTGTATCAGCAGAAGGCAATAATAAAGTATGCAGCAAATGTATAGGAAATGATGTGTGGAAAAAAATTTATAGTCTTTTTTTTTTATCATAAATTGATACGAGATCAGGATATTGAGAATCTATATGTATTTAATCATAGTCAAGTAAACATATTCTAAGAAAAATTATAAGAAGTGGAAGAATCTAACATTTTAATATTTTTCTCAAAAATAAGAATACGAGTGAGTATACGGTATGCGTTCGATAAGAAAAGAACCCTATCACTCATCGGTAGAGACTGACGAGAGATCGCTAGAATCATGTCGATTCTAACAGGTCACTGGCCTGCGGAAGAACACGCAGCCAGATTGAGTCTACCGTACAACACGCACTGCAGAAGCTGCAAGGACAATTCAGAGAAAGAAACTCTGTTACATTATCTTTGCAGGTGTCCAGCATTAGCTAAAACTAGACTAAGGGCTTTTGGTAAGCCTTTCCTCGAAGAACCCACGGAGGTGGCCAGTCTAACAGTAGGCAGTTTGGCCTATTACCTGAACAAGACGAAATGGCTATATCCTAGAGAAAACAACTAACACCTACGAGTCTGTGGTAACAAAACGGTACACAAAGTGCTAATTGAGTATGTTTCTAATGGACTGGAAACGGACTGCCACTGTAGCCAACCAACCATACGGTATGCGATAGACTATCCAATAGTCTCACTCACTAACCCACTCATACTGCTTACTCTCTATACGACTTTTTCTCGTGCCTCAATATTTCATTTTTCTCATGAATGAAGAAAGCACGAGTATCGAGTTCGAGTACGAGTACAGAAACACGGTAGGCGAGGTGATCATCTCGTAATGTACTATAGACACCAGCCACATGCTAATGAATCCGCTGTTACTCTAGTGTCTAGTTAATATACAACTCATGCATGAATGGACTACTATATCAAACTAAAGCTGAGCAATAAATACTAGTATTTATTTTTCTATGGCAATATATTCTCTCTAGTGTAAAAGAGCGTAAAAGGGACTAGTGTTATTTAATTGCCACTGATCTTACTTATAACACACTGCTACTACTACATACTTACTGCTTTACAGTGAATATATTAACAGAGGCAATAAAGTCGAGTACAGGTAAAGATATTACATTAATTTGAGTTTGTGATGAATTCAAATTCTGGGAATAATTACTGGAAATCTGAGAAGCCTTGAAACAAGACCAATAAATTATTTTGGCACATTAATTTATAGAGATATTGATCATGGAAAAAGCCACAGTAATACATTTTATTTTTTTTCAGCCTTGAGCAGGATGAATGAATACAGAAAAACTTATTTATTTATTTTTGTTTTTTAAAAATCCTTTTCTTCCGTTCCAATATGTACAGTCTACAATACACATAATACCTATTGTAAAATTGTATAAATAATATTATCATTTCTTATGTAAAAATTATATGCAATTCTTTATTATTTTTGTTGCAATTTCATTTAAATATTTTCTATACGCAAATAACGCAAATACATACTAAGTATATACATATACTTTATATTCATCGTAAGATAAGAAAATGAGAAAATAAATCAACACAACTAAAAGTTAAAGTACATATAAGTAAAAAAGCTGAATATTAAAATATTTGGTTTATTTAATTTGGCATTTAAATAATTTTTCATTATTACGTTTTTTTTTGCTTTTTTGGATTTTTTGGATTTTTTCAATAAAAATTTATATTTTTTTAAAGAAGAAGAAGAAGAGGAAGAAGAAAAAAATGAAACTTTGTTTTCAGTTTTTCATTTTATATCATATATGCCAATAAACATAAAGTACATATTGACATACATGTGTATACACATATTATTTATACTTATACTTATATGTGCATGGATGTACATGTGTGTGTGTGTGTATGTATGTATGTATGTAAGTACACGAATATATACTCCTTTTTGTACATATGCATGTATGTATATAAGTATGTAGTGTATATCAATTCCAGTTGTAAAAAATATATCAAATTAAATTAAATTGATTTTCCCTCCAGCTATATTATGTAGATAAAGATATATATGCATTTCCCTTGCCCCACATATGTATATGCATATGAGAGTACAGTAAATATATGTAAGTATAAAAATTCGGGACTTGGAAACATTTTTAAAGCACAAACAATAAAAGTTGTATAAGGATGAAAATACTTACATATAATAAAATGTTTAATTCTCGTGTATATGTATGTAAATACTTAGTCGAGTTTAAGTATATACAGTGACTCAATATAAATTGTTTGTGTAAACTAAGATTTTTTTTTGGGTATTCAATAAATTTCAAATATGATTAGGTGCGTATATGAATCTTTATGAGTACATATAATGAACTGATTCTAGACATGCGTACCCACTTGGATCGCATACCTCTGTCTTTCAAGCGGAGATATATGCTATTCTTAAAGTAGCTCATTGGACAATTGAAAGAGGATGGAAGGGCAGCTCCATTTGTATTTATAGCGGTAGTCAAGCTGCGCTGAAAGCATTGAACACCCCAATCGTCTCCTCCAAAATTGTTCTCGAATGCAGATCTAGGTTGCCAAGACATAATTCCGTGAATCTCATTTGGATACCAGGACATCAGAGCTTTGAAGGCAATGAGGCAGCCAATAGCATTGCTAAAGAAGGCGCCGAAACGCGTTTCATATGCCCTGAACCAGTAATTGGTGTGCCCACGACGGTGGTGAAAAATGCTGTAGATGCACTCACAGGTAATCTGCATGAGAGTCTATGGCAAAATCTCCCAAAGTGCAGGCAAACCAAGCGCTTTATCAAAAAGCCAAACCGG
Source organism: Villa cingulata (assembly GCA_951394055.1). NCBI lineage: Eukaryota > Metazoa > Arthropoda > Insecta > Diptera > Bombyliidae > Villa > Villa cingulata. The sequence goes on from OX596022.1 coordinate 37,692,311, forward strand.
GCCCTAGCGGCTTTCCTACTCAAACAGGGAAGGAAGGACTGCAGAGCTATGGTCAATGCTCTTACAGGGCATAACTCGTGTGGAAAGCATCTCGCTAACATAGGAGTCATCAGTGATGCACTGTGTGTGCTTCTTGCGGAGAGGAGGAGGATACCACGGAACACTTCTTGTGTGAGTGCTTGGCCTTCTCCTCTATTGGAATGCGCATTTTCGGCACTGATGCCATTAGACCCGAACAAATTGGGCCTGAAAGCAACGAAGAAGTTTGACTAGACGGGGGATTCGAGTACAATGGACAGCGTTATGTCTGAGTGCTCTGGTTTCATACCTCCCTCCTAACAAACAACAACAACAACATAATGAAGTTCTCAAAAGTAATGTAAAAATAAATGTAAGTCATAATCAAATATTTGAACATGTCTCCGTTATAATAATTTATTCTAATTTTTATTTAATTTTTGGGGTAGTTTTTTTTGAGTCACAGTGTATAACATTAAGTATATAGTACAAAATATATACATATACATATATACTCGTATTATTGTGAAAGGCATCTTTTCTCTATACACATTTATAATTATTTACCATTACCATTGCTAAAATAATAAAAATTTATATAAATTGAAATAAATTTATATTAGTACGTATATATACGCACATTAAATGCATATGGATATTCAAATCAACTGATGCACAATGTAAGCACAAAAAAAAACCAATTGCATGAAAAAGTTACAAAAAATAATGTTAGCAAGTGAAGAGAAAGGAATTTTTGATACTCAATACCCAATACCCATATCCATATATGTAAATGTACGAGTTTACTATATGTATAAATATTACAATATGAAATTTTTTTTTTTGTTTGATGAAGGATATATCAATGAATATTAATCCCTACTCTATACAATTGTTTGTTTGTATGTTTCTGTAAAAACTTTTTATATTTACTCTTACATACAAACATATGTAAGTCTAAGTATGTATATCGTTTCGTGCCACTCTTTTTATGCTTTAACAACTTCAACATAAAATGAAACATACAAATGATTGAAAAGAAAAAAAAATTGCATTGCACAAATACTCGTATATGTACAAGCAAGAAAAAACAAAAAAAAAATCAAAAATCAAAAAAATAAAATAATTTCGGTAATATTTTATGTAAAAATTTACAAATAAGGATATGTGTAGAAAGTTTTTCATTTCTTAAAGGATTTTTCTACATATATTATATCTTAAATACTTATCAGGATGCATATAAATATACATATGTATATGTATGTATATGTGCAATATTATTGTACAGATATTTTTTTGCTTAAAACATTAACGAAACGAAATAATATACATAACATCGCATTTATAAGCTTTTTAAGAGAGCATAAATATCATCGTGCATATACGCATACGAATACGAGTACACGTATATTCACCACCATTCATATGACACAGATTCATCATATCTACATATACTCGTACTTACGACTATATATACGAATCGTGTATACGTACATGTATGACATTGAAAAATTTTTTCATAAAAACTTTTATCTGTGGTGATATACATACTCGTAAATATACCACACATGTACATAAACAGTGCTTTGGAAAATAATAGGAACCATTCGAATCTTTTTCTTCTATAACAATCTCCTTCGATCCTGTCATTTATACATGAAACATCAAAACCAAAAAATTGTCGATTCTTAACCTTTACACACTCCTTCCATGTCCAACTCCACGCTCCACCCATACCAACTGGCAATCTAACATCTAACATGATGCACCCAACCTCCTTACATTTCCATAACACTTCTCACCTTCGTTCAAACATCAAACCTATGGTTACCATAATACACAACTTCAAATAGAATACCAAAACTTGGACATTTGGACTTGGACCTCTCCTCTCTTCTCTGTCCACAGAAATATTAAAAAAACGTTAACATTTTTGACCATCAATAATGATTTATCACACTAACCTTTACCTTCTGACAAAATTTCATCCAAATCGAAAGTGAAGTTCGTGACTCACAATAATTCTTCTTCATTTAAATAAATTCGATCGTTTGTTATTGTTTTTTACATGGCACTGTTTTATATATGTACATATTATGTACAAGTATGGATACCCGTATATGCGAACACAAGAATAACAAATGTATGATAGATGAGAATTTTGAAATATTTTCAAACAAAAAAAAATAAAATAAAAATGATACGATATAATTTTGCTTTTAAAAAAGAAGGAACAAGAAATAAAAAAATGTTAACAAGACACAGAAAATTTGAAGAAACTTTAAAATACGTAAATTTAATATTGAAAAATTTTAGATTTTTTGAAAAGAAAAATGAAAGAAATAAAAATAAATAGAAAAAAACTTTAACTGAAACATGAAAATAAATTTTAAAAAAATTATAAAAACTATTACAATTTGCGGTTATACTATTGACAGACTGCAGAGATAAACCATGGTTATCTCAGTTTTCTGATTTATCTTTGTGATAACCGACTTTTAGAACTCGGTTAAGTTAACCGAGTTTCTAGAAATCAGTTATCTTGTTAACCAAGTTGGAACTCAGTTATCTTTGACGTTTGTGTTATTTTTTTTATTTATATTATATTTAAACAAACTGTCAAACCAAATTTCAGCTAACATGCTGACCAGATGAAAAAGAATTAGTGTTTGAATTTACATATCTCGGTAGGTGACGTATGAATATATAAACTAGTTCACCTCAATTTAAATGTGTCACCCATACCAGGTTATCGATAAACCATTTGAGATAACCATAGTTTATCTCTACAGTGTGTCAATAGTTTTACAGTAATATAAAAATTCAGTTTTGCTATAAAACTATAAAAATGTTATTTAAGTGATTCAAATGTACAAATATATACGAGTAGTTTGAGAATTTTTGGCGAAATTTGTTTTTTAATAATTTTTCATCGTTATTATAAAATCAAAAAATCTTTTACAAGTTTATACGAATATTTTGTGATGCCTTCAAGATAATTGTAATGATTGTATAACAGACAGAAAAAGTATCCTTCACTAGTAGGTAATCTCTATTATAAATTCCATTTCGATCTTAAAATTTCAATTTAATTAAAAAAAAAAAAAAATGTCTCTCTTTTTTGTATGTGTTTGGGGATTGTAGACACAAAATACTGTATGGAATTTGAGCCACAAAAATCACTGAAATTTTTGACATTTGATTATCGTTTGAAATGTTTTTCAAATTTACTATTTTTGTACTGTCGGGAGTAGGGGTTGAGGTTTGTGTTTTTTGCACAATTCACAATTTTCTTTTTTCGATTCAATTTCAGAATAATGTACGACATATGCAAAAATGGTGTGGGTGGTTATCTATCGACCATCAGACTCATATTTGTTTTAAGGATTATGATTTGATTTAGAAAATTTGATTATGAGAAGATTTTCTAGAAAATTTAGAAAATTTTCTCTTAAAAATTTATTTCGTCTCTATATATTTACCCAAGCAATACCAAATGTGTACCATTGGAATGATATCTATACATACTTAGCGTCGCATTATCATTTAATGTTTATTTGAAAACTTTGGAAATAATATTTACATATAAACTTGACGAGGATATATTGTATATCCAGTTCACACCATTGATACTTTATTCTATATTCTATATAGAATTAATCGTTTATTGAATTGAAAATCAAAATAATATTACACACACACTCAAACGCTTGCTATATGGTATATTCTCTTATATGAATGTCAGTAGCAATTGATTGAATTTCTTATGAAAATATGATAAAATTTTAAATGTCAATAAAAACGATTATTTTTTGAAAATTGAAAATTTTTAAACAGTTTCACAATATCCATATAATAATTTGATTTTAATATATAGATATACCCTCTAACTCTATACATATACTTACTCTTCTTTTTTGCAACATTAGGTATATAATCATTTAACGAATTTGATTTCTTATAATAATCCTTATATAATTTTATAAGTAAATCTTTTCAAGTGAGTGAATCACAAAGATTTCTCATACTTAATTATAATTTTATGAAAATTTTCTTAGAATGAATATTAATATTTATAGAAAAAAATACAATTTCTATATTTAACTATGTATAATGTACAAACATACGAGAGGACAGAGAAGTGGGTGTGGGAGTATCTACAAGAGTATACTCGTTGTATATGTAATCAAATTTTGATGCATGTAGATACTATGAACATAAATTTGGTGTAGGTATTAAAATCATTTTCATCATCATCATCATCAGCAGTATCCTTATATGAAACTGAATATGTACTTTGTATACGATGTACGAGTATTATCAAATCATATTTCATGATTTTTACAAAACTTTTTACACATCTTTTTAACTTAAAAATATCTGTTTCATTTTGATAATGTCACAATAACAAAACAAAAAAAAACAAATCGAAAGTCTAAGTAAAGACAAAGATGAATATGAACATTTTCAAAATTTTTCAAAAGAAAAAAATTAAATAAAAGTTTCAAAGTATATATTACGTCTATACATAATACACATTTGTACACATTCGTATAGTTAAGGTAAATTCACTAATTGGTGAATATGAAACATTTGTTTGAAATCCAATTTCCAAAAATTATCTTCATAATCTTCTTATTCAATTCACCATTTTGCGTATATATCTTCACTCTTTTTGATCGAGTAAAAAACGATTTCCTCGGAACGACTTTTCGAGACACGAGACAGACCTAAAGCTAGACCCTAAATAGACTTGACGGGTCGAAAGAAATTAAACGAACGTAAATACTCGTTCCGTCAGTTTAAAAATTTGCCCTAAATAGAAACGATTCGAAACGAGTAAAATTGTGTATGAGTATTGAGTAGAAACGAGTAGAAACCATAAAATGTACGACAGCTACGGCACTATCCATTTCGTCTCGTTTCGTCTATTTGACATTTAAACTTATCGAAATTGAACAAATGTATAAGAATACATTCATTTAGGATAGTTCTATGTACCCTATGTACCACAGTACTATCGTATAAATATCGTTTTGTTTCATTCCGTTCCGAAAAGTTAACGAAATTCACTCAAGTCTGAAGTTGTAACTATATTGTTATTGGCTTGTGTGAATTGAGTAAGCATCTGCATAATGTGAAAGTAAGGTTATAGTTAATTTAATAGTTACATGAACATGATAGTTGTTACTAGTTAAAGTTACACATACAAAGCATAAAATTTAGATAGAGTTACACGTAAAGGAAATTTTTACAAATTTTTTACATTAACTATACAAAATGCGATATTTCATATAAACTTCATATGGAATTGGTTATGTTTAAATAATACATGTACATACGAGTATGTACATATTTCACTCAAGCCATACTCAATTTTGTGTGGTCGGTAGGGTAGGCACACTCACTGAAGTCAACAAAAATTCAAAATGTTTCGTTAAATTCAATGAAGCTGAATTGAGTCAAATATAGTTACACTGATTTAAAACAATGTAATCTGACTTCTGTCTTGAGTTAGCTGAAGTCAGGCAAATAGAGTGGTTGTTTGTTGGTCGCAGTTAAATTTTTTATATTTCGTTTTCATATTAGAAATATGCTACAAAACAAATGATGATATACGAAGCCAGGATAAATTTTTGTGTTAGCATATCGCCATGCAAAAAATTTATAAAAAATTACATATGTATGTACATATATTATTCTTTCAAATTACGGAAAAAAGTGTTGTACAAGTTTAATTGTCAATTTGATGATCCACCGCTTGGGGATAGAACGGATCACTGACTAATTTAGCCTATCCACAATTAATAGGTACTGTGTACTACAGAAAAGGTCTACACTCTACACCCATATTCGTATACTGTACGCACCTAAATGTAAATACATAATTGGCAAATTCATTCATTCATTTCGAGATTTGGCGTAGATATAAATTGTAAAGATGATGATAAACATAAACATGAAACATAAAACATTATTATTCCTTGCTCAAAAATGAAATGATTCAAATACAAAACAAATAAATTTTATTTCTTTCTACACACATTTTTTTTTCTCCTCTTCATCTTCTTTTTCTTATTTTGTTTAATATCCTGATTATCGTATATAAAATCATTAAATTCTAATTCCTAATCTTGTCGTCTTTAAAAGGCAAATAATAAAACATCAACTAATCGCATTCTCATCATAATCGTAAACTCAGTCATATTAGAAAATTTTCAAAGTACATGTACATATAAATACTACAACTACAATATTCTCTTCATTATCTATGTATGTAATGCAAAAAGGAAAAATATTTTGATAAAACATAAAACTTGGCTAAACTCTTCTTCTAAAAAATTCATGGATAATTCTTGTTTGTTTTATTTTTCACATTTTTTTTTATTTTTGTCATAGTAAAATATGTATTCGAGTGTACAAAGTGTATAATAAATGTATTTAGTTAAAGAATTTAATTGATAATAATAGGATTTAAAGGATAAAATTCTGTTATCTGTTATTCTTTTAACCATAGGAGAAAATAATTTTTATAAATATATGACGAATGAGAAAGGTTGTGGGAAGTTCTGTTCTAAGTCAATACGGAGGAAGGTTTGGTGACTCATTTTTAATAATTTTTAAGTGAAAGTATGAGTTGTAAACGCAAAAGGGAAGAGGTAAAAAAAAATTGACTATACCCCTATACCACTTTTGACATCATAATTTTTACAGAAATGATTCACATTTTCTATGGAAGATAAATTGAATTTGAATCTAGTGGAAAGGATTTCCATATGGAAATTTAGAAAAGAAAATAAATGAATGAGAAAACGAATGAGTATAATAAGGTAATTTTTATTTGAAACAAAAAAAAAAAAAAAACAAAAACAAGGCTAGAAAGGTTCCTTCTCACACTTCCCTCATTTGGGAATATTACAAATTGAGTAATAAAAAAAAATGTCATTTTATTACAAAGTTTGCATAAATACACGCATATGCTTCTAAAATATTCGTTATCCACCGCCATAAATACATTACTTTTCTTTTATCCTTAAACTTTTATTTACTATATATCATGAAATTATATGAAAACTTCTTAAAGTTTCTTCATACTTACACTATACATATCCTCCCGCATATGCATACATACCCATAACCCTTGTGAACATAATAACACATGTGTACATTATCTACAAACAGTATACTGCTTGTGCATATCCTACATATAACGTATGAATATGAATGCATATGTAAGTATGAAAGATTATGAACATATAATTTTATTTAAAATCAGCAAAATTAATGTGTTCATAAGCCGTTAATGATGAAACATAAATTATTACATAGTTCATTAGTTACTTAAAAAGTTTATTTTCTAAAAAAAAAAAATATATTTTCTTTTTGTTGTTGCTATTTTTGGCTTTCGTATTATTTTTTTTTAAGAGAAAATTTTAATATTGTTTTGTTTTTGTAATATTTTTCATAAAATAATTACTGTATACCATTCAGTATATATGTACATAGTACATACATATGAGTACATCACCCCAATTTATTTAAGGATAATACATATAATGTCATTTTAAACTCATTATATATATTATCATATAATACACATACTTATGTATGTAAGTATAAAGTATCACATGTATATAGTGACCATATTACATAAGAGCAATAATAAGGTTTCATAAAATGACTTTAATCCACCACCTTCCTCTCTTTCATTTTTAGCAATTCTGTTATTACAATATACGGTGATTCGATGAGACAAACATTTTTCAGATTATAAAAATTATAAGAAAAATCACAAAAAAAATTCAATATGAACTTCTGACAACAACAAGGATATAACGTATGTATTACATTTAAGGATTGGCAAAAAGCACACACGGATAGAAACAAACATCTAAGGCTACGGTGCAAACTAAGTTTGGATTTGAAGTAGCTCAAGTTAAATGAACAAGAAATTGCTTAAGCTAAATTACACCCAAATTCAATTTTGGTAAGTTACGAGCATTTAGTCATATTTTACTCAAGTCTCTGAAGATCGGTATGATTGAAAACATTCGAACTGAAAGGTAATGAAAATTAAAATAGACACAACACTGTTCTATTCTTATCATTTAAAGCAAAATTTATATAGTTATAGGGCATAAGTCTTTGCGCCTTTGTGACTGATCAGCTGATGATGCCTAAATAAATACAAACTGCACGAATAGCTAAACACAAACGGTCTTGAGAGATGATAATGTCAATGATTCCACATGCCCTGTGAAGAGCATCGTTAAGTATGTAATCTTACTCTTTTTTCAGATGTTATTAGGCATCGATGATATCAGCTTGCCTCCCCGCTACAATCCATGTTAGGAGGACATTTTCAATATTTTATACGTAACAATATCACCATGTACTTATGTACTAGATGCACGAGTACATTACATACTATGTGTTTATTCACCTTTTTGTCTTTTTGTAATATTTTTCTTGTAACATCTACGAGTATACATCGATATAGTGAAGTGACTATAGATGCATATAAAGTAGGTTGCATGTATGCATATAATGTGTCCATGTGTTTTTGTATGTATAATCCAAATAATGTGAACAGCGATAGTTACAATTTTGTAAACTTTTTACCGTACGTAGCATTAAAACTTTTCTCAATAATAATTTATATTATTTGTATGCTGCATGCATGTACAATGTATAAATGTAGTACATTAGGACTTGATGTACACTATCGAATATATGTGTATATCCTATTTTTTGGTACAAAAATACATTTTTAAAAATAACATTAAATACACACAAGTAATGTATGTACATATGTATACGCATATTTTATCATCGTTTTAATATTTTCAAATTATGTATTCTCAAAAATTTCGTATTAAGGATGAATAAAATCAATAAATTCCTAATGCATATAAATGTATACATTATATCCATTTACTATAAAGTATAATATTTGCTATCTCATCGCATAGTATTTTCGGTTATTTTTTATCCTCCATAATAACAAATTGTCAAATACATTCCCGTTTATACGAATAATATATAATAATGTAAAATATGTACTATATTAACAATTTTGCGTTTCTTATTTGAGACAAAAAATATTCACAGCTATTATTAAATTTGAAAATAATTGTATCGTATGCACTCAATCTAAATATTTACCCAGGAGCCAGGAGTCAATTGTCGGGTTATACTACTGACACAATGCAGAGATAAGCCATGGTTATCTCAAATGGTTTATCGATAACCTGGTATGGGTGACACATTTAAATTGAGGTGAACTAGTTTATGTATTCATACGACACCTGTCGAGATATGTAAATTCAAACACTAATTCTTTTTCATCTGGTCAGCATGTTAGCTGAAATTTGGTTTGACAGTTTGTTTAAATATAATATAAATAAAAAAAGTAAATAGCACAAACGTCAAAGATAACTGAGTTCCAACTTGGTTAACAAGATAACTGAGTTCTAGAAATTCGGTTAACTTAATCGAGTTCTGAAAGTCGGTTATCGCAAACATAAACCAGAAAACTGAGATAACCATGGTTTGTCTTTGCAGTGTGTCAATAGTATTACCGTATTACTATATAGAATGAGTTTCTTAAATTGTGAAAACAATATCATTAAAAACAGACAGACAACAAAACAAATCATGTTAAAAATTTATTGGCATCCAACTACGAATAATCCCATACTCGCTATATATAGTAACTTGCTGCATGCCATATGTAATCGTAATTTCATTCATGAGCAAAATTCTTTTTCCCTTTATTCTAGTTCTCGTGCATTACAAGCCATAAGAAGTATACAAAAAAAGGAAGAGACTGTAAACAGTACCAATGAGGTTACGATACTCGCTAATAGTAACTTGCATCCCATGCCATGCCATAGATATTTTCATTCATGAGAAAAATTCATTTTCTCTTTATTTGCTTTACACTATACACACCATAAGAAGTATATAGAAAGAAGAAGAAGAAGAAGAGATAGTAAATCGTAGCAATAAGGTTATTGGCAGTTAACTATAGTACGATATACGCTACACCTACAGTACCTTGCATACCATGTAATCGTATTTTCATTCGTATTGTGCGTATATCATTTTAATTTTTAAGACATTTAAGGTCCACTTTTTGAAATATACATTTTTTCTTCATACACATTTTTGGAGAAATTTTTTGCAGGGAATTTTATTTTTATTTTATTTTTTTTACTGTGATTTGTAAAATTATTTTTCTATAATAACGGATATATGATTTTCATTTTTGTGTCCTCATTCGCTCCCTTGAGATTTGGCATCAGGTTTTATTAATCAATTTCAACGTATATATAAAAACTGTCCATATCAATGAATACAAGAATTGAAATGGATATGACACTTCATCGATACAAATTTTACCTACTGGGTATAGTTATTAACTGAAACGTTCATTTGTTTCTTTGTTTGCCTATATATGCTCACGATTTTGACCATATCTAGACATATTTTTTTTATTTATTCGTGAAATATGTGTACGTTACGTATACTTATGTATATGTTTACATTACATTATTACTCTAATAAACATCCACGTGTCAATATTATCTGTAAAATGAAACCGCAGTCCCAAAAATATCTTTTACACCATATTTCATTTCATTTTATTATTGTTTTCTTTGGTTTTTTTTTTTGATTTTTTTTTCGGTTAATTCCCAACTGATATTTTAGTCCTAATGGAATTTTTTGTCATTCCTTAAATTCTATCACATAAATTAAATATGTCATCGATCCGAATCCTATTTCTTATAGCCAAACAAAAGGAAAAATTCCAAAACGAAAATCAAAAACTCATACAAATTTTATATTATTTCACTTGATTTATTTACTTATTTTAATTCAAATAGTTTTTTTTTTTATTTTATTCCTTTCGTGATTAAATGTACATGTACAGAGTAATGGAATAACTTATCATTTATTATTTATATATGACCGCATATATGTATAGGTATTGAGTATGGAACGGATGTGAGTATATTAAAGGCTATAGATGGCATAACTAAATTAATAAAAGCATTTTTATTGGTCGACGTGTTCACATAAAAACAAAAATTATTAGCAACATTTGCAATTAGCAAGTATTTATATGAAGAATGTATCCACCTCATGTTGGTTTTAACTATTTGAAGATTCAATAGAATCGGGACGATGTCTAAAAGAGCTGAATATACAAAAAAAAAAAAAAAATTTGACTTTATTCCAATAACATGACAAATATAAAAATTGGTCTGACTACTATACGCTGTAGACTGTACAATTTTGGTCCAAATTACCGGGACTTTGTAACAAATTGAACTGTGTATACAAGTAGCATAAGAATATGAAATAGCATTCTCACTTCCACCATCTTTCGATGGCATTGAAATCTAAGGGTATGGATTTTAGCTTCCTCACCACCAGCAGCCCTCACAGCTTCATATGATCTGACCATGAATCTCAATCACAGTCACAATATCACAAAATACAATTTACATTCTAAATTATTCTTCTTTCATATTAAAGTTACAACAGGATTTCATAAAATCGCATGCAAACTTCACTGCATCATCATCAATGCAAAAGTAGATATCCATATTTATGTATAAAAAATATTCTTCGACCCAGGATAATTTGCATTTTTGATTTTTCAACTTCCAATATTCCAATAACTTTTGGGATCATTCAAATTTTTATTTTCAATTTTCATATTTGGATCAAACATATTTCCTGAATTTAACTTTATGCTAATATTATTGATTACAAATACTTTTATTGATAAGAAAAGCAATAAACTAGGCTAGGGTATACACATGTATATTAAAAAAAAAAGCTAAAACCACTCAATGATATTATTTGATATTATCCAAAAGTGTGTAAATTGAAATTGCCATACTATTCACCACCAATAAATGTGCATGACTGCGTGAATTGAATACATAATCGATTAAAGGTGTTATCAATTTTATTGTTGACTAACTATTTATATGTACATACATATACTCGTACATACTACATATTCGTACTTAGATATACATACATAATCGTATTATATATCGTAAATTAGCAAATTACTTTCAAAGTGTAATGGCATGGAAAAGATTGTACGAAAACAAAAAATGAACACAAATAAAAGGAAACAAAAAGAAAAAAAGTGAAAAGAAAAACAATAATCAATTCCTGTTGATAAATAATAATACAAAGGATATATTGCAAAGGATTTACACAAACACCTGCTATATGTAATATACATCGTATGTATAATACAAGCACGATGGGCGGAAAAACAATTATATGTATATGTATGAGTATTCCCAATTTGATTAAAGAAAATATTAACGCTTCTAACTTGCTTTCTTACAATTTGCCATCTACTTCAGCATTTCCTTTATACTTATCTTGATTATTGCACTGCATTTTTAAAATCTGGGTCTTCAACAAATAATGACATTTATCTAAAAATTCAAGTAATATCACATATAAAATAAATACTCATAACTCATAAGTCCAACGTTCATATAAAGAAGTGTAACCAAATTTTTCTATCAACCGACAAGACCAACCGACAAAAAGCATAAAAAGCAACCGACAGAAGCTTTCGTGAGAAAGGCTGGAAAGGCCGAAAGGCTTTTTCTTTTTCTTTATTCTCTCTGTTTTCTCAACTTGTTATACATGCATACACATAACATTCATGCATTATATACATATTTTGTTATATGAACAAAACATAGGTACATTTCAATATCTTCTAATGATCATGTATATAATGTAAGGATTAATATTGAATTCATAATGAACTGGTATATACGAGTACATATGATATATCGTTTATTCATATACATACTTGATAACTGTGTATATGTATGTATGCTTTGGTGATAACGCGATAAAAAATAATAGAAATTCAGTCGAAATAAAAAAACTTACTGAACAAATACTATTGTTTTTTTCTTTTGAATTGTCTAAAATATTCTTTTAATTTTAAAATAAAATTCAAATTAAATTTTATCTATTGACATCATTTCATACATGTATAAAGGTACTCGTCCACGATGCAATTTTTCTTGCATGCAAGACGATTTTGACAGATAAAATTGCACGAAATATTTATTTCGAAGTGTACGCTGCCTAGAAAGATGAAATATTGCACAGAAATACGTATTTCATGCAATATTTCTTATTGCAAGCAATTTTTTTTATTGCATAGTGTACGCAGAAAGATATGCAATATTTCGCGCAAGAAAAATTTATTCAACTCATTCAATAAATATTTCTCTTGCATATGCAATAAATTCAGCTGACTAAAATGTAATGTGTTGCTGTGTTATCTATCACTATCATTCGTTGGTTGATGTTGTGTTGTGCTGTGTCCTGTGACTTCTTGTGAATTTGGTATGTATTTTCTATTATTATTATTATTATTATTATTAGCAAGGTAGGCCTTTCAACTCTTAAAATATTGAAAAAAAAAAAAATATGAAATATTTGAAATTTAATGTATATGCAAGAAAATAAGAATTTCGTGTAAGTGCTCGTGCAATAAAAATTTCTTGCAAAGATATTTTTTTCTTGCATGATAGAAATATTGCATATTTTTCATGAAATATTGCATCGTGTGTACGAAGTACTGCAAGTTTTCTTGCACGCAAGACAAATTTCGCGCAATAAAACTTGCATCGTGGACGAGTACCTTAAGATATACACGAAAATACAGAGTGTTTATTTTAATTTGAAACCAAAATAAACATTTTATACATAGATATTATTATATTTAGAATTTTCATAATGTTTTTGTTTTTTTTTTTTTTTAATTCATATTTTTCTTTTAAGAACACATTTATATCACGGACATTTAGCAGTTTCATATTGTATATTTTCTAATAAACAAATATTAATTATTTAGTTTGAATGAAAATACTTACGTGTTTTTTACGTACGAGTATGTACGTAAATACTTTTCTGAGAATTAATTTTCAAACAATTGGATATTAATCGCTATGCAACGAAATGCTAATTCAATATTTTAATTTTATAAGTATGAAGTTTGATAAGAATCTAAAGTAAGCCATACATGCACACAATATTGAAGTTTCACAACAATCTTCATCGTGAAGGAAAATTCAAGTGTAAAATATATTTTATTCTAAAATTATCCACACACATGCATTCAAGAAGCTTTGTGCATTAGAATTAAACTAAAATTAAAGCAAATTTAATACTCATTTTTAAACAATGTTTGTGAACAAAATCAATTTTTTATTATCCACAAAAAACCTATATCTATACAGATACGGTTATTTACATTTATATATCCCTCTTAACTTCATTTTTGAAACTGAAAATATTTCTATTGAGCTTTTAGAAAAATCTAAAAATGAAAATAATAAATTTCCCAAAAAGCATAGAAAAATAAAATCAATTAGAATCCTCAATACTGTTCAGTCTCTTATCTGAGTGAATATTATCTCTTAGAATGTCTAATAATATATATTATATGTACTTAAATTTGTTGAGAAACTGTACTATCAATGTCTCTGCTTTCTTTGCCAGATCATTTTCATCAAATACTTATATATCTCTTCATTTTCTTTAGACAAAAACTATAATTTTTGCTATTAAAAACTGTCATTTATTTATCGGTCTAGGTTCTAGGATATCATTAATAAATTGGTGAAATTTCAAACTTAACAAAATTCCGACGAATTGATAATACATAAGCATTTTACACTTTTTTTTTTTTTTTTATAAATTCAAGACTTTTTAAAATTACGTAACATATTGAAAATTTATACATCTTTCCATATATAGTACATAAAAGATAAAAGTATGTAACGTCATATAGTAAATGTACATTTTAGGTACATTATCCATAAAATGTCTATATTACCACATATTACTTAATTACTATATACAGAGACTCATTATCATTATAGCACATATAAAATAAATACTGATATGTCCAACGTCAAGGAATATAAAGCTAAAGCCAAGCAGCAGCATGTTGTAATGCATGTCTACAATTTATTATATAAACCGGTTACTCGAATTTTTAAAATTGTATTAGAATGAATTTCTATTATTTTTATCGCGTTATCACCAAAGCATACATACATATACACAGTTATCAAGTATATGAATAAACGATATATCATATGTATATACCAGTTCATTATGAATTCAATATTGATCCTTACATTATATGCATGATCATTTTTTGAAGATATTGAAATGTAATAGTATTTATTTTATATGTGGTAATATGCTGTATTACTTATTTTCTTGAAGATTCGTTTAATAAGGCTTCCAAATGACTTACAAGATCCGCTACACCTTAGGAGGTTAATTTTGCGTTCTAATATTTTAACTTTTACAGTGAAAATTAGTTTATTTGACCATAAAATAAATGCCAAAAAATTAATTAAAATCAAGAAGGAATTATAAAATGTTCCCAAACAAATAAAATTAAAACCAAAAATGACAAAAGAATAAAAAAAAAAAAAACTCAGCCAAAATTTCTAATAAAATTTATTGTTTCTGAAAGTACATAATAATAACACAACATGTATCCCTGTACGAGTATGATGTACTTGTGGTATACTTCACCTTATGCCGTAATGTACCTACAAAAAGAATCAAAATCAAATCAATAAGATAACGAGAATTTATGAGACGTTTCCTTGACAAATATATATGCTTTTTACACATATTTTTTAGTATATTTTACATAATATCTATAATTCAAATCACGATAAAATTTCACAGGATTTCACATTATGTATATTCACATTATGTATCGAATCAAATCAAATGTAAGTATATATTATGTTTGTGCGTATATGTACATAAGTAATATATCTACATCTATATCTACATATACACATCTAACGATGACATCAATAATCGTTACAATAAAATCAATTCAATTCAATTACATATTTATTGTAAAAATCATTAAGTTGACATATTGACGCGTAAGCAAATTATGTATATACATATGTAATGTAATTGTAAATAAGAGCACAAGTAGTATGTACCAATATTGTAATGTATGTATGTACATTTTTGTTTCGTGTTATCACTTTTTGTTTGATTGATTGACAATCATTTTTAAAAGGATATGTATCTAAATTTTACTTGACATAAGATTTTCTTTCATATACGTGCATACATTTTATATTCCTACTGTACATGCTCCTATGTACGTTATTTGTATGAAATTTCATATACAGACATGAATAATGTGAGTTAAGTATATTTCTTTTTTTCTAAAAATTTTTATTAAATTTACTAATTAACTTAATAAAGAAGACAATCAGAGACGCGTTCTTATAGTGAGTATATATTATGACACAAGATACAAAAAAGTATAGATATATAAATTTAAAATCGATGACTTCTTATAGTTGGAACAAAAAGTCGAGAGACTATAGTAGAAGATGTAACACCATCAAATTAAATTAAAGGTTTTAAAGTCAAAAATTCAACAACTTAGTTTAAGTATAGATGACAACCGGCGGTTAAAAATTTTTAACAAAACTAAACGAAAGCTACTCATATCCATTGGTAGATTCGATCCCATATATAAATGAGATTGAGACCAATAAGAGAAATAAGATCTTTTAAACCTAAAACATATTAAGTTAACACATGTCGCACACGTTGTGAATGAAATGAAATTTAAAATTGAACCCAATCATATTTTAAGTGACGAAACTTCAAACTATTTTTAACACGTTCCACTGTAATATTTTAGCACTGTAGAATATTTTAGTGTAAAGTCTAAATGAAATGAATTTCACATGTTATGAAAATTTTTTCAAGTATGAAATATGTTAAATTACATTCTCGATAATAAATTTCGTTGTTCACAATCAAATAATAATTATGATAATAGTTGTAAAATAATAAAATTTAATAATATTGATCAAAAAAATAAATTAAAATTAAATAATAATGTTAATGATGATACTATTACATCATCACATACAAAAATAATATTTCGATCAGAAGAATTATAAATTCAAATGAAAATTTTTATAAAATTACAAATTTAACATATTATACTTTATATATATTTCAATTTTTTGCATGCAATCATATCGGTTGTAGTGCATATAAATTGCATAGTGATCGCGTACATCACCATTATTATCAGCTGATAATATTAGTTTACAAATAAAGAAAAATCGCCATTTTAATAACAATCCTAATAGTAATGTTGATAGTACTGGTAATAGTGACAATATTGACAACAATAATCATAATGAATATCTATTATATTTTAGGGAGCCAAAAAAACCGAATGGTGCTACAGTTGCATTCACAATAGAATATCGAACAATACAAAATAGTAATAATAGTATTAGTAGTAGTAGTAGTAGTAGTAGTAGTAGTAGTAGTAGTAGTAGTAGTAGTAGTAGCACATCGAATTATAGTAATAATTTTACTGGTTCAATAAAATGTATAACAAGATTACAACATGAAAAAAACTCTTACATTTATCCAATTAATATTGATCATAAAATTTTTTGGGCTAGAGTTAAATCGATATCATTAGCTGGACCTGGTATACCAACCGATTGGATACAATACAAATATACCGAAGATGAAGATGATATTATAAAAAATACAAAAAATAATAACGACAATAATAATAATAATAATAATAATGATCATAAAAGTTATAATACCTTAACTACAGATAATTATAGGAGTGATGATTTAAATGATGGTAATAGTAGTAGCATTGATGGATTCGTTATTTTCTGTATAATCTCTCTATTAAGTTTAACTTTTGTATTGGGATTGATGATATATAAAAAATTCATTTATAATCGTTCATTTAATATATTACAAAATTTACGTAACGATGAACAAATTTTAATGCAAGATTTCGATCGAAATTATTTAGATGATTCAGCTGAAGAAATTAATTTGTAAAATTATATGAATTTTGTATAATGATTGAATGATGAGTCGTAATAAATAATTAATAAATTTCTCTAATCTTTGTATTTTTACTTAATACTCGTATATTATATGTAAACTGAAAAGAATTTATTGAAAAATATATTTTCTCCTTAATATTTTTTCAGTAGGACGACAACAATTTATTGCGAAGAACTTTGATGTAAACCAAAATATAGTGGATTTGCTATCATCATATATGTACAATCCTTATAATGTTGTTTTTTGGTAATTCAGATCAAAGTGAAAAATTAAAATTTAGTGTGATGGTGATCAGCATTATTCAGAAATGAATGTTAAAGAATATATAATATAAAGTATAGAGGAGAAAATATAAAATATTGTTAGTTAATTTTCCTTTTGTTGTCATGTATACAATATTCGCATTCTAATTAGAGATAAATTCAATTTTTTTCTCAAGAATGTAAATATGAGTACACACGATAACAAAAATTATATAATTTTAAATTAAAAATAACAAAAAAAATTTTTTTTTTGACTAAGTAACAGAATCATAAAATAATGTCTATAATTTTATGATTCTGTTACTATTTTTTACTTTATTTCTGTTTACTTTCTGTTACCTTATGATTTTCTGTATCTAATAACAATTGTATTTCTACTTCATATGCGTCATTTATTGATATATAATTTTTAAACTATCAATTGTCTTTGTCATATGTACGTACATTTATGGGTAACGCAATATCGCAATAATTCAAATTTATTTTTTACTGATAATTTAAATTTTTAATTATAGAAATATTTACATATTTGCCTGTATGTATAGAAAGTTCTTCATTATTTTTGAACTCCATTATCTGTTAAATTGTATAAATTTATATAATTGTATATAAAAACGTTTCGCCATTATACTTAATTCCTTCAATGGAAGAGAAGAATCGCTTTGACATGATGTATTATAGTTATCAAAAGTTAATTATATAAATATGTATATGAGTAGAGTAAATATACTTGTGCACATACATATATTTGTTAATAGAACATATAATATAGTTGTTAAGCAAATACTAGCAAAATTTTTATAAATTACTGACGCAATTATATTATCTAATGAAAAAAAAAAGTTTTCATTTGGTTATTATTTTGATTGAGATATACGTATGTATTTTAAAATAAGTACCAGTGAATACTAATAAAATTGTATAATTTTATAAAACGTGTCATGATCTAATTCTTTCCATAGAATATCGCTTTTAAATGATGTTTATTTATCAAACGACAATTGTATAAGTAATATATGATAAGACGTATTATTAGACGTACACGTGTATTAATTAATATATTGTTATCCAAATAATGGAAAATTTTTATAAATTACTGACGCAATTATATTTTCCACGAAATAAAATATTTAGTTAGCACTAATTAAAAAAAAAATTGCTTTTAATGTAATATATAAATGGGATAATTTTTTATCTGTTATCAGTATCAAATAAGAAAATTTTGAATTATATATACATATCTATACAATAAATATATTTTAAATTTTATTTTATTCTCATATACGTTACACAATGAGAAATATTGGAGTTGTAATTTTATTGGCGTTAACCGTATTTATTGCATCAGAAGCGGTGCCAATACCTCATATACCTGATGAAGCGAATTATGAGCTTTTTATATTGAATTCAACTACTGTTCTTATTATAAAAACAGTACGAAACGTATATCATTACACATATTTTAATATTTCCGACTTTCTTACTGAGGTTACTAATATTGGTGCTGTATTGAAATCCAAAGAGAAGAAAAACAATTCGGAAGTAGCGCCAAAAAACAATAATTTGAATTTCGGATTTCTTCCTAAGCCTACTGTTGCAATTACTGATGAGCGGCAAGCCCAAAAAGATGAATTATTAGACGAATATCTTAGAGTGCTATCTGCTGGAGCAACAGCAGCAACACCAACTGACACGGAATCAGATTTGAAGAATAAAGATTCTATAACTGAATTTGTCAACTTTCTTAACGGTAATGTTGGAAATACTCTTGAGTTGAAACCCAAAGAGAAGAAAAACGATTCATTAAGATCCAATATTTTTACCAAATTAATCGAGATTATATTTTGAGAAAAATATTATGTGAAACATTAAAATTTTTACATATATAAGTACTTAAAAGCACAAGTTTTTTTTTATAATTTTATTTGTTTACAATATTTTTTATAGTATCTCATGTAATTATATATTTGTGAATCTGTAAAATAAATAAAACTGATTTTAATTATAAAACTGGTTACATTTCATCATTAAATCATGAAGATTTCAAGCATATTTTCAAAAAAAATCCTTTAATGCTCTAGACACATACAGCTCGAAATCACCATAATTTTACGAAATCAACCTTTTGAAATCATATAGTGACACACTGCATTTTGTTCATTTTGAATGAATGAATTTTGAAGTTCTATACTTAATTGTGTATTAAAAAGAGCTTTTAGCTTTTTAAAAATGTAACCATTAAATACATAAGAATGTATAACCAGAGTATAACTATATGAACGTATGATATTAATGACAGCTGAAACTGGAAAATGAAATTGGAAACTGGAAGTGTTATCGTGATTTTGATCAAAATCAAGCAATTTTTACGTAATTTCGATGAAATTACCATAATTTCGATCTGTTGAAATTATATGAAAAGTTCTTGATTTCGTCGCCAAAATCAAGAAAAAAGGTTGATTTCGAAAATTATGGTAATTTCAAGCTGTATGTGTCTAGGATCTAAGGTAAGATATTTCTGTCCAAAGAAAAAGTGATATCCGAAAATAACGCCTGTTTTCAGACTACAGATAAATCGTTCTTTATGTCAATCATAGAAAAGATATGTAGATAATCGTTGTATGAGTGTATCGCACCTAATTTGCACCTAATGAGACGATCAGCTTATGTATCATATACGGGATAATATGCGAATATTCGTTATGTTTTCATTGTAATGTACCATGATATTGGTTTAGAATGCGACATTGAGTACTATAACCATGTAGACATTTTCTAATTTTAATATTTTCAAATTTATAAATGAATTACAAATTATATTACATTACACAATGATGGAATACATGAAAATGATGATGACTATCAGCTGTCAGACAGCCACAGCAAGAATAGGAGTATAGGTATATTGTATATAAATTATAAATTTAATTCTGGCAAAAATTTTGATTAATGAATGACTAAAAATTATTTTTCAAATATAATTCTCACATCCTAAATATGAGATTTGCGTTACATCAGAGTAATAAGAGAGAGGTCTTTGAGAGTCATGACCCAAACAAATGCAGTGGCTTTCTATGTAACCATATTCATATACTTTGGGTGAGTTTCAAAACGCCTCAAAAATGTGTTGTGATACGGCATCAAAACAGTCGTGATGCAAATTTTTAAAACAGCATTAATGCTTCGCATCGATATTGCAGTTCTACAACTTTGACGTTTTGAAACGAATTTGTTGCTTTGTTTTGACAACAGGAAAAATGGTTCACCTCCTGCAGTACATAATTTTAAATAATTTAATTAATTCATTCTCTACATTAAATCAAAAAAGGTGAAATAATTTTTTAATAAAATTAAACAATATCAGAATGGACATATTTTATAGCCATTTTCGAATGAGCAAAAACACCTTCAGTGTAAGTACTCGTATAATTATAATACTCTCCATTTTTTTGGAATTTTTCATTAATATTGTGTAAGCACTACACATTAAAAAATTCAATTTATCATCATAAAAGTACAAAATTTTTGTTTAAAACAGACTGACCTTTGGTCCCACACAACAAAATTCATATAAAACTAAATCATTGAAATGCTAATGAGAAAAAAAATCTATTCAAATCTATTTTGCATCATAAAAATTCTGGATGTGTAGATTGCTTGACAGATGCGTATCAGATGCATTCATAATGAGTTTTGAAACTGTAGACATTGTTATCGACTTAAGTTTTATCGTTTTGAAACTGTTGATTATGCATCGAGGCGGTTTTTAAACGTTTTGAAACTCACCCTTTGTCATGAACTTGCACTGTACACTTCTTATGGTTTGATGTTGGTGGTGGTTGATGGTGGAGGATTTAGATTGAATTAAACTTAAAATTTAATTGTTAGACTCAATTAGAAATTAGACTCGAATTAACAACATTTCTTGGTAATTTGGTACTCATTTCAAAGTTGAAAGAACTTGAAGATGATGATTGCATTTAATGAAAATTATTTTTAGCAGTTTTGTTGGTCTTATAGGAATGGAATATGTGTGACCAACCACTCAATTCGTAGTCCAGCTATCCATCCACTTAAAAGTCCTTGGACACTTTAGCAAGCTTCGAAAAAATTTACAAATTTGCAAAAATTTCCATCTGTCTCTCTGTAATATGTACATGCTAATGCTCCTACACACATAGCTACATGCTCGCACATTACGCATACATTCATTCATTCATTTATCAGAAATGTAGAAATTTAAAAGAAGAAAAAAAGAAGAAATGTACAACCATATGTTTCATAAAATGTCATCAGAAGATATAAAAATTTACGAGAAAATCGCATGGATACATGCATGTTATGTATAGGAGAGTAATGCACACATCTTTTACAAAAATTCCATCACAAACGGCTTTCATTCAATTTCAACTAAACTACGTACGTACAGGAATGTTTCCTTTTATTTTTTTGTTTTTGTTTTTGCATTCAATGACCTGATTTATTACATTTTGTAGTACTAGGTACCTATATGTAGTGTACTACAAACTGTTTGCAATTTATTTCTATAAATATGATTGTGTAACACCGTAAAAAATATGTAATATCCTATAAATGTACATACATACAATAAACGCACGAACAATACACTACTATATACGACTCCTACATGATGTTCATGATACACCCTCGCTTGTATTGTAGTTTCATTTCAATTTTATATACATTTTGTACATACTCGCATTTTTATTATAGCTAAGTAAAATGTCAACATTCATACGAATAATCGAGTACATTGCAGATGTAGAGAAGATAATAGTATTTTTTTGATAACAAACACATGAAGGGATTCATTTCTTCAATTACTGAAGATTATATTATAGTAGAATTTATATTTACAATATCCTTATATCTTATGTGGACTGATGTGTGTACATATACACACGATATGTTTGTATATTAATATACGATACGACGTCATTAATAAAGGAGACAAAAGTTAATTTAGCGGCAAATTAGATACTTATTCGAATTCAGTTCAGTCTCAGCATTAAAATGAAAAGTAATTGTTTTTTATTTTTTGTAAAGATTCCACATTCCACATTCATGTGTTTATTGAAGAGAACACTGTATACAATCGCACGTTTATAATAACGTTTTTGAACCACACCACAGTAAAACATAGATGCAATGTAGACCTGTACTGAAATACTTTATGCTAGCCTACTGCTAACTATTTGCAGTTAAGTATAATTTGCATATTTGTAGATTTTCCAGAGAGAAAATTTTTGTATAATTTGTGGAACGCTTTGAGTACGACTAACCGACTGCAACACGATTACTAATGATGATATGGAAATGTAACTAACTAGTACTAGTCCAAAATCATCATTTGTGATGACATGAATATAAAATATTCAGAATTTCTATATTTTATGGAAAGTTTATGGTATTGTTCTCGAAGGAGACAAGGAGATTATGGGGGGGAGCTATTATATAGTGTAAAACTGTTATCTGGTACATTGGTAATTTATATACACAAAAACTACAGATGAAAAATTCTTATAAAAGTTTCCCAATTGAAAATCGGTACAAAATTTGTGGATCATATTCCACATTTCTAAATTATAGATGACATTAATCGATTATTCATTGGATATTTTATATGCATTAAATTATTTTGTTAACATTTTCGTTGTGGACATACTATATATAGATTGCACGCTAATTTGAACTTTTCTTCTTTGTTGAATTCTATCGTTGGCGTTATAAAAATTTATAGAAGCTAAAAAGGGAACATGTTCCGTTGAAAATAAACTCCTACACCTCCTACGTTCATACTTACATATGAGAGCTTTTGAATTTGTACGCGCATGTAGATATGTAAAAAATGTTAAACCTTCAAACTCCCCTTTCATTATAAGAACATTTTTCCACTGCTATAAAATATGAAAAGTTTTATAAATTAAATTTTCATATCATCACGTCACTGTTGAAGGAGAAAAATTTAATATTTTTTTTTCTGGTTTTCTGGTGGTGCTACATATAGAATGAAAATTGTGATAGATGAAATTCCGTTCAATTCGAATTTATATCAGATAAAATAGATAAAATTCTGATAATCTATACAGGATGTTTTGTTGTAGGCAGAATGGAGGCAGTTAATTTGACCTCTCTTCTATAATAAATTGAATTAAATTAATAAAATTAAATCATTATTCTTGAATTATAGTCCCTTCCTCTCGTAGACTTTTACCTCCACTATACAATCATATATAAAGCCATCAACCATTGCACCAGCTCTGTCCATTTTGTCATTCATTCCCTTATTTTCTAATTATTGTAGGCTCGAAAATATTATTTTAACATAAAAAATTCCCAATTATTTTACATTAAAATTTATTTTTTTCAATGAAATCCGAAGGATGAAATTAAAAAGGAAACTTTGTATATGCATGCACACGCGTATTGAATTAGTATTTGTGAAGCATTTTAATCTCTTTAAACCGAAATCATTTTTTTTTAGAATCTTTAATAAATTCACAAAAATTGTGACTATATATGTATAATATTTGCATTCTCATTTGCAGGGATATATACGTACGTAGACGTACCTATACAAATGTCGTTACTCGTTACCATACAAATTGATCTTGAATTCATAATTAATTTAATATATATTTTTTGATCTTAATTAAATGATGATTCATCCTTAATTAGAAAATATTCATGGGCATTAGGTATTTTTTTATAATGTGCACGTATGCTATATATGCATAATATGCGCTTTCATCATTATTTATTTCTTTGTTTTGTATCATATAGGATAATTTGTATATATATATATGTATATAGTATATTGATATGTAAATTTACCGTACCGACTGATATCCATCAGATTTTTCATTTAAAAAAAAATTATTTGATTATTAAAGGGATAATAAGTACTTGCTTGTAATGTAAGTTTTTTCTCATACCTATACTACATAGGTACAAGTTTTTTTTCTTATTAATCAGGATATAAATACATACATATATTAATTATATATGATTATTATAAATGAATGTGTAATTGTAAATTTTATTACATTTAAAAATTGTCCTTCAGGTCTGAATAATTTCATAAAATTCAATTTTAATTAATCAGCATAATATGTATTTATATACATACATATAAGTGTATAGTATCTACTTTTTTAAAATTTTTACCATCATTCACTATACATACATACGAGTACGTACAATTGTATGAGAAAAAATTTCTTTTTGTATTATTTGGTTGTAAATGTGTAATTTTGTTTTTTTTTACATATACATACAGTCTGTTATTGAAGAATTAGGCCGTGCGCAGACTAAGAGCGTAACGTAGCGTATTTTTCTGAGCGTAAAAGTCAAATCAATTGTTTCTTATCGTATTGCGCATACTGCAAGCAAGAGTATAGCGTAGATGAGCGTAGCTGAGTGTAGCTGAACGTAGCTGAGCGTAACATAGCGTAAAATGAACCATTGCAAAAATTCTTGAAACACTTTGACAATTGACATACAAATAAGTAAACTTAAATACGTATTGTAGACATTCACGCTACGCTCTTAGTGTGTGGCTAATAATCTTGGTTACGCTAAGTAAGTGATTAACTGAGTTACGCTCAGCTACGCTCTTAGCCTGCGTGCGCTGCGACCTTATGCCGATTCTACATTCAATTCAGTGACTTCAACGTCGACTTTGATTTAATGGATATACATATGTATTAGAACTTCTACATTCAATGCAGTATAGACTTGACAGAATGACGGCTACTTTTAGAAATGGAAATGAGAAAAATTATCAGCAATTATAAGGATTCTTTTATTGTTAAATTTTGATCATAAACCTGTGATACTATCGACAGCAAAAAATATTTTATATTTATTTAATATACAATAAATGGGAGATATTTTATTGAAAATTTTATGGTTGATTTCCATTCGGAGTGAATTTATACATATGTGGTTTTCAAATTCGAAAAATTTATGCGAAAAATACATCTCCTATAAAAACTTTTCACCTATAATTGATGAGATATTTATCATCAGAACGAGTTCTATATGACTTCAAATTCGTATATATATATAGGTAAACGTCAACGTCAATTATTAAACTCCCTGTTATGTTAGCAGTTAGCAATAATTACTGAATGATGGCTAATAAGTATAGTAATATGTACACGTATACACACTCTATATTACATATTTTAGAAGTTTTTTCTTTTTCTTTTTAATAAATAGAGCAGAACATTTCATTCATGAAATATGCAAATGTAGTGAATACAACAGAAAAGTTACAACTGAAATTTGTATACACGCAACCAATCACTATATATTACATATACTATAATACAAAGTGCTCTATTATACCAATTATACGTAAAACTTTTGAATGAAATTTGTTGATTAGAATGAAGAATAATAAGTATGATAGTGAGCCATCCTATAATTGCAATATAGTAGCTGATAATTATTTTGTTTATAGACATATGTAAAAATAATAATTATAGCATAAATATATAGATATAAGTGTGCTGATAATTTAATATTCAAATGAATTAAAATCCTTTAAAATATAGAGGAAAAAAAATGCATAAATTTATATAAGATGATGAGGTAAGAGGAATAAGAATAGAAGCAATCCTTCATCTTCAACAATACTAATTTGTATATAGAAAAGTGGTTTATAATGATAGCTAACGTGATGGATACTACCACTATACGAACATATAATTCAAATTTAATTTTGTATTTATTACATAATAGGGCTAGCAAAAAATGAAGCACCTTATGCCAATGTATGATATCGATATCCTTTATAATTTTTTAGTATAAAAAAAGAGTATTTGTATGTAATCACCTAAAATATTCAGAAAATTGTAAATATTTCTAACGATAATGCACGAACGAACGTAAAATAATTTAGTTTTTAATATTTAACAGTGTTGTTATCAAATCAAGTGTCTCAAACTAAATACAAATACACTTCTATTAATTCTATCAAATCAAATAACAATAAAAACATACAAATTTATTTTCGATTCAAAAATGGCACCGAAATGGTATTGGCTCAATAAAAATGAAAGAAAAAAATTTAAAGAAAATGCTGTCATTTGTAACATTAGTGAAAAATTAAATAAATTAACGGTAGCATTTTTGTTCGGCAGGCACCATTATGTCACCACCAACGACCAACCCCGTAACATGAATAATTTTTTTTTTTTTTTTTTTTGGCAATAATCAAAATTATAAATTATAGAACAAAAATAATGTTGAATTTCCCTGAACTGCATTATTTACATTTTTCTTCAAATTCCCCGTATTCTTTTCAAAATGTACCAAAGATAATTCACCTAATTTAGCCATTTTCTTGTTTAGGAATTTTAGCGTGTACTGTTATTTCCGTCCGACGAACAACATAAATGTAGGAAGTGAATGAAAAAATTTACTTTTAAAAACGCCAAACCCCAAACAACCCCAAAACACAAAATATTTCATTTTTCTAAAATTCTCTTTCCCCATCTAGTGGTAAGTATTCAAGGCGTTTTAATCTACTATATCAAAATCTACAAATGCTAAAAATTTTTATTTTTTCAACTGACATTTCGAATTTGGAATTATTTTTTGACATTTGACTTTTGCTTTTGCTTTTACTTATCATTTTGTTGTAATAAAAAATTGCATTTAAAACAAAACAAACAAAAATATTAAGGAAATAAATCATCGATGAACTGATAATAGTGATAAATAATTGACTTACCGCGACCGGCTGAATAAGCAATTTCCAATTTAATTAGCTATAAATTTTTTAATTATTTTTACCACATATACAATAATCAATTAAATTATCCATAGTCTGCCTTTTTTTTTGTTGTAAATAATAAAGATTTTTATAATTATTTTTCAATCAACAAATTCATACTTCTATTTTTAATTGGGTGTTTGATTTTCTATTTAAATTTATTAACAATATGGATAAAAGATATCTAGATAATCCATTTCGTGATTATCAGCCAGGACAATCATTTCAATTGGATACAGAACATGTAATAAATTTGATTTGTCATTATGTTGATGCAATATTGGAAAGTACACGTCCCGGTGTATCTGGTAGCAGAAATCCAGACGAAGATACTAGAGGTGATTTGTACGTAGGAAATGCTGGTAAATAAAAAAGCAATTATTTTTTATTATATAAAACTACACATCCTATTTCCTTTTTCATTTCTTTATAAAATTTTTTAATAAATTATTTGAATTTTCAAGCCCATCACATATCGTGTCCATCTGGGCAGTTTATCATGTTAATGTTCTTTCTAACTAAAAAAAAAAAAAAAAAATTTCAGGAATTGCCTACATGTTTTGGAAAATGTCACAATCACCACATGTGCGAGACATATATCCGGCTATTGATCATGCTAAAACTTATATAAATAATGCAAAAGCAAATGCATATCGTTATAAGAAAAGAGCAGATGAACGTTGTGCATTCTTATGTGGAAATGCTGGTATTTATGCTGTATCAGCTGCGATATCTTATGATACCGATGAAAATGATGGATTTGTTGAGGATATAAAAAATTTCAATGATGGTTTTGCGGCATGTAAACCGATCGCATTCACAAAATATGGTTGTGATGAAGTATTAGTTGGAAGAGCTGGATTTTTAAGTGGTTGCTATTGGTTAAATGATGTGATACCAACAAAACCGATATCATCTGATAAAATTCTTGATATCTGTGAGGTGATGATAGCTAGTGGACGTCAATATGCTCATGCAACAAAAGCACCGCTACCATTAATGTATCAATATCATGGAACTGAATATTTAGGTGCTGCGCATGGTTTGTGTGCCATTTTACATATGTTACTAGAGAGTCCATGGTTTAATTCAGCAGATACTGATTCTGGTGCAGCTGCTAAAAAAACGAAAATCGATGATGCCACACTTAATGATATTGTAACATCGATTGATTTCTTTTTAAGTTTACAAGATTCAGAAGGTAATTTTCCGGTTGCATTAGAAGATTTACGTAATAAACGTGAAAAACGTTTAGTGCATTGGTGTCATGGAGCACCGGGAGCTGTTTACCTTTTTGCCAAAGCATATTTAATATTTAAAAATGATAAATATTTGAATGCAGCTAAAAATGCTGGTGAATTAGTTTGGCATAAAGGTTTATTAAAAAAAGGTCCTGGCATATGTCATGGTGTTGCCGGTAATGGTTATGTATTTTTATTGTTATATAGATTAACAAATGATATAAAATATTTGTATCGTGCATCAAAATTTATGGAATTTTTAACAAATTCAGAATTTAAACAAAGAGCTAGAATACCAGATAGACCATTTAGTTTATATGAAGGTGTTGCTGGTACAACATGCTTTTTAATTGATTTGTTGGAACCAAAAAAAGCAACATTTCCATTTATGGATGTTTTTCATTAAAATTGAAATTAAAAGAAAAAAACAAAAAAGTGGACACAAAATTAAGAGAAAAAATATTAATCAAAACATTACTGGATCATATAATATTAAATTAAAAATTATAAACAAAAATATTTATTTAATAATAAGTAAGTAATTATGGATTGTCCCGTGAAATGAAATGAAATGAAAAGAAACCATCTAGTGTCATCATTAATTTTTTACCATTAGAGTTATTCATTCATTGAACATTAACAAAATACATTCATAATTCATTTTTATTGCTGTAAAGATAAATGGACAAAACTATCACAATTAAAGACAGCCATTCAAGGGCAATTAAATTACATTTTAATTTGATTTAATTTATTACAAAAGGGATAGACAATAAACTGTTATAACTTTTGTCTCCATAACGATCCGCCAGAGCATTTTGGCGATCAACTAAATTATAAAAATCTCATTCATTTTAGAATTTTTTAAAAACGTGTAAAACTTTTCGGGACAATCCTTAACGATAATTGTATCATTGTTATATTTAAATTTATCATTCTTTTTTTTTTTTTACTTTTTATGTATAAAATTTTTGTATTTGATAATCATCATATTCATGATCATTATATATATAAGAAAATGTATCATTCATTAGAAAAAAAAAAAACAAAAAAATTATATAAAATGTGTAGCTTTTTAATCATAAATTATTTATAGCACTTAATTAATATAGAAAATGTACATCATATTATTATTATTATTATTATTATTGTCGATCGATTATTCCAATAAAATAAATTTTGTATGTTAGTGAGAGACAGAGAATCTGAGAATTTTAGTATTCATTTTATTGTAGCATAAAGGCATCCTAATTCCTAATTAACTAACCACTTAACCAGTAATTATTGTGTGTGCACAGACTTTTCGTGAGTTTTAAAAATTTTTGAACAATTTTCACCGAGCTTTGTATGTACGAAAAATATCGTAATAAATTTCATAGAAGGAGAGGAAGGAAGGAGAGAGATACCAGCAGCGAAAAGAGACTGTGAGTGAGGGAGAGATGGGAAGATGGAGTTGATGAAGATGCACAATTGCTGCTAGAGACGGGTAATTGATGGATAGCAGTGCTGAATCGATAGGACTGGAGGAGGAAACTTGAGTCGGCCAGAGTTCGATTTAGACTGTAGAGCCGATGCTGATTATTTTTTAAATTTCAAAGAAAAAATTGTGTCTTTCTTCTCAGACAAAAATGAAAGAATTATTTGTTTGGGAAATTTTAATTTAAACACCATTTTATAGTCCTGAAATTGCTATACACTTACACAATATACCAATCGCTTGTTTCGATTATTACAAAACTGTCTGTGTCTCTCAGTAATTGTAGAATTCAATTCTAAAGAAGCTCGTGCAAAAATGACATCTTCACAGTTTTTTTATACAAAAATTTAAAAAAATTCAAATAGCAAAAAATGTCACAGATCTGAATAAAGAATATTTAATCGAATAAAAATTATGTAATATTGTTAAAATTATTTAGAAAAGTTCCTTGCTTTGCTATCTATATGTAACGTATTCATGCAAACATTTATTTAAAAAAGTCACAAGTTTCTGATTGCATATATGTACTTTATTTATTTATTGAAATAAGAGGAGGGCATGGCAAGGCTAGTTATTAAACTATAATCACCATAATCATATATGCATATACCTAATAATAGACAAATGTGTATGATTATTTTGATTCAATATTATCTTTCGTTTACATTCTGGTATATAATTTTCAATTAATCCGTATAATAATTTGAGGTACGTGTACATACATGGATATGCTTAACCCTAAGTTACCTTGTAAGTATATGTAATTTGATTGTTTCTCAAGTTAAATTCCTCTAAATAATTAAAACTATGTACAATAGGCACATAAAATATTTAGGAAAAAATGTTTCCACTTTTACTTACTTTCATATGTGTATATGCTCGTACAAATTTTCGTATAAATATCAAGGAATCGTAAATGGAGAATTAAAAAATTTTTTCTAACTTCAAGTAAGATCTACAAATAAGTAATTTGCTGGTGCTATAGGATAGTGGATTTATTTTATTTGATTTTTTCTTATTATCCTGTGCTATATATACAACTGTATACTTAAAAGATGAAAGTAATAATTGTAATTTTGATGATATCCTTAAAATTAATTTTAATCATCAAATCGGAGAAGGCAAAATGTTCTGAATTATCATTATTTTTGAAAACGTACATAAATCACATTGAACCAGCAGTGTATAATATTGAAGGATTCTTCTGTTATAAACCAGGTAAACTATTGTTTATTGCAAAATTCAATTAAAAAAAAAAAAAACTTTTCTAAGGGGAGTATACGCATAGATCCTCAGCAATAAAATCTCTCCCTCTCAGCCAGATGTATTGCTTCAGTTGTATCAGGTGTCTATCTGAATCTGTCTTTACAGAAGATACAAAGCTCTTCTCTCCTATCTTCATCTCAATCAATTATTTTAGTCTCTCCCTAACGCCTATCTCCTCCCCTAATATATTTCATTTTCCATCAAATAAATATGTTTCAAATTTTTTTATTTTCATTCTTTTCTTCACAGAAAAATTGGTTAGATTACATAAATGTCTGGATGAAGCCATTCAAAAATTTAATAAAATTGAAAAAATTGAAAATGTCATCGATAATTTAACTAAAAATAATAAAATTTTATTCATAGTTGATTTGAAGTGTCCAAATGTTAACAAACATTTGGAAAATGAAAAAATTCAATTCTTTTATAAGCAACCAAATCTGTGGTTATTGTTGGATGATAATAATAATAATGATGATGAAAACCGATCAATGTCATCATTACCGGATATTCAAAGTTTACCAGATAGTAATATTATGCTGGCAGAAAAACAGATCAAGCATAAAATTGGAAATAATGGGAATGACGCTGATGAGTATTATGATGAAATTCGTTTAAAGCAATGTAAGTTAACAGATTCCTCTGCCTATAATCTTATTTGTGTATCCTTGCAGACTAAACTCCTACAGGCAAATTTTACTACCCCGTAGGTATAAATTGTTGGTCGCAAGGTGTCTCTCACCCATTTCCACTTCCGCATTCTGATATTACCGTCAAGCGTCAACTTATCACTTCCCTTTCATTTAGATCATCCCACAAAAACCATACCCAAATCACAAATGTCATCGAAAACAATTATCAAAAAAATTTGTCTGTTGTATATCATGGTTGGTTTTTTGAGAACAAATTAAAAAATCTGTTAGGGAGAAAAAAAATCTGAAAACCTCAGAATCTAGTGTAAGGTTCGAATTCAATTAATTTTTGTTTTTTCTTCTTCAAACTTTTTCATTTAAAAATCAACGACAAACATAAAAAAGTTTACAAAATCGAATCGAAATCATCATCGATTATTTTTGAGCCGTATGGCAAATGGTCATTGGAAAATGGTTTAATTATTACACAAAACAATACAATAATATCACGAAGGAGACATAATCTACATGGAAAAATTTTAACTGCAAGCATTGTCCTCCAGCATAACGAATCAATACATCATTTAGATGATTATCGTGATAGGCATATCGATCCAATATCAAAAGCTAATTATATTTTGATGAAATATTTAATCGAATCATTGAATAGTACAAAAAAATTTATTTTCGTTAACACTTGGGGTTATAAAGATCCAAAATCTGGTAAAATTTTATATGGAATGCTCTTCGATTTAGAAGAGAAACGCGCTGATATCGGAGGTAGGTAAAAAATGTTTAAGAAAAGAACAAGATTTTTATTTAAAATTAAAAAAAAATTTTTGTAACGCAGGTACACCACTTTTTATGACAGTAGAACGTATTCCAAAAATTCAATATTTATCAATGACAACATTTACAAGAGTAGAATTTGTATTTCGTGAACCACCATTATCATATGTGACAAATATCTACTCGTTACCGTTTACAAGTATTGTTTGGATTAGTAGTCTGTCTTTGGTGATCTTGTGTATTTTAGTTATTTTGGTAACGACCCGATTCGAAACAAAATTAAAGACACAAGCACAAACGATGACAGAAAATGTTGACAATGACATAATGAGTAAAGAAAATGTTCGTATAACCGATTACATAATAATGGGAATCGGAGCTATATGCCAAATGGGTACAATGAATGAACCGAAAATTGCATCAGCTAGAATTTCAACCGTAATTACAATGTAGATTGCGGTTATGTATATAGCAAAAGTGTACAACACAATCATGTGCAAGCGACTACATGATAAGTGCTTGTATTCAATTGTGCTTCTTAGTCTACGTAACCGCAAATCACTCAATTTACGTTTCACTATTACCGTAATTGATTTGATACAATTTTTTTGTTTTTTTTTTGTTGTTTTTTCAGATATTTCTCTTGATCTCTTTATTATTCTTTTACACATCATATACAGCTAATATTGTTGCATTGCTACAATCTACAACCAAATCAATTCAAACATTAAAGGATCTGTTAGAATCATCAATGGAGTTATCTGCTGAAGATACATCATATCATCGATATTATTTTCCTGTATTATATATATTTTTATAATTTTCATTTTTATAAATAGACATCGATGTATCTTTAGCGCTACATTTTTTATATCACACAAATATTTCCATTATGCTGTCATTACAGATATCAACCGATCCAGTTCGAAAAGATATTTACGAAAAAAAATTTCTAATACGAAAGGAAAATGAACGTTATATGAATGCAACAACTGGAATTGATCGTGTCCGTAAGGGATTATTTGCATTTCATATGGAATTGAGTGTCGGTTTTAAAATAATTGAAGATACATTTTATGAGCATGAAAAATGTAATTTAATGACAATTAAGTTTCTTGAAGTTATTGAACCATGGCTAGCAACACAAAAATATTCTCCATATAATGAAATGTTTAAAGTTAAGTAAGTCAATTTCTATACATACGTGTGCGTGTACAGATATATGTATATATGTGCTCTGCTATGACAGATAAGGATAAGATGAATTTCATTTATTTTATGTACTTGCAGTCTTTTCAAAATACGTGAACATGGATTACAGCTAAGAGAACGTTCCAAAATTTATGCAGACAAACCACAATGCTCATCGAAAGGACAAAATTTTGGTAGTGTACGTTTAACTGATTGTTATGCTGCTATTGTTATATTTTTAATTGGTTGTAGCCTATCCATAATTTTATTATTTTGTGAAAAAATTTTCATGAATAGCAATCATAAATTATGTTTAATGTAACTCTACTACTGTCAATAATAGCAACGACAACCACTCACAATCCCTCATTATAAAATAAATAAAAATTAATCACCCGCACCTCTATGCTGACAGTCGAGTCGTGTGACTGCGACATTCATTAAATCACTATTTTACACGATTTTACAAAATTCAAACATTAAATTTAAAAAAAATGGAAAAGATAGACCTTTACTGTACAGGGCAAAAATGAAGCAGATGTCTTGGAATTTCCGATTTTGTAACTAGAATCCAAATGGCGTTTGTGATTCTACAGCCTGTATTTCTCTGAAAAAAGTAATAAAAAATCACTAAATTCTAATTTTAAAACACAATAACTCTTGAGAAGAAAGAACGTAGAGAGATTTATGTAAGGTATCATTAGAGAGAAGAAGTAGTTTCCACATATCTTTGAAAATCCTTGTACTAATGTTTTTTTACTTTGTTTTTATTGTTGTTTTTTTTTATTTAAACACACAGAACAGTTTGGAGTAGAATTTAAGAAAATTTGTTAAAAATCTCAAAATTTTGATATTAATTTTATAAAGTCTACAATCTTAATTATCATTAAACATAAATTCACACATTGCATTTGCATTTATTTTATTATTTTTAATCATTTTCAAATTTTCAAATTATAAATACTACAAGAACAAAGAACTGGAGCACAACTAACATTTGTCATACCACACCACTGCCATGCCATCTCCAACCTTCCACTTAAATTTGATAACGTATTGTTCTGAGGCGTATGTGTATTCGTCATTTTTCATTATCGGAAATTATTTTCAATTGCCGGTTATGGCGCTAATGAAATGACATTAACGTTCAACAATGAAACTATAAAATCATTCAAAATTTCAAATCGAAAATTTAGTACCATTATTCACATGTAGATGGCATACTACCGCGAAATGAAATTTGATTTTTGATATTTGAAATTTTGAAATTTATCTCTTTTCTTTACTATTTTATGCATGTATGGTGTGGTGTGTGTATGCAATCAGGATTAGGATTCGAGATATCTGCCATTTTGTGCACCGCAGCACCACATATCTCCAAAGTTACTTAACCAATTTCAATGAAATTTGAAACATAGATACTTTGATAGGAATCGTGGTGCTTGAATGGAACACTTTTTTTTTTAAATGTCCTTGTTTACTTTTTACAGGGTGTTAAAGTTGTCAAA
The DNA here is from genome assembly GCA_951394055.1 of Villa cingulata. NCBI lineage: Eukaryota > Metazoa > Arthropoda > Insecta > Diptera > Bombyliidae > Villa > Villa cingulata. The sequence continues at coordinate 37,728,468 of OX596022.1, forward strand.
ATTGCGATTTTCTCGATTTCCAAATGCACCTCACCTCGTACAGCAAACATTGATTGACGAAATTTTGTTTGAAATTTTGAATATAGGTAGCATAAAGGATATTGTAGTGCTTAAATGGAGGACATTTTTGATTTTATATTCATATTCAAGCCTTTATATTATGATAGTTTTAATAATAATAATAATTTTTCTTTTTGTTCTATTATATATTATATATTATAATTTCTATTTCTTATTTATGTAAATTATATAATATATTATGTTTATGTTATGCATGTATGCTTTTATATTTATATATATGTATGTATGTATAATAATATAATAATATTTATGTTAGGTAATTTAAAAAATAAATAAAAATTACAATTTACCTTTTTACAAGTTATGATATTTTTATCGTATGTGTTTGTTTTTATATTTTTATATTATTTCTTTTTTTTAATTTTCTATTTTATTATATATTATTTTATTTTTATTTTTATTACTTATATTTTTTATATTTTGTTTTTTTTTAATTCTTAAATTTTTATTTGTAATATAATTTTTATCATTTATCATTACAATTTATGTATACATACTTATATTCATAATTTTTACTTTTTTCACTTTTAATATATATTTTTTTTTTATTACATTAATTTGATCACCACCATTCACATTCAATTCATTTTTCTGTCTACTATAAATTTTTGTAATGAATGCCCTTAATTTTTTTTTTAGTATAAAAAATTTTCGGCTGAACTATCCGAATTGGTGCCGTCAGATTTTTAAACGAGACCATCTGATAATGATACTTTGAAATGTCTTCTTTAACATGATACATACGAGTATATTAAATTCATTTTAAGAACGCAAAGTATTACCTTTAAAAATTTTTTTTGAAAAAAATTGTCATGTTTTAGAAAAACCATCATTATTTCTCCGTTATCAGGATCTTAGATTGGATTAATTAATATACCAATAGTTTGCATTTTCTGTACGAAATTTTTATTTAAAATGAATCGATTTTCATTAAGCATTTCGGACGTTTTATTACTCTATTGTGGTATTGAATAAGTCAATGAGTTTTAAAATGTTAAAAATTGTTTTATGATAATAAGATGATGCTAGTAATACTACAGTTTCTATGTAAAATTTATACAATGTCCACTATATTGCAATACATTGCTTTCATTTGTACATCATCAAGAAATTTGTGATGCGATTCAAAGAAAAACAAAAAAAAAAAATACGATGTTCACAATTCATTTTGGAACCTTGAACAATGCCATAATAATATTCAGATTTAACGTTTTAAAACTTTAAAACTTTGCATCAAGACCATATAGGTGTTTAAATATTTTGAAATAAATTCTCCCATAATAAACATGGTAAATTGATTATTTGATCGGGACATTGTTTTTCTTTTTTTTTTGTATTTTTATAAAGTACATAGCATAATCTATTTAATTTAATAAATTTATTTTTACATTATCTAATTAAAATAAAAAAAAATTTAGAAAAACTATTAATTAAAAAAAAATATATTACATAAATTATGAAAATTTTCTATTATTTTACACATTACCATATTGATTGGATTACACACATTATTATATAAAAAAAATCTAAATTCAATTCAATTTCTATTTATTTATTTAATATTTTTGTTATTGATGGTTCTGATGATATTTACTATTTCTTGCCGCCATTCAAAACTTTGTATAATCACATTTATAAGTGATTATAGAAACACGTAATTATGTTACAGCAAAATGACGACAGTGTTATTTTATAAAATGTGTGATACTTAATCGGCTCATAAAGAACTAATAAGATCAAAAACTTATTAAAGTGTTTCGCTTATTCAATTTAAAATCCATTGAATAATGTATGACAAAAATTTTATAAAAATATGTGGTGTAATTACTGAGAAAAAGTGTACCAAAGTATGTAGGTACATTTATGTCGAAATTTGAAGAAAGTGTCACTCTTATTTTTTTTCTACAGAAATTTGTATTTCAATTATTTCACAGTTTTTACTTTGAACTTTTATTTAAAACATATTTCATAAAAATTGGATAAAAATTGGCTGAGAAAAAGTGTACCGAAATTAATAAAAATCACTGTAACAGCTTCTTGAAGTTTCTGTTTTAAAGTTAAGAAACAAACTTTTTTTTTATTTTCATCAGAGCCATAACTGTTTTTTTTATATTTTTGATTTGAAATTTCATAATTTTTCTGTTTTAGACTGGATTTCTTATTAGATCATTGTATATTTTGTATAATCATACATTTATCTGTATCCAATTTCTTTACTCACCAAACAAAACATTTCTACTTACACTTTATAGCATTCATTTAATTACATTCCAATAAAATTAATTAATTAATAATTCGTTTATACATTTTTATTATTCATTCAAATTTGAATTATCATTATTCGAATGATGTATTAAACATGTTGATATTGAGATCTTCAAATGTTGTTGCACCAGTTTGATCTAGCATTTGAAGCATATCAGATAATTCTTGTCCTTGCGGCTGTCCTTGAACATGAGTTTGTTGTTGAGCTTGTTGGGTTGGTATAACTGTTGGATGGACAGCACCACCAGTAGCACCACCGCCACCACCACCACCAGAACCACTTGAACCGGGTCCTTGATCAGTTACTTGATGACCAGAATTTTGCCATCCCCAAATTGCTACAAAATGAAAAAGAAATCATTTGAAAACATTGCAGACGGTGTATTTTGTTTTTGTTTTTGTTTTTGTTTTTTTTTTTTAGAACTTCATTTGTCTGTTTCGAATTCAATAAAGTCAAAATGTTAACCTGGATTTGTTTGGGGAACAGCTGTTCCTGTGTGATAGCCAGTTGTCTGTCTTGAAGTACCAGCACTTAATTGAGTGTAAGTTGGACCACTCGGTGAACGTGAAGGACTTAATTGATTGTATTGATAGCCTTCCGTGACAGGTTGCTATTTGATTAAATAAAAATTGGAATAAATTGATACTGCTCTTTTTTTTTTTTTTTTGAAATTTTATTCTTTCAATTACTTGTCTTAGTGTGGTCCATGCTGCTGCTGCCGGTGTCGGTGAACTATTCGCCTTTGGTATTCTAGCCAAATGTGCAGTATTTGTAGTTGGTGCTCCTCCAGGTGATCCATATCTGCCAAAGAGGAAACAAATTTTATTTAAAATTTCCCAAAAAAAAAAAATATAAAACTAAAGAGAAAAAAAATACGATACCCAATAGGTGAAGGAGTCGGTTCATAATTGTATGCCACAGTATTTTGAGTACTTGATGGTCGTTGAACATTATTTTGAGGTTGTTGCATATGCGGTAACATGCCGTGGGTATTGTAAACTGAGCCTGGTGTACCTGGTGGTGGAACAGCCCCATTTCCGCTATTCAATGTTGTTGGAACTGAATCTCGGCGAGGAGCCTGAAGTGTGTAATCAACACCAGGTGCTGGATAAATATGATCAGTATGTTCTGGTGTGGTATTTTCATGTCCAGAATGAAGAGTTCTACAATAATGATGATGATGATAAATTATTAAATTGAAATGATACAAGTTACAAAATGAATAAATAACTTACTTTCCAGAACTATTTGTGCACACAATGTATTCAACATCATCATTGTATGGATTAAGAAATGCATACGCTTGTGTTCTTAGCCAAATATATTCACGATTTTTCGCTCGAAATCTATACATTAGAGAGAACATTTGTCCTTTCTGTTTAAGTACTTGTTCAAAACTTTCTTTCATATGACTATGATCTTCTGGATGAAAAAAATCATAACAACTTTTTCCTAATAGATCTGTTGGCGTATAACCTAATATATTCATGACACGTTGATCGACAAATGTAAATTTTCCATCCATAGCATGACGTGATATAAATTCTGATTGATTATTTGAACCAGATAAATCTGATGAATTTGCTGTAGATGTAACTTGTAAACGACCGATTGCAACTAAACAGCAGTGGGATGAATGCATTTCATCATCATTTTGACGATGATGATCCATACTATGTACACCAGGAAATATATCGGTTGGTGGCCAATTTTTTATATATCCTGTACAATGTACAACAGCAAAATTTTGTCCGTCACGTGATGGTCCCAATGAATTACGTTGTTTTAAACGATTCAAATGACCAGATACCATATTTTCTGGATTAACATTACCAACTTTCATACGGCATATAAAACCACGTCGTGCACCCATACTTAAACGCATCGATGATTGATGACCTTCTTTTTTAACAGTACCAGTTTTTAAATCTAATATTCTACCAGTATTTTGCGGTTCTTGTGTTGATAATTGTTCACGAACTTTTTCTCTATCATCTGGATGTATATGCTCATAAAAACTAGTACCATACCAATCATTTTGTGTATAATTTAAAACTGGCGTTACCGAATCTGATACATATATAATACGACCAGAATCACATGATACAACAAATAGAAAACCATCAGCTGCTTCTAATATTAAATGTTTTAATTCTTGATCAGTTAAAAATGATGGTTTATATGTACCATCACTACTTGTATTACCGGTACCTGAAAATGAAAGAAAAAGAAAAAAAAAAAAAAAGAATGAATTATGGTAAAAAAAAAACAGCTAAGAATTTCTTTTTTTTCAAAATTTTTTTCATGAAAAACAAAATACAAATCTTTCAAAAATGCAACAAAAATTTACAACAAAAGAAATGATTTTTTTTTTTTTTTTTTCTCAAGTCAAAGACTTTTAAAAAGTAAAACTAACTACAATACAACTATACTAATATTAAACGGATACCATAATATACCTGTCTGGAATTTTAATGAGCTATTGCTGAATGAATATGGTACAGTACATTCGGTATAAATGTATTCGTAAATTTTTATGTACTACACAAACTATACAATATACAATATGCATTATTTTATTCGTAGTTATAGAGTATCTAGCAACAGCTCAAGTATTTAAAAATTATAGTAGAAGTAAGAAAGTTAAATATACAAATAATAAATGTACATATGACTTAACTATCATCAGAACAAAAAAAAAAAAAAAAAATTGAAAAGTGCATCACGAAAAAAATAAAAAAGAACCAAAGAGGATATTCAAAATAACTTTGCAACAATTTTATTTGTTTTTCTTTAACGTTGACTTAAATAAAAAATTGTAAATTTTTATAAAATGAAATGAAAAAAAATTTAAGAGGAAAATGCTGCAACAACAATAATAAGAGTAACAGCAACAACAGAAATAGAAGGAAATAATGAAAATTATATACATAAATATTCATCATATCATGTAGGATATACGATATTAATATTACTACTAAAGCCTAGGATTTTAAGATCTACCTAGGTCCTGGGATATTAGATATGCGATAAAGAATATTGTACCAATACCACAAAAGATGAATTACATTTCCAAGTCAGTCATTTTATTTTATGATTGACATAGGATTGACGTAGGTGGAGAGTGAAAAAAAAAAATGATAAAATGACATTAGAAAAGAGAAAAATAAGAAAGATATTTTATACTTTCTTCATAAATTGAATTCAACATACTCTTTCTTTCTTTCTCTCTTTTAATGAGAATGTTTTATAAAAACGCATGGGTATGCATTAAAAATCTTAACGAGTTCCCTCTAAAGGGAGAACTATAATCGGCATATGTGACATAAGCTCTAACTATAATGATCTTAAGATTGTCATAAGATAATATAAGATTTCGTACGACTGTATGAAGTGTCATATCGACAATTATAATGGTCTTAACTTATCTTTCGTTAACTATCAAAGTCTTTTCGTTCGCTTTCTAGCGTACAAATCTACAAATCTTTAGCTAACCTAGTGGAAAGTGAAAAAGCAAAAATTTTTTGACATTACTTTTCTCATCTAATCTTCTTCTTTTTTAAGATCATTATAGTTGACATTAAGATTGATTAAGATTTGCTAAGCAACTTAAGCAATCTTTAGGTGATTTAACGAAATTTCGAAAGATTGGTAAAGACCATTATAGTTAGAGCTATAGGCTGTGACATAGGCTATGACATAAGGTAGAACCATAGATAAACAAGATAAACTAGATTTCTACTCTAGTATAAAATTATTTTTACACTTCAGATTTTGATGTTGGCCTCCAATCCCGCATGGTGGAATCAGTGGAATGACATTCTAACATACACATTTCAAAACTAGTATTCGGTGTGGAATGAATTTATACCGGCTATTTTAAGTATGTATAAACAAAAAAGGATACAATATTAATTTCAAATTAGAAACAAATCGTATGTAAATATAATTCATGTATAGTATAGACAGATTTAGAGCTAAACCAGTTTTATTATTACATACATGCTTTATTCATATTATATATTATTATACTTGATGTTCATATACAAAAAAAAGGATATTTGGTTGCCTTTTTGTGTTTTGACTTCATGTCAAATACTCCTTTTTAAATAATTGTTAGATGTTGGATTGTATTATATGGTTACATTTACATATGAAGAAATTGATTAGGTATATGTTTGTTCATATATATTTATTATGCATATATAATCACACATAATGGTATTGGACACATTATCATTATCGTTACATTTACATATGAAGAAGTTGATTAGGTATATGTTCATTGTAGATTTCTTTTGTACATATACATATATAAATATAATGTACATAGAAGCAGCGCAATATTTGTAAGGTGCAAATAGCTATAATCATCTATAATGTTTTAATTTTTAATATCATAATATATAGAAGATAAATTATATTTTTTTAGCCGTTACGGTAAAATTAAAGTGATAGCAGGAAAAAAAATAAGAAGTAATAGAAAGTAATAAAATGATATCGATACCATAATAATCAAAATTGACGAAAAAACATAAAATTTATTGTTGCAGTATTTTTATTCTTCTTTTTTTTTTAGAAGAACCAGCAAATTTAATCGGTTTAATTTACAGAACAAATTTTAAAACATGCAGGTGGTTATTTTTACCTGTAAAACATTAGAGAAATTATCTTTCAATTGTGACATATAATTGAGAAGAGTATATGAAGTGAAATCAACTGCATATTTTTATATTAAAAGGATAAAACATTATATATGTATGCACCTTACAAATAATGTGCTACTTCTACATTCTTCATTATATGTATATATGTACATAATAAATATATGTATATGAAATATGTATTCCTATAATACAATCTAGGTATACAAAATATGCATGTAACCATATAATACAATCTAACATCTAACAATTATTTAAAAAGGAGTATTTGACATGAAGTCAAAACAAAAAAGGCAACCAAATATCCTTTTTTTTTGTATATGAACATCAAGTATAATAATATATAATATGAATAGAGCATGTATGTAATAATAAAACTGGTTTAGCTCTAAATCTGTCTATACTATACATGAATTGTATTATTATATATATGACCATATAAATAATCAATTTCTTCGTATGGAAATGTAACCAAATAAACATATAACACAATCTAACATCTAACAATTATTTAAAAAAGAGTACATATTTGTATGAAATCAAAACAAAAAAAGCAACCAAACATCCTTTTATATGAACATGAAGGATAATAATATGCATGCATTAAAGAATGTAATAATGAAAGTCTGGTTAAACTCTATACCTATTTATACCTACTATACATGAATTATATTTACATACGATTTGTTTCTAATTTGAAATTAATATTGTATCCTTTTTTGTTTATACATACTTAAAATAGCCGGTATAAATTCATTCCACACCGAATACTAGTTTTGAAATGTGTATGTTAGAATGTCATTCCACTGATTCCACCATGCGGGATTGGAGGCCAACATCAAAATCTGAAGTGTAAAAATAATTTTATACTAGAGTAGAAATCTAGTTTACTTGTTTGTCTATGGTAGAACTATAATCGACATTGCTGACATAAGCTATGACATATGTCGTAGCCGAACACAGCCAAATCAATGAGCTAAACTATCATTGACATTACCGACATTCGTTAAAAATTCGTTTAACATAAGCTCGACATAAGCAGTACGACCGAGAGCGTACATAACATAAGTAACATAAGCAAAAAGCTCATTTTGTGAAATTCGTATTGCTTTTGTTTAGTTATGTTTTGTTATGTCAGGAATGTCGATTATAGTTCTACCTTTAAGGTTTTTTTAAGGTTCGTGAACATACAGTTTCATTCGTTTTCGTTGTCGCTGTTGTCGCTTAATCAAATGAACGAATGGAATCGTTAAAACACAGCACAGAATATTTTTCAATCATTTTTTTTTTTTTTTGACAACTTAATAATTAAATAATGTCAACAGTCATTCATAAATAGATAAATCCCATTTCATTCGTTCGTTTTATTTCGTTATTCATCTCGTATTAAAAAACAAAAAAAAAATATTCATCGATCATTAATAAAATGTTTTTTAAATGAAAGAAATTATCTTTGAAACATTTTCATATTTTTTTTTTCTACTTTTTTTTTTCTTCTAATTTTTATTAAACTGACCCTGATCTCTGAATTTAATTTTAAAGTAAAAATAAAAGAGAAAATAATAAAAAAAAAAATGAATAAAATTTAAAAATAACGAGTGTGTACATAAATATGTACAAACATATATGTAGTAGGTAGTAGGTATCAAAGAAGACAAATGAATTATTATTATTATTATTGTATGCCATTCATATTTATATAAATATGTATGTACATATGTACGTACAAAATAGATGAAATGTTTACATATTAATTGCAGTATTAATATTTACGTACATATTAATACATATGTAGATGTAAAGTGAAAATATTTAACACTTCATAAAAAAAAAAAAAAATACAATAATATGAATCTATCTGCTATACATTGTTAATCTAAATTATTAACGTTACATTACATGATGTAGTGTGCATGTATGATCTATGGAAAGAATGTATATTTTGTTTTTTTTTTTTTTTTTGCATTTATTTTTTTTTAATTTTATTTTTGTATTTTATTACCCTCATTGTTCTTTTTCACTTCAATATTTAATGACTGTGACTACATAACTTGTCATTACAATCAACATTACATACATATTATATACGAGTAGATATACTTACATATTTTTATTTATTTTAAATATACATATGTAGTATAAACAAAAAAAAAAAGCATGTCTAAGACGATTACACTTTTTTTTGTTTTGTTTTTGTTTTCATAAAGTGTACGACGCTTTACGGATGTAGTATAAAACATGCATGCCCACTATTACGTATACATACTTGTACCTGCATTACACATTAGAGGGTGTTTCAATCAATAAAAATTCTGATCTCTATAGAGACTATACAGACTATTAATCAAGCTGATTTCATTTCATAAATCTGTGTAGTGGATTCAATGGTTCGGTCATTGATCAACTGGTTGTGCTTGTTTATCCTAAACTTTAAAATTCGAAACCTAACTAAGCTGATCATGTTGTTAGAACTACTAGAAAATGACTCAGTAGCTTATTTGGTAAAGTTTTAAACTACAAATTCAACTCTACCTACTTGTCCTACCATCGAAAGTTAACCTAAGCCTAAAACTCTAATTACTAAGCAACTGAATTTATTTTTTACAAAAGAGTTGGCGACTCGCGCCAATGGTACCCAATATCACATTTAATTGTGTACGTTCAGTGTTATCCCAAAAACTATTGTGTATTGACAGAAAATTGTGTTTAAATTTTGAAAATACGATTACTTGATCACTTAAAATAAGTGATGCAAATTGAATGATTGTAAATGAAATTTCCATCCAATTATTTCACATCACCTATTAGATTGTCAAACAACTAATAATCTCATGTGGAAAACATACATAGACAATTATTCATCACACATGTTGCATGTTAAAACACATCAGAAGAAATGTAATCGTCCCAGATGAAAATTGATTGATTGTCAGATGAAAACTCCTTAATGGCCCAAAGCAAATGTTATGACACCCAAAAAAGGAGTTAAGATCCACTTCAAATTTTAATGTCAAGATTCATAAATGATGATTATTTAAATTTGAATTATGTATATAATCAACGTTGTATATTTGAAACGTAAAACTTCATTTTCATTTTTCGTTTTGTAATTAACACTTCCTCCTCCTCCTCCTCCTTCGAAATTTCTAAGAAAATTTAAACAGTAAATAATTATAATTTTCATCGATTGATCAAGTATAAGTATCAGTTATTTTATGTATCAAATCCATTCCGTAAATTGTATCCTGCTTAAATTTTTTACAAAATTTTAATTATAAACGAAAGCATTAAAATTGAAACACCCTTTTTATGTTGGTATGTATATACCTATCATAATAATTGAACATAAAAAAAAAATATATATATATATAAACTATTTACATGTTAACTACAATAATAATTACACATAAAAATCTTTAAAAATATAATAGTAACATACGAGTATGGTTATGATAACATACACTGTAGCCGTACAAGTGATACGAGTATATGTACATATGTATGTCTACATACTCATATAAATAAGATTATGAAAATATGTAGGGAATTAAGTAAGTAGTGTAAAATAATAATAATAATAATAACAATAATACCGTCAATAATAACAATAATAATAAAGATAATGTGTACAGTATTTTAATGTTCATGTATACATACTAGGATACTAATCTAATATGTATTTATATGTATTTATGTACTCATATAAGTTGTTAAACTAAAACTAAAAAAAAAAAAAAAAATTTTACAATCTGGTGCAGCAATATGATTTTCAAGTCTAAATGGATTTTTTTATGATCATGTGCAGTTTTTCTTTTTGTTTTTTTTTTTATTTTTGTTTCATTTAAATATTCAATCTGTTTCTATTCTTAAAATGATGTTTTTTTTTTTGTTTTTAAATTCTTAGTTTTGAAACTACTGAATAAGTAGCAGCTTAGATTTTTATATAGATATACGAGCAGGTTAAGTATGGTTAAGTACTTATAAATGTGTACATAATATAAGTAGTATAAGATGTGTTACAACTTACAACAGTGAGCAGATTTTAAATTTGTACAATGCAAAAAAAGATTATCAATTCTAGGAGAAGTAGTATATAGGTAGTCGATTTTAATAGTAACAGTGAGAGTTCCAAACATTATATCACTAATCATACATATCTGTACACACATATGAGTATATGTAACGATTCCCTTAATTCTATAAACAATTCCTCAATGATAATTTAGACATTTAGAGGGAATGCTTTATAATTCATTTGTCGTCGTAACATCTTGAATAAAGTTTGACAGATAATTAACATTTGTTTGACATCTTCATAAAGTTGAAATTATCATTTGTCAATGAATTCGAAATAAATAAACTCATAGTTATGAACTGAATAAAACTGGATAAAATTGGATAGGTGAATTGGACACGTTAAAAGAAGAGAACTCAGTCAACAGGCTTGTAAATTACAAAATCAAGGGGAACAGACAATCATTGAAGAGAAAGAAAAAGATATATGAACGATTTCTAAGAGAATTTGAAGATGCTAAAGATTTTGGAGAAGATTAACCTCCCCCCCTTCATTCTTATTTGTGATCTACCTACCATAAATCATAGACTCTTGTCTTGTGATGAGATGACACTTGTATTCGATCAGTTGTGACCGATGATCATATTGTAATTTATGACTGGTTACTGAGTTTTACAGGGATAATGCTATTATAAGTCTCCAAAAGATTTATACCATAATCAATGATAATTTGAAACATTTAACTACCATTCTTGATATTACCTTCCAAGTTCCAAAATAAAAAAATATGACATAAATGACGTTTATAATTTTGTTGTTTACATCGATTCAATAACAAATTATGATGTGATGTGACAAAATATCAAAATTTATTCCTAAAAATTTTACTCTACACAAGCCATCAAAACATTATGATTGTAGATATTGGTTTTTATATGACTTTTGAAGTGACGGTGATTTCTTTAAAAAAATAACAACACCATAAAAATCTGTATCAATTTAAAATTTGATGCACTGTCTATTTTTTCATACACACATAATGTATACATATTTACGTTTCCGTGTACTCGTATGTCTAACTACAATACATAAATATTCATATGGGTGTATAAGTATACATCTTGTGTATTTTCATTACTATAACAATAACAATTGTAAATATAAAACAAGAACATAAAAAATTCATGTATAAAATGGTTACAATAAATAACAATAATAATAATAATAATAATAATACATAAATTTAAAATATAAAATAAAAATTTACAAAAAAAAAACAAATAATATAAATAAAAATCAAATTGCAACTTTGTTACATTTTATTCAATAATAATAATAATAATACATAAATTATGCGATGTATTGTGTTGAATGCCATCACATACATACATACTCGTATGTATACTTACTTATGTTGTTATGTGTGTGTGCAGTAAATATTCATGTAAATTATTTATTTTGTTTAATATAAACAGTAATAGAGAATTTGTAATAAAAAAAAATAAATAAATAAATAAATATAAAAATATCAGCCCAGCTGCAAAATGTATAAAGATGTGCATAAAAATATACGTATATCTACATATGAACATTTATGAGTGCATTGCATATATATGTACGTACATATGAATGTTTGTAAATTTTACACAAATTTTGACGTGGCATATTAGTGTGGTGTGTGAATGGAGAGTAGAGAATGAGGAGAATAGCGCATCGATTTATTTTTATTTTTATAGTCATCATAAATAGTGTAAATTTTTATAGTTAATAATTATTATTTATGTAAGAGCGTCTAGTCTAGTCTATAGTCTATCGATAGTCTGTAGATACTATATACATACATATACGGATTTATTAATTTTTATTATGAATTTTAATTATTATTATTAATATTAATTTTTCTATATTTTCGTATTGGGAAAATTGAAATACATAGTTCGATATTTTATTTTTGGGAGGTACTTTTCTTTTTAGATAAGTCATCGTAATCGATTATAAATTTTTACATTTAAATTGATCTGATGGTAGATATTACTTAAATCATCATTTTCATAAGAAATTGTAATAAAAGTTAGGAAAATTATAAATGTTCCAAAAAGTTTTCCACAATTTCATTTTCTCCTGATAAATTGAAGAAGAATTTGCTTTTAGGAAAATCTGTAATATAATATTGGGATTGATATTTATTCATGGTCAACGGAAAGTTCAAAAAGACATCTCGACTTTATTTTGATTCTATTATCATCAACGCCTTTTTAAATAGTTCTTCGCTTATAATTCTTTGTCATTTGTCATAATTTTACGTATTATCTGTTCTAGGTTTTTCCTAATTACCTTTTTTTATTTAAAAATTTTTTTAGTAGTTCGTGTATTAAAATTAATTAACTAGTGTCGAAATTAATTTTCTATCATGTACTTTGTTACCTACACGATTTCATGAGAGTTGGGAACCACAGAATTATTCGTAGGGAAACAGATTCAATTAAATTATATGACATAAATTGACTTCTTACAATAATCTAATGAGTCATTCCAACTTAAGTAATTTGGAATTGGTAAGCTCTTTTACCCATCAGAATGGTCCAGTCAGACTCATCTAAAGCTCAATGAATCTCAGGGATAACGAAAATTTTGAAATAGACAACATTGTGAATCAAACGTGAGGCTGTTGTCGCTATACTATTGAGAACCACTGAATCCTATAAACAAAAACCTTATGAAAATGTCAAATATTGTAGACTCAATTGCCGAGTAAATAAATTGTGTATTATCTAAACTAAGAGATCACAAGCCTTATAGAATTTTCGTTTAAAATGTCTCCAAATATTTAGATCTTTAAGAGTAAGAAGTTTTTTGGCGACCAAAGTCATGTATAGTACCTACAATGTAAAGTAAATAAAATTTTAATAAGTTATTCACCATAAAATAAGTTTCTCTTCTAATTAGGTAAGTAGATATACTCCTATCCCATTTAAGATTCTTAGAAGAAAATAATTATAATATTCTTTTATTCATGTATGACGAAAAATACTAGGAAAAAGGAAGGTATAGCAATAGAAATGTTTAAAGCTTTAAGTCTAACACATAAATTTACCTAGGTAAAAGAATACACTCATACAGAAGAAGTGTATGGTACAGCGTAAACGTAAATTTGCAGAAAGAAACAACAACAAATAAACAGGAAAAAAAAAGGAAGAAATTTTTGTTTTTCTTTTTCATGTTTTCATTTTCATTATATCTGCATACATATAATATTTTATGCACATACTATATACAGACAGATCTAATCTTTATGTACATTTATACATACATATACCTATTGCACATTTTGTTTGCTCTTGTTCAAGGTAATAATAAAATAATAAAATTATACAAAATATGTACACATACACGAATTCTGTATATCGTATATGTATACACGTACGTATACATATATTATTATGTAAAGTTAGTTATAAATTTTACTATAAACAGCAGAAGAACAAAAATGAACCAGAAAATAAGTACACATAAGTTTGCAAAAACTTCTTTACAACAAAGTAATTTAGTCATTATTTACATATGTATGTATGTACGTACGAGTATACGAGTACGAGTACAAGAGTAAAGAGTATGTAGGTACATTACATTATTATAAAATAGGCCATAATATATTACACTAGTTAGCTACTTAGTTATTGTTTTGTATAAAATAAATAAAACAGTGGTAAAAACAGAATACAGTACATAAAACTAAGAACCAAAAATAAAAAAAAAATAAAAAAATAAACATTTAAATGTGATGAACAAAATGAATAAGATGAAGAGGATGCAATAAATATTTATGTAAGCATATTACAGATAAACACACGTACACATATGTACATATGTATGTAATACTTGTATTTTATGTTCATTATGAAAACGTTATCCCTTTTTTTTTTTTTGTAATTTATCCGTCATTGTTGTTTTGTTAATTCTTAAAAATTATAATGTAAATGACTACACACACACACTAAAAAAAATTTCATACATTACATATATGTATATGAAAAACAAAAAAATAATAAAAAAAATTTTACCTAAGAAGATTAAAAAGTTAAGTATAAAAGTACATTTTGAAAAGAGAATAAGATAAAAGCTCATCTCATACTGCAGGTAAGTATATTTTATAAAATACATAGAATTATGTATTAATTTACCAAATGATTCATGGGATTTTTTCCTGAACGATAAATACAAATTACGACAGACTGATTTCTAAACTGATTTCAATTTATAGTCCATATCATTCATATTTTTTTTTTTTTTTGTTTTTACCTTTTAAAAATGGTAACTCATTTAAATGTGAATGAACTTATATAATATGTCTCTAATATACGACCGACAGACAAATGATTCAATGGGTGCGTTCAGTTCATTGCAGCGATGCAAGTCAACGATGAAAATGCAGCGATGTTTAGATAATCGCTATATACAATTTACAGAACTGTGTACAGCGTAATCTGCTGTGAACAGTTGGTTGGCAGTAAGTAAGTAAGTTGATATTAATGCAATGAAATTGTTTTTTATTTTTTGCTCCCTAAATTCCTGAGAAACCTGGAATTATTAGCATTTTAAAACCATCAAAATGAAAAGTATTATCATCAGTCTCATAATAAAAAATTATACACCTTACTAATAAATATGTACATATTAACTTTTCAATCATTAAAATTCATCTTTCAAACATGTCAAAATTTGTTTACGATGAATTTTAAAGCGAACTTTTTTTCAGCTGCAAAATATTTTCATCGCTGCAAAGTCGTTCAGTGAGAGAAATTATCGCAGCGATGGAAAATTTTACATCGCTGCTTGGAACTGAACGCACCCAATGATCTATCACCAAGAATTGAAACGAAATGATCATTGACATCTTCAATATTTTACTTCATTCAAATAGATTCGAATAAAGTTTTGGCAAAATGTATAACACAATAATATATCTTATGGTTACGGTTTGTTGGAATCAAATACTTTACTCTTAAGCTATCGAACATCCTTTCCCAGTCACATTATGCACCTGAAAATTATTTGGGGAAAATAAATTATTGAAAATTTGATGCAACTCGCGATTCTGTATTTCTTCCCTTAATGTTTCATCCACCACCAGCAAGTGATGGTGATGTTCTTCATTCATTTTTCTCATTTATTTGATGCGAGCTTTTTTTAGTCTGCATTCGCTATAGAGTTCGGTTCCACATTATCATCTTTCTGACGTTCATTATTTTTTAGATTTAGTTTGATTCTATCTAATGTTTGATGATGAGTTTGGCTGTCTCTCCAGCTGTCTTCTTTTGAATTCTATCTGTCACCTAGCGATTTTATACAATTTGCCTCTAAATTTGACTGACATTATTCCATTACATTGACCTCCCCATGCCCAACTAATTTTTTCCACTTCATTCACACAATTTTACCACAGCCACTGTTGTCGTGGTCAATACATAAAAATACTATATAGGTCGAATCATATAGTCCCAAATGATTTCTTATTGTAATCACTATCTATGATAATTTAGTACAGAATTATGTAATTTCAAAAGATATCCAGTGTCGAATAATAAACAATTTTTTTTTTTTTTTTCATTATAGATAATTATTTTTTCTTTTAAATTAACATTTTTATTTTTCATTTCTTATATACATCATTCTTTGAATCATTTTGGTGTAATGATATGTCAAAGCATGTCAAAATCTTTGTAGTAAATTTTTTTTTTTTTTTTTATTTGATTTTCTTCGATAAATCACTCTTCTTTTAACTGTGATTTTTAGTTGAACAATTTTTATTATATTTGTACGAGTATGTAGTACATATACTTAGTCGTATATTATTTTATTGTAGTACAGTGTACTTTTGTCTTTTCATGATTATTATTACACTGCTTCTCTGTACATATACATGAGTATAAAAGCCTACAACTCTAATGCTTATCGAAATTCACCCTCTGTTCTGTACATACTCACATAAAAATCTGTTAGAAGAATCCCGAATTGATTTGCCTAATATTTTTATTTTTTTATTTTTTTTTTTCATTTTTGTTTTCTTCATTTTTATTCATACAAGTAATAAAATAAATAAATAAAATGATAAACATAAAAGATAACTGATTCAAAGAATAAATATGTGAATAAGTAAACATTTTTTTAAAACTCGAAAAAAAAAAAACAGAAACAAAAACATATTAGTATGGAAAAAAAAAGAAAATACATTCATCATGTAGTATATATACAGATGTGCATATACTCGTACTTAAATGTGTATATTATGCGTACATACATATACTCTGTTTCATTTGATTGTGGGCACTGATTTTTCTAGCAATGATTCCAATTTTAGCTTTGATTTTTGCTACTGATGATGGGCCTAAGTTGGAGATTGTGCAAGAGAGATCGAGAAAATATATAGAGACAGGGAGGCTTTGTATCTGCTGTAGAAACAAATATAGACATAATTAATCCTAGCTAAGGCAACTGAGATCATTATGTATAGTTGAGAAAAGAAAACTCGTATAACTCTGCGATTCGTGCTTTCCTGTTCTGCCAAAGATTTTAAGTATTTTTAAGGAAAATCAATCTTACTTCCTCTTTCAATTATTTCCTATAATTTGGCAATTAGAATAGCCTTCCAAATTTTGGTCTTGTCACTTTCTGACAATGTCTTCCCTAAAAAAGATAATTTAAGATAAATTTGAAAATTTATTCGTTGTTCATATTTATTTAAAACATAACCTAACCTACAGTAGGCCACAATCAAATGAACGCATTTAAAACGCATGTTTTTTTGGAAGACATTAATTTCCGTTAACAAGTTCCACACACAAGTTTGATTTGTGATTACATAATGCCGTCAACAGAACCCAATCTTCAACAAATAGCAAAGAGAAATGCTTTTCTCTCAAAATGTATAGTAACTATGTACTTACACTTGGGGAACTTATAGGAGAAAAAAAAAACAGTGATCACAATCAAATGAAGCATAGTGTACGTACATAATAAATATTTTAATACTTGAACTGAAACTATTAAAATACTTTTGTGTATTTTATTTATATAAATATGTATGTACATAAAATACAAAATTAAAAATTAAATAAAATTTATGCCTATGATATTTACATATATACGTAGTAATATCCTACATAACATTTATGTATACATATACGTCGTTTAACAAACATACTCGTGTATATTTTATACACATATACGCGGTATGTAAGTACTTTTGTTCAAATAAAAATTCTTTTTTAAAATAAAATACATACAATATAAAAAATAAAATTCATTTAATTCATTTCATTATGAATTCTAAAAGCATACATCCATATTCTAATAATAGAAGAAGAAGAAAAATAAAATAACAAAATATAATATTAAAATCAAACAATGTATGCGTATTATAAAGCGCGTTGTAATCTCGCGCAAATAAACACATATACTTACATAAGAATATATATACATATATGTACATACATACTAGTAAATTGTACATTCATATTACACAAAACAAACATCATAAAAAATAACGTACATTATATAACATAAAGAACGGCGACAACTTATACTTAACTGACTGACTTGATATTAATTTCGGGTTAATTTGGGTCCTAAAATGCAAATGACAATTGTTTCTATTTTTTTTTTAATTTTAATTTTTTCATTTATAAATGTACATATATAGCAAATGAGATTAAATAATAAAGTATGTATGATGATAAGTACATACTACATACAGTTACTCTCATAAATATTTAGACAATAATTAGACACCTTGTTTCAAAAAAAAATTTTTTTACTACATAAAAGTAAACGTAAAAGTACAAAAGTACAAAAAGTAAAACGCTTTATCAAAAATCCAAACCGGGCTCTAGCGGCTTTTCTACTCAAACAGGGAAAGAAGGACTGCAGAGCTATGGTCAACGCTCTTACAGGGCCATAACTCGTGTGGAAAGCATCTCGCTAACATAGAAGTCATCAGTGATGCACTGTGTGCTTCTTGCGTAGAGGAGGAGGATACCACGGAACACTTCTTGTGTGAGTGCTTGGCCTTCTCCGCTATTAGAATGCGCATTTTCGGCACTGATGTCATTAGACCCGAACAAATTGTGCCTGAAAGTCGAGTGGAACTCCTTCGTTATCTGAGAGCAACGAAGAAGTTTGACTAGACAGGGGCTTCGAGTACAATGGACAGCGTTATGTCTGAGTGCTCTTGCTCTGGTTTCATACCTCCCCCTAACAAACAACAACAACATAAAAGTTACATAAAATTGTAATATTTAATTATTTATTTACTTAGAATTTATAAATAAAATTCTATAAAAAATAAATGAGAAAAAAATATCAGAACAAATTTATTTCGTTGAAAATAAATTAAAGTAAAGGTTCTCATTCTTATATGTAGTTACATCGGTTTATTATGTCGCATTAGCATTTTTGCAATGAATAATCCAAACACTCGAGTGAAAGCGCACCACAAGTGTGAACTTGTAATATGTAACGTAACACCGTAACACATTAAAACAAGAATGAAACGAATCATAAAAAATTTTCATATTCTCCTAAAAAAAATACCAGAATTCTCAATATGTAAATTCCTTAAAATCAAAGGAAAATAATCTTAATCCGCTTAATTACTATATACTTTTTTTTTTTGCATGAATCGCCATAACTTTTGTGGATTACTCCGAAAAATTCCAGGTTACCTGTAGCTTCCAATACGGTAAAAAATTTTATCCCAATTAAATGAAAATTAGTCACATGACTAATACAGCCGATCCCATGGAAATGGAATAATTTAGGTTAAAGATAATCAATAATAATTAAAAGACTCTAAAAATTCCATTCCAAATTTACAGTGGCGCTACTTTCAATAGGTATCAGCCAGCTATGACAAATTTATTATGGCAGTACCAGATATGTATTGTAATTGTAAAATACGAATCTTGTGTCAAACTTGCTGTTAAATTGGCACAACCTGCGCAATTACTTTAAATTGGATTGGATGCTTTTGTATAGGTGGTTTGTTTACTTGCAAGCATTCTAACATTTCAAAGCTTTCAAAAGTAAAAATACTCTTAGTTTCAAATTGGCATTGTTCACAATAATGCAAAATGGTGGATGCTATAGAATATACAAGCTCTCAAACATGAGAAAAAACCCAACTCTAGTTTCCCAAGAATTGCTGTTTGGTCATTGCAAATTTCCATCGTTCGCAATTATGTAAGATGGTGGATTGCTAACATATACAATCTCCCAAAAGTGTAAAAACAAAAAAAAAAAACTCCAGTTTCCCAAGAATTGTTGTTGGATCACTGTAAATGATTACAAATTTACATTGTTTCCAATGAAGCATGACTCATTTACATCGAAGAATGAAAACCCTTAACCTTAACTATTCTTGTATAGTGTGTCTGGGATCTTCTAGTTAAGTTAGTTAGATTATTAAATTGATCAATACTCATATACTATATTATTATTATTTTATGACGGATGTTAATATGTATATGCATATATACATAAACACATATTGATATTCATGTTATTTACTCACATTTATGTTTATGATGGCAAACAATATATATGTAATGAAATATCAAATAATGGTAAATGGTAATAAGAAAATTAAAAAAAATGAAAACCTAACAGTTTATAATCAAAAATGAAAATTACTTACGGTGGACTTCATAATTAAAATAAAAATGAGAAGAAGAAGAAGAAGAAAAATGAAAAAACTTTTAAAAAATATATATACATATATATATATAACAAACACGAAAGAGGTATTTTTACTTATATACTTCGCGCAATGAAATATACTCGTACAGTAGTAGCAGCAGTAGTAGTAGTAGTTAGTACAGTTAAAATTATTACAACAACAATATTTTTCTACAGGTAGTATTAAATTTTTTTTAAAAAAAAAATAGCACTATTTAATACATACGAGCATACGACGACCATACCATTTCATACCATATCCCATATCCCATATCATAATCATATACTCGTACATACATACAATGTTTTATATTACATCCGAATAAAAGAAATACATACATTTATATAATATAATTATTATGGTACATATTATAATATTTTTATATAGCCCAATTAAAAATTGAATAAATTAAAATACGATACGATAAGATTAAATTATAATAATGATTTATTTCTCCTTTTTTTTTTCTACCATTAAGTATTTTCTTTTTCTTTTTTTTTAACGTTTTTTTATTTGTTTCTTCTTCTTCTTCTCTTTTTTTTTTGCTACACTTTTAAATTAAAATTAAATATACATAATGTATGTAAGTAATATGAAATGAATTCAGAAATTTATATTTTTTGAATTAATTTACTTGAACGGAAATATTTTACGTTTGATCCAGTTGTTTTTATGTACGAGTATGTATGAATTAAATATAATATGAAAAATAAAAAGAATATTTTACTTAATAACTAAGTAAAATGTTGAAAATTATTTTAGCATACGAGTTACTCATTTAATGTACATATGTGGTACACTGCTCGCTACAAAAAAAATGTTGCCCAATTTAATTTATTTTCAAAACGATCATGTTGAGATTAGTACGAGTACTAATTCTACAGATAGATTCTAATTCCTGATTACAATTTCTTTAAAAAAATTACAAAATTCTTTATTTATTTCCATTGGAATGGAATTCCCAATATATTCAACACTTAGGAAAATTTTCTTTGTGGATTCCTAAAGTCAATAAACTGTCACTTTGTGGTTTTTGATAGGTGATTTTCAATTTGGCGTTTTTATCTTGTGAAATTTTATCATTTTGTGAAAATTAAGTGAAAATCTTTAACCAAAAATGAAAAAATAATGATAAATGGTAATCAAGAAATAAAAGTAATTAAAAGAGAAAAAGTTCAAATTTTTTGTTATGTTAAGTAAATTCAAGTGCATGAAATAGAAAGAAAAATCGATCATTTAGAAAATTAGAAGGAAATGAGAATTGGGCAGTTAGAAAATTACAACAAATTATAGCGATCAAATTTTTATAGGATTATCATTAAAATATCGGTTTTGTTCAGTAACGAAACGAAATTAGGAGGTTGCATTGCAAAAGATCGTCTAGACTAGATTATACCTTTCTATTAAAGAGGAAATGGATTTTTTCTTTTAGATTCGATTTGATTTTCTTTAAAAAAATTTCCATTAGGACAAATTTTTTGGCATGCAGTGTACACATATAATGAACACAAACATTTCTTGATTTATTACTTCACTTACGTACAAATAATAATTAGCATATTAATTAGCACGACTGTACAATTTACATTTTAAAAAAAAAAATATGACTCCATTACTATGTACATATGTATCTTTGTATGTGTATGTGAATTTGCGGTTATTTCTTACTAATACTACTTCAAATTTATTAGTGCAAGAGGTGTTAGATGGTACTTTGTGTAAGTAGTATTGAGTGTTACCAGAAAAATTTAAAGGATTGAATTTGGAAGTCTTGTCATCTCCCAACAACTCACAAGTTTAAATTCAAGTCAAAAAATTTACCACGCATTAAGTTAAAATGATCACTGAAATCTTTATTTTATTTTCATTAATTTTACTTGTTTATTTTGGGGAACGAACAAAGATGGTAAAATGAAATTTTCACCAGGTGGTGAAAAAAAAATTGACAATCACGAGTGACAATAAATAAATAATCATTTGATAGCAACATTCTGCTATGTTCACAGAGACATAAGGTACGCAGATGTATCCATTTACATGTGTAGCGTAGATCAACATTTACATATACATGGAATTTTTGTTACAAAATTGACAACTTATAAACCAAAAAAGACGAAATCTACGATGTAAAAGTAATGGGAAAGACAAAAAAAAAGTAGAAGAAGAAGAAAAATTACCCAAACTTTGATAATGTTTGTATAGCTACTTCTTTTTGTGATGTTTTCATTTCGAACAGAAACGGATATAAGTAGTCTATAGTATTAAACGAATACTTTGTGTTTGTGTTGTATAAGAGAATACGTAGTTTTTTCTTTTAATTTTTTATTTGTAATTTTAATAATAAAAATGAAAAATAAAAAAGAAATGAGGATAATAAGAATGAAAAGAAAATTCTATAAAAATGAATACATGTACTTATCGTATGTATATTAACTTTGAAAAACTTTTAAATAAAATAAAATAAAAAAAATTCTTCTACTGATATCAAAAAAAAAAAATGATTTATGTTAGCACGTGAAAATTATATGCAAGCTCTCTGCACTAGAAGAATATTATTATTCGGTACTATAGAACCACAAAAGGAAAAATACGTATATGTAGGTACATTTTCTACATTTCTATCATTCTTTCTCTTTTTTTTTTTCCTTTTGATTTTTTATGAAACAAATTCATTTCCTTTTTTTATTACAAACAAGAACTTATTTTTCTTCTTTTTTTTTTTCGTTCATTGTATGTTGTTATGGTAAGAAGGTATGTACATACATATGTATATACAAAAAATGTACAACCAAGTATGTAATAGATTTATGTAAGTATATACAAAAAGCCATAGGCCACAGTCATAGAGTACTTTACATTTATGTAATAAAATTTACATTATTATGTACGAGTACTACTACCAGTATACATACATATGTATATGAATTATTTTTTGTCGAATAAGTTCATATTTTGGTTGGCATTTAATAAGTTTGAAAAAGTAAAAAAAAAAAAAAAAATGAAAAATAAAAATCCAACACCCTATATATAAAAAATATGGGTATGTATGAATAATAATAATAATAATAATAATTATGGGTGTGTGTTTATAATCCAGAAAATATTTTTAAGTTCTAGTTCTATATTATATATGTATATATACATACAATTGTATATATGTATGTATGTATAATGTTTCATTGCAGACAGTTACCGCAAATAGATAAATATCTAGTGTAGGGTATATGATACAATACATATCCTTACATATTTTATTTAAATCCCAACAGAAAAATAAATAAAAAATTTTGTCACAATTTTTAATATTTTTTTACATTTTTAAGACTGGTACTCAGTTCCTGCGAAATTTTTCGCTTGTAATTGCATTTATACATATAATTCTACAAGCTATAAATTGTGGAAGGAAACGTGTGTAGAGTACGTAGAGTTTTGAAATTTTTTGAAAAAAATCGCGAAGGCTATGAAATTAAATTAAGTAAAAATAAATAAATAAATATTTATTAGTCAAAATATTTGAGCTGTCAATATTTCGCTTGCCTTTTATATGCTCGACCATATAAAATGATTGTGAAAAATGAATTCTACAAGTCTCCACTATTAAGTTCCACTGTGATAATTTAGTTTAGAAGTGAGTACCAGAAAACGAAATTTGTAACTAAAAATTTAGCTAACAATTTAGCGACATTTTTTTTTACATAGGTTTTATATGGAGAAAAATTTAGATTTCGATGTGAGTACCAGCCATTACATTTAAATTTAAAAATTTCATAAATATTGATTAATTGAATCTTTGATAAAACACCGGAAAAACAAGGAATTATTATTATTATTGACAGTTGAATTTTTATCAAGTTTTACCAAACTTTTAATCATATTTTTCACATTGTATTTAAGTAAATTTTAATTACTTGTCACAAAGACATGACTTCTTCTACAATATTCTTTAATAATCGCCAAAAAAATTTTAATAATTCATAGAACATGCGCAAAAGAATCACATAATCATAAAATATTATTTGTGGGAGAAGAATCTTAAGATAAGGAAAACAGTACTTATTGTGGCTGAACAATCAAAAGTATTTTTCCACAGAAATTTACTAACTCAAATATGTCCCCAATATTTTGACAAATTTATTACAAAAATATTCAATTTATGGAACTTAAAAATTCAGCAAATTTTAAAAAGAGAATTACTTCCTTCCTCTCTAGTACCTTGTGAATTTATTTTCTCCGGAACTAATGATGGAATCAATCTTAATGGAACATTTTCAATGTAATGCTAAGTGAAATTGGAATTTATCTGTCTTTCGTTCTTTATTTTCTTACACGACATTAGATTGTCTGTGTCACTTTCTAATTCAAAATTGAAATTGCTAAAGTAAAGTGAAATTAGGTTCTATTTCTAATTTCAATTTCACTTAACAAAAGCTATAAATTTAATTACAAAAATGTTGTTAGAAAATTGACCAACAGATGGAAACTTTCAAAAAATGCAAGAATTTCCCTAAAATTCCTTTAAATTCCTACCTCAAAATGGAGAAATTCAGTTGAGAATTTGAAAATTTGAATGTCATATGTCAATTTAAACAAAATTTTAATGTCAAATTTTCGAATTTCAAAATTAACTTAGCTATGTATTTTGAACAGTATGCTTTTTCATGAAATTTCACTTTCACTTAGCGTTACATTGAGAATGTTCCTTAAACCTTTATATATATGGTTTTAAAGCTACCAATTTGGTATAAAAATTAATATAATTGACAATAAATAAAGTTGACTATTTAATGGAATTTTCTATCCCAATAGTGCTCTAAATAATTACAGGGTTAATTTCCCCTAACAAAATTTCATCTTTACAAAAACTTTGTTGATTTATTGTTACTTCATTGCTGAGTAAATGTGATTTTATTTTCTACTGGGATTTAAATGTACGTAAACGTATACATAAAAATATTCATCCACATATACATATATGTATTAAGAAGTTGATTCGTCGCATTCATGCTGTTAATTACATTAAAAAATTGAAAAGTTTAATATTAAAGAATATCTACCTTAAGGCCTCTTTATTCTTTGCTTTTTTATCAAACAGAAATGAACTGAATCACATATATGTATGTGTAACTAGCTAAATATGCACTCTTTTAGATTCGTAGTCGTATACATACACATGTACGTACAATATGGTATGTTTGTATAATCCGTACCCTAGTCATACTGTCGTATTTTATTTACGTATAAACGTGTACGTAAGGAAGGACTTCTGCTGTATGCATGTAGTTTTATTTGAAAATACAAATACATCTAAGGGTTATGACAACAAAATATACGTATAATTTATACTTATAGAAATATTTGTATTTTAAGAATTAAATTTAAAGAATTTATAATTACATTTTTTTTTCTTTTTTTTTTTTTTGTATTTAACGTCTAAGAATGTCAAAAATTATTAAGGAATAAATATATAAAACATTTCTTGGATATTTACGTACATTTGTGTGTACTTATATGCAGGCACTAAAGGAATTATATGTTAATCACTTACATACTTGTTTACTGGAATATTGATCGAGTTCAATATTACACACAATATTCTACAAAAGTCATATTAAAGTATAAATAAGAAATTTCAAGATAGTATGTAATTGTTCGTTCGTACCTATATACTTTTTAAATTATATAAAGACGCATTGGTTTTTCTTTAAACCATTTTCAAATTGGACTTACCTCTTAAAGCTTTCATATGCGCTACAGCCATTCTTAATATTGTCAATTTATCTGGTTTTCTAGCTAATGCGCTACATGTTGGTACCATATCCGATAATTCTGTTATATATGCGGTCATCTTGTTTCTTCGTCTCCTTTCAATTTCACAGTGGTTCTCTCTACTGTAAAAATTTAATCATGTTAAATATGTTCACATTTAAGTATACATTTATTTTCAAAAATTTATCATTTAAATAAAATAAAAAATAAAAATAAATAATTTTAATTTAAAATTTAGAAGAAAAAAAAAATGAATGTAAACTATGTAATGCATTTTTTCTTTTACACACAACACTATGTGGAAATTGAATGCAATCATACCATAAAGTTGAGTTTTTAAAAATTATTCTTCGACGATTTGGGATGAAGATTACCACGCCGCCGCCGCCGCACATTACCAAAAATGTGCTATTATTATGGGGAAAAGTTATGAATTTATTTTTAAAGTAGACAACATTTTTATTGATGATTGAATATGTTTTGAGAAAAACAATAAAAATGCGGTTCTAGAGTCTTCTAAGTCTTTTACATTGAAATTTGCATCATCGATGAATTTTCATATTAAGTGAAAGTCTTGTTAACTTTTAATAAGATCTCATTTCATATATGTATGGTATGAATTTTTCTCTATGTTATTTTATTTACAAATTTTATGTACTCGTAAATGGTATTTAGACGTACATACAAGCACACATTTATAAAAAAAAAATAAAGAATCAAAGATTTGAACTGAATTAGATTCAACGAAGTTTTTGTATAGCCCGAAGGTGAATCAATATTATTTTCGTATATATACATACGTATGTGAATTCTTCCTCTTTTATCCTGCTGTGTCATTATTTTATATAGCAGTTAAACATTCACTGTACTTATGTATATTATATTTGA
The DNA here is from genome assembly GCA_951394055.1 of Villa cingulata. Classification (NCBI taxonomy): domain Eukaryota; kingdom Metazoa; phylum Arthropoda; class Insecta; order Diptera; family Bombyliidae; genus Villa; species Villa cingulata. The sequence continues at coordinate 37,755,881 of OX596022.1, forward strand.
ATGAATATTTTCTTATTATTTTTATAATTTATAATTGAAATATGGTGTGTATTTACATTAATGTTTGAATATAAAAACACTTCATTCTTAAATTTGTTTTTAAATAAATACTCCATTAAACTACCGAATTACAGGGTATTTCCGACAGTATATGATGATATCAGTGTGTCATGGCCATGATATGTGTTCACAAAATAATTGAATTTTTCTTCTTCTCTCCTATGTTTTCTTTTAAAGAGGAGATCATTACATTAACGTATTTTTTAAGATTGCACGTCTCTCATTTCTCCTGAATTTCCTTAAAAGTTTAAAATTTTTGAGTCTATCCATCTTGGCATTCGCTTTTTGATATACGTGTAGAAGAGCGCCAATTAGAAGAGCGACTTTCTCAAAAATTTATGGACTGGAAAATCATAAATTTTAAATTTAGAACATCAAAATAAATTAAAAATGATTACAATATTGACCATTTGATATAGAACTGCAATTGAATTAGCGAATCACTCTGTAATCAAGATATATACGTACATATATAATTACTTTGTTTTGAATATTTTAAAAGGATAAAAAAAATGTGTTTTCTTATTCTTTTTGAATTAGTACAAATTTTGTACATACAATAGACTTTCATGGCTCCAAGAATAATTAAAAAAATAAAAAAAATATATAAAAACAAAATAAAAATGTAATTGCGGATAATTATAATGTACTGGTACATAATACGTACATTATGCATGTATAAATAGAAGGGTAAATTGAAAAGTAATGACATTGAAGCATTTTTTATTTAAAAAAAAATTATAATCCTTCAAATGATTTCTCAACAAATGGGTGCTTGTTTTTTTTAAAGGAATCTGTAGGATGTCAGTCATAGAATCAACAAAATTATATTATTTACTTCAACATCTACTGCTTGTTTTCTCTAAATTTAGTGGCGAATAATTTTCATCTATTTCCAAAACAATGGCTACAATTGAAATTGTATGGAAATGCGTATAAGATCGTGAAATTGTCGCATAAATTCGTTTTTGAAACTCAAAACAAGAGTCTATACATCAAAGTAAAAGTTAAAATTGTGATGAAGTTAAAACGAAAACTGACATGCATATTTTGATTAGGTTCTTCTTTTCTCTTTGCAATATTTTTATTTATTTGGGATTTACATGTGTTGTCAGTAATTTATAGGCAATTCTGTCTCTTTTGCCATACACTCACTATGCTTAAACATGATGCCTTCAATAAGTCATTCTGTATTAATTGTTGTAAATTTGCTTTGGGTCATCCAGATCGTCTTCTAGGAATACTAATATTCATAACTGTTTTTAGAATATTACTATATGATTTTATTCGTAATTGGAGCTAATTTAAAGCCTAATCGTGCATACTCATTTTTTATTCTATATTCATTCGATAGATTCCAGTTGTTCAACGAATCATCTTCATTTCATTTTGATTACATGTTTTTTTGTTCATCATTTTTTTAATCACTGGCCAATTTTGATAACGTTGAATAAAGATATTAAACAGCTTATTAAATAATACTGTATTAAATATATTCAATTGTGAAGAAACTGTGTTAGATTTGAAGAATTTATGCCAGGAACTTTCATCTATACCCTCGTCATATATACAAATTTTCTTAATACTCGTATATTCGTATATGTAAATATTTTTTATACAATTTTTTTATACCAAAATATTCTATTACCTTGATACATAAAAACTTTATAAAGTTACAAAATTATTTTTAAGTTACAATATTATGACAAAATACAAATATAAATATATATATATACGAATAAACAATCATTACAATAATAAATAAAACTTCCTAAAGTCAATAATAAATAAAATGAATATCGATTAGGTTATCATTATTATTTTTTTTATATTTTCCGTTCGAATCATGCTATACAAACTCTAAATAAACTGTACGATTATTGAAGTCATTAAAATGTCTTTACCTACCCACCTACCTACTTAATATAAAATGAGAATATATGGAATAGAAATGGAATTTACTTAAATAAATTTGGATAAGAATATGAATAATGATGTAAAGTACTTGCATGTGTAATAGTTATAACATACTAATAAGAAAATTACTTAAATTTTTATATTTAGTCTATCGATAGAAATAACGAAAATATTAATTACAAAAATTATTTAATTTCGATTTTATTATTATTTAATTAGAAAACAAAAAAGTTTGAAAACAAAAATAGAACGAACAAACAAATGAACGAAAAAAAATAATCGAGAATTTCGAAAAACAATATTAACACAGATGCAAGCAGATAATATGTACATATATAAGTAAAAAATTGCTCCGCCAAAAAAAATTTTCAAATTTAAAATTTGGAGAGGAAGCAATGGCAAGAAATATTTAGTTTAGAATTTTATGGGGACTTTCTGACGCAAGTGCTTACTGAACTAATCTCGAAGTGCAAGTTTAATTCCTTCCTGCCCCCAACAAAAAAAGTAAAAAAAAATAATTTTCAATTTTTCATTGCCTATTTCCAACTTACATTACCCCCAAAGTCCACCAAGTAGCTTTGAATGAGTACCAGCAACTTGCTGGGAAACAAGAGTTTACAAATGCTTAAAAAGAGCTTAAAAATGCTTGCTGGGAAAAAGAGCTTAAAAATGCTGATAAGTAGTCCGTTTACTAGCAACAAGTAACACAAAAAAATTATTAGATCATTATTAAGATCATTCTAAGACCTATCATTGTAAAAGAGCTTGCTTCTCTACCAGCAACTCAGTGGTTTGTAATCCACGTTAAACTGTAGGTGCACACATGATTCTAAAGTTGCATACCTTTTATTGGACAACAAATATCAAAAAAAAAAAAAAAAAAATTTTCATTAAATTTTTTTATCAAAAACTCATCCTAACATAATTATTATTTGTGAATTATGAAAAGTTTGCATGAAGTCTAGCAATAATGTTTGAATTCTGAAAATATTAAATACTTTCGGTTCTTGCTGTCTGTTCTCTCTCCACCATGTTTTCTTTTAAATAGAGAACATTATATCAACATATTTTTAAGATTGATCGTATCTCACTTCTTTTACATTTCAAGTTTGAAATTTCAAATCCATCCATCTTAGCATTCGGAATTTGTTTACGTGCAAGATATAGCTCCAATTAAATGGAAAAAAAACTTAAAATTTGTAAAAAAAAAAAAATAGTAAAATATTGCAGATCAGGATAACAATTTCTCAAAATTACGAAAAGAATACATATCTACTTTCAGTTTGAATTTGTGTTATTTTTACCTTTTTAAAAATTATCCATAATGCACACAAACATACATGAATCATATGTACATATGTATGTAGTTGGACGTTGGACATGATACATGTTGAAAATTTCGATGACTGTCCGATAAAAATTTAGAATTTTTCATTTTGATAATTTCAACAATTAACCGCAACAAAAAGTATGTATTGAGAAAATTTTTTTAGAAAAATGTTGCAGTGCCACAATCTTACAATCGCAACACCGCACAACACAACCTATAGAGTTGTTGCTGAAAAATGGCAATTTAATGGTTAAGCGATTATAATTGTACCGAACTCGAACATTATTTTTTTTCTCTCTCTTTTTGTCAATTTATCATTACAACATCGGGATAATTTCTTTAATGGTATAATGATGGTATGGTATGCAAGCGTACAGTACACAATTTATTGCGAATATTGGTAAGGTAATGTGCTAGTTTTTTATCTTATTTTTTCCTCCTTCTTCTTCTTCTTCTTCTTCTTCTTCTTCTTCTTCTTCTATTAATTCTGTTCCACTACAATAGCACAAAAAATAAAAGTATATAGAATATAATTTATTTATTTTCAAAGTAGAATTTATTTATATGTATGTATTATGAAAAAAGGTTCATTCATTAATTCGTGACTAAATTAAATGCAAAAGAAAAATTAAAGATTTATTTATTATATTTTTTCTTATTTCTTTTGGTTTTTGTTTGTTTTTTATTCTTCCTGATTTGTATAAACCGCATCGATGATCGTATTATTAATTAAGGGACGCAAAATAAAAAATTGAAAAAAAAAACACACACACAAAAACAAGAACGTTTCTTTTTTAAAATCGACGCATTCATGTTTAATAAAATCTAAAAATGAGAATCTTTTCATAATCATCTATCTATATGGCTGCATAGTAGTACAGTCCAGTGTAGATTTTTAATGTGTATACATATACATCTACAAGATTTTCTATAAACACACACACACGTATATAAGTACAAAAAGTCCAATGTATTTACAAAATGTGCACATTATAATATGCATTCATTCATATACAGTCGAGGTTCGATTATTTGGAATTGGAATGCATATATGTACATAGTAATTCTTTGTTTCGTCAAATTTTCTATACTATTACTATACTCCATTTTCGTTCACACTGACACTTGTATAGATTCTCCTGAGTATATTCCTCTCAGGGCATTTTCGTCAGACATAAATATAACCCACAACCCACAAGTAAAATCAATGTTTTGAATAAACGCAACTTTGTATTATACATCTTGAGAGCAACTTTGATTTCATTGTATTGATGAGGCCAAAGTAAGATTTGTTTTCCAGTATGATTCTTCTTCTTATTACATTATTTAGGCCCTAGACAGATATCTAGTATAAACGTGGTATCGATACCATGGTATTGGCTATACTACATGTCTGTCACCCTATACTAGCTTTATACCAGGAAAACAAGCTGGTATAAATGTGGTATTGAAACCAGCATGATTTGTCTAGTATAAAGCTAGTATTCAAAAAATTTACTAAACGTTGCGCCATTTTTTATTATTGTGGCAAGAAGAAAAATTAGTTTTTACAATATTTGTGTTTGAATTTTGTTTAATAACCACATTTTTCTCTGAAAATCACATCTCATTTTTGCTTTTAAAGCCAAAAATATTAACTTTTTAGTTTTTCTTTTTAATTCTATTATTTTCTCTACACTTTTGAGTTGAATTAGAATTTTAATATCCGCATTCATTTTTTTTTTCATTATAATAATAATTATATTCACCTAAAGTCAAATTTAAATGCAAATATAAATTTTCAATACAACAGCACAACAAAATTCACAAATGTCAAATGATACTAGGTTTATACTAGATTGCATGTGTGTTACCACACTATAGTATTGTTCATACCATGGTATCGATACTAGATGTCTGTCAATGGCCTTATACTGTTCCCTATTGTTCATCAGCGGTATCGAATTTCATTTCGAAATTTCATTTGCTGAAAATGTTATATTTTGTTCAACGAATGATCGAGATTTGACTGTAAAAAAAACTCCTCATGTATATAGGTATAATGTTATTTTTATTAAGTATTATTATTATTATTTTGTAGTGTATAATACAGAAAACTTTGTACATTATTTATTATGCTTGTAATTCTAAATATCCATATATTTACGTACGTAACATTTATTCGACGATTACATACATAAATAAAATACATATCTTTGAGTCTATTTTTGTGTTTTATATACTTCAGTAATACCAGAGATATTTATATAGCAAACGAAGATTTTAGTTATTATATGTAATGCTGTTTTTTTTTTATTTTTTGGAATTTTCCTTTTTCTTTAATATTTTATTTTCATTTTTATTATTTTTTTTTTTTTGTTTTTTTTTCATCTAAGTAGATTCACATGCCTCTGTAGTGTACATATTTTTATATATGTATTTATATGCATATATAAAGGTATTAATACATAGGTAAATATATCAAAAATAAAATGTAAGTATATATATGCATACGTATAAATGTAATTGTATAATTTGAAAATTTTTCTTTCCCACGATATAAAAAACTAGTCAACGATTGAACCATATCAAGATCTTATACTATATACAGTACAGACTAAAATTTTTATATTACAGCATTATATATACATATGTACATAGATTTCATTATAATGTAAACGTAGTACAGAGTATGTATATACATATAAAGGTATTCATCTCTAAATATATTATAAATATGTACTGTCTACTATGATACCTTCTATATTATTTATATCAGTCTATTCTATATATAAATATAAATACTATGTACATGAAGATACATTATATACTCGAATCGTATATACGAAAGTAATTTATTTGTGTAATAAACGATATTATGCTCTAGGTTAATACTTTAAGGAAAAGAAAAGAAAACAAAAAAAAAATGTAATATACTCGCGTACTCATATTTATAGGTTACATTTTACATTACATCGCGGCAGCTTTAGTCTGATTTATGGTAACGTATATAATGTCTAAACAGTACAAGATAAAATTTTATAGTATATGTATCAGTTTGTATAGTATATAACGTCTGCTATATATACTTTTAGTTGAAATGGTTAAAATAAAAATTGCTTTTTCTCTTTTGAAAATTGTATCTAATTTTAGACAGTAGATTATAATTTATATCGTATGTATATTAGATAATTTAATGTAAAACAAAAAGGTGGTAACAAAAGAGATTGAATAGGTATTCCATATTTTTTTTTTTAGCTTAAAATCAACGCAATGCTTAGGACTTTCACATACTTATACGAGTACGTAGTATGTACATACTTCTTCTAATAATTATTCTTCTCTTTGGCTTTGCAGATCGGGTGAACCGCATATAGCTTCATCTGAAATCCTCTTACACTCTTCACGATTTTCAACTGTCTTCTTCCAATTATAGTTATTTACGTATAGTACATACATGCATTGCGTATAAATGATTTAAAATTGGCATTTTTCACATTCGATTCTTTTTTTTTTTTTTTTAGAAAAACTGACAATTGTTATTAGCAATTAGTGTGTCACCCATAGATCCAAACCCAATCATCAATATTCAATTTATTAATTTGATTATTTCCTGGATTGTACAATTGACATTTATTTACTCCTAAAAAATAAATGCTGTCTATTATTGCAGTAAATGACAATGGTGATGATAGCATTGAGAATGATCATTGACTGACGATTGTCAAAAAATGCTAAACAGAAGCAATTTTCATTTAGAGTAAGAAGATGAATGTTTACAATTTACCAATTATATAAGTATTAATTTCTAAAAACAGAATACACGCTCACTATTTAAAATAAATAAAATTAATCAAGAAGTGTGATAAAAAAAAAAAAATCAAAAGAAAATATCAAAAAATACTCTTCACATTTTATCGAATTTCTCTTTACGAAACTTCAAATCAGTTGGGACGACTGGGCCCATGCAAGATTCAATCGAACCCGATGATTATTTGCGATCATTTTTATGTCTTTCCAATTACAGCCTTCCACTTTTATTTCCTCAATATTTGTTTGACTCCAAATGTTTTTCAGTGTACCATTATTTCTGCATTCTTGTGAATCAAATTTCAAAATTATTTTTGACATGATTTTTTGGTTAGTAGATGGCAAAGTAATATCAGAATGTCAACTATAGGTTTTGGTTACATTATTCTCACAGCTGTACATTTTTATGTAAATTTTTTTTGGGCCAGAATACTGTTTGTAATTTACTTGTCCTAAAGCTTACAGGGAATGAATGTTTTCTGTGTATCTGTCACTGTCAGTATTTAGTAATCAAAAAAAATTTAAATGATAACGTTACCGTCTCTAAAAAAAAATAATAACAATCCAGAAACGTTCAAAATTGCATCATGTATAGGATGTAGGTAGATGTTACATTTTCCTAAAAAATTTAGTCAACATTTTTCGTTACATTTTACTTAAGTATTTTTGTATTTGCACAGACATAATAATATTTTAATTTTAAACAATTTTCTGTATAGACGTAAAGTAGGTATTCTAATATCGTGAGAAATGTAATTCAAGTGTTCTTCTCTTCAGTCTTATTATCAATTCACTTCTTTTATTTATTTTTTTTTTTTTAAAGAAGCCACTATTTTTATACATAGACATTCACTTTATTCTTTATTTTTTTTTTTAATAAATTTTTATTTTATTTTATTTTATTTTACAAAAAAGTTGTAATTTTTTTTATTATTTTTTGCCTTTTTCTTTGTTATTCCATTATACAGGCATACTGCAATACTGAAATTATTTTCTTTTATACGTTTTACTTAACGGAATGTTTCCCATTGCATACATATTAAAGCGATATATGGCGATATAAATATACTTTAAAAAGGAACTAAATATACATATATAAATTGTTAAATACGAGTACATATCTATATGTACATACAGAATGTACATAAATGCGATATATCACATATCATTACATTATAAAAAATATTTAAAGATATTACTAAACATTACATTTTTATATTGTACTACCAGTAGAGTGTATTTATTTATAACGACATTATGGCGCCATTTATGAACTTCTTCTGAAGCTTTAAAAAAAATAAAAAATAAGAAAAAAGTATAAAATTGAACACAATACACCAACTACTACTAGTTTAGTAAATAGTAGTAGATAATATCTCTGTAAGCGAATATCCCAACAGTCATATACTAATGTCGTTATTTACAAAAAAAAAAAAAAAAAAAATTCTTTTTGTTGTCATTTTTTTTGGTTTTATTCTTCCATTCAATTTTTATACAGTACAGAACTTCTTTTGTCTCTGTTCAACGCTTCATAAGACTGTTTTTAAAATTCGTATATTTATGTACATACATTTTTTTTTTTCGTTGTTGTTACATTACAATGTGGGTACATATTTACATCGAGTATATTAAATGGTCATGTAATCATTTTTCAAGTTAATCTGTTAGTGTTAAAAATCCTTCTTTTTAAATGTTTTATATAAGGTATTCTTTGAATATTTTTTTTTTGTACAAAACATAATTTAAATGCAAAATAAAAAATTAAATTGAAGGACTACAAGAAAATAGTATGTAGTAGCTGCACGAAATGCATTATTTCGTAGACGATTCAATAAGAGAGAATGGATTGGTTAATGATTTTACAGCAGGCCAGGATAAAAAAAAACCAGACTACCTAAGTATATAGATTACCATTTATGTCATATATGTAGTCAGAATTAAAATCCTTAATATAAAATTTTCAGTTCATTTGTTCATTCTTGAATACGCATATGTAATGGTGGAACCGTCAAAATTCCAATTACAAATTTACAATAGGAAAATTGAATTAAATTTATTCAAGACAAAAAAAAATGCCAATATTCCTAATGTCTAATAAATATTTACCATTGCCATAAAAGTTTCTGTATATAAGATCACCCATTCAATAAGTTATCATGATAACCTGTAACTAAACATTCGAAGATATATACATTTAGCATTCTTAACCTTATGATCCTTACGTATTTACATATTATTGTCTTGAATTCTTCGATTTTATGTTTTGTGTTCAATATATTATTATGGGTGTATATACATGTATATATAAACATCGATGCTAAAAATTCAAATTTCAAGTGAATTCTTAATTGATAATGTTGTACCGAACATTTTATAATGTAGTTTCATTCATTCCTTCTATCATTTATTTCGATGGTGTACTCATGTGAAGAAATAAAGATACTGTGAAATTTATATGGAATTTGTCACCTTAATATGGCAGTTTTTAAAATTCCAAACTTTACCTTGTCAACTTGAGAGAATTGAATCAAAACACTTTTTACAAAACAGTTTGCAATGTTAAGAAATTTGACTACTTTTGAACATAAAGCAATATTAGCTGTTTTTATTTGATCACAATTATCTGATAATTCTCAGTTCTCAATTGAGCAATGCGTTTCTTTCGTCTGTGTTTTTTCTATTCTGTTATAGGTGGCAGCAGTAACGAAGTGAGATTTATGTAATCCATCTGAGGAAAAATATTTTTGCTCAATTGATGTGAGCAACTGAGAATCAAAAAGAAGACACAATTTTTACAATCTTTGTGTTCATACTTTGTAAATTTTTGGATAGGTAGTTTATTTGTAGTAAATAATTTGTAAAAATTAATTTGTAAAAATAAACATTTTGAATGACAATCAACTTAAAATAAATGTTTCAGTCCGTTTCTTTCAGTTTTATTTGCTCAGTTAGTAACAAGCAGAAGATAACTGATCTAAATGAGATGTTAAACTGAGAATTATCAGATAATTGTGACCAAAGAGAAACAGCTATATATTGTAATGTAAATTTTCATATTACGACTTTATCAATTTTTAATAAGATCGATGTGTCAATGGTATAATAATTGAAATTCAAACCGAAAATAAAAAAAATTTATCGAAAAATTTACAGAATTGAATGAGTAAATAGGTGGGATATGCATATGGATATGATTCGAGCTATACCTTCGAGCTATATTTTAACATTTAGAACACATTTTTTTTTTCTTCTCATTTTTTTTTTGTTATATATATTATTCTAAAATGAAATAAAAATACAAAATATATATATATATATATATGTATATGTAATATATAAAAAACAAACAAATTTTTCTTATACCTGGCAAATCTCTCTTTGTCTTGCATGTTTTCTTCATCCATTCTACTGTATTTTGTTGCACTTGTTTCTTCCTCATCTGATCTGTAAATAAAAAAATAGGTATACATATGAACAATTGAAAATTAAATAAATATACACATTTATAATCTTCGATATGAAAAATTAAAAATAATAATAAAATATACATACATACATAAATCTTTAAAATAAAAAAAAAAAAAAATTTTTGAATACAATTTTTCTGTTAAGAATTCAATTCATTCTAAAAAAAAAAAAACGAAAAATTATTTTTCAAAGTTTTTTCTTTTTTTCTAAGCCAAAAATACATATGTATATTGTTATTCAGTATGCATGAATCTTACATCTTGCATACAAACACATTTAGGCTGGTATTAACCAACATAGATTATCTTTTATCTGAGATAAAGTGTATTCATCGACCTGGATAAAACACTACTCGGATATTTTAAAGACAATCTCGGAGTGGTATTATAAATATCGTTCTAACATAACCTTGTTATTAACAGCAACAGCACAAATAAAGTTAATGTAAGTAGTTGTATTGTATTATCATCTTTGTATATAATTATCACATCACAGAACCTCTTTTTCATTTTGCAATATAAAAATACAATCAGCTGACATGTTTGACACACATGTTCGACCCGAAAACGAAGTTCGAAAACAGATTTTATCTAGATTGATGAATATCCATGTTGGTGAATACCACCCTTATTGTACAAAATAATAATTAGAAAGAAAAAAAAATTTTTTTTATTTTTTTTTTTTTTTATATTTTTTGCTTAATATTCAAAATTATTTAGGGTACTATACCATACAATATTATATTAGCTTCTTATATAATATAAACATTGTTTTCAAATAAATTATTTGTGTTTTGTAACAAAACGTGTTTTCATTTATAAACAACATTTTTGTTTTTTCAATTTCAAATATTAAAATTATAAATAATATTACACATTACATAAATAAGTATATGTATGTACATATAAACATACATATGTATGTATATGATACACAGTACATTTTTATAGTAAATAAATAAGTAAATATGTCGATACAGACATTACATATGTACATATGTTTGTATATATAATAGTAAATTGCAACATTGTTATATGTAAGTATATAACGTATGAATTATTCGAATTTTATATATTTTTGTTTTTAAATTTTTTTTATTATTTTTATCTTTTATTTATATTTTTTTTTATTTTTATTTTTTTGCTCCACATTATGATATAAATATGTATAAAATACGAATATATTTGTGTATATATGTATGTAATACATACACATTTATTTACTTATCAAATAATTTTAATTCACGTACATCTATAGTACCTATAATGTAGACATATGCTTAAATTTATGTACATACTTTTATATAATATAAATTCACATACCCGGTGCTATACAGAAACAAAATCTAGATTCTTTCATCGTTCCTCTGAACATAGAACTAATAGTTTCAACTCCAAATTACAACAATACTAGAGTTACTAGCGGAAGAAAGAGAGAATTAAACACGAAGCATAATTAAAGTTGAATCTGTCAACAGTAACAAAAGTGGTTATACCGATACCCTAATATGCTGATGTACGCAGAAAATCTTACAAAACTTAATGGTTGACATTACCAGATGACTCTGGATGATTTAAAGGGGGAACTATAATCGACATATGCGACATATGCTATGACAAATGTCGCAGCCGAACACAGCCAAATCAGTCAGCTAAACTATAATTGACATTGCCGACATTCGTTAAAAATTCGTTTAATATAAGCTCGACATAAGCAGTACGATCGAAAGCGTACATGACATAAGTAACATTTGTGAAATTCGTATTGCTTATGTTTAGTATGTTATCTGTGTTATTATAGTTAACCAAATGTGACGTTTTAACATTCGTTATTATTTCTCATGTTACCCATGTCAGCTATGTCAATTATAGTTCTACCATAAGTTTTAAGGCAATTTAAAGTTGAAAGAAATAGGTTTAAAGTTGAATAGAAAAACACCACAGTGGTGATTATTTGGTCAAGGCTTTTCAAGAATTGCTGTATTCACAACAGATGTCAGTTTGGAATGAAGCATGTGAATGTAAAATCATGTATTCAATTAGTTCTGATTATGGAACACATGTCAAATTCACTACTGGGTATGTAAAAATACATACATTCATAGCATTCGTACAATTCATCATAAGTATAATCATCGATTTATATCCGTAAGTATGTATTCTTATATGTATTATACTAATATGTATTCATTTTTATAAACATACATACCCAAGTATTTATTTATAAATATTTATTTATTTATTGCTAAATAATTTCTCAGAAAACTATGATTGCATGAATTGAAAAATAAAAATAAAAAATACAAATACAAAAAATTTTAAACATAAAATAAACAAAAATTTAATAAAATATAAAATCAAATCTATAATAATAATTATGATTATTTCATTATTACTCATATCGTAAATAAGTTAAACTTTCAATTCCAAAAAGGTGCGTAGGATGTGTACAAAATTTTGTCTTATATTGTAGACACACATACAGAGGTTGAAATTAAGTATTTTGCTAATTTCAGCCTTAAAATCCGGAAAAAACGACGGATTTGGGCCGAAATCTAGTTAGCGAAATTGCATAAAAAATACGTAATTTCGCTCGAAATTTACTCATGTTTCGCTCTTTACGTAGAACAGAGACATCTAGGTTGACTTCTAAAATGTAGAAAAACAGGTTGTGATACAGTATTAAAACTGTCATAATACAAAGTTATGATGCATATACATAAATGTATATGCATACATTGTATCATGAAAGCATCAATTATATAGTAGATGCGCTGTTTGCTCATTTAATGCGTTTTGAATACATTTCCCAAACGATTTGGAACATGTGACATCATCAAATATTATACTTTGACATTTCGAAACATATGACTTTGTATCTAAACTGTTTTAGATGCATTTTGGAAGTCACGGCTACTAACAAATTGTAAACCAAAAAAAAAATGTTTTTTTAAAATTTTCATTAAGAAATAATTGAATATAAATGACAGTTAAATTTAATAGAAGAAGTAGGCTATGTTCAGATAAATTAATAGCCCTATTCTGTTGAGTATCAGTGACTAGTCATAAGTCATAAGTTATAACATAAATCACAAGTTGTGACTTTTTGTATTCCGCAGTAAAAAGTCACAACATGCCAGAGTCACAAGTTGTGATCTGCTACTTCAGTCGTCACAAGAATAATTTTAAGGTTATGTGAAAAATTTAAAATATATCATTTTTCTTGAAAAAATTTGACGTTTCAAATTCACCACTAAGAGGTGAAATTTTTGTGATTTTTCTTGTGATTACTTATTCAGAATACGAAACAGCTGATTAGTCACAAGGAAAATCACAAGAAAACCAGTCACAATTTCGTTGTGACTTGTGATGAGTCACAATACCAGAATAGGGCTATAAATTAAAATTAGATAAATTAAATAAATTAGACAAACTGTCAAAATCGCTGTGTGTCACCTTCGTAATTTCTACTCGAAATTAAAATGAAATCTACTTAATTTCAACCTCTGTGTGTTGAAAACATAAGTATATGGGTAGTAGTTAAATTTATTAGTAAAAAAAAATATAAAATAAATTTCGAAATCAAATAAATTTTATAATTCCCAATTAAAGAAAAAAAAAAAAAAATCGGGGAACTTACAAATGCTACTAGTTATAAATACTTTGTATTCGCTCATCTACCTAGGATTATTAAGTAATAATTTTCCATAAAATTAGGAAGAAAAAGAAGAATAAATATACATTTGGTTTGTTTGATTCAGCATACATTTTTGTTGAAAACATTGAGATTGAATAACCGACCCTCCATATCATTTATTCATTCATTATGCACATTAAATATTGAAACCAAAAAAAAATTATTTGATATTTAACGTCCCGTCCCTCCGCCAAAAATTACTGCCCTTTTCTTCTGACCATCCAACATGATACATCGAACCTTTCTCCTCTACTCCCTTGTACTTTTCAATATAATACCCTCTGGTTCCCAGAATAAAGCATCAAATAGGATATCAAAATTCCAGATTTTAACTTCCCTTTTATTCCTTTACTGAATGTTAATGTTTAATATTTTTAAAATACAGTATAATAACTTGTAACACAATAAAAATTTGCACAAAATCATATAAAATGAAGAAGATGTTGAAGATGATGAAGGAAGATGTTGGAACGATGATGATGATGATGATGAACGATTTAAGTTTTCAACAAATAGAAATGCCAATAACTGAAAAAATACATATAGAACCAAGAAATATATACATACTATAAGGATAAAAAATAAAAAAAAATAAATAAAATATAAAATGAACTTAAAAAAAAGCAAAACAAAATACAAATAAAAATGTTAAATATTGGTTTTGACAACTGTTTCCTTCGAATGTTTACACAATAAATAACACAATAATAAAGTGAAGAGAAAATAATAATAAATAAAATAAGAAAAATACAAAATATTGTATGTACAGAAGAAAAAAAAAACTGTATAATGGAAAATATATCTCAGTCTCAGACATCAATTTATATAAAATATACATTCAATGTATATAGTTGTATAATATTTGACCAAGCTGTACGATATACAATTCATATTCTTGTATATGTACATGTACATGCGTTTTGTGTACGTACATATTTGTAAATAGAATTTTTTATATGAAATATAAAGAATATTTGATCGACCAAATCCACAAATATTTTCCACTATTTTTCATTCAATTATATATCCCTTCAATAATTTGATTTTTTCTTCAATTTATAAAAATACTTTTCTTCTATCATAGAATTTAATGTACGAGTATGTGCACAAATACGTCCGTATATAACATTACCCAGTGAAGCAATAAAGAAAGACTTTTCAAATAGAAGAATTTTTAGTAAATTTTCTGTATTCTGTGAAATGGTTTATGTGTTCTGTGGAAAGGTAGACAGGTATAAATAGAATGTATTGGGAAGATCTTTAAAAGAAGAAATTACATTTTAATTGGAAAACCAAATCGTTCAAGCTTCGAAAGTGTATTAGCATTTTGTGGCGAAATAATTCTTGCCTTCTGTGGAAGGCGGATTGAATGTAAAAGGAAGTGGAAGGTCTTTGGAAAGGTCCAGAAAGTACACTTTACCAGAAACCCATGATCGCAAATGATTTGTCTGTGTTGAAATGAATGAGATATGAAACGAACGTAAAAGTATATGTTTCCTTTCAAGGAAAGGGCAAACAGTCATCATCATGCCTTCATAGAAAACATCATTATTTCCTCTACTGGGTATCTACATATTCATGTAATTACATGTATTTATACATCTAGTGTATAAGCATATACAAGACTAATGAAATAGAAAACAGGAAAAATGAAAATAAAAATGAAAATTTTGTTAAAACGACCATAAAAATTGAACAAAAAATTACATTACTGATTTTTGTATTAGAATTATTACATTTTTTTTTTGTTGTTGTCTGATTTAAAAATGAGCTTTAGGTTTGAAAATTTTTGTAAGATGCTTACATTTAGACTATAAAGATTCACATTTTCTTACACTTTTTCAACAGACAATCATCATCATTATTAGCTCGAAAGCCTTATGACCTCTGGAATAGGCCTTGGATTGCTCCAAGATTCCCTCCCCTTCATTTACCACTATTCCGTACATTTTTTTTCCAATGTCTACCCCGTTGTCTCTTATCCATATGGAACATGCAGCAGCACTCCTTTTATAATGTCATAATGCAGTATTTGAGAAGAAGCACAAAAGAGAAAAAGAACTGGAAAGATACGCGAATGGTACAGTTTCTCTTCTTATATTTTCTTGTGTATGTTAGGGACTGCTGTAGGAGAGCACGAAAAAGATTTTCAGATCGAATCGAAACTAGATCCACGTGTAAACAAGAAAAAACGCTTCGTTTTTAATAAAAAAAAATAAAAAAAAAAATACAATTAATTCTGCTATTATTATTCATCAATAATGGAGAAGAAAAAAGTCTACCCCCATCCACAATCAACATATAAATACAATACATAAACGTACAACATGATATATTTTGTTTTTTTTTTATATTTAATTCAAAGGATTAAGTTACTACCTATACATATATTCGAGTATATTAAATAAGAATTAAATCAGAGGATTAGAGCAAAAACAAATAAAATAACGAAAGAAGAAAAAACAAAATAAAAATAAAATTATTACCCAAAGGAAATAAAAACAGTTTAACAAACAACTTTCACTTAAATCAATAAATACTTATGTAGATATATTAATCTCTCTAATGATTGTATGTACATTATATACAAACGTATACGTACATAGTAAAACAAATCCATAAGTAAACAAATCAAATCTAAATAGTATACCCTTAAACAATTTATTCATACACATATATACCAAACAACAAATATAATTTGTATTCATCCATCATACATATTTATTATGTATCTCAATGTAGCTATACACATACATATGTACATAGCTAGTTATGATTATAGATTATCATACGTCCATATATGCATTATATGATAGATACATACATATAATGTGTACCTGATTATTATTATATAGGTGTATCCTTTATTTTTATATAAACAAGCATATATACCTTTATCCATATTATACCATCATCAGCATTTTAGCATGAGGATGTATACGTATTTATATGTTCATGCATGAACGAGGGCTAGTCAATAAATTACAGGAGTTTTTCTATAGGTATATATATCGTAAAATTTCAATTACTTATTGAGTCGAATATAAAATGCCTAAATGGACAACGGAAGAAATCATGTTGTCATATAAATTATCTGTGGTCTTGTCGTATAAAACGTAAACAGTTGTTATTTGATTATGCATTTTAAGTAAAACGATACGAAAGGAACCTTTTATGTTTTCTACGATAAAATACCCTACATTTAATAACAGGAGTTAAAAAATTTAAAAGACACCAAAATATGGATTCAGTTAAACTTTTCTAAAAAATATAGTAGAACTTTTGATACAATATTTACTTCCTAACATCCTTAGGGGACACATCGAAATTTGGGCGTTTAAATGTTTTTCTAGGATCCATAAACAAACAACTAAAACAAAGAATGGATAAGTTGTTTCAGCAGTTTTGTAAATGAGTTGTGGAATTCCTAAATTTGTGGTACTTGAGAATGGTAAAAATGTTAATTGGAAATGGTATTCATCGATATGCCAAAGAAATTTGAAAATTTACAACAAGAACAACTGTCATATATCTCGTAAATCATATATACTCCCCTGAAACTCATATGCATAACTCTTTTTTAAACTTCTTTTACATACCTACAATTGAAAAATAATTCTTATTAATTTTTTAGACAATTGTAATTTAGATTAGCCCTCGTTAATAAACTGTTGTGGACGCTATAATATTTCGTCGAAAAAGGAAATAATGATGATGTATACACTCTGATCGATGATAATAGATTATAATAGTTGAAATAATTGCCAATCTAGATTATTATTAACAAGAAATATTATTTAATTTGATGCGTAGATATACTTATAACTATTAAATATCCTTTTATATACATATTGTAATAAAAAGGTATTTACAAAAAATATTAATTACCTACATATCTTTCGCAGTATGTAAGTACATACATTAACTACGTATAAATGGATAGAATAGATGTTAGATAATGAGATTATTATCGAATTATTACATAGACACATTGCGTATTACAATAATAATTATTGTAATTTACTTTTATGATAATAAATAGTCTACATCAACATCATTACCGTCATCATTAATATAAAGGTACGACATTCCTAGGATAATTCTTTACGACATTCTCTACAATTTTAGGTGAAATTAATATGTGATTAGGAATCAATGTTAATTTGTTGGTAGAAAATCAAATTTAAAAGCATGATCTTTTCTCAACAATTATTATAGACGGCTGATGGTGCCACTGGTACTCATTCAAATCTTAGTGAATTTTTTTTTTTTTTTGGGAATATTGGGTGCCAAACACAATCAAAGCAGTTAGCCTTAGCATTCTCAGCAGGAGCAGAAATATGTTGGTGTAGGCAAAAAAAAAACTTGACGCAGCCAACATTGTTCAAACATGATACAGCCATCTACTTGGATGTTTCTGCTGTCATTGTGTCAGCATTTATTCATAAACTGCTAAAAGATATACTGATTTTAGTAGAATTTCTGTTTTGATTGTGTCTAGCATCTTGTATCTAGGAGTCGCACAGTAGTCGAATTAGAAGAGATTGGGTGTTGTAAAAATTTTAAAAAAAAATTTTTCTATAATAATCTAAGTCTTAAGGAATTTTCTGTTGCTCCACATTAAAAGGCAAATAATAATAATTTAATTAGGATATATTTTATGTAAATCTTTCTGGATTCGATATAGGTACCCTACAAATAAATAAAATTATCGTGTATACAACATAAAATATCTATTGGAGATTTGTGGAAAAATAAAACAAAAGATTAAATCAAAAACTGATAATAAATAGGATGGGTACATATAGGTGCATACATAATATATCTATATTTGCAAATACGTACATACATATTCATACCTAACCTATAGATACATTCGAGTACATCAAATAAGCAACAATGTATACATACATAATATTTTACTATTTACTTTCTAGACTATATAACCATCTACAATCATAACCATATATAATAATACGAGTAGATTTAATATGCAGATATGAACTATTTTTATGTATTCTAGATGTTGCAAATAACATGTATGTATATGAGAGCAACAGGAAGAATATTTATGTATGATTATGTATACATATATGATATATATGTATGCATGTATTGCATATTCATTTTATGTATATATTGACGTTGGAATTGGTGTACTAATGAGTCCTCAATCAATGGTACAAATCACGTTTATAGGATTTGCAGTTTTAGTCAATTACCTTTATATATACTGATACATATACATAAATTGTACATACATATGTATATATTTACGTTCATATAAAATAGTACAAAGTACATATAAGAGATATGAGTATAGATGAATTATTTTTGTTTTGTTTTTTTTGTGTTTATTTATTTTGTAAACATACACACACAAATTCAGAACACAATATATATGTATTTATACAGTAAACGAGTTAACAAGAATAATAACAATACATATGTATAGATATAATATCTACATACATACTAAAAATGGATTGTGAAAGTTTTATTATTTTATTTACAAAATAAGAAAATAATAAATAAATATGAAAAAAAAAAAAAAAGGAATCAATGTGTGCAGCACCACATCTATTACACATATTGCATAAACTTTCACATATAGAATAGGGTGATTCATTCATATGGGGTGAAATGAATGAAACTGTTTCTTTTTTTAACTATTTTGTTTATTATATTTCTAAGTACATAATATAATTTTCTTTTAAATAAATACTGCAATATATTTAAGAAAATGGTTAATAGATTGAAAAAATGTAGTAAAAATACAGGAAAACAAAACAATCACTGATGAATATTAAAATCAATTAAAAAAAGTGATAGAATTTGTTCAAAATATTTTTTTTAACTTTATTTTGCCTCTCGAATGGATCTATCTAATATTCAAATATATTCAAACGCGTATTGATCGATAGACAGCTCATTTACTAATGATAATGAATTTAAAGAGAGAAATTATATTCTTCTGATGATGAGATGATTCACAAATAAGAATACGATAGCATGGTTGATATGCAAATGCAAAGTACTACTAATGTGCTCGATACTTGTGTATCCGTATCGTACTATAGTTAGCTGCCAAGCCAACATTCCTTATTACTTATTATCTCTTCCTGTTTCTCGTATACTTATGGCGTGGCGTGTAAAGCGAAGCAAGTATAAAGGGGAAAACAATTTTTCTCACAAATGAAAAAACGAGTACATACATTGTATGAAAGATATTATAGCGAATATCGTACTATAGTTAAACTATAACCTAAATAGACGTGACGGAACGAAAGAAATTAAACGAACGTAAATACTCGTTTCGTCAGTTTGACAATTTTGCCCTAAATAGAAACGATTCGAAACGAGTAAAATTGTGTATGAGTATTGAGTAGAAACGAATATAGAAATATGTATAAAACGAGTAGAAACGATAAAATGTACGACTGCTACGGCACTATCCGTTTCGTCTCGTTTCGTCTATTTGACATTTAAACTTATCGAAATTGAACGAACGTAAGAACACGTCGATTTAGGCTAGTTCTACGTACCACAGTACTATCGTATGTATCGTTTCGTTTCGTTTCGTCTCGTCACGTCTATTTAGGTTATAGCTTTAGACGTCAATAATTCTCACTGCTACTATTTATTTACTGTCTCCTCTTGTTTCTTGTATACTTGTTATGGTATGTAGTGTAAAACAAGTAAAAAGAGAAAATGAATTTTTCTCACGAATCAAAATATGTACGAGTACATACATGGGGGATGTGAGAGTGCACTCGAGTATCTCACTGCAGTTAGCTACCAATAACCCGATTGCTTTATTTACTGTCTCTCGCAGTTCCTCGTATACTTTTCATGGTGTGGTGAGTAGTCTGAAACAAGTATGAAGAGATAATGAATTTTTCTCACGAGTCTAAATAAGAGTATTATACATACATGAGGTATGTAAGGTACTACTTGTGTAGATATACTCGTATATCGTACTATAGTTACAGTTAGAAGACATTAACCTCATTGCTACTATTTATTGTCTCTCCCTGTTTCTCGGATACATTTTATGGTGTAGAATGCAAAGGAAATTTATTATAAAGAGAATTTTAGTAAACACTCCAAACTAAATATGCTAAATAAATTCTTTACAACTCGATAAACTTATGCTGTTATTCTAACACAATCTGTTGATGGCATCTATACCTATTTTAGAATATTGGAGGATCATCAATGTTTCTCATGTTATAAACTGCTATAACCAATTATAAGATTATTATAGGTTTATTGTACTTGATGGGCTTCTACTCATACAACAATGCAAAAATGGCAAAAAATTTAAAATACAAAATTTTTTGTTACTGTTCAATACGATAACATATTTTTTTCTCTTTTACTTATTTCCTCACATTTGAAAAAAAAAAAATATATTACAAATTTATCGTTCTTGAGTTTTTTGTAATTTTCATACGAGGTGGAGCGGTCTTTTTTATAATTTTGCTATCCGCATTTATATAATGCAATAATTTATACGCATATCAAGTGCCATTCTTTTTTTTGTTTTCTGTACTTTTTTGTAATATTTCATTTGCATTTAAAATTATACGAGGTGAGAAAAATGTATAAATAATGCAAAAGAGAAATTCAAATGACAAAAAAAAAAAAAAAATAAATAATAATGTGAAATAGAATACCTACCAAAGACTTTTATTGTATAGTGATGAGAAATAAAAAAAAAAAAAAAAAAAAAAAGAGCGAGGAGGGAAAAGAGAATGTCAGCGCCTTAAGCGTAATATATATAAACGTATATATTTTATAAGCGCAATATACGATGACACCTATCCTATATGCAAGAAGAATATTTATATAAAAAATGATGTGCAACATATTTTCGTACATACATACGTTAAAGAATACACCACACATACATACATTATGTATATGTATGTATGTACATTATATTCGTATATGAGGATGGACGTATCTTTTACAGAAACAATATCATCGTTCTCATCATCATCATCATAGAACATATAAAAGTGATAATTGAAACTGTTGTATGTTAGGTTTTGATTATTATTATGTATGTATATGCTTTGGTTTGATAGGTATATGTATACATACATACCTCTATAATGTTAACGTTAACGCTAACGAAAGCATAATATGTATGTATAATAAGAAAAAAAAATTTTTATATAAGCAAAGACTGAGTGGTTTGAAGAGGAATTTAAACTCTTTTTCCTTTAGTTAAGTTTTGAGATTTCAAAATCAAAGAATGAATACACCTATCCCTATACCTTACATTCATACATAATAATATGAACAAAGTATCTATGTACATATGTACATATATGCAACAATACATTTACAAGTATAAAATTGTACAATATTAATAGATACATATGTACATAATTATGCAGCTGATATGTACGTATATAATACTGTATGTGTAAGTGTTTTATTTCACAGTATTATAAAAACAAAAAAAAAGAAACATTTTTTTTTTGTTTTTCTTGTATGTGAAATTCTTTTTCTATATACGCGATTTTTAATCGCAAATAGAAAGAAAATGGGGAATATATGTATGTACACATGTTTGTACATACATGCATAAATTTATCCATCAAATATATAGATACATTATGTGTATACCACAATAGGTACCTTGTATATTTTCGTTTTTTCATTTTTTTTTTTTATTTTTCGCTAAAAAAAAAAAATCTTCCTTTTTTTTTCGAGAACTTAAGAAAATAATATTATACAAATTGGAGTTTAGTATATAATACATCTGTGGTCACAAAAATTGTATAGTATCTTCTTTTAGGAATTATCATAATTGAGAAATTTATTTGGATCACTTTTATCAATACATATTAGTAAATTAGTACTATACGCACACACACATACACTATGTACCTAAAACTCTAGTTTTCTATATCAATCCTTATCGAAAAATTTATGTTTCCTTAAGATTTTTCTACGCTTCTAATTTCTTCCAACATTTTCGACGAAATTACGTCAATCTAACGAATGTCTGAAGGTATTCCTCTTCTAATTTTCGATATATCATTCCAATTCCATAAATGTTACATTTTTGAATGAATTTCCAAATGTCAATTATTGTTGTCCATTTGCATTGCATGAGTGCTCAACTTTGCTCATCTTATAAATAAATTTGATGCGTCTGTCTGTCTGTCTGTCTGTCTGTATGTTCGAAGTAATCTTGAAAACGGCTTAACCAATCTTGATGGAATTTTTTTTTATTTCAAAGAGGAATTCCTCCAACAAATAATAGGCTACTTCTTTTTTTTCCAAAATTTATTATTTAAAACAATAAAAATTTGATTTAAACAGATGAAGGTCTGAAAAAAAATATATAAAATGTATGAAAAGCTTTTTCTTCTAAATTAACTGATAATCGTGCGGTTGATAGTGGTAATTGAATTACAAACTCGATAGAAATGACGTAATAACATAAAGCTTTAACAAAGAGCTTCATCGATCACATTATTCTGTAGATCGTGGTTCGTTTTAGAACTCTATGACAATGCGGACGAAGTCGCAGGCACACACTAGTTGTTAATAAATTCGTATAAGAAATTTTGAAAAACCCGACACATTTGTAATTACATACCTTTAAAATAGGTATAGGTAATGAAATAATGTAGCTTGTCTACGATATTTATAGAGTACACTGTTTTATGGAATTCTTCATACATATACAGTCATTAATGATTCCTAATTCTTTGGTTTGTTTCTTGATATTTATTCCCATATACATATACATATTGGTGTAGTATGTCTATATGTGTCGTTGTCTATTATGTGTGTGTGTGTGTGTGTGTATATTATAGGTGAAAAATCTGTATCGTCCCTGTTCTTTTATTTTTTATTTTATTTTTTTTTCATTATTTTCTTTAATTTTTCATAGAAAATCCAAGTGCAACAATATAAGAAACCTCAAGAGGACTCTCTTTTCTTTTGTTGTACAGAATATGTATGTATATAACGTTAGGTTTTTCCTGCTATTATATTCCAGAATGTATTTAAAATGAACACACTATAGTAGAATGAATAGATAATATATTATAACTACACGTACGTACATACATAAATACACATGTGTGGGATATATGTATCTTCATCCTTATAATATTTTTTTTCTTTTGTATTCAATTTTATTTTTATTTTTTTGTTTTTTCCCACAATAACTCTGTTTTTTTTTTTGTACGTAGATAGATACTTTTTTGAAGAGTAAAAAAATAAAAAAACGAGAGAAAAAAAATATACCGAAAGGGCAAAGAGATGCGCATATAAAATATTTTATAATGTATGAATAGACGTTACGTTACATATCTACTACATAAATATGAGAAAGAAAAAAAAGTATATTCTACGCTAATAATACAGAGTTAGAGATGATTATATGCACATAATAACATCCTTGTTATTTATAATTTTTTTTTTTTTTTTGATTTGATTTGATAACTACCGTGTTGTACAGTTTAATTTCGATTATTCAGGACCACCTAACTATATGATATATTCACAAAAAAATATATATTTGAATCTTGAATATTATTTAAAATCGATCATAATTATATGTTTGATAGAGACAACGACAATGACCCTAAATCATCATCTTTTCAATCTTTGTCTACTCATGTTGTGAATGATCGATCATTTAGAAATTATCTGACAGCTGAAACATATACACATTTTGTCGAATGATCATTCTGTCACAAATATTTTGTCAATGGTTTTTCTGGTAAATATAGATTTTACTGTCATTCAAGACTGTTCTTCAATTTCTTTTTCATCACTGTAATAATTTCATTTTCACCACACTTCCATTTTTGTTTTTTTTTTTTCCTAAAGATCATCTAATCCTAAAGTTCAATTCAAATATCGAAACATTTCTCTTTAATCATTGCTAACGCATGCTACTACACAAACTGTAGTAAACGCAATCAAACATCGAATTTCAAAGTTTAAACGTAATAGTATTACCAGCGTTAGGTGTTTTCGATTTGTCAATTTCAAGTAGTTTTGCGAGTTACTAAAATGTGTCTAGGATAAATTGTTAAAACGAAGAACGACACAAAAATTATTCGTAACTCTACTTGCATCTACTTCCAGCTATATACTTGAAAAATTTTCCATGAGTATAGCTGCGAGTAGATGGTATAGCATAGACATTTACCTTTTCTACTCGCAAGTACTTGAAATTGAGATAACGAAAGCACATATTGTTTAAATTAAAAATCTCCCAAATATTTCCCTTTTCGTTTGAAATGTTTATTTCGATCATAATAATTTCTTCTTATTCCTAACTATTTTTCCCAATTATTAGGGATCAGCTCATCTAGTAATTTCCCTCCATATCTTCTTGTCCTGCATTATCCCATTCTCTATAACCCCAATTCTCTTATATCTTTTTTAATCTTCGATCGTGATCGTTAATTCAAATTTTTCATTCTTACTGGTTTGCTGCTGATAAGCTCACTATTTTTCGATCAATTTCATATATTTTCTCATTTATTCAGATTTCTTTCTAACCTATCCATCAATTCCCAATTTTTATTCTTGTATTCCAGACAATCGAGACTATACTGTAGATATACTCGTATGTCTATAACGTATGATACACATACATAACTTGTATAGTTTAAAAAAAAAAAAACTTAAAAACTTAAAAACTTTTTTTTTATTCATTTCATTTTTCCGCTTAAAAGATATACACAAATGAAAACAGAACGAAATAGGATAATTATTATTAATTTATATGTGTATTTATGTGTATAATCTCTGTGTATTATTATAGTGTAGCGTAGTATATACTCATATAGTATATACTCTCTATTATTATTATTATTATTATTATATGTACACGGAATTGAAAAAAATTGACCTCGATTTCGTTGGTAAATTACTAATTAGAATAGACAAAACTAATAATTAGTTGAAGAATTTGTTGCTTTAAATTTTATTTATCCATTCATACTTATATCTTTAATGTGTTATGTTATTTTATTATTATTTATTTTTTTTTTTTTTTGTATTTTTATAAAATACTAGTGTGTGCCTGCGACTTCGTCCGCATGGTTATAGAGCTATTATAAAACGAACCACGATGTACAGAATAAGGTTATCCCGAGCAAAGAAGCTCTTTGTAAAGCTTTATGTTATTACGTCATTTCTATCGAGTTTGTAATTCAATTACCACGATCAACCGCACCGATTATCAGTTAATTTAGAAGAAAAAGCTTTTCATACATTTTATAGAATTTTTTTCAGACCTTCATCTGTTTAAATCAAATTTTTATTGTTTTAAATAATAGATTTTGGAAAAAAAAGTAGCCTATTATTTGTGGGAGAAATTCCTTTTTCAAATACAAAAAAAATTCCATCAAGATTGGTTCAGCCGTTTTCGAGATTACCCCGAACATAACTGCTGGAACAGAATGCTGTATAGCTGAGTCTGAGGCTGAGGCTGTAGCACGAGCTGTCAAAATTCAAAACAACGAAAATGAATATACATCAACAGAATATGTCGCTGCGGCTGAAGTAGCCGCTGAGGCTGCAGCTAAGTTTCAATGAATTTCGAATTTCACGCGCGTAAGGAAGTTTTGGCAGCTGAACTACAATAAAAAACATACAGTAAACGTAGGTACATATATAAAGTTTATCCCTTCCATGAAAAATCTAGTATTTAATAATAATATATTTATTTTTGATAATTATAATATATTATATAGATAAATTTTGTAAATAATTAAATTATAAATAAATAAATAAATAAATATTAAAGAGTTAAAAGTATTGAAAAAATATATACATATATGAATTAAAAATATATTAAAGTGCATTAGAATTAGATATATTAAAAAGTTTAAAGTAAAAAATTATTGGTTACAAGTTACAATGACTGTAAATTAAAATGGACATTGAAAAATTAATTGAAAATATCAAGGAATTCCCTATTTTATATGATATTACTAATAAAGACTACAAAAATATTAAAAAAAAAGCTAAAATCTGGCTAGAAAAGCTAAAAGCTAAAAATATGGAATACATACTTAATTTTTATCGAATTTGTTTTTTATCAATGCCAATTTATTTATTTTTTATATGAAAATATGGTTGTTTGTCTTTTCAGAGGAGGACATAAAAAAGAAGTGGAAGACACTAAGAGATTCATATACTAGGCAGAAAAATAAAAGTTCATCTGGTCAAACAGCAGAAGATCCAGATGAACAATGGAAATATACCAAAAATTTGGAATTTCTAAGTGACTTTATGAAGCTGAGGCAGTAAGTTAATAACTTTATTCAATATTATTTTTTATATTAAACAAAAATTTTATTTCAGATTGCAATCAAACTATCGAAAAGAGTCTTCGGAAAATATGTCAGAAAAACAAGAACATTTTTCAATGGATCCTGACATATTAGTATACGAAGAAAATATGATGTCCCCCTGCCTCTGAACCAGTTACCGTCTTAGACGAAGGAAGTACCATCCCCGCCTACCCCTTTATATATGTATAATCAAAAAATTTTGATTGCAAATTTATTTTTTAGCTTTACATAACATAATTCACAAAATGAAATTTAATTTTACTTCATTCCTCGAAAGCTTGGTCGAAAGGGTTAATTTACTTTCATTTGCTTTGACATTAAAGTCAGCTGCAGCTACACCATTCTGTTTGTTATAATCTCACACAGCGCTGCAGCGTATACTTCATACTACACTTCACGCTTCAGCCTCAGACTCAGACTCAGCATTCTGTTCCAGCAGTAAAGACAGACGCATCAAATTTATTTATAAGAAAGATATGTATATGCACACTAATGTGCAAGTAGTGTAGTGTATATAGTATCTATTTTACTTAACATGTACAACCATACCCACAATATTGAATATAGAAGAAGTTAAGCAATTAAAATATTGATCCGTTCATCAAATTTGATATTCAACGGAATAAACAAAAAAATGTTCATGAATAACAAAAATTATACAGGAATTTATCAAAACTTTACAGCTTCTTTAAAATTACAATTTTTAAATATTTTAAAATGAATAACAATAAGGATAAAATTATATTAAACACGATATTACATTAAAAATTAACGCATATATGTATATGTAATTTTTGTTGTTTTGTATAAAGCCCGCATATTAATCAAAAATTAAAAAATTCTCACGCTACCGGAACCAAAATACATATAATAATTCTCACACTTTAGACAGAGTGATTATATAATATCAATGTACTGTATTACACATATAAGTATATGTACAAATGATGTGAAAGCATGGAAGTGTATACATAAATACATCCAAGGACCAAGATCCAAGTAGTACTTCCTTAGAAAAATTTATTTGATTTCCTTCTTCCTTTTACTATTGTTGTTTACATGTATTTTTTGATGAGTTATGTGGAAATAATGAGTAAAAGGGACTTGATACTGTAGATAAAATTTCAATTTAAAGCTTTTTTAATGTATCAAATTTTTATTTTTTTTCTCACATAAAAGTACTCCATTATGTATGTAGGTAGGTAGGTATCTACTTATTTTGAATGTACATATATATACAGTTAATGTTTCAAAGTATATGAAGGTACATTTAAATATTTTTTTGTATATACTATATATCCTGATTGATATGAAACGGAAATAAATTCTTTTATGCGTGTATGGTACATGATTATGTAGATGCCTTACATATACAAAATTTTTTTTTTATTTATTTATTATAAAATATGTCCTGTTTTGTGTTTCTGTGATATTGTACAATAAATTTTCTAGTAGGTATTCTTGTCTTTATTTTTTCGTGTTCGTTTTTCTTCTTAAAAAAAATTTCAAATCTTTTTTATCCTCATGAATCTTGTTGTACAGATGATATGTAATATATTTTGTATTTATATTTTATTTATATTAATTGTCACTTGAAAGTATTCTCCTGTATTCCTAACTCGATCGTTTTGTTACAATTTTTTTTGTTTTTTTTTTTTATTACGATTTGAATATAAAAAAGCAAGGAAAGGACAAAAGAAAATAATATTATTTTATCCTGGTGGTACATACATATATACATATATCACTCTTATACGTGATACACAAAATAAAAAAAAATAATAAAAAAAAAATTGTACATTTTTCTGAATAAACTGAATATTTAAACATAATTCGTGTCTACTATACCGCCTCCGCACAATTCTCAGTCAAACTACAACTTACATATACTACACAATATCATTTTTTTGTATTTTTTTTTTAGTATAGGTCCGCCATTCATAAATTATCACATTATTATTATTTTGGTTTTGTTTTTCAGATTGGACTGATACAATTCAATTTGTTCGATAAATTGAGAAACAATAATATTGATTTTAAAAAAAATTTTTAGAAAACATGTTTATAGAAAAGGACATTTAAACATATCAATGTTGATAAATATTTATGTAACTTTTCGATTCCACATTTAATTTTTACCACACGTAAAATTCACTGTTGTTATACTTTCATTCGCTTCCATTCCCTTAAGGTTTCTAATCAAAAATGCTCTTTCCCCAGGATTTAAATTATTTGGGAAACAATTTGGAGACAAAATCACCCTGTATTATAAAAAAGAATAGTAATTTTATGTTGTTGTTATGTTTAAAAATTTTCATGATTTCCTATCTACCATCTATATGTATCTATCCATTTATTCACTTCTATACAGTCATACATAAGCATAGCGATAAAAAAGACACATTATTATAAAAGGAAAAATAAAATAAAAATTTTTGATTTTTTTTTTAGATTTTTATTCAAGACAAATTCCATATATTATTGTGCATATAGGCATGACTAATGACCGTTTATATTGTACGTATGTATGTATACAAAATTTGTATCTTTATATTCTTATCTTTCTCGTATACATCTACAGATTACAAACATATTTTGAATTTACACTTTGCAAGGTATAAATAAGGTGATGTTGTGGTGATTGTTGATTGTCAATGCCGCTTTTATTCTTTGTTTATAACTGTGTTTGTATATACGAGTATATATCTACGATCATACGGATACAACATATGCAGCATGTATACATGTGTAATATATGATATATGAATTGCATTTTATAATGATTGTGTATATAGTGTATATGACAAACTACACAATATTATTAGATAAAAAAAAAAAAAATTTGTGTTTTTGTTTATTTATTTATTTTTTTTTAAATTACAATCTCTTGTTAGATTTTTCATTTTTATTTTTATGTTTCCTATATAGTACATATGTACGTATAGCTACCTACCTTTTTACGTGAAATTCTTTAAAAACATTATTTACAAATTATAAACTTACATACCTATGCTATGTAACTTACAACTGTATGTGTGTGTATAGCATTATATGTTAAGTGTACATGTAGAACTATACTAATACATACACGAAATATGGTATATGTGATTGTATTAATTCTTAAATTCTTTTACAAAATGAATTTCTTTTTTTTTATTCTATTTTCTTGAACATTTACCTTAAATTTTAATTTAAAGGTACATACTTTCATTATTACTTAGATTCTTACATAGAACAGACACATTCTTACATATGTAATAGATAAGAATGTATATATGAATTCATAAATTTTATCTATTCGTATATAATTTGTCCATATATACTGTCGCATGTATTTATGTTGGTTGAATGAAGTGAAGGTGAAGGGATTCGATATACTTTTTTTTTCATTTTTCAAGAATATATTTTTTCAAAAAAGAAATTTAATGAATTTTTCATAGCATAACAACACAAACAAATAACAAATTGGAACTTTGAAGTGTTCAAATTGCATGCCAAATTGACGGTATAGGAGGAGCAATCATTGCTAGAAAATTCCAAAATTATGATAATTTAACGTGTAACAAATGTTTCTCCATCTTAATTCGATACACTTTAAGGGAAATTGCTTCAAAACTTAGCATTGCATTGCTCTGCTTTCAATATTTCAGATTTAGTTTCTCACAGATAAGCATCTAACTTAGCTTAGCATCTCTTGAATTTCTGCTCGTACATAGTTTAACTCCTCATCGTATAATTATTAAGATTGTTTCTCTTACAGCAACCTAATGATTCACAATATTTATGCAAACATTCCAATTTATAATTGGAAACTGTATGTAGGATTACGAGTATGTACATAATGGATTTTAGCTATGGGAAACCACTACAGTAGTTTGGATCTAAATTCCTAATGAATTGCCATATACTACTGACAGAGATATCTCAAAATGTCGGGTAATAATTCTTCCCAACTAATAGGATATTATGGAAAATTATTATTGGAAATGTTTCAAAGTGCAAACATCAAAGTGTAGCAGTTTATCTTGCATGATTTTCAGCAAATTGTTGTGTCACATTCACATATCCCTAATTTACTCTATAAGGCAATTTGGTTTTATTTCAGCTAAAAAATATTTCTACATTTAAGTTGACCTTCTATTTTATGATATATCGATGTATTTAATGTGTTAATAAAAGGTGAAAAATAAACTTATATCTGTGTATTTGTACATAAGTAATTATTTTACACATTTTTTTTGTACTCATAATATCTGTGTAATGATAAAATAGTCAACTCAGGTAAAATTTATAAACACACATGTAAGTATTTATGTATCACAATTTTACTTTAAGGAATTTGTTTTTGTCATGCGTAACATAGCATAGCATAAAAGGCACAGTATTCTTGTTTACACAAAAAAGAGAAGAAAAAAAAACATGTGGATCATTATCAAAATTCCAATAGAGTTTACAGTTTAAAAGGGAACAAAATAAGTTTGAAGTTTTGTCAATCAATCAGTTCATCCCATTATTCTAGTAGGATTTTCGAATATCAAATTACGATTGGCACAATCTTTTGCCAACGACAAAACTAAATTTTATACTGTCCTAAAATCATTTTCAACATAATATCCATTTTATATGAGCTGAATTATATATTCCGCAAGTACATAAAATACAACAAATCACAATTGACCGATTCTTTGTTAAAAATTTTTGTTATTTTTCTTATTTTTAAACTAAATCTCATATAGACATGATTCTAATGCCTGAAACAGAATGTGTAGCTGTAGTATGTAGTACATGTAGCACTACAAGCTGTCAAAAATACATTACATTAATGTAAGTTTGAAGCACCACAATGCGTAGCTGTAGCAGTAGTACGAGTAGTAGTAGAAGCTGCTGCTCAAAGTAGGAACTTTTCTACTTCATGCTACAGCTACAGCTACATACTACAAGCTTCACATTCTGTTTCCGGCTTAAATGCATTTTCCTGACGTTTAAATACTGTGTGACAAGTGATGACAAGTATGTACACATAAATTAAAAATATCGAAATCGAATTATATAATTGGCAGATAATGATTATTATTACCCAATCCCAATACAATATGAATAAAATGATTCAATAAATTTGCATTAATTCAATGTCATTGATTTTATGGTTTATAGTAAAATGTACATAAAAATGTAACATGCCACCATATTTGCAAATACATATATTGTATCTACATAAATCTAAAAAATTTTCCTCTTAATATATGCAGTTCCGTTTTATTTTTTATTTATTATTAAAAAAAAAAAAAAAAAAAAAAAAAAAACTATTCAACAATAATTTTTATTTTCAACATATAAGGTATAGACAATCATTTCAAATACTCGTATAATAATAATGAATTTACGATTTTAATAATAAAAATTCACAATCATAAAATTTGAATGTATAATCAATATCACGTGTTGCTATGGTCTCTATATGAATTCAGAGAATAACTAACGTCAGAGGAAAAACTATAAATAATTATCTGTTCTCACAAGTCACAACATATGGCAACAAATTAAATCATTTGAATAGATTATGTTTGTAATCGATCGTATGCATCATAGATGAATTCGAAATCGATAATCAATTAATAAAATATGCAAGTGAATGATAGAAGGTTTGTATGCATATTATATATACAATCATATATACAGTAGAATTTATTTGAACGTGCTTGAACTGATCTTATGCTATAGACACTCATATAATTATTGGTTAACTAAACCGTTTAGTTTGTAACTACATTCGAAACCAATTTCATGACACACTGCTTTTTAGTTTAGTTATCTTTTAACTTTGGTTATATTTGATATTTGAATTTGAAATTTTGTTTATGTGTTGTCAATTGTATTATTTGTACAATTTCAATATAAACAATGATATGTTTGACACGAAGTTCGCTGGTTCGATCCGTGTTCGTCATACTGTTCGATGGTTTGACGTTAGTTAACTCGTTAACCACTGTAATTTTCAGTGGTTACTAACTAAAGTAAATGTACTGCTAACCACTCGATTTATAGTGGTTATCTCAGTTAACCAACTCGCGAGTTGGTTACCAATTGTATGTGTCTATAGCATTAGATGGAATAGTTATATTGTGATTGTAACAGATTGGATTGCAACTTCCATTATTTATTAATTGATCGTCATTCTAATTTTGCAAGATTATTTTTATTGCAAAATTTATCACTTTTTTTTTATTACATACATGTTCGATTGTCAAATCGCACAATCAATAATTCAGACGATATCAATAGTCATCTTTCTTATACGATCAGTCAAAAAATTTTTATTAAAAGACACCCAAACATAATCACAATTAAAATTGAGTAGCAAAATAATCACATCATATCAATCTGAATAATTATTGATCTTTGGCAATAGGCCGAATAGGCAAATGTATTTCTAGACAAAGTGACAATTACTATTGCTCTTTCATTGATTCAAATATTCTCTGTGGAAGTTGTAGAGATTATGGAGACTCCAAGTCTACAAGTAGTAACAATCCACAATTCTTCTTCGTACACGCTCACTACAGTCTACAGTGTCTTACATAATTTACACGAGAAAAGGAGACGAAAAACAACTATTCCGGTTCCCATTCCCGTAAATTTCTTCCATTTTTTTTAAAATTTAAAATAGTAAAATATCAACCTAAAGAGGACGAAAAGTTTAGGAGTGCGCCGGGCACTCAATATGCCTTTTTATCATGTATTTTTATTATTTTCTTCTTCTTGTGTTATTGTCTATTTATTTTGTTATGTCTTGTATTTTCTTTTCATTTTTTTTGTAATTCTTCTTCTTAAAATCGTGGTGAGATTTTGTTATTTTGTATATATTGTCGTAAAAAAAAAAAAAAGGATTCATGTATTACACGTATATGTATTGTATACGCATAATATAAAAAATCATTAATTCAAAAATATATGTGTATTGTTTTGTTACAAATTCAATTTTTTAAAAACAATTTTTCTTTGTTATAATATGGAAATTTATTTTTAAAGAATCATATATGAATATAAAATATAGATATTTGATAAGACTGAATAAATAAAGTATAGCATAAGTACGTACATAATATCTGATTATTAGATATATCGTGTGTTACATACAATAAAGGGTATTCATTCAAAAATTGATTTTATGGTAGCTCTGTGAACAAGATACTGAATTAAGAATTTGGAGTTCTAGCTTTCGGCAAGTCTTTCTCTAACGACCTAACGCCCGAATATGACCAATCTATGTCTCTAAGTAGTTTGATTTATATATCTAAAGAAGACAAAATGACTATAGTTCAGGGCACACACAACAAACAACATCCACGAGCTTTGTGATTACCACGGCAACCAACCAACCAACCAACCAGGACGCATTTCTCTGCAAACAATAGATTAAACGATAGATTCATGTCTATGATAGAAAAATAACTACCAATACTCATTTCAGGTTTAATGACAGGTTGTCGCCTCACAGAGAAACACCCTGCATTTTATGACTACTGAATGTCCTACAAATTGAACTTCAAATACAATGTACATACAATAATTTCTTCTTTTTTTTTTACTTTTGGTTTTATTTGGATATGCTGACCAACTAACATCTTCTAGTGTTATTTTGTTCAGAAGCTATGGGAATTTTTAAGTTAAAAATCCGTGATGTACTCGCATATTATTTATATTTTTTTAAGTCACGAATTTCTTTAAAATAGTCAGTAACGTAAGTATGTGCCTACATATTTTTATATGAATGTAACCGTGCAAAAAATAAACAATGTACAAAGACGGGGTCATCCAAAATATTAATTATTATCTAGAAATATAATTTTAATTTTTTTTTTTTTTTTTTTTATAAAATGATACACATTTTACGTTTGTGGGGGAGGAGATTCCAACATCTAACATTCCCGGCATTAATTTTTTCAAGCGAAAGAATAAACGAAAATATGTCCACCAAACTTAAACCTTAGAAAGATCGTACACAACGTCCTGTAGGACATAAAATCTTCATTACAGAAAAATTACAGAAGATAAATTTATTGTTCGATTCATTTATAAATTTTAGCTTTGTGCTTCAAAGTTAGACTCGAAGGCCAACTGTTCACACAAAATTCTCATTTTTTGATTAGACTAACTGTCAAGCATTTGTACATGTTGTAATTTTGTCAAATTGTCATCTGACTGAACTGATTATCATGTTTTACTTGTAATACATCATCATCAAACATCCAATACAGATTTTTTGTTTGAACTTGTCTGATGCATTGAACTTTCATAAATTTTAAATATTTTCAAGTTTTTAACCTTACATTTAGATGACCCTGTATATAAGTAATGTCACAGTCAGTATATACGAGTATATATACATTATAAAGTAGGTAACATCCTGAAATTGTGAGGATTTTTTTTTTTTTTATTTATTTTCCACTATATGGTGATATATGAATTTATATGTTTGTTGTATGATGCAAACATTTATAAATGGGGAAAATTCTTTTTAAATTTTGTGTTTCTTTTTTGTTTTTTTTTTTTTATCATTCTCGCTTGTTTAAAAAAAAAATAACAAAAAATACAAAAAGCATAAAATTTAACTGACAAAAGATAAAAAGAGATTTTAATCAAATAAAATATACTGTATTACTTATATACTTATTTATGTATTCATTTGAGAAGTGTGTACATATATATACATAAATGTATGGATGGATGGATGTTATATGTGTCTTGCTTGATAGTATATTATAGTATGTAGCAGATACTAAAGAGAGTAGGTAAGGTACGTATACGTATACGTACGTAACGTACATAATATACGATTGTAAATAAACACACGAATGACATTTTTAAATGAATTTGATTTTTTGGAATTGATAACCTTATCATATATTGTAATCATACAAAAATAATAAAGAAGAAGAAAAAAATTATATACTCACATTCATACATACAAACATGATACATGTCCGTTTTATTTTTTGACAATAAAAGGTAAGTATATATAGAAAATAATTTTCTGTTTCTTTTCATTTTTTTTTTTTTTTA
Organism: Villa cingulata; assembly: GCA_951394055.1. NCBI lineage: Eukaryota > Metazoa > Arthropoda > Insecta > Diptera > Bombyliidae > Villa > Villa cingulata. Next base: position 37,792,553 of record OX596022.1, read on the forward strand.
TTTTTTCAACTTTTTACTTTTGTATATATTTGATACCTTTTTTTTTATTTTTCTTTACTTCATTTTTAGTTTGTGGTGTTTTGTTTGGAAGAAAAAAAAAACAGAAATGAAGAAGTTACTTTTATTATTATAACTGATTTTTTTTTTTTTATACAAACTTGTACCAGTATAAGTGTGTAGATATACGAAGTGATGTAAAATCAAAATTGAGCACTTCTAGCAGTACACATAATACACGAGTACTACGTACTACTTATAAAAAATGAAAAGCAAAATAAAAAGAACGAATTAAATGCTTAATAAAATTCATGCATATATGATTGTATATACTAAACCAAAAACTTGTGTGTGTTATTGTGTGTAGAATCCCAGTCGTGAATTAGTAAGGCATTACTGGCAGAATCAATTCTGTAACTAGTTCACAATTCTTCAATTCGAATAAAGTAGTTTAATAATACATTACTTCGTTAAAAAAGTAATGTGGATTGTAATGCAATTGTAATCCGAACAATGATACTGATGCTATGTAATGCAAGCGGTAATGTCCCAGTAGCGAAATGGAAAGTCATTACCAGTGTAACTAGTTCTGTAATGCATGCATACTTCACCACATCACCTTACTTTGTAGCAGCTTTACAAATTCAAATTGGATAGCTCCGTAACTCATTACTTTTCCGCAAAAGTAATGCAAAAATGTAATATGCCTTGAACAGAATTGCGACCATCGACCAAAAATTCGCTTGTCAAAATTTTAAAAACCCTTATTCCTTATGTACATGCACAAAATTACGACCATCAACCATAACCAATTTTTGGTCGATGGTCGAAATAGAGCTAATTTCTAATATTTTCCTGGCAATAACTTACATATAAATAGTTATGTAATCTATTACCAGTAATCAGCTCTATAATAACTTCCATATAAATAATTAGGTAAGCAATTACCAGTAATTAGCTCCATAATAACTTATTTTCAACTAAATACCGAACTAGTTCAGAGTAATGCAGAGTGGAGGCGATTGCTTACCTCCTATGACATCGCCGTGTAAAAGTAATGCGTTATTTCCATACACAGTAATCGAAAGTAGAACTAGTTGCTGTTTAAAGGAACTAGTTGCAGCATCGGTTCGGTAATTACTTGCCTACCCGACTGGGATATTACATACTCATATACAAAATACAACATATATGTACGTATCTAGGTATGTAGGTATGTATAAGAGAGTAGAAGTACACACATTATTATATTTTGCGCTAATATAAAAGATATTCAAATAAAAAAAGGTACACACTACTCTACAATATATTGCCGCTACCGTTGTTATACAAATGCAAATACATATATCTATGCATATACAGTACATATACGTATGACATTATATTTCTATGGTATATATACGTACAAAATACATAATTATTATATACTTACTATCGGTTCATATGTAATGTATGTAATGTACATTTTTTTAAGTATAGAAACATATAGGAATCGGGCATAATAATCTTTTATAAAAATGAAGAAAAAAAAAAATATTTTTTTTCCATCTTTCTTTCTTGTTACCTTTATCCACGTAGTGAAATGAAACGCTTTAAGAATATTAATGAAATTTCAAAAGTTAAGGAATCAAATGAATAAAAAAAAAATGAATAGAGAGAAAAGAAGAAGAAGAAGAAAATCCAAACCAAAGGCAGAAAACATATCGTAGTAAAAAAAAAAATATATAAAAAATAAACCGTGAAGTGAAGTAAAGTAAAATATAACAACACCAATGCACACACCATATAGAAGAAGAAAATAAAAATGTACACATAAATAAATACATAAAAGTAAAAGGCGTGAAAAACCGAAATATAAATATTTAAAAAAAAATACAAATATCCTAGGCTCACCAAAGTTACAGCACAGATACAGATTTATGGAAAATATGATATGATATGATATGAGAGAGAGAGAGAGAGAGTGTGTGTCGTGTCAACGTCAAACTTGGTATTTTTGTTGGTATTATTATCGTTAAACAGTTTAACAAACAAAATATTTATAACAGCGTTCACAGGTTCACTATTACTACTACATCAGTATAAAGTAAAATTGATACATCTCATAGGTGTAGTATAGTGTATTGTATAACAGTAGTAGGTAGTAGCACAGAAAATTGTATAGCAAGCAGTACGTTTATTATACATTACATGCGGACATCGTGGGTGTACAAAAAAAAAATAAAACAAAAACGCTACTCCAACAATGTTATGATAAAAAGATGAAATATTTTCATAAATGTAACTATACGGTATTGTCATTTGTTTGTTTGACAGATTTCAAAAAAATAAAAAAAAAATATTTTCATAAAACAATCGTTTTGACGTCATTATTTGTTGTTACATCATTGGAATAAAAAATGAATAAATGTGATATTACAATGCATAATATACCTATTTAAAGCGTTGTATACGATGAATGACAACTACTGACTGCATGACAGCTTTGAACTCTCATTACACATTATGTTGATCTTTAATTTGTTCTTTTGTTTTTCGAAACAGAGAGATGATAGCTCCTTCAAGGGGAAGACAAAAGTGTAACAATGATGTTCGTATATGAATAAAAATGTCAATGGTAAACAGATGCATACATTTGACATGGAAAATGAAAATTGACAAGAATAGAATGACACAATGATATTATACGTAGCACCACATATGTAGTATCCGGATGATGCCATCCGTTCAATAGTTACTCTCGGTTGTTACTGTCAATGTACTGATCACTATGATCATTTTCAAAAATTTTTAATAGCATTTCTTGAACGGATTGAAATTTATGAAAATGTGAGTACATAATATTACTTCGTATTTTTTTTAAGAATCAATTTATGTGTCATTATATGTGACATTTACTTTTGTTACCTAATTCTGGTATATATACCCCTATGGAAGTACCAAAGTACATAGTTTTTACAATTAAGTATCTTACTGCTGTTATCTAGACCCATATGTTGTCGTGAACATTCGAACATACATGAAAATATTAGCAGGGCCAATTAGTTTATGTACATTTACATAGTATATCGTATATGTATTGCGTATGCTTAAGAAATGTACATTTGGTACAAAAGATGAAATTCTATATATGATGTAGTATGTAGTGCTAGTGACATGTCGTCTGAATAAATATTCAAAAAAAAAATATATAAAAATTAAAAATAAAATAACTTACACTCACTTACAGTAAAATACATATAATTTGACAGACAAGATAATGTACTGCTTCTGTTTTATCTGTAAGTCTCTTAGAAATTATCGTATGCTGTACAAATAAATCAAATAAATTTTTGGAAAAAAAAAATCATTTATTAAAAAAAAAACAAAAAAATATCTATGTAACGGAAAATAACAAATGTTCAAATAATAATATTTTTATAGTTTCTTTTAGTCATCCGTCAAATTTTATGTGTTACACATTCTATATAATATCAATATTATCCTTTAAGGATGTTTTTTTTTTTTTTTTGTTTTGTTTTCATTCAACAATAAATAAATAAAATAAATGGAACATTATTAGACGATCATTACGAAAATAAAGAGATCGCATTACAGCAGTGCCAGTACATAAATGTACATACTACATGCATTCATATATCGTGACAGACATAATATACCCTATATTGCCCGACTCATATTTCAGATCCAAAATTAATTTAGGTATGTTCCTTGTTTTTTTTTTTAAATGTATTTTCAGAAAATATTTCATTCGAATATGAGACTATATTTATATCAACACAAAATATTATGATATGTACATATATAAAAGCGTTGTTCGGACAGTAATATTACACTTTGAGTACTATATGATCGCATGAATACTCGTATACCGTCGTCCGATTAAAGACCGGTAAAGATTTATTGAATTTTGAGAGCTTTATCATCTTGGAATCGCTGATTTGTAAAGTTATAGTTTAGTGCGCACAAGACAAGGTAAGTGCACTTGTTTCAAATTCAAATCGCAGCCATCATACTATATTCTCGCCTATGGTCGATGATTAATTTGATCAGCAATGCACACCACCAGTATGCAGAGTATTTATGAATTAAATTTGATCCATTTGCAGATGTACATAAATTTATAATTGTGTCAAAAAATTAGAGTCAAATTCACGTAGCTACTTCTCAGATATGATACCTACTTATGTCTCGATCTTTAAGAAATGATTCGTAACGAATTATTTCGTCAACATTTCATTTATATTCTGTACATTACAAAGCGTTGCACTTTTGGTGAGGTTCAACGACTCGATTGGATCACCAATTTCTAACCTCGAATCTCTGTTACGATCAAAATAATTTTCATTACATAATGTATTTATTTCTTTTTTTGTGAAAATTCAAACTTTAAATAATCTCAAAAAATAAACTAAAAATTTTCAAAGCATTTGAAATATTACAAATTTTGACAGTTTCTCATAAAAATTATATGGTTCATTATGTACTTAAATATTTTTATGTATGTATTTCAGTTTTATTTTTTTTTTAAATGATTTATCATCGTATATACAATGTACACAACAATCAACAACGAATAATGGATCAAATGATCGTGAAATATATTACATTTTATATTTTATTTTATGCACTATATTTTTTATTTCATGTCATTATTATTTAAAAATAAAAAAAAAAAGAACTGTAATGTAAATACGATACGATACGATACACATACCATAAAAATAATAAGTATAATGAAAGTTGAAAGATTAAAATAATAATAATAATAATAATGAATGCAGAATGATCATGGCAATTTCGTATCTTTTAGCCTTCTTTTATGGTATATGTACAGGATTTTTTATTTTATTTTATTTTATTTTTTTTTCATTTTTGTTTTGTTATTATTGAAAAATATTTTTTTTTTTTTTGGAAGATAAATCTTCCTTTTTTTTGTGTGTGTATCTTTTTTATTTGATTCAAAAATTTGATGATTACATTTATGAGTAATCATCATCAATAAACCGCTATATACTTATTATACATAATAATTTGTTATATATGTATGTATAAAAATAAATAATGATGAATGACTCTTGATAACTTTATAATTGCCTATACATCTATAATAATCTGACAGTTGATGCGATCATTTCAATTTTCAATTCGTATTTCATAAAATAAAAAGGAAAAGAAAGAAAATATACATATATGCTTTTTTTTTACATTTTTATTTTGAATAATTTAAAAGAGATGATTCAAAGTATCAGACAGAATTAATGAGTGGTAATCCCATCAAAAAAAAAAATTATAAACAATATTTTTTTTTTTTTGTAAATTTAAAAGTAAATGTAAATTTTTATGTTTTTTGCTGAACGTACCCATGAGAGAGAATCGAAAATTATGAATTACAAGATTTTAATTCCTTTAATTTTTGAACTTTTTGTAAAAAAAGAAAAATTTTAATTCAAAATTGTAAAACAATGGAGAGAGGAAAGGAAGAGAATCTATACATAAGAAGTCTCTTGAATTTTTAGTGCAATTCAAAGCAGAGACAACAAATCAATTGCTCTAGGAAGCCTCTTTAAAGCTGCTTTATATACCGTGGAGAAATTTGTTGGATTTCACAACCACCTACCATACTGTCCTGACCACAGTAAATAACACTTACTTTTAAATTGAGAAAAATTTTGGAAAAAAAAAATCTTCTGCTTCTGATCTTCTATTTGGGGTGAAAATATTGAAAATTTATTAATTTCCCACCATTAATAATTCTATATTAGGTTTGCTGTTCATTGAACCGATCTGCATGTACGTGGAAGATTTCATAGCTGAATCGATGGATTGCATCATAAGATTTCGGATAAATTATTTTTCAGTTTTTATGTGTGAATATCAAAATTAGAAAATATATGCAACTAGCAGAAATCTAACAATTTAGATTCATAGACAAGTAAAATTATAGTCAAAGTGTGTAGGTAAGAAAAATGTTTGAAAAACCTTACAAACATTTTTGAAGAAAAATCACTTATAAATGTATACATGGTTTGATACCTTTTCTTTTTAATTCCACTGGTTGATAATTCATTAATTTGTTGTTCTAGACTATGATGTAAATTTCCATGATTACTGCTAATTGCAGATCCTGCATTTGCTGCTGCTGCTGCTGCCGCCGCTACTGTCACCAAATCATCTGGTGTCGGTGTATGCTGTTGCTGTTGTATACTTGAATGATGCTGATGATGAGAATGTTGCTGTTGTGTCGGGGCAACCATTGTTGAAATACCTCCAGCAACAGCTGCCCCAATCGATGATATCGAACTACTAATAACTGATTCTAAAGGACTACTACTACTTGCAACAGCTGTATTTGTTGTAACTAATTGATGTTGTTGCTGCTGCTGCTGCTGCTGTTGTTGTTGTTGTTGTTGTTGCTGTTGATGATGATGATGATGATGATGCAATGGCGGCGAACTGTGATGATGATGATGTGCTGCCGCTACAACTGCTGATGGCGATAAATATGATGCCGCTGCTGTTGCGGCTGCTGCTGCTGCTGCTGCAGCTGCAGCCGATGTTGACGGATATGCTGGATGTGGTGGACTATTTATCTGATGATGCGGATGCGTATAATGCGGATGTGGATGTGAATGATGATGATGATGATGATGATGATGATGTGCACTATCACCTTGTGAAGGTGGTGTTGCATATGCATACATCGTACTTATGTCATATGGTTCCAGTTTGATGAATTTTTAATAATTATTCGGTTTGTAAAAATAAAAAAAAATAAAATTTAAACCAAAAACAAACAACAAAAAAAAAACTTCCTTTTTCTATTTGTATTTTTCTGTTATTGTTGTTGTTATTTTATTCCTTTTTCATTTATTTTAATATTTTCCTTTTACACACTTTTTGGTTGTTTTTTTTTTTTTATATTGAAGTGTCACTATCACTGTGTATATATGTAGTTATAAATAATTCTTGTTATTATTCATTTGTTTGCTTTTTTTTTCTGTAATTTTATGATTTATTTTCATTTTCATTTTCATTTCATTTTTTTTGAATTTTTAATTTTATTTAATAATTTTTTATCACTGTCATTAAAGCATTTTGCATTTTAGTAGATAAGTTAATGGGTATATACATACATATGTATATGTATAATGAAACTAAACAGAAAATAATAAAAAATCAACATTTTCTTTATTCATAAAAATAATAACAAAAAAAATATTACATATTTAAAAAAATTAAATAAAAATAAAAATACAAGAAAAAGAAGAAGAAAAACTGCACACGATTGAAGTTTTTTTTTTTTTTTAACAATTTCTTTGTAACAACGAAAGAAAAAACAATTAAATTAAAATTAAAATTTTCTAGAAATTAAAACTGCTTGACTTGATAATATAATTTCTATGAATAATAAATGTACCTATAGAACACATACATACATATATACACACATGCACATAATTTAATTATACTACTCGTATATGTAACGAGAATACTACACATATCAGGGTCGAAAAACATCTTATTATAGATAGACACATACAGATAGCTGTATGTAGTGTAGGTATATGTATGTATATACTCGCTCATTATAATGTTTACTAATTATTTTTTTAATTTAATTTTTGTTTAATTTCAATTTTTACATTCTTTTTTTGTTTAAATCAAAATTTAAATTCATTTTAGAAACAAATTGAACCCAAAAATTAAATTCACATAAGTGCATACATATACATATAATAAATAATGACGATCGATAATAATTTTTAATAAAGTATCACAGAGAGATATAACCTCTATGCACGTATGTACTCGTATATCATTTTTAAAATAAATGGTACTTGGTAATGGTACATTAAATTGCAATTTAAAAAAATAAAATAAAAATAAAAATAATATTGATAAATTCACTCTGTCCTGTACACTGTGATCTGTACAACATATATCCACTTTATGGCACACAAAACTACTATAGCTAAGTAAAATAATTTTGAAAATTTTTTAAAAGAAAATTCCACTATATATAATATGTAGGTATTACGTGGTATTACGTATTACTCTGTTCTGTATACGTACACTGTGGTCGGATAATAAATAAATAAATGAAAAAAAATTTTTATTATTTTTTGTGAACATGGAAGTATATACGAGTACATAGCACTAGTATTCACAGAATAAGGCTGGTATTCACCAACATAGATTATCTTTTAACTGAGATAAAGTGTATTCATCAACCTGGATAAAATACTACTCGGATATTTTTAAGACAACTTCGGAGTGGTATTATAAATATCGTTCGAACATAACCTTTTTATTAACAGCAACAGCACAAATAAAGATAACGTAGTTGTAATGATCTTTGCATATAATTATCACATCACAGAACCTTGTTTTTTATTTTGTAATATAAAAATACAATCAGCTGACATGTTTGACACACATGTTCGACCGAAAACGAAGTTCGAAAACAAATTTTATCTAGGTTGATGAATAAGCTGAAATTGTATCCGGCTAAAATATATCCGACGGATACATCCATGTTGGTGAATACCACCCTAAAAGTTATGTGTATATACAATACCCAAAGCCAAAAGTATATGAAAACAATATGTACTGCATATGCACATATACGTAGCCAACCCAGTCAATAAAAACCATGCTCTTCAATGTATGTTGATCTTGGTCAGAGTCAGAGTTTACTTAGGGACTGTCTAGTCTAAATTATGTCTAGAGAAGAAGGAAACAATTTTGCAAATATTGACACTTAACAGAGTATATTTAGCTCTTATCAAAATTAGGATCGTATCGTACTGTTCAGTTTTGTTTTTCTTAGAGCTTAAACGTTTTTCTCTTTCAACAAAACCAAAAAGACAGTTCTGAAGCTTTTTGATATAGTACGAGCACGAGACTATATCTCTATAACATCAAAGTTGTGATCTTGGTAGGAGTTTCCTAGAACTGTTTGGTCTAAATTATATCTCTGAAAGAAGAAGGAAATATTTTTCAAATATTGATAAAATGTTCAGCTCTTGCCAAAATGAAAATCACCACTGTTGAGTTTTGTCTTTCTTAGAGTCGAAACGTTTCACTTAGGCGGCAAAATCCAAAACGAAATTTCCTGAGGCTCTTTGAGAGCATGAACACGGCACAACTTTTATAACATCTTTGGGCTGTGTACAATTGATCGTACTGATCGAGTTATATATATACTCGTACACTATAGTCTTGGAATACATACTTAAAACGAAGGATGTTCTTCGAATTATGTACATAATGACAAAATGGCGATTTTATATTTTTTGAAATTTGGTTAAAAATCATAGTTAAGTATTGTATAATTGGTAGAAGTATTGAATGAAAATGTTCGATAAAACTCCACGAAAATCGTCGGCTCGGAATGTAATGTGCTCTTGAAGAGTATACGAGTACTTTAGACGACTACAAGTACATATGTACATTCTTCTTGGCTGACTGGGTAGGTACGTATCTAATAAATACGGCAATAATATAGCGCGAATAAAAAATATGTATATTATAGGTATATGTATACGTTAATGTAAAAGAAAATTCATAGTATCATTATATTTTAATTAACAATTTTTTTTTATTCTTTTCTGTACTATTATTGTTCTTTCTTTCTTTAATTTTTTATATTTTGTTTAATGTCTGACTTGTTTTTTTTTTCTTCGTTTGTCTTACTTAAATTATACTGACTCTGTATTTTTGCAAATAAATTTTTTTTTTATAATTCGCGGAAAATACAAAAAATGATAAATAAATTTTTAAATGCATAATTTTAAATAATTGAATTAAAAATAGAATATTATGTGTACAGTATGCAAAATTTATATTCATACATATATGTATGTACATTTATGTATATACCTACTGATTTTTTCATAAAAAGAAAATATATATACAAATACCTACATATTATAATGCACTATTGAAAATAGTAGAAAGAAAATGATTAAAAGAAATATATGTATGCGCATTATACTTATAAAATATAATAATGGCGGAATTTTTATATATCAAAAATGTAATGACGTTGATGTTTATAATTAGAAGCTTCTAAAGCTTAATCTAAAAATTCTGAAATATTTTGACGCTACAATTAATTGCATATTACTTATCTCTAAATATCCAGAGCATTCTACTTTAATTTTCAATTAATGATGATATGATCATTAGATGATGCTGATCGTCAAACTAATGGCAATTTAAAATTTCGCCTATTCAGTATACATATGTATGTTCTTAGAAACAAGAGTTTGACTTCTGACACTTCTTTTAGCTGAATTATGTATGAATATATCTCGTCAAAAAGTGCAACTACATGGCGCATTATGATGAACAATAATTATGCCTGCCTCTAGTAGAGGCATATAAATCAGCGTCCAATATGATTTCAAATTTTGCATACTGTAAAGGTAATGTAATAAAATACAAGTAATATCTACATTGTGTTTATTTAACAAACAATAATAATTTAATAGTCAGAATTAGAATATAATATGTACATTACATAATATGTATACAAACCTAGTCACCTTGAAAATAATATTATTAAAATAATGTAAGTACCTACATACATACATATACGAGTATATATTTAAGTAGAAGGTAGAGAAGTATGCACTTCTAGACATTATAGTACTGTGATAAAAAAATAAGGTGAATTTTCCATTTAAATCATGGGAGCTAAATTAAACGATTAAATTGCCATTAGATTAGTAGTATCCTAGTAGACATCTGAGCTAAATTTCATATCAATATCTTAAGAGTTAAGCAATTCGGTAATAAGATACGCTTGATTATTTTCATTCAGAAAAAAGAGCAATTATTGATTTTTAAAATGAATGAAAAAGTTTACCACAACAAAACAATGCACCGTCCCACCTCCCATATTGTATTGTATTGGATGTGCGTGATTATGTTACCAAAAATTCGACTCATATTGTTCAAAAATCGCCGCCCTGTTCGCTACACACTTAACTCCGAAACTTAAAAAAAAAAAACCTCTTTAAAAACATCACTTTGACTCTATTGAAGAAATACAATCTGAGTCGAAATAAAGTACATATTGAAGAAGACCATCCCAGAAAAAAGCTTCTCTGCTCTGACTGTTTTGAGGTTTGAATTGAAAGAAACTTTGACATGATAGTGCATGATGTGTCAGTAACATGGAATACTTTTAAGTCGATGAAATTAATTTGAAAGACGACTTAATAAAGAATTTTCTATTTTATAGACAAATTCGCTTTGTTTTTTTGATCATAGTCGTGATCAATATTCGTCGTACAATGCTACATTACCATATTCTGTGAAATTTTTTCAATAATAATGTAAATAGTATTGTTAGATACGTACACACAAATTACTATGTATCAACCTCTACCTATCAATAGTATATGATATACAAGATAATTTATTATTTAATTTTATAATTTTTTATTTCCATTATTATTTTGTATTTTTTAAATAGAATTATTCTTTAAATTTGTTCTATACATTCATAATTTTTTTTTTTTTTTTTTTTCAAAATTAAACTTAATGCACTTTTTCTGATTTTTATTTTGTACAAACCATAATCATATACATATACATATATACACACCCATAACAACATAACAGAATCTGTCTATAATATCTGTGTGTAGATCACATAATGAACCGAGTAAATCGTATAAATAAACGTGTATTTTACTATAAGTTTTTATAAGGTTTATGAGCCTTTTACGTGCATAACCTAAATTTTTCGTATGTATTTTTTATAAATTGTACAAAGGTTTACAATTAATTTACTCATCTGTTTATTTTGTTTGTACTTTTAAGTTAAGTTAAGTTAAATGGATTTAATTTTATTCAAAACATAATCGATAATATAAAAAAACAGAATATGAAAATGATTGTATCTATACTCGTATATCTACTAATATCGTTTTGACTTTTAAAAACACTCATATTAAAGTTAAATAAAAAAAAAAAAAAAATTGTAATTTTCTACTTTAAATGGATACTATTATTATTAAACACCAAATGATGAAATAAACAATATTTAAAAATGCAATTTTTTTCTTCAAATACAGTAGAGTATACATAGTACAATCTGCACACTACACCAAATTTATGAATGTATAGTACATATACGACGCGTAAGTACACTTACTTCTCTTCTAGTAATAAATCCAGAACAGAATAGAATGAAAAAAGTATAGATATTATACATTATTTAATATATATTTTTTTTAATTTTAAATAATAATAAATCGCGCGATTACTGAAACTGACTAAATGTTTATATATTAACTACTATTATATGTACATGTATAAATGCTGATGATAGTCATAATAATCATAATAATAATCATCATCAAACATTATTGTACATAGTTAGTTTTTAGTCGTTGTCGTTTATCGTTGATTGCTGTCATTGTCGTCGTTATATTGTCGTTGTCATCATCATCATCATAATACTACTACTCTAAAATCTACATGAGTATCGTTGTTGTATTGCAATTACACTCTACGAGACTCTACTACTATTATTATTATTATTACTGTCATTATTAATACATGAAAAATAAAGTGTAGAGTAGTGGTAACGTATAATATACGAATATCTAGATACACAATGTTGTCGTTTTTTTTTTTCTAATTGCATTCTCTATACTTTTTATCATTTAAAAAAAAAAATTTTTTTTTTTGTATTTTTGCATTAATTATTGTAATTTATAGTATGGTAGATACTAAATTTTATACGTTATAATGGATTCTCAGTATATATCAGTACAGTATACAGTATTAACATATGAATGTAATATGCATTTAATATATGTATGTATACCTAGTGTTTATCATTTTTACAACAAAATAAAAATTCTAACCAAAAAAAAAAAAAAAAATAAACTGATAGAATATTAATAAAAGATATCATATATAAACAGCATATCATATTATTATTATCATTGACATTATATGTATATTGTTTTTTGTAAATGTATGTACGAGGGTCGTCTGAAAAGTTTCTAGCCTAAAACAAAAAGAAGTAGCTATTTTTTCGTGCAATTTTTTAAATAAATAATGTAGCTAAAAGCTAAAAATTAAAACAAACAAATAAAAATATTACTATACGAATGTACATATATTATGTAGATATAAGAGCAACATTTACCAAATGTTATATGATATAACGCAGTGGTAGCGAAAGGTAGAGAGGGTGGTACACGAATTTATCCTTGTATCGTATGTTGTATGAAAGGTTCAAACCAAAATGGGTATCAATCTTTTTTCATTTTTTTTTTTTAATTTTCTGTCATAGGTTTTTGTTTTTATTTTTTTACCATTTTTATGAAACAGTGAAACTATTCAAATGCGTACCATTACCTTTTTGACAGTAAAAAAAACTTGCACATTTTAAATTTGTCAACTGTTCGATTGGAAAGACATAAATTTCTTTTCGTTTTGTGTTTAACCTGTGACGGAGTTTCTACTTAGTTTTTGTTGATGGTGAGAGTAACGTTTTTTCTATTTATATAAATCAATTCTGATGCAAAATGGAAGATGCCTTTAAAATGAAATGATCATGATGATGATGACGACAAATACTTTACTAAATTAACTAAACTGTATATGTAAGTGCCATCATATTAAGGTTCTACTGTAATCAGAAATTATTTTTTTCTGACCTTTATGTTTGCTGGACATAATAATAGAGTGCATATGTTCATGTATGTATGTACTTTCATTGTAGATAAAAATTTTGGTACATATATATATATACTTGTCGTATGTAGTATACTTTTTTTTTACATTTATGTATATTAATGAGTGTATGTATGTATAGCTACCTAGGTTACGTTATTTTATTTTTTATTTCTTCTATAACTATATACAAAAAATTTTATTTACATTAGCTACTACAAAATATTATGTGTATACATATTACAGTCATACGGTCGTATAAAATGTACAGTGATGAACAAAATATCGTACAACAACTGAATAAAACTGCCAAGAAATTTTTTAATGTAAGTAAGGTAGAACATTTTTTAGAAAAGAAAAATACATATATTGAAATAATAATAAATCGTTCAATTCTTATGTGTGATTATATACAAAACTCAAATATTTATTTGAATGCGAAGATTTCAAAATGTGTTAAATGAGGAGCAAATTTTTTTTAAAACGCTTCTATGCGCTGTAGTACATAAAGACATAGACATCGTTAAACGTATTCGACTAAATCGGAACCAATGAGTGTCACCAGTCATAAAAAGACGTGACAAAGAAAATTATGGTCTGCAGTCGAGAAAGAAAAATAAATCTATAGGAAGTCTTAAAACAAAATGGACAATAGACAATGTAGAGAACGATCTGAAAAGATTCGACATAATCATTGAAATTTAAAGTCACAGCGGTAGACAGACAGATCTAGATGGAGGCAGATCTTGGAGCACTGCACATGCGGGTAGAACATTTATTCAAATCAAATTTCTGTTAATCAAAATGAATAGTTTTTCAATATTTTATAGTTTAGAATTGCAGTTTTTTTTTTATTAAAATATTTAAATAATAATTAAAATCTTTAGAATAATTACAAGAAGGATCAATGAGAAAAGTTACAAATTTCAATGATCAAATTATCACAGTCTAATTCTGTTAGGTTGCAAATATTTTGTTCATCACTGTATGAGCATAGAAGTTTGTCTAGATGCACATTATATTTGTTCGAAAATATACTTTTTAAAAAAAAAAAGAATAAAAAGAAAAAATATTTTTATTATTATAAAAGCAAAGTGAAGTTTTTTTTTTATAGTTGTAAGTGAAAAACAATAACATTGACGATAACAGAAATACGAAAATATATATGTATGAATGTCGATATAAATGTTTGTATGTACCTTAGTACTTATAGATAGATTGTCTGTTTTTTTTCGTATTTTTTTTATTATTTTTTGAATTATCCAACTTTTGTAGCAAAATTTTTAGTACATTATATTACAAATACATTAAACAAAAATTCATACACATTACGTTGGTACATACAGTAAGTAGTATATAATTACATGTACAACATTTATTGTCTTTTTAGTCAGCAAAATTCGAAAAAAAAATAATAAATAAATAAAATAAGCTAAGCTTTTATTACATGACAGTATCTTATTTATGTTACTAACTCTTACGTCGAAAAGATAGAAAAATGAAATTAAAAAAAAAAAAATAACTCTACTGGTGCTACTACTGTTTAATATTTGTATGTATGGGCAAATATGAACCTGTACTTATTAATAAATTAACAATCAAAAGTTACAATTAAACCCCCACAAAAACTTCCCAGACAAAATTTCGTATTGTATCATTTACATTTACATACTCGCTAGGGGGAGTATAATAAATGCTTGGGAACTCGATGGCAGAGCAACTAAACTAGCCTACCAATATTGAATTGGTGGATTCGATTCCCGTCTCTAAAGGCAAAAGTTAGAAAAATAACTTACACAATTTTTCGTTGCATATTTTCAACTTTCATTTATCCTTAAATTCATTCAGCTTTTGAATAAATACCATTGGTTGCTGGGGAATAAGGAGATTTATAGGACTTAAAAATGAGACAATTTTTACTTCATCATTATGATATCTTATTTTTTGGTTATTGCTTTTTTATTTTTTGCTGTCGAAAAAAAGTTTCACGTATTTTTTGATTAATTTAATACACTTCGGGATATTTTATATACCAAGTAAGTACTTATACGACGAATACATAAATATTTCTCTTATTTGATTTCATAGGAATTCATTTTCACTCACAGTATTTTGATGCATACAAGAAAATTTTTCAAACATTTATCAGACTTTATTAGTGAGTTTCAAGACATCAAAACATCAAAACTTATACGATACCATCTGATACTTTGCATAAAAAAAAAATTCTGATGAATTTCTACAGTTTCTTAACTGTTACGTCAAAAAATGATATGTCATTTTGAAATATTGAACAATATTTACATTTATTTATTTATTATCAAGACAAGGATGAGGACAAGTAAACATGACTTCTCCTTCGATCGCACCACGATTCGCCCCGCCCGTTCGACTTTTGGCGACTATTGAACAATGTAATAATTATCAGTTTTATGTAATATTTTGACATTTATAGGCGGTATTTTTAAAGCGTTTTGAAACTCAGCCAATGTACTTATTGTATTTATGTCTCTATACACATGTTATTATATCTCTTGTACCTCGTGTAATAAATAACATAAAATTATTATTTAACCAAAACCCCAAAAAAAAAATACAAATATTATAAGAAAAAAAGTCAAAAATAAATAAAATATTTAACACTGTAAACCACTTGCCAAAGGTATACACTGTACTGTTACTGTATGCTGTGTATATCCGTAGCACCAGACCAGATCAAAGCCAACAGGGTATACATAGTTTATTAGTATGAAGTTGTATTTTTACCTGTACGAGTAGTATTATATGTGCATATATATAAAATGCTCAGCTCAGATATATATGTAGCAAAATAGCACCCATTAAATAAAAAAAAAAAAAATAAAATAAAATAAAAATACAGAAGCAAACTAAACAATTTTTTTCTTTTATTTTTTTTTGTTGATTTTTTCACAGGTACGAGTATATATAGATAATGCATTTACTATGTGTGCATGTATGTATCTACGAGTGAGTATATACAGTACAAATATATGTTTGTATATTAAATATGAAATGAATACACAATAATAATAATAATAATAAAAAAAAAGTTTAATAGCGCGGAAAAAGAAGAATCACACCACACTACGAACGAATACACTGAATACTATATATATAGAAGAGATTTTACACTATACCAAAAAACCAAAACATCTAAACCAAACCACCAAAGCACCAAACCAACAAACGAACCAACCATCCAACCAACCAAACAGCCAATTTATATGAGGATGTATAGATGATGTTGGTATAGGTTTAGGTGCCGCTGATGCACATGATAAATGTCTGCATCTATTTTCCTGAATTTTCTTTATTTTTACTTTTCTTGTACTTTTTTTTTTTTTTTAGATAGGTACTTTACTATATTATTTTGGTAATTTTATTTTTTTCATATGTATATATCTTTCTGAATTTTTACTTAGATTACTTTTCAAGACATTAATTTTTTCTAGATTTTTATTTCACATTTTTCTATTTCTTTTTTTTTTAAACATCTCATATTTTTTTTTATTTTATTCCTTTATTTATTTATTTTTGTATTATTACACTTTTCACTGTACCAGCAATTTGATTTCCTTTTTTTTTTTTTAGCTATGAAGATGCTGGATATATTTTCAAGTAAACTTAGTACACTTTATCGAGAAAGGGAACTACATAAATAAAAATGAATAATAAAACATAAGAAACAAAACTGCACTCTTTTCTATACATTTATAAAACACCCAATTTACTAGAATTTACAAAAAAAAAATCACAAAAAAATGCTATTTCCTCATATATATATTGTATATATATTTTTTTTTTCACAAAACTATCAACGAAAAAAAAAAATTGAATTTTTGTTTATTTCCTGTACAAAAAATTTCAAAAAATTCCGATATTATGTAGACGTACCTCCTAAAAAGTAATAATATACTTACACCTAGACCTAATTATTTAGCTATAGGATGTAATAATAATGATAATAATAAATATGTACGTTCAACACGTGATTTAATACGATAATATCCATCCGAAATTATGAAATTGTGCATCTGAATCGTACGATATCTTAAGATTTACTGAAACTGAGACTGACGACGAGGACGACGATGACAACGACTACAAAGTTGTCGATAACGACAAGTCGACAAGTCGGCAACCACAACCTACAACGACAACGTCAACGGCAATGACGATGAATACAACGATGATGATGATGATGATGATAATTATTATGATGGTGGGTGACTGTAACGATGATGAAAGTATCAGAATCATGAAGGATTGAATTGAGATTTTCGTTGAAATCTTCTTCTAAAATTTCATTTGAGAAACAACAAAAAATATAAACTTTTTATGATATTCGCATTTCATTTACATACTGAATACTGACTGATACATGACTCCAAGACTAAAATATGTTTTTGTTATTCGTTATAATAAAGATTTTCTGGATCTGGTGGATGAACGAAACATTTATGTGCGTCTTTACGTATATATATGTATATATAATTGATCACAGCTTCGTGTTGTTATACGTTATTATTATAAATAACTCGATCTATCTTTCAATATATCTATACGTAAACTAATGTGTTACGTACGACCGTACATTATATAAAATGTTGCTCGCATGTGCCATTGATATGTACGTTCATTATTTATATTGAATGTACATCCGCACATAACATCATTCGTGGATATAAATAATGTACAAGGTGGCTCGACTGAGAGTAAATTTGGATCAAATTTCTGAATAGTTTCAAGAAACATTTAGTAGTTGAATGATTTAAGATCTAATGACTTCCGACTTCCGATAGATACTTGCACAGAAAATTATACAGATATTGCATCGCTTAAAGTATCTGATCTCTATATTACAAATGATTTTATGTTACTGTTTTTATCCGAACGCTTACAGATTAAAAGATCGATCTCAACAAACTGCAACCATATAGGAACAATTTTAATTTGTGTGTCTCAACAAAGTCATTTAGATTTTGAAACTTCAATCAGAATTTTGAATCAATGAATCAACATCAATGAATTCTCACTAATCTTTTGACATTTTCTTTTTTTTACATTTTCGGGATGTCTTTCAGTAATACATTCTGCCAGCTATCCCTTGGTCTACATCTAATTCTGAAATTGATGGGCTATTTTATTATGAGGAACCCTGTATTTACACAATACGTACATTACTTTCATTTGATTACAAGAATATTTATATATAAAATCACATATAAAACTGTACTAAGTACGTATAAAAATATATTTTTATTTCGTTTATAAAAAGGAAGGAATACATGACTTTATATTATATAAAACAATGTATATAAATGTGTGTACACTATAAATACTGACTTCTACTGGTCCTGTCTCCCAATCTATACTATACTACACTCATCATCATTAGGTACTGACTGCGCAGATACATACATACAATTTTGTTCTCTATACACTCTGTAGGAGGAAATTTTATATGTATTGCAGTGTAATTCATAAAATATGTATATGTTTAAAAATATAAGGAGAAAACCGACAAAAAGGAAAATAGGCACACATATCTACTACTCATTCGTATATAACTATGAAAGAAAAAATATATGTGTTTTTTTTTTCTTTTCCTTTATTCATTTTATATTACTATATTATACACTCTGATTGTACAACACACGAGTATATATATGTACATAATTATGTACACATATGTATGTATGTACAAATTCAGATAAGATGTATGTATATAAAATTCTTTCTTTGATTAAATTTTTTAAGCATATAGGTATGCACATATCTACAAGTGTATAGCTACCTGTGTATAGATACGGTTAATGTGGAAATAATCAGAGGCGTCCCAATCCCAATGAAGGAATAAAGAAATTTTAGTCTTCTATTAGAAGAACCATGAACCATTTCAACAGGTCATTTATAGTCTTCAAAACTTCTGGGCGAGAATACAAATGGAAAATATTTGGAAATTCTTTTAAAAACTGAGAGAAAGAAAAAATGCAATTGTACAAGTTTCACAAATCTACATATTTTCTAAGGAAATTATAAATATTTTCTGTGAAAGGCAGATTTAATGGATTTAGATGATTTTCCGCAATATGCTTTCTCAAACAGCGTAGATTTAGTAACACAGTAGGCAGTGCTTACCTCACAAGACCACAACACAACTTTAAAGGCTGTACAATCAAAAATTCAATCCACATTCAGAACGCTTGATAGATGAGACTACGGATTAAGTGCATGATGAAAAATTGTAGTTGTGGGCAAAAACCCCTAAAGTGGTTTTGATTGAAACTGATGTAAGATTTCTTATGTTGCTGACGAAATAATTACGACGCTCTTTGCAACATTACTATGCGTATGCACACATATGTAGTGGAGACAAAAAATATATCCGAATAGATATAGATACATTTAGATATTTATGCATATATATATTAGCCGGCTATTTGTATATGGCAATGATAGATATATCGTTTATGATACATACGTACGTATTTATATGTAAAAGTGAACTGAAACTGACTGTTGTATACGTCATATAAACTTTCTCAATTTTAATATTTAATTTCCTTTTTTGCATTTTAATTTTGAACTTATACAAGTATCCGTGTACATATATAAAACTCCAAACAATACACATACATATGTAGATACTAGATACATGTAAATATACATATTTTATGTACAATACTTTATATGTTCATAAATATTTACGTATAGATACACAACTACGTAACGTACACGATATACACATCTAATTCTCATCTTTTAAACATAAATAAAGTATGTGTACCTGCGAAATTTCGAACTGAACTGAACTTAACTGAACCGAAATATGACTATACACTACCATACACTACGATACGAAAACGAATATGTGTAACTTTACAAAAATAAAAATAATAAAAAGAAAAATCAGAGAATAAGTATAAGCTGAAAATTATAAATTAATGAATAAAGTAAAAACAAAAAAAAAAAAAACAAAAAAAAAAGAAAAGAAAATGAAAAAAAAAGGAATAAAATAAGTAAATTTATTTCTGTCTTAATTCTTCTTTTTCTTCTTTTAGATTTTTTATGTTTTTATACAGGTACCTACCTACATAGGTATACGTACATCATCATAAAGTATAAAAATAAAAATTATGTATCTATATAGATAATAGTATGTATAGGTAAGGTATTCCGCATAACATAGGAGATAAATCTTATTTCGTTTTGGAATACAATGAGCATCAAAAGTCAGTCTACATCTTATAAAATATTAGAAGTAAAACAAAAATCAAGAGGACTTATAGGGGATAAGGAAGTATCGTTGTATCTTCTGTGGAAACAAATAGAGATAATTTCCCTTAGCTTAGCTTAGCAGCTTAGACCACAAATCTGACCAAGAGTCATTCATTTTATGAGTTTACCGTAAATTCACGTTGATGGATCCTGACAGCCCAATCAACAACAACTTGAAGAAGATAGGGTACTAACCTCAAGGGTAATCAAAGCCGAGTACGAACGAGGAAGGGAGAAACTGACAATATTTAGGATGGGGGTGGGCATGACACTGATAACCTCATTTCATTAAAAAATAAATAAATAACACAGTCATGGAATTTCAAGGAAAGTCTTGTGGATTAAAGGGATAACCAGCAAAACACCAGGACGATATCCAACCAAAGGTGTGGAAGTAAAAGTGAAAAAAAAAAGCAGAAAGAAGTACCACTAGACGAAGAAGTAGAATACAATAAAGAAATTATATGTATCTGAGTGCTCTGCTTAGACTTTCAGTAACCGTCCAACTAAATATGCTTGAATACCGCGCGTTCGATCGTTACATCAATTTCAAGATTAAACTTTTCGAATTCGATTTAAATATTAAATTTTAGGGGAAACATTCATTTTTGTCGTTCATCGTATATGATGTTCGGATGTTCGTACTTGTATAAAATACACGTTCAGTTAAGTTTATTACTATCTTATACAAAAATTTGTACAATGTTCATATTATTTAGGTATGTAACGTATGTAAAAGGATGCACAAAATTTTATATTATTACATATGTATATATGTAGGTACTTCTCGTCGATATAGGTATAGATACAACTAAACTGACTATAGAAATTAAGGTAAAAACGTTAATTTAAAAGCAAAAGAGTATCTACAATATATGTAATATGTAGAGTTCATTAAAAACAATGTTTAAATTAGTTTTCTAAGTAATGATAATGATACCTTATGAGCTTATGAGAACCATTAGTTAGTTAGTTAGTTATTCATGTTATATGTATAAATGAAATGCAATACTATACGTACCTATACGTACATTTATATAGGTATACTATATGTGCAGATAGATATTTCATTTTATTTTATTGTTTTATTTTTACTTTATTGTATAATTGATATACATACATATTCGTATAATATTTTATCTGTTTTGCTAGAATTGGAGTAATGAAAAAATGTTTAAATCGAAGATAAATTACATATGTATGTTGCAGAAGCAAGGTATAATGGTTTGGTAGTCATTTTTTCAATGGGGATAATACCAAATTGAATTTAAATAGCCTGGGATATAACTTAAACCTGGCTCATGGTTATGTACCCATTAAATGTTACATCGAAACGACATTATCGTGAGCTGGCGAGATAAGCCAGTCACTGCTACCACTGCTACCACTGCTACCTACCTTTGTAATCATAAATCACTGAAGATTTGAAACAAAATATCTTTTAAAATGTATTAGGACACAAATACATACATACCTATTATTGAAAAAAAAATTTAATTTAGACGATAAAAGTTTTTTTGATCATATCACATCATTTCTAACAAATCAAACTATTTGAGAACAAAATCTTCCATGAAAAACATTTTATGTTGGACCTTAAAAATAATTGAATATTCCATTTAGCTACAAAAAAAGGAAACCTTGTGAAGTCAAATCTAGTGCTAACATTTTTAAATACGTTGTTGAACGTTCTTTTGATTATTTTTCTACATTTGAATTTTCGTTTCTTATTTTATCGAAGCTAAACAATATACAAATGTGATTACCATTATAAAGATGATTTTTAATACTTTATTAAATTGCCTTTCAACTAACTTACATTGGGGGTGCAATGTCGACGTCAAAGAACGCAGAATGCAACGTCTGCATTATAAACTCACCTTAAAATAGTAAAATAATTGACCGTTTTCGATAATTTCGATCTTTTCTACTTTCTAGTCAGCTTCAGACTTCAGACTTCAGCTCTGACTTTATTTTAATTATTTTTGCAATCATGTAAAAACATTATAATGATGATAAATTGTTGCATACAAGAAAATTAGAAAATTTAAAAGACATAAATTCTAAATTGTACGTAACATGACGAATGACGATGTAGATACGGGCGTTTCTCTAAACACAGATATGTAGATAGTACCTATTTTTATTTTATAAATCCAAAAGTAAGTAATAAAAAGTCAAGTCTTTTAATTTAATATTAAATTTTTGTACATGTACATATATTTAAGATTATGCAATAATGGGGTACTGATGATATAAAGGATTCCTAGATTATATTTCATAAAAATTGATTTTTGTTTTTTTTTTTTGATTTTTTTATTGATCGCGTATTAATGTTTATATAAATGTACGTAAATGTGTATGTATATAATATGTATATACAATTTCTACAATTTTTGTTCATATTTTATAATTTATGCACACTTTTTTTCTTCGTACGATGTTACTTGTATGTTAGGTACTACATACAAATTGTATGTTAATCAAAATTTGAATAAAATATTCATGTTATGAAAGATAAAAAGATATTGATAGGTAGTTATTTAGTTACCTATTTTCTTTTGTAGATACTGTAAAATATGTATACATATTTGTACATACATACATATATGCAAATATTGTTTTACTTTAGCTGTAAACGTATAAAAGAATGGTAATTTTAAATATTTAATAAAAAAAAAAAAATTAACAATTATAAAAAGTAAGATATTTTGTACTTGGCTAGCTAAATAAGAGTTAAAAATAAAATGTATGTATGTATTTTTCTTTTCGTATTTTTTCCTACTTACCGAAGACAGGAACTCTGTCTTTTTTGGATGACACTGTTATTTGGGTCAATACCTATTCAAATTAATAAAAGAAAAATAATGTTTTAATGTTGGTAAATCGAAATCTATATACATACTTCTACTACTACATTACTAAAAGTAAAAAGCAAGCACATGTAATAAATAAATAAAAATTAAAAAATTAATGTTATTTTTGTTATTTAATTTTGTTAATTCTAGAGCTTAGAACTAAATTAGAATCTATATACATAATATTCTATACACATATGTGTATATATATACATACTCAATGTTTTATGAATCTAAAAAGACAACAAAATATATAATTTAAATGTATGCATGATTAAATTTAAAATAAAACTTGATTTTATGTATGATGAAGATAAAAAATATTTGATTAAGTATAATAAATACAAATATATCTACTTTATTGTACCTGGAAAATGATGCGCTAAGGCCATATGTATATTCCATTTGTAATCAATTAAATAAAAATCACTTTATTATATATTATTTGTATATACATATACATACATTAGATGCAAAAATAATACACAATATAAAAAACTATTTCACACAACACAAATTTTTATTTTTTAAAAAAAAGAAATTATATTTTTTAATTTTAATATTTTTACTATAATTTCTTATAGCTATTTTTAATATTTTTGTTTTAATGTATCAGATATATAATATTATACATTTATGTATAAATGAAATCTTTGGAAGTGATTAATATTAAAAAAAATCTGTTTCTTGTTTTTCTTATTTTTAAATATGAATAAATTTCATTTTATATGCATGTATGTACATTATATATTTACACAAATAATCCCTTTTTATTGTTAATATAAATTTAAATAAATTAGAATTTTTTATTTTATTTTATTATAAGAAAATAACAAAAGTATTTGCGCCACTTTTTATATGTTTTTGACAGCCATTTTAACTTTTCTTTCAGTACAGTATGTATTCCATCAAACATAAACTCATCTCATACCATCTCATACACTCTACCTACATTAATGTATATCAAAATATCAAATATCAAAAAAAATCTTTTTCTTTGATGTTTGATATTTGGTTTGATATGTATCTTCTTCTTATTATTATTTATCATAAATACATTACCTTTACCCCATTCAAATTATCATCATTACCCATGATTGTTTATCTTTCAAAATTCAATCAAAATTTTAATAATTGCTGTGTTCCATTTGCGTACAGTATACACTTCACTCGTAACTTAAAACAACAGGCCTTTTCGTAAATTCAGTTCTAAGTTAGATCTTTTTTGCAGTTCGTTCGAAAACTATTAACTGCAAAAGCAGAGCGTTTGATAAGTTTTGCACTGCAATACAGTGCGTTCGAAAACTATAAAATGCAAAACAGGCCTGAAAGATCTTAACGCAAATAAGCAGTGTGATTTGAAACACTGCATATATGCTACTGAACTGACAAGACAAGTGTATTGTGGAAGTTATCTACCACTTCATTCTTTACAACAACTAGATTGTACGTACATAAATTTTTTACAAAAATAAAAATAAAAAAAAATTTTTTAAAATAATAAAATAATTTTGGGATTTCGAACTTGTATTAATTGTATTAATTGATTTTAAAAGTTTTATTCTTTATAATGTCAGATTCAAGTGAAGATATTGAAAAATTACTTAAGTAAGTATATTAAAATTGAGGTTAAAATTCATATTTTCAATAAATAAAATTGTACAATACACATCGAACACATTATTTTTCAAATTATAATTATTATTGTTGGTTGTCACTTATCATTCAATTTTTCGTTCGAAAATGCAAAATATCAGAAGTGAAAATTCTTAACCATTGCATTTGTAGCGCTGCTTTATTCTTGCAGACTGCACATTAAGGCCAAAACCAAATGCATACCTCAAGTCTCATACCTCATACTTCAAAAAGTGTACTTCAAGACTCTGAATCTTAGCAAAACCAAATGCTTACCTCAGCTTCAAACTGTTGCCAATATTATGAAAACAAAAATTATATACATGTAAGTATAATATACAGTGGTTACCAAAATTATTTGTAGGTAACAAAGTTTTTTTTTCTTTTTGTCCCTCTTCAAGCTCTATTTTGTACAATTCCTTAATTATTTTTCTTCAGGACTTAATATAGAATGGTATTTCTGTGAACTTTACACTTTTTAACTAAATCTTTTAAACAATAACAGGAATGGCATTTGTTATATTCAGCAACTATAGCAGCTTTTTTTTCTATCGATAATTCACTTTTTCGTTGCATTTTTACTTCCAATACTCACTAAACGCACTTGAAAATTAAATTAAATGAATTATTTTCATCTTAGTATTCGTATTATTGACCAAAATCAATAAATAAATAATTCAAGTTACTCCTCAGAACACTCCATATACATACAAATAATTTTCGTCAGCACTGTATAATCTTTGTACATATATTACAAATAAAAATGATAGATGTCAAGAAGCATATTTTGTATTATAGATGTTGGCATTATTGTTACCTCAGACTCAAAATTCTAAATTTTCAGAATCTCGGATTCAGCTTCATTTGCGGCTGAAGTCGTGAAGTATGCATTTGGATTGCTTCAATACATTTTCATTTATCAGAATCAATTTTGACATTTAAATTTTGAGGTATGAGTCTTGAGGTATGCATTTGGTTTTGGCCTTTACTGTTCTAGTACTATTTTTAAGATACGAAAGAATACACAGTGCAACCTGCATTTTCGAAAAAGCCTAACTGACAACTGAACAGTTTACACTGAAAATTTCTGTAAAGGCTTTAGTTCTGCGTTCTACACTATTCCATACCAGGTGAATTTGAGTAATTGAAGGTTAGAAGTTAGAATTTATTAATTTTATTACCATTTTTATTTTTTGTTTATATATGTATTTTGCTATTTTACATGAAAGGAGTATTCCATTGAAAAATTACTCTCGAAAACTAAAATCAGTAGTCAAATGGAACACAGACACAGCATATAAGACCCTAAACAGAAATCTAGGAAATGCTAAACTTCTCTACTATCATACAGCGCCATAAAATTTTTAACGTTCAAAAGATAAAACTAAATTCAATAAACAATCAAAAATCCGTTTACATTTCATTTTACCCCCCTCGAATATTCAAACAATTAAACAATGCAATTAATATTAGAATTAAGTAAATTAAAAAAAAAAAAACATTTTATGAAATTTTGTTTATATTTTGATAAAGGAAAGAAAATTTTATATTTAATTTTAAAAATTTAATTTAAAACAAACCAAATATCGTACATGATTGGTTAAATGATGAACGAAAAAACAAATTCAGTTTCATCAGTACGAATCTATAATTTACGTTTTGGTTGGTTAAGAAATGGACATCAACGATAATAAAGTCAATTTTAATAATATATTGTAGATATAATGTACTGTATTATGCCACATCCAATATTTTTCTAGAATGGTAAATTATTTGGAGTGGGTTTTTTCAAAAGATCCTTATCCCTTTGCAAAATCTCTTCTTTTCTTTCTTTTTGGGCTTTATTAATTATTTTATCGATTTCTTCAATTGTTGGTTCATTTGGATCATCAGCAGCAGTATCTGCAGCAATATCAGTGCTAGTAACACTTCCGCTACAACCAGCACCATCGCCACCACCAGCAGCATCAGTTACAGTATCTTCTTCATCCCAGTTCTCCTCATTTTGATTGCTTGTTGCTTGCAATTTATCATTATTACTATCTGCACTGCCACTCTTTTCGTACTTATCATGTGTCCATTTACCATCGATACCATCTTTTCGTCCCTTATTACTTTTTGTAGCAGAACGATTCGAATTCTCATCATCACGCCGATGAACGGATGATGATGGTGGCGGACTTCTGTCTGGAGAATAATTACGATTTTTGAAAAATGGTGATCTTCGTCCACCTCTGAATCCTCCGCCACGACCACGACTTCTTCCACGATATGAAAAATGACCTCTACCACCTCTGAAACCACCGCCGCTTCGTCCTCTGCCTCTTCGCCAGGGACTTCTGGAACGTGAACGATTATAAGACACTGACCTTGAGAAGCTTCTTCGACGTCGACCACCAGAAAATTCAATTGATCTTGATCGACGATTAACTGGTGATCTCGATCTACGATGTACTGAACGAGATCGTGATCGTGATCGAGATGTTCTATCCACACCACCACCACCACCACCACCACCAGTTTTTGAAACAGATCTTCGTGAAAATGATTTTCCGTGTGGCGGTGTACGTGATCTTCGCATTGAACGTGAACGGCGCCGTGGCGAACGACGTCTAGGCGACCATCTTGATGGCGGTGATGATCGGCGTGGTGAATTTCTCAACGATCGACGAACCGAACGAGATTTTCGACGTGATCTAGATCGACTATGCCGTTGTGGTGATTTTGAACGTCGTGCAGAACGTGATCTACGCGGACTTCTCGATGAACCACGTCTATAACGTGATCTAGATCTTGATCTAGACCGACTATTGTAATGGCGATGTGGTGACAATGAATTAGATCGTTTTTTGATAGTAGATGTGGTTGCTGTAGCAGCAGCAGCAGCAGCAACAGAAACAGCTGAAACAGTATTTGATGTCGTCATTGTCGGCAAATCTACTTTCTCATCTGGTGCAGCTAAACGAAAACAACCGAATTTATCCAAAACAACTGGCAATTTTGTAGCTGCTGACGAAGAAGAAATCATTTTTTGACCCATTGTTGCTGCGAACGATGATTCATTCAAATGGAAATTATTTCTGGAAAATCTTGATGATGGATTTGAAAATTTTTTCATTATCGAAATACTTTCACGAATTCTTTTACGTTCATCACCGATTTTTTGATGAGTTTCATTGTTGTCACTGTTCGATGATTCACTATCCTGACAAAAGTATTCACTTGTCATTTTTGATGTTGACGGAATATTACGATGCCTAAATATCAAGATGATAAAAATACACATAAAAAATGTATAATTACAGTAATTTCAGTTTTTCTTTTTTTTTTTTTTTCTAAAATTTTTCTTTATATGTTACCTACTACAAAATGATGTGAGTAAAATGACAATAGAAAAATTTAAAAAAACACTACTCTAAATAATAATAATAATAATATAAAAAAAAGAAAAAATGTAAAGAAAACAATAACTTTCTGTATCTACTTACGAAATATCAATACTTTTCTCATACTTTTGTAAATCTGCTGTTAATTTTGATTCAAAATCTAACATTGGAATTGATTTCACGATCCTAAAAATTGAATGAAAATAATTACATTATAAAAATTTTCATTCTGATCATCATCATCATCATCATCATCATCCATCGAACGTATAATATAAATGAACCATTAATAATAATTTATATTTGGCTATGATATACTTACTCTATAGCTTCCTTCAATTCCATATTATCGATATCGATACTACTGCTTCTGTCACCAAGATGACGATGAGATGTTGTTGATGATGATTTTTTTTCTTTATCTTTTTTCTTTTTAGATTTTTTTTGTTCTTTTTTTAATTTTTTTTGTTTTTTTTTATCTTTTTTCTTTTTACTACCACTACTATCAAAATCTACAACACCACCACCACCACCACCACCTAATGATGATAGACCGCCGCCGCCGCCGCCGCCAGCACCATCGTCACCAATAGATCGATTAAGACCACCACCACCGATACCAGTACTAGTTTTACGTTCTTTACGATATTTAGATACTTCCTCAACTAAACTTCTAACACGTGATTCATAATCATCTTCATCTCGTGTCATTTCTAAAAAGTTTCGTACCTAAAAAAAAAGAAAAAAAAATATTCACACAAAAAATTAATATTTTGTTTTTTCTCGATCATTTTTCAAAAAAAAAAAAACAAAAAAAAATACTCGCATCTCTTTTACCTTTGTATCATAATCGTCTGCTGCATCAACAGTTGTCGCTGTTGATAATGATGTTAATGAATGTTGATAATCTTGTTGATGTCTAATTAAATTTGTATCTGTAGATGTAATTCTAGATACTGATGATGAACCAGGAGGACCATATATTTGTTGTGATGATGGCATACCACTACCAACACCAGCATCACCTTCAATACCACCACCCATTGCTGTCATTGCTGACATTCCTGATGTTGATGATGCTATCGTATTTGCCAAATGAAATGGCTGATTAAAATGATAGCGTGCCGTTGTTGCTGTTGATAATGAATTCTGTTCATCCATAATTGCCATTCTTTTACTTAATGGTGATAATGATTTTTGTCTATTATATTTACTGCTGTCATTATTATCATTATTATCATCATTTTTATTTGAACGTCCTCCCTTTGATTTTTGTCTGCTACTACTACCACCAGCATTTGTAGGTGAACGTGACGTTGAACGTGAATCTAAAAAATTAGAAAAAACACGAACAAGAAGAAGAAAAATAAATCGAAATCAAATTAAATTAAAGTAAAATAATGAAAAAAAAAAAAAAATTGAATTTGTTTTAAAAAAAAACAAAAAAACTAAATTATTTTTTACATTTTTCCCCACTTTATATTTTTCATTTGTTTTAAATTAACACTTTATTTTGTCATTTTGTACTTTTATGGAGGATATTCATAAATTCTTTCATTCCATCTTATCCTTATTTAAATTTGTATACTCGATGATTTTGTGTGTTTAATAAATATCATTGCATGTATATGTAGAAGATTAAATTCGATTCGATTCTATATTGTTTTAACGTTGATTATTGATTATGTGTTATGATCATTATTTTATTGATTTTTTTTTGTAATTTCCTGCCTGAAATAATTGTATTTCAATTCAATTTTTTAATTGAAAACTTTCGATGATCTGAAGAAATTTTCATATAGCATAAGAAAATAAATAAGAAGAATATTGTATTGACCTTTAGAAGAGGTGTATAGTGTGTATGTGATGTACAGTACACGTTTTATATGCATTGTAGTACAAAAATCCACATTATTATTTTTTTTTGTTTTTTTTTGCATTTTACATTTTTTGGCTAAAATAAAAATTTAATTAATTTTACAATTTAAAAAAAAAAAATCTATTTTAAAGATATAACGTAAATTATACAGATGTTATCGATGTAATGTTGCGCCTTCAATCAATCATCAATCAAAACTTTGTAGGAAATCCTAAATTTCTATTGTTTTTTTTTTGTATTACTATGCAAAATTTTTATTTTTTTTTGGCTTTTTGGCTTTTTAAATTTTTTTTGGATATTTTTGAAAAATTCAATGTAGGTTTTTATTATTTGTTCTATGTTTTATATTATTACCAATAATCTGCAGATGAAACCACCTAAAATTTTTGTTTAATCATTAAGAATTACAAAATCAACAACAACAACAACAAATATATTATCAAAAAAATAAAAAAATTATTTTTTTCTACATTATATTTTAAATTTTGTCATGAATAATGTATGTACAAAAAAATCTATGAAAAGGCTACAATTTCAAAACAAAACAGAGAAAACGTTACACGACAATGAAATTTGAAAAAAATTCCGTGTAAAATTAGAGCTAAAGTGTCATGAAAAATGTCTACATATACCTCAGGAACTAGAGGTGGTATCATGACGAGAGGAGCACTATTGGAAAGAGTGTACAAATATTCATAGAATAAGCACATCAATTTGGTCAAATTGGGCGAACCAAAGATCATATTTGTATCTAAAATCGGATGAACCGATTGAATTTGTAGCGTGTACAATATTCGTAAAAATGGGCACGTAAAAAATCCGTAAAAATGCTTAGAAAAAATTATTCAATTTTTTTTTTTAAGCATTTGCTAACTTAACATGTGCAGCTGCATTAAAATGAATTAATTCTGTTTAGCATGTGGACTGGAACTGTGACTAGTACACGCTTTTCATCAACAAAAAGAATTTTATTATCGTATCGCTTTACGATTTGAAAGTCGTAGCCTTACATAAAGAGCAATTGATCTCTGAATTCAAAATCAATTTCAAAAAGGAAAATATTTTTCTTGAAACAAAAACAAAAATAAAACAATCACTAATAACAATAAAATCATAAAAAAAAAGAAAAGAAAACAAACCTGCTGTTGTTGATGAACTATCATCCGTAGATTCATCTGTATCTGATTTACTTGTTGTTGATGAACCAGTATTATCAGATGTATCATCATCATCATCATCATTATCGCTATCCGATGATGAGCTTGATAAATTTTTACGTTTATTATGGTTACGATGATGACGATGACGATTTTTATCTTTTTTCTTTTTCTTTTTTGATAATTTATCTTTTTTATTAAAACCATCACTGCTACTGCTGTTATTCCTTTTTGAATCTTTCATTGTTATCAATTCTGATGAATTTTTCATTGATGATTTAAAGCCTGAAATTAAAAAATTTATATACATATTTCGAAAAAAAAAAAAAAATCCAAAAAAATAAAAATTAAAGAAAAAAATAGTAAAAAGAAGAATGTACAAAAAAAAAATATTTTTTTTTTTTTGGAAATAATTTTAATTGATTTTGTATCATTCATTACCAGGCAATAATTCATTTGTATCGATCAATTGTTTATTAATTTGATTAGCGGCTGCTTTACCATTTAAAAATTCCAATGAACTTTTTGCTTCTTCATGATGCGGTATTATTATTAAGCAATCATTGTATGCTTTACGTGCATCATCGATACGATTCTCTTCCTCATAGCTACGGCCCAATGCAACCAATGTTTCACCCATATATTTTCTGGCATTCGCATGATACGGATTCAATTTTAATGCTGTCTCAAAATCTGTTACAGCTTTTTTAAATGATCCACTGTTCGCGTATAATGCACCTCTTGCTACTAAACCTTCAACATTACGCGGATCAACACTTAATGCTTTATTTAAGCATTGAAATGCTTCTGTATGTCGTCCAACTTTAAAATGTTCAATACCATCAGCAACTGATCTACAAATACAAAGAATAAAAAAAATTAAACATAATTAATCAATTAATCAATGAGAAAATACATTACATATATAATGTAAATTCTCGAAAATTAAAACAAAAAAAAAAAAAAATGCATGCTCAATGGTATGATGTTACATACCTAAATGCCCATTTACTGGCCTGAATTTGTCGTAATTCATTTGCATATTCTTGTTGCGGAAAATTACATTTTAAACTATTCATATTACTAAATGTTATACAATTTGCTGAATTAATACCAATTTCTTCTAAGAGTATATCTTCTGATTCTGGATTAAAAAAATTTTCAGAATTTTCCAATAAATCTGTGTATGGGATATCTTGATTTTGTATGGTACGTCTGAAAAAATTCAAATTAAAACAAAAGTCGTTTATTACTACTGAAAAAAAAAAAACTTAAAAAAATTTCAAAGATTTTTATTATGTTTTGACGCTGAATTGACACTGTCTTCAGTCTAGGGCTAGGGAATAGGAATTCATTTTATGTAATGACAGGTCGGAATAATGGCTGATTTATTTATTCATTCGAAATTTTGGATTTGAAAGTAATGAAAATATTCTAATTGATAAAGTTATTTAAATTTATGAAAAGGACATCATAATTACGAATACTATGATAATGATTATTTTCTATTATAAAATTAATCTACTAAATATTTCTACTCTACTACTACAACAGTAAAAAATTTTTGTCTTCATTTCTTTCCAAAAAAAAAAAAAAAAAAAAAAAAAAAAAAAATTAGTTGGTTAGCCAAACAATCTACAGATTATTTTTATTTTAATACTCGATAATTAGGTAGATATCTTGTTAACTTACTTGTAATATTCAGGCATTTGTTCAGCTGTAATTAATCCGAGTGGTGCTTTTTCATCTATCGTTAATGTACCCTTCATACCTAAATTAATACGATCAGCATCAACTGATATTTCTAATACCTCACAACAAACATAATCGTTATTCATATATGGTTTTTGATCACCACGTTTATCATGTGCTGGTATCATATTTTGTGATAATACATATGCCTATTATTTTATTATATATATATATATATAAGAAAAATTACAACAAACGATACTCATCATATTGAAATTTATCAAATGAAATATTGTAGGTACCTACATACATATGTTATATATGAAAGGTGTATGTTTTTTTTTTTTTTTTTTAGCTCCGCATAACTTCAAATTGTCACAAATCGCATATTTCTCATGGACATATCTCCAAAATTGTGCAATTTGAATTACTTACTTGATTAAAATAATGCCAATGAATTATTCTGATAAATTAAGTGAGATATGTCGAATTTTTTTTTTTTCCAATTTGAAGTTATATTAGGCTTCAAAAAATATTCGGTAATTCTTTACTTTAAGGTACAATTTTCTTATGTTCTTAATCTTGATATGTATTGATATGTTATTCTTGAGATCATTTAAAAGCAAATGTACATTTCGTCTTCTTCATATTTGAGTGCATATATTTTGCATTGCTGTCTTTGATATCATTTATGATAAATGAATATAGATTTGAGGATTACAATCAAGTGTCATAGAGTGGAGTGTATAATATGCTTAGTATGATCGAGAAAATTCCATTTGCATTATGTACATCAAGATCAAGACCATCAGAGAATTGTTCATCTTAAAAACAAACAAAAAATTACCAATACTTTCTATGCAATATGTTTTTGGTTATTTCATTGATATCATCATCATAATCATCATTAAAAATTCAAACCTTTATTGTAAGATCAGCTAAATAACGGTATAATGGTTCTCCAGTACATAATACTTTTATTAATAGTCCACTTGAACTACGTTGTATTATTTGACCATATATAATATCTCCTGGCTGTATGATTTCTATAATTTTATGTATATGACGATTTTTATCAATTGTCTTATTAATAAATGATTCAAATGGTGGCATAATAACTGTATTTTCTACAATAAAAACGTGGAAAAAATCATTTTTTTTTTGAGGATTTTTATATTCATCATCACAAATTTTTTTGTTTTGATGTTTCTTGTTTTTTTACTCACCAATAAATTTTTCTTTATGTTTACTTTTAATTCCATGATCATCAGTGATTAAATCACTATCAAATAATAATGTTGCTTTTTTAGCAATGAATTGATGTAATTTTAATCTTTTAGCACGATCTTGAAATGTAAAATTTTTTTGCCGCATCGTATATACTGAATAATCTGGATTTGTTATACCTAACCTATATAAATCATGACTACCTCTTTCACCTTCCCAGATTTTTTGTAATGGTTGCCCATGAAAACTCAATGACTTAGCAATCAAATTTGCATCCATGATTTTTTTTCGAATGAAAATTTAACAAATTATTATTAAATTTCAAAGAAAAATATATATATATATATATATATATATTGATACTCTAGCTAATGATATTTTAGATATTATCAGTTCTAGAGCTCTACCCAAAATCCATTCCGCATCTAACCAAGATGAAAATACTAAAACTTTATTTTTATATACGGCACGACGGCGCTATTGATTTTTTTTTTTAATTTTCACTTGCCTGATGAATTTTGTTTTTTTTTTTTTTTTTAAATAAAAAATTTGCACGTTTTTTTTTTTTTTTTCTTAAACAATCAAAAATTTAAAACTTTTCATTACCTTCCTATTAATATTCATATTTTACTTTTGTGTCATTATTTTTATCATAAATGAATAATTCATAAATCAATCACTACTAGTTATGGTTACTCCTATATCTCCTATTACTTCTCGAACTTTTAATTTTTAAAATCAATCAATTTTACAAAAGATACAAAACAACATGATACACTCCACGAAGATAAGATGCAAATATGAAAGAAAATACAAAACTAGATAAAAGAGGAAGATGGCTTTGGCCTTTGCCCTTTGGCTCTTTCTAGATAATTGTATTTGTGAATTCAAGTCAAGAAAGAGTAGTGCTTCTCATTCATTCACTCGTTTCATTCCGCATTCCATTTTCTATCCAACCAAATTCAAACACATTCAATATTCAAATCAAACATTTTAAAGAAAAGAGAAATATGATGGCCGTCAAAAAAATTATGTATTTTTTATTTTTTTATGTATGACATTTGCATGACAATTAATTTATTTGTGATTTTTGCAAACATGTACCATGTATGTGTTGAAAATGTAAAAAAAAATATTTAACTACAAGAACAAGATAAAATATTTTATGCCAATTTTTAAATAAAATAGGTACTCGTACTTACGTTGCAAGCTTACGGAGAGATTTGTTTTTCTATAATTTTTCTTTAGATTTCAAAAAATTAGATTAATTTGATTTTTTAGATTAAATTATTTTTGGTTAGGTTATAAAAAGGACTAGAACTAGAGAATAAAAACGACGATACGGATACGGTACACAAAACGAAACGAACACTAGATAATCATGAAAATACAAAATAAAAACAAACACACTTGTGATTGTAATACTTGTGAATTTTTTTTTTATTTAGCGCAGCATAGCGACGTGCGTCGCAGGTCGAATGTCGATATCGATGGTGTAGTAGAAGTAGAAGTAGGTGTATGCAGGGCTGTCACTTTTCAGAGTCATTATCGGAGTAGATAAAAGTAAAAAGAGGAGTAGATTTGAGATTTAGTGGAGTAGATCCATTTTAAAAGTGGGATCGATTTCCTTGGATCGACATATTCTAACAATTTTATTCTTTTGTCATTAAAATCAAATCTGCTTTTTATTTGAGCACAAAGTTCAACATAAAAATGTACTAAGTTTTCTTTAATTTTATTTAACTCGTTATTTTCAAAACCTTCAGATGTCGCATATTCTTCAAATTCAATTCCAAAGTACATTTCAGACGATGGTAAGTATGGATAAATGGACGATGGTGGACAAATATTTTCTTCGATTCTATAGATATTGAAAAATAATTACTTAATACTATATTTCATTTTTATGTGTATGTATTTTACATAATTATTTGACTCAAAAAATTCATCAAAATCAAAATTCATATATTCATAAATCAATTCATACATAATAAATATAGTATATCTATATAGTATAGAATAGAAAGAAATACAAATAGTAATGAAATAATAAAATAGAACATAGAAATGAAACACATTTCGTTTGATTTCCTTATTCATTCAATATCTCAAAAGTAGACTAAAGAAAGAAACATAGAAATGGAAATGGTGTTTGGTATTTGATAAGCTATCAAAATTTTAATGAAAAGGGAGTAAAAAATAAAAAGTGCGGAGTAGATTTTTTCAGGCGAGAAATAGTAGTAGATCTACTCCGATCGTAGTAAAGTGACAGCCCTGGGTGTATGCTGTATGGCACGGACACCACGGAATAAAGAATTGTGAAAGGCACAACAAAACGTTCCGTCCCGTCCCGTTCGTTTTTTAAAAGTTAAAAAATTGACATTTCCATATAGTTCATATCTCGAAACGGGAAGTATGTCACAATAAAAAAAAAGGAACGTACGGAAACGTAAAAGTTAGTTAACTTTTAGCGGAATAAAATTGTTTATTTTTAATTTGAAAGTGACAGTCGGTGTTATAACATAAATTTGTTAAAATTTATCTTTAGTACAATAAAAATCTATTATTCACTTTTTTAATTTGTTTATGTTCAGTATATAGATTGAAATTGACAAAAAAAAACGGAACGGAACATGTTATTGTGAAACCTAAAAAATAAAATTGAAACGGGACGGAACGTGTTGTTGTGCCTTCCTTAAGTGTAATAATTATTTTCAAGTTGCTCAATGTTTCCTAATAGCGAAAACCCAATGTACGCTGTGCTTGCTTTGCTTGCTTTACTTGCTTTGACAACTAAGTAGAAATAATGTATTTAAACGAGACTGCCCCCAATGAGCAAAGCAAGTAAAGCAAGCAAAGTCGAAAGTTGGTCTACTTTCTACTTTTTAACAACTTTGAACGCTTTGACAATTAATACATGATATAATTGATTATTGGTGTTAGTGTGTTGTATTGCATTCCATAATAAATAATCAATATATATATGTGTATATTAAATATGCATGTATATTATATTAGATTATATAATATTATATGTAGATAATATTATGATAATAATTAAATAATTTTACTAGAGAAAATTATTAAAATGTATTGTTTTTGTAGCATCTATTTTTTATTATAAATTATATTGTATGTATATATAATATGATATAATATTATATATATAATGTGATATAATATTATATATATATATGTAATATTATTGGCTGGAGTTCCGAAAAGGTGTCACCCCAGATCCTCTTGAAATTTTGTCCACAGAACGCCCTTTTGGCCTAAATCACGGGATACTCGTCTTTTTTGGCGCATCGCCCCCTATCGGCCATAATTGGGATATTAATTGTTTTGTCAAAATTTTATTTTTACTTATAACTTTATAATAGTACATGATACAGATATTGTATATATCTCAAAAGATGCCTCTCAAGATGCTCTATATTCTGAAAAAAAAATTTCTCAAAAAGTCCTAGTAAAAGGATAATAAAGGAGACTGTAATTTTGGACTATTTTTACATTTTTGCCAATTTCTCAGAAATGAGTAAGGGTAATCGGTTCAAATTTTTTGCAAATAAGAAAGGACATCATGAGCAAGTTTTTTTTATTTATTACTTTGATCCGGATGTAGAAGGCAAATATTCTAGAGAGAAATGATTTTTATGGTGCTAAATTTTGTAATAAGTTACAGTATAAAGTTATAAGTAAAAATAAAATTTTGGCAAAAAAATTAAAATGTCATTTAAGGCCGACAGAGGGCGATGCGCCAAAAAAGACAAAAATCCCGTGATCTAGGCCGGAAGGGCCTTCTGTGGGCAAAATTTCAAGAGGATCGGGGGTGACACCTTTTCGGAACTCCAGCCATATTATTTTATATAGTTGTTATTCATGTTGTTATTCTCAAAGCAAAGCAAGCAAAGCGTACATTGGGGGCGGGAATGACTTTGCTTGCTTTGACAACCAAAGCAAGTAAAGCAAGCAAAGCAAGCACAGCGTACATTGGGTTTTCGCTATAAGAGTTGGCTGGCAATGCTTGTGCTGTTATTCTCTTTACTCTATGTGGATTGTTGTCAGTGTCAGTCCCAGTATTGTTAGTCAAAGCTAGAACGAGATGACTACTGATCCACCGGTTCCATCCCATTCCCTTCCCATGATGCCATGTAGTTGTGTTGATGTGTTGATGAAGATGAAGATGAACCGGGTAAAGTGAAAAAAAAGAAAGCAAACCAAAAAAAATTCAAATTTTTCAATCAACAACCAGAAAGAAGAAAGAAAAAGAACCACGGGAACGGGCCGTATCCGTATTCGTATCGTCTGTCGTGGTCTGGCGGGTAAATTATTGTAAATTTTATTGTTGCTATTCGATTTTGTTAATTTCAATTGTGTATTGTGTTCAAGTTTTAATTTTAAATTAGAATTAAAGATAAACACATTTTAAATAATATAAAATATTTTTATTATTAAAAATATACAAATAATTTCGTAATTTAATTTTATCGTCGTACAAAAAATATCAATTCGTAATGATGAATCCACAATTATCATTTTCTGATCAAGTGGATTATTTAGAATTAGCTGGAAATATGTTGGAACGTCATGATCTAAAAGATATTTCAAGTCCAGGATTATTAGATGTTGGTTATGCAATTATTATTGAAATTTTTAAGAATAAAAAAAATTTTATTTTATTTTTTTTTGTTGGTTAGATTACTGGAGTAAATCAACATGGTATGGCAACAGCAAGTGGTCTAAATGATTATGATTATCAGAGTATATCAAGTTTATCATTAGGACAAAAGCAATTAAATCAGATTCAAACAGTTAATAAAGTTCCTATACCACCAGAAATTTTAGAGCATTTTAAACGTATGTACTGTTACATATAAATATGTATATAAAAGAATAACCTTTATATTCTAGTTTTTGAGTTGTAAATGTAATGTAAGAGATTGTTTTTCATTTTGATTTCATTTTTTCAGATTATAAATGTCATTGTATGATGGGACTATTTCCGGAAATTGGAAGAGCTTGGTTTACAATCGATTCTGAAATATATGTAAGAATTGTTACTCAATTAAGAAAGAAGACTTGATTTGAATTCATTTTATTTTTTTTTTTTTTAAGATTTGGACCTACGAACAAGGAAGAGATGTTGCATACTATGATGGTCTGAATCATGTTATAATCAGTGTTGGTTTAGTTAAACCGAAATCAAATGTTTTTATAAATGAAATTAAATATTTGTTAGTATTGACGACACCAATTGAAATAATTGTATTGGGTGTTACATTCGATGATACAACGACAACAATACCAAAAAATCAAATTGAAAATACTTCGTTAACAAATGCACAAAATTCAAAAAATTATAATGCAATGGAAATACAATTAATAAATAAACCGGTATTTATAATGAATACTGATAATGTTGCAATCGGTACAATCGAAGGTAGTTCAGATGGACGAATATTTTTGGGTGGTAATGATGGTAATCTATATGAAGTGACTTATAGAGCTGAATTAAGTTGGTTTGGTAAACGTTGCAAAAAAATAAATCATTCACAATCGATTGTATCGTATGTGATACCGAATTTTCTTAAAGTATTCTCGGACATTGATCCGATTGTAAAAATTTCAATTGATAATACTAGAAAATTACTGTATGTATTGACTGAAAAAGGTTCTGTTGAAGCATGGGATATGGGTACTGACTATAATTCGATGAAACGAATTTCAAAAATAACCCAAAATGATGTTCTATATAAAGCCAGTAATATTATTAAGTAAGTAAAAAATTTTAAAAAATACAAATACAAAAAATTAAATACAATCTTTCATTTATTTATCTGAATATAGGACAGTAGATTCGTCAATTTTTAAACCAATCAGATCAATTT
This sequence comes from Villa cingulata, assembly GCA_951394055.1. NCBI lineage: Eukaryota > Metazoa > Arthropoda > Insecta > Diptera > Bombyliidae > Villa > Villa cingulata. The sequence continues at coordinate 37,833,284 of OX596022.1, forward strand.
GTCCACTCACAATTGATGATTGCCCTGGATTACATTTATTGGCTGTAACACAATGTGGTGTACGTTTTTATTTCTCAACAATTCCTATTCAGTCACAGCAACACCATCAGCAGTTACAGTTACAACAGCAACAGCAACAGCAACAGCAACAACAACAGCAACATCAACATCAACAACAGCAGCAACAATTTGCCACATACGAGGATTCTAGACATCAAAGTTTATATTTGATGCATGTTCGTCTACCGCCCGGCTATACTCCAAGCAGTACTGTTAATAAACCGAAACAAGTACATACCGCTCTTTATAGTCAAGGAACTTTAATTTTGATTTGTAGCTCACAACAAGATCAAGATATTTTATGGTCAGTTAGTTCAGCACCATTTCCAAATCGACCATATTTAGCTGAATCGATAACTGTTCAATCATTAGACGGTTTGGTATGGAATGTAGCCGAGGTCACAGATAAAAATTCATCAACTTTAACTAAAAATGTTCAAAGAATTAATATGCCAAATAAAATTGTACTTCTTACGAATCAGGGAGCACATATTATTGCGCTTTTAAAACCAGTCGATATATTACAACAGCTATTGATCGAATGTCATGGTCCACATCATGATGCAGTAAAATGTTATTTTCAATCACAATCGGAACGTGAAGCATGCGTAACATGTCTGATATTGGCATGTTCAGAAAAATATCGTGGAACAGATGTTGCTCTATGGGCATCACAGGCATTTATGCTGTACGGCGGTGATCCCTGCTTACAAATATCACATCATCATCATATGGGACAGCCGCAACAAAGACCATTTGCACAGGCATCGGCTAGCAGTAGTTTTAATACAACAGCAGCAGCAGCTATTGATCGTAATGCAAATCAAATGTTCGTTTCTACACCATTAACAACTAGATCACCATCTGGTGTTGGTGGTCATGGATTACATCAACAGCAGCATCATCAACATCAGCATCAGCAATCATTGCCATCACCACAACATCAATCGCCGCAATTTTCATTTAGTCCAATTATTCAAGGTCAAGGTTACTCTCAACAATATCCAGAAATTTCAAACATCATATTCTCAGCTAAACACGACAGTTTATACATTTATGTGGCCAGATTACTTCGTTCAATTTGGAAGAAACGTTGTATTGATGCAAATTTTTGTAGTACTGTCAGCCAAGATGATTGTATTGTCCTATTGGAAAATTTGTATGCCCTAAAGAATTTCTTAAATGCAAATTCTGTCAGTGATATAGCAGCAGGAAATTTCAAAGGTCAAAATTGTGCTAGTCAAAATCTACAGCAGCAGCAACAACAACATAATATTCTATCACCGTCATCGAATGGTTTTGGATCGTATATGATTGGTGGTAGCAATATTACATTAGAACAGCGAATGCCAACAACAATTGATCAAGCACAAATTGAAGAAAAGAAATCATTGACTGCATTAAATTTTTTCATCAAACATGTCTGTGAAGTTATGTCGCTATGGAAAACTTTATGTGAACATCAATTTAGATTGCTTGTCAAACAATTAACTGAGGAACAACGTAATATTTTGTTGGCTTGTACATTTCGTGATTTAACATTATCACGTGCAGAAATATGTTCTTTCCTAATAATTGCATTAATTAATTCATATCTGAAAGATAATGCAAGTGTTAGTTCGATATCAGCTAAATTAAGAGAATTATGTCCAAATTTGTATCGACATGAAGATGCAGTCGCATATAAAGCAACAGAAATTTTAACATTATCAAATAATTGCTCGATCGAGGAGAAAGGTGAACGTTTAAAAACTGCATTACAATTATGTAAAGATGCTGCACCAAATCTACCGCTTACCAATATTTGCCAACAATTTACATCGGCTGGATTCTATCAGGGTGTTATTGAATTGGGATCAGTATGTGCCGCCAAAATTGATCCTGAAGAATTGGGTATACATTATTATCGTAATAATGAACCGGTCGATGATCAGGATGGTTATGCAGCATTTATAGCTAGGTAAACATTTTTATTTATTTTCTTTTTGAAATTAATTGTGTGCATGAAAATAAACAAATCATTTTTTTTTTTTTTTTGCTATCGAAAATTTAGAATGAACTGTTACAAAGAAGTACGACAAATGTTGGATGTTATCTATCAGAATTATTGTACAGCTACAAATCGAACTGATTTTGGACAAATACAATGTTTAAACGCATCGCAATCGACTTCTATATCAGCAACATCTACCACAAATCTTGAAATAATGAAAATTATTTTAATGGCAATCCAAATAACAGATCCTCTATTACATATAACCGTATATGAATGGTTATTATCGCATAATATGCTATCAGAATTATTATCAATAACTGAATCAACATTAGCTGAATTTTTACGACGTTCTGTTGTAAGGAATCCAGATAATTTTCAATTATCAGATCTATTATGGAAATATTATGAAAAGAATGGACAACATGCAGCCGCTGCAAAAATACTTGATAATTTATCATCGATGCCAACCGATTTAATAACACTGCAACAGAGAATCGAATATTTGACCAGAGCTGTAATGTGTATGCGTAACGATGGTCTTGGTTATTCAGTTCATAATGGTGTACTATTAAAGGATTTAGAAGATAAGGTAAGACGCAGACTAATCAATCGTACAGAATATGTACAATGATCATTTGTACAAATGATTTTTTTTTTATATTTTTCAGCTTGAAGTAGCTCGAGTACAAAAAATAATTTTAGATGCAATCTCAGCAATCGATACATCAGATGCACAAGATGCTGCAAATCAATTAAATTATACATTATACGATATGACACAATTATATTCAGATTTTGCAGAACCATTCGATTTATGGGAATGTAAATTAACAATATTGAATTGTTCACATCATAATGATCCATTATTAATTGAATCGGTATGGTCACAAATATTGAATAATGAAATTGAAAATTCTGTAGCTGGTACTGCACAAGAGAAATGTCGTCGTCTATTATTGAAAGTACAGCATTTAGTTAGAGAATTTGGTGATTCTGGTCATTGTTTTCCATTAGCATTTATTGTACGTGAATTAGAAATAAAATGTTGTCAATTAAAATTGAATCCATCAACGATACCAGATGCATTAGTTGGAATGAAGTTAGATTTAGAATTGCTGATTGATTATTATTCAAGGTAAGTGAAAGTGTTTTTGATCAAATATTTGTGGATAATTTTCTTAAAAAAAATTATTTTTTTTTTATATACATATTTTTTGTATCATTTTTTCTTTTTGTACTCTTTAAAGAATGATCGCACTAAATGAACGTGTTTGGTCGAATGAAGGTAATCAATGGCATATTGTTGAATCATCTACACGATTATTAAATTTGATTATTCAAAAAATAAATCAAATACCGAATAGAGATAAGTAAGTAATTATTAACAACAAAATATGGGTGCTTTCATAAATTCCAAACTCTTGTCAATAGAGAAATAACGAATTGACTTAATAAATGCAAATAATCTTGTCAGCAAGCTGATTTGCATGCGAGCTTGAATTTATGAAAATTACCATCCAATCAATATTGAACAACGAAAATGAAAATACAAAAAAAATTTTTTTTTTTACAAATTTTCATTTCCACTTTTATAGACGACGTGTTGTTGCAAAAGCTGAAGAACTTGTATCAGCCTGCCTTAATCTATTGTATCCAAAACAAGGAACTGAACATCAAATGCAAAAAGACTTGAGAGAAATTCAAAATAAATTACAGCGTATTATTTAAGATGATTTCAATTTACGTTAATTACTTTGAATTCAAATTAAACAAATTAAAATATAAATGTATGAATAAAATAAAATTAAATTTAATAAAAAAAAAAATAATAATTGAAAAATCATTTATGTATGCAATTTTGTATTATAATAATATTCTAATAAACAGTATAAATTCATTTTTATATACACACTTATCATACGAATTAAAATAATAGCATATGGAATTGCCATTGCGTTTAATAGATAAAATAATTTCCTTTATTCTTTCACATTTAGCAGAAAGAAGAAAACAAAAAACTGTACAATCTTGAAAATTTGAAAGACCATTAAGTTTAATACTTCAACGCAATCCAAGAGAAATCGTTTGTATCATACATTAACTGAAAGTTCAGTCTCTAGACTGTGATCTCAGGAAAGTTACAGAATCAGTCTCCCATAATTCATTTTTCGCACACAATATTTTGTAAGAAGAAAATAAAATGATACAGAGTGGGTTCAAAAATTCAACACTGTGTTAGTGTTGCAAAAGAAGCTTTCGTCAACAGTTCAAAAAGTAATCATCATGACTAAAATCATGTGTTCCTTTTTGCATTTTGTTCGCAACACTAACTTATCACAAAGTCAACATTTGTATCATGATTTTTGATGTTGCAATGAATAAATAACCTCAAATTTGTGACGTTTAGTTGATTTTAAATTATTATCAATACTATCATGGATCAAAAAAACAATAAACAGTGAGTTAAATTTCAATATTTTGAATTTGCTTTATTTATTTGATTTATTTTTGATTTTTGTGAATTTTTATCGATTTGTAAAATTTTAAATGACAACAAAACTTCAAAACTTTCGTAAAATTAATCAGCATTATCAAAGTATCGCAACATAAATAATCAGTGTTGAGCTAACACTGCGGCAACACTTTTGCAACACTGCAAAATCATGATTAATTTTTGAACCCAGCCACAATCATGAATTATTCTTCTTCTTCTTTATTTGGCAACATTTCATATTTTGCTTCTGTTTGATTCATAAAATGAATTCTGCTATTGATTTTCTACTGGGAAATGCGCGTATACAGTTTCGAAATTTTTTCAAAAATGCAGTCAGATTATCATACAACAGAAATCAAATGTTCGAAATGCATGAAAATCGCATATGATGACATTTGATGTATGAGTGAATAATGAGCATCGTTCACCATTGTGAACCATAGAATTTTATTAAATATGTGCAAATTTTAAAATGTTTAAAAAAAAACCCTGAAAAATGTAGTGACGCTGACGATGTAATATTTTCCATTGAATATGATGAAATTAAAAAAAAGTTCGATGAAATTATATCAAAACTAAACTAATAGACATTTTATTTTTATTTATTTTTTATTTTTATTTAAATCTTATTTATTTAATGTCACATTGCTTTTATATTTATATGTTGTCTTTTAAATGATTATTTAAATTAAAAAAAAAAAAAATAAAATAAAAGAAACTGCCTATATTTTTACAATTTTTTTTTTTTTATATAAATTTACATGCACTTATACATACACTAAATAATACAATTAATAATATACATTTACATATATATATAACTATGGTACATTAATTTAATTTTTATTTTATTTTCAGTTTTTTTTTCTTTTTTAAATGAAATATTTGTTTAATGGTATTATGTACAAATAATGTATATATATTATATGTAGCTAACTTGAAATGTGATCATTTTTATCAATCAACAACAAAAAAAAACATTCTACAATAATAAAAAACTTAAGATTTTCATTTTAAAACTAATTTTATTTGTTTAGCCTTTTTTTTTCTTTTCTAAAAAAAAAGAAAAAAAAGAAAACAAAGGTACAAATAATTCGTTGATTTAAGGTTTTATTTTATTTTATTTTTTTCTTCTTCATTTTTGTTTTAAATTAAATTTGCATTACAAAAAACAACAAATATTTGTTTTTTTTTTTTTTAACAAAATATTTTACTCTTTACGAGTACTTTTATGTACAATTTTTGTATAAATTATTATTATTATTATTATTTTTTTGATTTTCTGTATTGTTTTTTATTTATTTTCTATTTTTTTTATATTTTATAATTTAAACAAAACAAAAACAAGACGAAGACAAAAAGTCACAAATAAAAATAACAAAAAAAATTTCTTATACATATGTATGTACATAAAATAGTGATGGTTGTCTTGATAAACATTTTATAATAAAAAATTTCCTAGTACATATTATGTTTTTTAAATTCTTTTTTATTATTATTTAATCGAATAAAGCTTTCAAATGTTGTTTTTCTTCTTCAAATTATTAAAATAATGAATTAAAAAAACAAAAAAATTTTTTTTTTTTTTTTGCCCTGTATGTATATTATGTAATTATTTGTTGTGGCCCCTAATTCATTATATGTTCAATAAACATGTGCATTCATTAAAAAATATAACACACATACATATGTAGATGGTTCAACATATTTACATTTGGGTATATGGACAGTGGAAGCGGTGTGAATCTGCCACTATTCTCCATAACCTTTTTGAATTTTAACAGCAGCCAGAGGCGGCAGAAGGTTATGGAGTTTCTTCCCTGAACTTTCAATTCAATTATAAAAATTAAACATATATATGTACCTGTGATATGTATGTCACTATTCATACCTCTTTTAATTTTCAGCAGTTGGAAGCAGTAGAAGGTTAATATAAATTAAATTAAAATTAAAATAAATATTAAATTTAAACCATATTTTGTTTTTATATGTTTCAAAATATGAATTTAATACTTTTTGTTAAGGTATACCCTCCTCTGTTACCGTATTTAAAAAAATGTTTGTAATGTGAGGGTATCATTTTTTGTTGTGTGACAGTATTCAGTCACACCATATTTTCCTTTATTCCAATTATGTGTACCTAACAGTACGCATAACTTTACTTTGCTTACCCAAATGGCATTCTTCATATTATAATGCTTGTTTACTTTAAAGCATTACAATACAAATTTTTTCCTTTTCATAACACAAACACGTGCATTTGTTTTAATACACCTACCTCTTTCTCTTTTATACTATGGTACATTCGATTTTTTGGGAAATTGAGAAATTTCTCTTAATTTTCTCTTTTTTTTTGCCATAATCGCACAGTATTTACCACGACTAGTTTAGCTCCTTCATCAAAGTGATAATTTGATCGATCGATCTGCAAGAAAAAAAAAGGAATTAAAATTTGAAATAATCAATTACTTACCTTGTAATGTGAGGGTACTTCAATAATCAACCTGTACTTAGTACTAGGTTGAGTACCCTGCATTAGTACATACCTCTATAGTATATACATTAAACCGTTTGGTCATATTGACCATCTGCTGTATTGTAATGCGGTTATGTATAACGCATTACAATACAACTTCTTCTTCTTACTATACACGCGCAGTTATACATATAAATTATAGCATTGCTATGTATACATTTATATGCATCGGATGATGTAGTTGCATGTTACAGGTATGTGAAGCAGAAATTCTAGAAATTTCTACGCTTCACCAATATTCTCCCCAATTAATACTCAAAAGCACGATTAATACTCAAATTCGGCTACTCGCTCAATTTTCACAAATACATGCAAAATTTCTGACATATTTGTGTAACTATACTCACCTTTATTAATTTCCGTGTTACCATATATCATTTTTTTTATTAGTACATTTTTTTTATATGTACTTTCAATACTCACCATAATCTTTAAAAAATGTAAAAAATTCCAAAATAAATGTAAAAATCTAGAAAAAACATATTTATTTAAATAGGGGCATGCATATTCCTTAAATTTACATAAATTTTAACGCCGATAGGTTCCATGAATGTCAATTTTTCCTTAAAAAAATAAGTACCTATTGTATTGGTACTTCACCATTTTTGAATTTTTATAAAATTTCACTCTCTTCGTTCAAAATTATTAAATTTATTAAAAATTACCCCCACCAAATTCTCCGACACACACTTTTCGTATAAATACGTGGTGCGTATCGGCATCAAAAAAAGTCTAATCCTAATCCTGACATCCTAATTAAGAGGGCGCCAGTGGAAATACGAATTATACATTTGAAAAACTTCATCGCATCGTTGGATTCTCGTTCGTCACTGGGGCATGCATTTTCCTTAAATTAATAAAAATTATCACTTCCATGGGGTCCATAAAATTGTTATTTTCTTTAATTAAACAAAAAATTAAATTTATCAATTGGTCGATTCGTCTGCAAAAAAAAAAGGAATTAAAATTTGAAATAATCAATTACTTACCTTTATAATTGCTTTTTAATTTCATCATTGAAGCTGTAATGTGAGGCCTCATATTTTTTTTGTTTTAGTGACTGCAAATTATCAGCGATTAGTGAATGACTTCTCGTATTTCACTCAGTAATGTTCACCAAATGTATATAATATGCTTAATTAGTATTGCCACAATTGTAAAAAAAAAAAAAAAAAATTAATTCTTAAATTTTAGTACATTTTATTTATATGGATTACAAAAGTTAAAAAAAAGTCACGGTCTATTCACCACGACTAGTTTAGCTCCTTCATCAAAGTGATAATTTGATCGATCGATCTGCAAGAAAAAAAAAAAAGGAATTAAAATTTGAAATAATCAATTACTTACCTTTACAATTCCAATTAATTTAAAAATTAATTTTTCTGTAATTAAATAAGCATCTATTGTATCATTGCTTCACCATTTTGAAATCCATATACATTTTCATCTCTCTTCTCAAAAATTATGTATAATTTATTAAAAAAAATCCCCACCAAACTCTCCGAAGGATGCATTTCATACAAATACGCGACACTAAATTGTATCGGACTCTTTTTTCATATCAAGTGCAAGGGCAACCTATGCCCGAAAATAAACTTAAGTTGTAAAGTGCCGGTATTTTATATGTTGAACAGTCATTTTTTAATTTTAAATAATTTTTCAATTATAAATATTTTTTTTTCCACAAATTTGACAACTTATAATCGTATCATTTTCGATATTTTAACTTTACTGATGCGCTGTTATAATAATTCAACATGTCATCATGTCAAATAGACAATAAAAGCGTTATTATTATTGTTGTTTAATTCTTCTTCTTACTTTATAATAGTTTCTACTTCAGTTACAAAAATGATTCAACATGTCAAATATATTGATCAAAGTGATAATTTGGTCGATTTATCTGCAAAAGAAAAAAATAATAATTAAAATTTGGAATAATCAATTACTTACCTTTGCATTTCTTTTTTTTTCTTTGAAATATTTGTATTTTTTTTTAATTTTTGATAAAAATAGAAAATAAGAAATGGAATAAAAAGAAGTAGTCAATTTTACTTTTAAAAAAAAAATTAATTCTTAAATTTTAGTACATTTTATTTATATAGATTACAAAAGTCAAAAAAAAGTCACGGTCTATTCACCATGATTAGTTTAGCTCCTTCATCATGTAATGTGAGGGGTATAATTATTTTTTTTGAGTTACTGTTATGGTTATCAGCCACTCCATATACTCATGATTTTCTTATACAGTAATGCTTATTCAATTTTTGCTCATTTTTATTTATACTCGTATTTCACTTCTCTTACTTTTTTTTTTTTTTTTTATCATAATTTAATTCTGGTTGACTTCCAAAATGTATAAATGTAGATGTATATTGTGATACAGTATTACAACTTGTAGATTAAAACTTTAACTTGCGCTGTTTGCTCATTTCATGCATTTTAAATATATTTACCAAACGATTTGGAACATGTGACATCATATGACTTTGTATCTAAAATGTTTTAAATGCATTTTGGAAGTCACGATCTATTCACCATGATTATTTTAGCTCCTTCATCAAAGTGATAATTTGATCGATCGAACTGCAAGAAAAAAAAGAAATTAAAATTTGAAATAATCAATTACTTACCTTTACAATTCCTTTTTAATCTCATCATTGAAACTTGTAATGTGAGGGGAATATATATATATATATATTTTTTTTGTGAGTGACTGTAATCAGTCACTCCAGTTTACAGGTCATGATTTGTTTGTTCAAATTAAGCATACCTCTAAAAATACGCTTAATTCCATGACACTATATACTTACCCTATTATTTTGTATGTTATATTTTATTGCTTGTAATGTGAGGGCAGCATAATGTTTTTGGGTGACTGTATTTAGTCACGCTATAATTTCTATTATTCTTAATTATGTAATTATTATTCTTAATTCTTAGTTACGTACACGTAATTGCATTTCAAATACCCAAGTGTTACTTAATGTATTGTATTGCGTCTTTATTTAAAGCGCAACAATACAATTGTTTCTTGGGTTTGACACGCGCATAAAATTATACTCAAGAATTTTCTATTTTTTGTACATTTCTCTCTCCAATTTTTCGTTACCTTTTTTCAATACCTAGGCATTGCCTAATCCTAATTTTTTTTCAAATTTTGAAAATTTAAATTTTAAACAGAAAATTTATTAAAAGATTTTTCATTTCAGATCCATTTTCCCTCAAATTCTGAAAATTGTAAATTTATTATTTTAATAGTCTCCCGTTGAAATTTATTATAAAAAATAGGATAAAATTTTCATTTTTTTTTTACACACATACATGTAAAGTCTCATTTCAATTCCCACATTTTTACATAAAAAAATCCCCACCCATATTTCCAATAAGTAAAACGCATCTTTTGTTTTGGTGAACTATAAAAGTGCCCCACGCGTTTTAACCTGCCTTCTTGTAATTAATGAAGTGTAAGGGCAAACTATGCCAAAAAGAATTTTTTTTTGCCGGCAATTTTTTTTTATTAATAAGTAGGTCAGTCGTGGTGTGGTAGTGAATTTTTCTAAAAAATATTAACAAAATTTAACAAAAAAAAAATTAATATTATTTGGTGTTATGTTATGATATGTGTTATATTGTGTTATGTTGACTGTATACACCTGCATGTCAGTGCAACACTTCACATTACATACATACATTACAAAATGGCGCCCAAATGTGTGGTTTTTGACTACACATGCGGATGCCATGGCGTAATGTATGTCATACATTACAGTTTTCCCTTTGTCTTATAAATTACGCATGTTAGAAAGTCACATATACTTACATGCGTTTCCAATTAGAAAAATTACGCTTCACATATACATAAACTATTCTCAGACATTTCTCAAATTATTCACTCACCATTAAATTCCCCATGTTCTACACCTAATATCCAGCCCTTCAATAGAATGGGAACATAGAATCAGCCTCTATGTTTATTTGCTCTATCGACGTTGGACGAGGCTTCTTTTTTCTACTTTTCTTTCAGAACCAACGATGATAGAAGCTGTTTTCTGGATCTGAATAAGGGCCATAAATATTTTCAGATTACAGTGTAAGTGCTGTTTTATTTTTTTTTATTTTTTTTTATTTTATTGATGCATGCCTTGTAATACATAACATTGGTAAAAAAAAAAACAAAAAAAAACGAACGTAAAATATTCATAATTTTAAGCAAAATAGAGGAAGAAACAAAAAAAAAAATATTTTCCATTCAATTTTCTTGAAACTGAAAACAACAGAAGATAATAATTTCATCGACAAATTAATAATATAGCACTTTGACGACTTAATTTACTTTACTTTAGGCAATAATAATTAATATTGAATAATGATTTTTTCAAAATAAGACGACCATCACTATTGTATGTATAAATAAATTTAACGTATAAGAGCGTAGTCACGATAAGCCCGTTCCGTTCCGTTACGTAAAATGAAAAAAGTTGGATATTTGATATTTTCATGTTATTTATATGGATTGACGGAAAAGTTTTTACGATTGACGGAACGGAACGGTACGAAACGTTGAAGTTGAACAAATTTCAACTTTTTACGGATAACATAACCTATTTCCATATAAATTTTCAATATTAGCTTTCAAATTTACTATATACCGTTCCGTTTTTATTATAACAGGTATGTTTTGAAACGTGTCGGAACGGAACGGAACGGGCTTATCGTGACTACGCCTTAAGAGTTTGCTCATACCATATCATTACATCAAAATTCGTACAATTCTCGTTTATCAGAATTTATGGTAAAATCTAACAAACAATGAATGATAAGAAAACGAAAATCAAAGGAATTTTTCATGCAATATGCGAGCAAACTGAAACTTATATAGTTATCATATGTTATCTTATTCTATAATATTATAATATAATATTGTGATTCTGTATACTATAGTACATTACATATACTTAATTCTATAAAAATGTTTTCTAAATACATACCTGTACATTATAATATAGCTTCTGATTTTTTGTTTTTTTTTTTTAATTTTTTAGATTATTTTTAATAAATTATTACTTACTAATTTGTAATTACTAATAAATTTTTATCTATGGGGTATAATATTGATAGTTTAGCAATATAATATTCATTTTATTCATAATCTCGATCATTTATTATTTTACCACCACAATTTTGTATTTATCTTGTCAAGTTTTTTTTTTTTTGTTTTGTTTTTGCTTACCTTTTATATGTATTTAAAATTATTTTTAATTTTTTATTAAATTTTGTCTCAATAGTTACTGTGGCTTGTTGTTGTTACTGTTGGCTCTTGTTGCTGTTTTTGCTGTTTTTGCTGTTAGTTATTATTATTCGGGGTTGTTCGGCATTTTATAGATAAAATTGCATTTAATACTAACTTTTGGCTAATGCTTTTTTCTTTCTTTGTACTAAAATATCATAGAATGGATTATGGCTAATTGATTGGGTTAATCTTTTTATCCATTCCTGTTTATCTTCTTCAGTTGCAGCTGACATTCTATAAACAGTATGTTTACCTTCAACAACCTGTAAAAATAATGTAATAAAATTACACAATTTTCATTTCATATATTCAAATTTCAATTAATATCAAAAAAGAAAAAATTGAAAGAAATTCTATTTGATTTCGATTATGGAAGTGTCGTTGATATGATATATCAGGTCAATTCGATTGAAATATTTATGAAAAAATCATAAAAATTAAGAGATTTTTTCATTTTAAATGGGGTGCAATCATGATTTTAATTTCGAACCTTGGCCTAAATTGTATTAGATTGATTTTCGAAAATTGAATTCATGTAAATTCGAATCAGATTTTATATTCTTTTTCTCAACAAGCTAAACTCAAGTGCTCATTGAAATCTGAGTGAACTTGAAGTGGTAATGACGAGAATTTAGGAAATATGTATATCTTGACTGTGAATTTGACTGTAAGTTTGAATAAATAAACATTTGACCTGCAACTTTGAAAGCCGGCATTATTTGAAGAATAAGAAGAGAAAATAACTACGTAATTTCGTCAGTTCAATCGACTTTCTTTAAAAAAAATAATAAAAAGAAAAAAAAACAAACAAGTTTACTACTTATGTTATTTACCTTTCCCTCCGAATCAGTCTTACATGCCTTTATAATATCGGCTCCACCGCATGCATATAATTCAAAACAATGAGGTTTATTACGATCCTGAATTTCACGAACCTTTATATTTTCGAAAAAAAAAGTAGAAAGTAAATAAAATGAAATTTAAAATTAAAAATTTTATTTTAGATAAAAATTTGTTTAAATACAAACCGAAATATTTTCCAATGGAATAATACCGCGAGGTTCTTTATCAGTCGTATACTCAAAATAATACAGGCAATTATCATTTAAAATGAACCATCGTCTCTTCCATGATTTATATCTTTATCCACACAGTAAAAAGTACAAAAAAAAAATGAAAAAAGAAAAATTATTTTAAATCCGAAAAATTTCCAAAAAAAAACAAAAAATCATTCATTTATTATATTACCTTCCACCCTGTTTCCACAGCCAACCCTCTTTATCTGGATTAAAAAATGTATGCATTAAATCATTTCCGTCATCCTGAGGTATTTTAAATGGTTCAGTACGTATCGATTCATATAATGATTCTAATAGGCCACGAGGTAGATCACCACCATTATTTATACCACGATTCATTGATATGAATTGTTCAACAGTTGGTTTATCTTTTACCTAAAATGCAATGACATAAATTACATCATAAATCAAATCAATTTATAATGACAGACACATATGTTGGGACAACACAAAAAATTATGACAGCAATGATACAAGAATGAAAGATAAGTTGAAATTATACAAAAAAAAAACAAAACCGAAAATAACTTACCGATGGATTATGAAGTGATGTATTTAACATAATAATTGCAAAACTAAGTACATAACATGTATCTGTATTCGTGAATATATCTGGATTTAATTGACAGTAACGTTGTGCAAAACATTCCATCATACGATCAATTTTTTGTGCTTCACCCGGTAAACGAAATGACCATAGAAATTGTCTAAATTCAAGAAAAAAATAAATAAATAAATAAATAAATAAATTTATAAGAAATAATAAGAAAAATACAAGAAAATTAATAAAAATAAATGAAAGAAAATATGTACATATATGTATTTGATTTGTTGTTTTTGAAAAGTCAGATTTTTCGGACTCAACGAAATTTTGACTTTTTTGGTAAAATGAATGTGCTAAATTATGTGTACTAATATTTATTATCTTTTGTGAATGCTTACCTTAAAGCTTGTACTAATATTAAATTTGTAAAATCATGTAATTCGACGAATGCCTTTAAGACTTGTTCATTGAAATCATTCTTTTCACCAAGATAATCGCCTACAAAAAAAAAACAAAAAAATCAAATTTACAATTTTTATTTACATACAATTAAGTAGGGTGAATTCCTAAACGTCAAATTATCATCCATTTACAACTTTGAACGTTTCAAATCGGCAAACTATATAATATGTACATGAAAATGACATGAAAATATATCGCATTTCCAATAAAACTTTTTGGTGAATTTTTTTTTTTGATAGAGGCGAAAGTTAAGTAATTTAGCGTATCATGAATTATGCCGCTTCTACATTCAATGCAGTGACTTCAACTTGGACTTCGACTTTCGACTTCACAGCATGCTTAACACATGTAAAAGTAGCTGTCAAGTCTACTGCATTGAATCACATTGAATGTAGAAGTTCTAATACATATCCTTTAAATCAAAGTCGAAGTTAAAGTCACTGTATTGAATGTAGAAACGGCATTATGTTCGTTCAGTATGCTGCGCAAAAGAAACTAATCAAAAAATTTTGTGTTTCATTCATTCCTCTATTAATTCAATCTCTGCCGACAGCAACACATATGAAGTGTAAAAATTTCTGCTCCAAACAAGCATTGTGTGGTCGTCATACATCCTTTGACGAAGAGATTATAATTTTTTTTTTTTACAACAACGCCATCTCCATTCATAACAGCACAGAAAACAAATTTTAATTTCTTTCGAACAGCGTACAAACATCAAGAAAGGAAAATATGAAAACATTTTTTTGACAAACTTCTTGAGCGTTTTTTTTTTTCACATACATTTTAAATGGTGAGAAAAGTTTATTTCGAGCACAGCATACTGAATACTTTAATAATTGTGATGCGGTGCAATTGCAAATTGTTTTTTTTTTCAGCAATATTATCACAAAGTGCAGTTAAAATGCGAAGTAAATTGACGTTTAGGAATTCATTCATACAAAAATCGTGATATGAATTTGTTATATGAGACAAAAATTTTTTAATTAACCTAAAAACAACTGTTGTGATTTTTTTCTGAGCCTAACTACTCTATCATGTGTATGTTTACACCTCTAATTTATAAAACTATGATAAACTGGACATATAAAATTTGTAAGTATTTCTCGTTGTTTATATTTTATTTCATTTTATTGATCTTTTTACAGACAGAGAACCGTATTATTAATTATTGAATTTCTTACTTTTTTTTCCTCAATTTTATTTAGTTTTTAAATTTAAATTTCTGTTATAAATTACTAACCAATTGCTGTTTTATTTAATCCTTCTCCTTTATATAAGAAATGTGCAATATCCTGTGGATCCATACGAAGCAGATGATTATCAACAAGATATTCGATCCCTAAAAATATAGAACAAACAAAAAAAACATTTTTTTTTTTAATTTCATTTTTATTTTTCAACAAAAAAAAAAAAAAATTAGAACATGCAAAAGGAAGAGAGTTGTTAGGTATTTAGTATTTATTTAGCCTTTCAATTGTGCTGGCTAAGGCTAACACAATATTGTTCATCATATCGTCATAATCATCACCTACATAACTACAGTACTACAAAAATATGTGAAACTCACTTGAAAATTTTTTTATGATTTTTTTTTTCTCATTTATTTCTTTCTATATTGATGTGTATTGTTATGAATTCAGTACAACATTTAGGGTGGTATTCACCAACATGGATATATCCGTCGGATATATTTTAGCCGGATTCAATTTCAGCTTATTCATCAATCTATAGATAAAATTTGTTTTCGAACTTCGTTTTCGGGTCGAACATGTGTGTCAAACATGTCAGCTGATTGTATTTTTATATTACAAAATGAAAAAGAGGTTATGTGATGTGATAATTATATGCAAAGATGATAATACAGTTAAACTACATTATCTTTATTTGTGCTGTTGCTATTAATAACAAGGTTATGTTCGAACGATATTTATAATACCACTCCGAGGTTGTCTTAAAAATATCCGAGTAGTGTTTTATCCAGGTTGATGAATACACTTTATCTCAGATAAAAGATAATCTATATTGGTGAATACCAGCCTTAGTACTTTTCGATTTGTTCGATGTTCGATATTCCATCATCATATCGAAAACTCATTGACATGGTAATACAATACAACAATGAAGAAATAAAAAAAATGTGCATAAAAAAGAAAACGAAATGGGAGTGGAAAATTGATGTGTGATTGTTTTGAAATATAAAATGCAAAAAAAAAATATAAAAAATAAAAGTAAAAATAAAATAATGAAGAGAAGAATAATTGATTATAAAGAAGAACCGGAAATTGGCAAACAATTAATATTATGCACATTTACAAATTACAAATCTTTAGTTTAGTGGTTTAGTCCCTCTTTGTAATAACAAAAATTATGTATAAGTAAAAATTCATTCATACACTGCATATATACGAATACGAGAGTGTAGTTGTGTAGTCAATTTTGTCACGAATCAATTTTAATTTATTTATTTTTTTATGTACAAAATTTATGTATTATCGACAATTTGGATGGATGGATGAAACTAAAGGTACCCACCCATCCCATTATTCAATAAAAATAAGTTTTTTTGACAGTTTTCTCTGTACTTATGCATTTTTAAACTTTCGGTTTAAATTTGGATGAATTCCTAAACGTCAAATGATTGTCTCTTTACAATCTAAAGCAAACTGACAAACTGACATTTAGGAATTCATTTTTTATCATTGATTGATTGATCATAAACTATCGCTACGAATCACGTTTGGAATTGAATTTGATTGATTTGTCAGCGCTGAAAACTACTGTACTTTTGTAACGCGTGCAGTATTATGTATATGTATATGTACACAACTTTGCAATGTTGGCTGTTTTCAAAGTTCTAAGCTATTTATTTCGTCAACCTGAAAACAAGGGCGCATTCATAGATTCAAGCTTCTTGCCAATAGAGAAAAATTCAAAACATCGAACTTTAAAGAAAATCTTGCGTAGGATTTGGTAAGATTCACATTCACGTTTTTTGATTTTTTTTCTGTTTCTGTGTACGTGAATGTGAAACAGAAGATAATATGAATAAAAGTGTAGCAATGACACTGATTTATTGACAAATTAAAAAACAAAATGGCGAATTCGCTTTATACATAAATGCGTGTAAATTTGCTGGCAATTTGTTTTGAATTTGAATCGCATGCGTAAAAGATAGCGTAAACAAGTATAAAAGTGAACTAGGTTTTAATTTAAATTTTCCTTCGATAAACAATTAAAAACATTCAGCAAATTGCATGTGAATGGGTATCTTAATTAATTATTGTAATGAACGATATATTAAAATGATCGAATCTTCCTACTACCTACTACATTGTATTTAACCAGTCGACTCTGACATGATGAACTCAATGAACTTTAAAAAATTAAAAATAAAAATAACAAAAAAAAAAAAATCGATCATTGAAATTTAGTACATCACTCATCACACACTTGAGTAATGTATGGTTGCTCATTTAATAGCAGAAGTAGGGTTGTATTTGGTTTATTTTTAGAGTATTAATTGAATAACAATTAACTAAATTGAAATTAAATTATGTACTTGTCGTATTTACCGCCCGCCTGCCTATATTCATCTATAATTTTTATGCATAATGTGTACAGAGTACATATAAGTAATTATATTTATGAAAATAGAAGCAGAACAAAAAAAAAATACAACAAGACGACAGGTTACAGATTACAATGTGTACGTGTAGGCAGGCACAGCACATGTCTGTTTTTCATTCTAAAAGAACCTTACGACGAGTACATTTATGTATTTTTGGAATTGAATTACACAATAAATTCGATTGATCAAATCAAAATTGTGTGCACACCACACAGATTATAAACTGAATTGAATTGAACTGAACTGAATTGAAATACAATTTAGATTTCAGTGTGAGCAATTATAGCAGCAACATATCATGTCTAGTTTCCGTCAACACTTCACAAAATACCAGACAATTAAAAAATTTGATTTTTATCTATTTTATTTTTTATAGTAAAAATCTGGTATTCATAGTCAAGAAGTCGAATATGCATGAATTGATGTTTTCATTTTCTAAAAATAGTACTTGAGAAAAGATCTGAAATACATTATTGTGTCGTCCATTATTTTAGACAGCAAATTCCGTCAACGAGCGGTAAAAAAATTTAAACTCTAAACCAAGTAAATGGGAATAAAACCAAGAAAAAGAAGAATTGAAGAATATGCCTTTTCCGCAAAAGCTTGCAACTTTAAAAACAAACAAACTTTATCATCAAAATCGTTATGGGGATTCATCTGTCATTACTGATATGTCATCTGCTATGAACACCAACAATTAAATTCTGAGCGCAAAAAAAAAAAAAAAAACAACAACAAATAAATTAATTTTAATTTTCCTTTACCTTTCTTTGGATCCATATTAAATTTCTTTCGTCCAATTGACATTTGCTTATCTTTATTGGAATGTTTACAGTCTTCTTGTGAATCAAGGGCTTCCATTTCGGACACAACTTCGCATAATTCATCTTTAATTTGCTGTAAATAAACAAAATTAAAATTAAATATGTATACACATACGAGAAATAAATGTACAAGGATAAATGAATTTTATTTCGTTTTTTGTTTTTTTTTTCTTGTGTATAATTAAAAAATTTAAAGCACCACTTGTGCAATAATTTACGAGAAGAAAAAAAAATATTTAATGCATACACGAGACGATAGTAATTATACATATTTAACAAGAGTAAATTAACATGACAAAAAATAGCAAAAAAATTGAAAAACAGATCAAGAAGAAGAAGAGAGAATACTGTGTAGTTAACATTTGAAATTATGATGAAATTATGACAAAAAATAACGTTGTGTTAGAGCGTAGTCACGATAAGCCCGTTCCGTAAAAAGAAAAAAGTTGGATATTTGACATTTTCATGTTATTTATATGGATTGACGGAACGGAACACGGTACGAAACGTTGAAGTTGAACAAATTTCAACTTCTTACGGATAACATAACCTGTTTCTATATAAATTTTCAATATTAGCTTTCAAATTTACTATATACCGTTCCGTTTTATTATAACAGGTATGTTTTGAAACGTGTCGGAACGGCACGGGACGGGCTTCGCCTTTATTCCATAATTAGCGTAGGCAAACATTTACACATGGTTAAACAGTTGATGTTTCTATTCGAATCTTTAAATAGAATAAAATTTAGCACACACAGGTCATGTTTGGAAATGTTAGTTATGATCGTTATTCACACAATTTTGAACTTTAAGAACTTACAATGCAAGATCTACCTTATGGAAATACTGATAACGAGAGGAAAATGTAATTGTATTGGATATACGGTACGAAGGCAACAGACATCGGTAATAACAAGACAAACACTTGAATGAAATCCTGGAGAATAACAGTGATGGAGGAGATTAAAAGAAGTGGGAAGACGTGGAAAGAAATCAAATACAGAATAGAGGAGAGAATGTAGAGGATGTATGGAAATCCTATACTCCTTATAGGAGACATAAAAAAATGACATTTGTTTTATTATGACGATAATATCTTTCTTTTTTTGGGAAGACAAACACAGATATGTACATATATGGATATTTTATCAAAATAAATTGTTAAGCTGTGTGATCAAGACTATAAGAGTGAATTAATTCTAAACCTCATTTCTAGATATGAGTCGGTTTCAAAAGGTATCCATCCAGTTCAACACTTAAATATTATTACGTTCAATGTTTTAGATGATAATTTGTACTTGACTCATTAAAACTTTTTTTTTTCTTTTTTTAAAAAAAAATGCATATAAAAATAAAAACAAAACAAAAAATTGTAAATCCAATGAAAGAAAAATTTCCACTTTTTTTTTTTTTTTTAAAAAAAAAACAAACAGAAGGACATTTAAATGAAATGAAAACTTCTCGGTTGTAAGGTTTCAATTTTAAACATGAACAATATGCAAAGTTTTGCATGCAAACATATACGTGAATAAGCACATAATTTGCACATTACATATTTATATATGAGGTATGTTCCAAAAGTATCCGACTTATTCTTATATCAGTATCAGTATAAGTGGTATAAGGCAGCGCAGGGTACACAGAGTTCAATTATTGATATCGCATTAAAAAAAAAATACCAGCATCAACAGATAAATTTCTTATCATTTTTCTTCATTCATTGTACTAATTGTTCATTCATTTCACATGTGATCAATTTTTTCATTTGTTTTTGTTTCAATTCAATGAGAGAAATTTTTTTTTTTATTTGCCAATTTTAATATAAAATTCAGATGAAAAAGAATGCTGCTTCAATTTATATGCTATTCATGTACATACAATACATATTTGTGTCATTTTTCGAATGAATTGATGAATTGAAATTCATCGTACGTTAATATGTAGATTTTAAATAATCACTGTATACAATACAGTTGCTCTTATAAGTATTCGGACGATTGATAATTTTGCCACAAAATTTTATTTCTCTTTACTCTTACATCTTATTCGTTAACCATCTTCTAACCATTAGACATGAGTCACTCATCCTTTATACACTTTTCATCTGTACATTTTTTATTTCTTCCGTCCAACAATTTAACTTTCTAGCATCCTACTTTAAACAGTCTGTTAAATATTGACACCAAAAATTTGTCAAAAATTCGATTCCAACCTCAATTAGTCGCTTTCTTCAAAACTGAGTGAAAAAGTATAAAAATTCTATAGGTAATTGACGACATTATTGAAATTAAATTTATGCAGGTGAATTTTAAATGTAATGCACATGGTAGTATTTTGGCCGGGATATCTCATCCCATCGCTTCCCATCTCAATCTCAACGTTCATAATCAATATCCAGACATTCCCCGTCCATCTATATACTCTTTTGTATTTTTCAACTTTCTCTAATGGGAAATTCGATCATAAAATGTGCTAATTTGCAATTGTAATCGTAATCGTAGTAGCATAAAGGGATTTATTTTAATACCTGCTTGTATTTAATTGAATTAATTAATTGTGTTAGCGTTAGGATTATGAAAAAAAAAAAAAAAACAAAAAAAATCCATCTAAAGTATGTACAAGCATGATATTTCTCTATATTTGAACTTTTCAATAGAATTTCATTTCATTTCATTTTTTTTTTTCGTTTCACACTTAAAAACTTCAAATTAAATTTAACTTTCCTTCACTTTTTCGTTGTACGGTGTACATACTTGTCGAATGTATGTATGATATGTACTTGCATGTGTCGTTAGTCTCCTTTTCATAGTAAAATATATATAATTCTAACTAATGACAAAAAAATAATACTGTACACACAAAAGGAAAAGAAAGCTAAGAAATAAGCTTTTATTTTTTTTAGTAGAGCATTTTATACGTACACATAAACGCATATAATTATGTATACCGACCGAACCGACTATTATAACTATTAATATTGGTGTCGTGTCATTGACATCATTTTGCATCATTGAGTTTTCAGTATACAGAAAAACACAATAAAAAGTGAAAGCATATTATTATATGTATTTTCTTCTTTGTTCTTTTTGAAATTATTGTAATGCATTGTGAATTGTGATGGTATTTTATAGCTATTTATGTAAATAGTAAATAAATGTACTAAATTCTATGTACATGGTAAAAAGAGGTTATTCTGATGGAAAAATAGCTCGATAGTCAATTTTACATTTGTACACTGTACCGTGTTCGTGTACCGTAATATATCAGTGTGACAGAATATAAGTGGTGCAAAGTGTATTCATGCATCAACATACGAATTTCTACAATTACTATAAAAAATTACCACCCACTAGTATACAGCATGATTCTTTGGTTGGGTTTTATAATGATAGGGTGAGCCGTCAGAAGATAAATTTAACTTTTCTTTTTTTCAAATTTTCTAGCATCACAGACATGAGTGAATCACCTCCCCATCAAATTTAAATTGGAACAACAAATTAGGGAAATAACTAGACAGAGTTTTGAGATCTAAACTAGATTTTCCTAACTTTAAATGCCTTTCGAATCATTCAAAATTTGACCAAATAATAAATTTTGAACTCTCTCTCTCTCTCTACATAAAGTATGTCAATGAAGAAATCGATAACTCAGTTGGTAGAAAGGTGAACTTTGAGTTCCCAAAAGGTAAGTAGGTTCGATTCCAGCAGTTCTGAATGCGAGTACAAATTTAAAAACACTGACTCATCAAAACATGTTAGTCTAAGGCTAAGCCTTTTCATGTGTTTAGGTTTGTTTCTCTACTAACAATTCAGTGGTTCGCAATCAGCATTAAAATGTTAAATTATAGAATGGTTTATACCAAGACTCTTGAAAAGCCATTGTGCAATCGATGATAATGTAAAAGTGTAGATATTTTTATTGAGTAAAAATGAATAGAAATTATCACCCAAGCATTCTGTCTTCCATACACACTGCATCTCTACGTAGAGTTTTTACATTTTTCCTCAAAATTTCTAACAATTTCATTATGTACAATAATCATCCTGTAAACATAATCACGTCGATCGTGGAGTTCGATATCGAACTCTTTATTTCGATATATCGAGCATTGTCGATCATGTAGTTCGATATCGAATTCTTTACCTCGATTTATCGAACAAATAGGTTATCGTGGAATTCGATATTATCTAAACGTCAAACGATCATATCGAATTTTTTCTCGACAGTATAATTGTTATCGTGCTTGTGTCATTTAAAATTTTGTTTTCTTTCTTCTAATTTTGTTCTTGTTAATTAATCGAAGAAATTTATTTTTCAAGGGGTAAATGTAAGTTGACTATAATTTTAAATTGTTTTATATATAAAATTCTCTCACAAACAAATTTTATGTGTAGGAAAACTGCCAGATATACAAATTCAGACCAATTTGCAAAATTAGTGGAGTTTATGGATCAAAATCAAGACTTCGCTAGGAATTTCTCAACTGGACTGATAAAAATTAATAAAAATGAATTGTGGGAACAATTAAAAGAAACATTAAATTCTTTAGGACCTCCACAAAAAAGTACTGAGGAATGCAAAAAGGTATAATCAGTTTAATCATGATTTTTCCTAGATATAATTTACATGTACTTTACATACATATGTTGTGTAGGACTATAATAGGACATATCACATAAAAGACTAAAAAGTTACGAAATATCTGGTAGTTGGAATAAATTGAATTCGCTTCTAATTTTCCTTCTTTGAATTCTAATCACATTTCGATTTTCTTCTAGTTCTTCTTCACTTTCATCTGTCCAAAATAACTCGGTCGAAATCATTTTTTATTTTAAAAAAATTAATTTTATTTTTTCAAACAGCAAAATTTATTTTTTCAAAATCCTTAAAATGAATAAACTTCAAAAAATGTCGAATAATCTTTAATTTTTTTTTTATTAAGTTGGTAGCAAGTTCGATTCGATATTATCGAGTTCTACAATACACATAAAAAATCGTATCGAGGTGAAGTTTTACGAGCTCGATATTATCGAATCGAACTCCACGATCGACGTGAATATTTTTTCCTTATGTATTGAATTGTGGTGGATTATTTTCAACCATGCGCTTATCTACATGAAAAATACAAATTTCATTCAATAAAAATTTTTCTATTTAAGTTAAAATTTACGAGCACACTGTTTTTACAATTTTGAATAGAAACATGTGCATATCATAAATATTTTTGTACACTGATATCAGTTGTTGTAGAATATCTAATAATTTATATGCAATATTATACATGAAAAGAATAACAAAAAAAAAACATCATTTAATTTACATAAAATTTGCATTCTTTATTCAAAATTTCCTGAAATTTTATTACTGAATTTACTAGGATGATGGCAAAACAAAAAAACAAAAAAAAAAAAAAAATTGTCAGTTAATAATAAATATTTGAAATTAACATGAGATGATATGGGACGACAAAATAATGATAATACGCTACGAATATTTTAATGAATCACAATGCCATCTATTAGAATATTAGATGCATTATAGGACGTTGGATTTTTATTTTTCAAATATACATATATACATACAATGAATATAGTTTATATTAAGGGTGGTATTCATAAAGCAGTAGTAAATCGGTATTATCTTTACTACCACTTTAATCATTGTTCGTATATTTCTGTATTCATGAAGTGGTAGTAAATTCTGTACACAAACAAATATCGAAAATTTTCGATGTGTCAAACGAATGTGCCATCTGTCAATTGTATTTATAAATTAAAATAAACATGTGTAAACCAAAAATAATTAACCTATTTCTGCTGTGTGTATTCAGATTCGAAATAATTTTATTGACGTTTCGGCGATTAACTTTGCTACTACTATTCAATGGTAGCAACTTCATTAATCGAAGATTAAACTACTACTATGAATACATTTACTACAGTAATAATCTACTACCGTTCTATGAATACCAACCTAAGTGCACGCGGATACTCAGTCCATTATGGCACCACCCATCAGTAATTTCTGTCAGATATATCATCCAGTTTATCATCAGTAATCAGTTAGTTGGTGTACATTGCTGATGGGAAATTAATGATCGACTTGGGCAAGAGTAGCGCGCTGGCTGGAATTCGAACCGTGATTTCAAGATCACAAAACCGACACCCAACCATCGAGCTATTCATGCCCCTAGGACGTTGGATAACTCATGTGATATTTTATAAAAAATTTTTGTTTGAATGTTTAGACATTTTAGTTGAAATTTTTCTCTTGTTATAAATAAAATAAAAATTGAAAAATTAAAAAAATTTAGTACATACATAAATATACAAAATAATAATAAAATGATAATCACCTTTTTATTTTTAAATTTATCATCTTTTTTGGTCATCCATAATATTGATTTACTATTATTATTATCATTTTTATAATAATTATTTTTTGAAGATTTTATTTTACAATTATTACATATTTTATAATTATTATTATTATTTGTATTTGTATTAATATTATTGATATTTTTAATAATTGTAGTTGAATCATTTGTTTCACTTGGACATGATGAACTATCATCGATATATAATAGATCACAACAACTACCATCTAATAATGATGAAATATTTTTTGATTTTAAAGATGATTTTTTATTAATAATATTACCACCACTAGAACCATCATCATTATCATCATCATTATCACAATCCAATATTGAATCTAAACTATTGGCACGTATTTTTGTTTTTAATATTTTTTCACCACAACTACCACCAACACTACTACTACTATTGCTATTTGTATTATGATATTTATCATTATTTATGATACTATCATCAAAAATCATACCATTACGATTATTAATTAAATTTTGATTTTGATTTTGATTTTGAATGAAAGTAAGAGGATTTTTTATAAATTGATGGTTTTTAGTTAAAATTGTTGTTCGTGTTATTGTTGTACAAAATGTATTCTTTAATTCATAACGTTTTTCGAATTGCATAAATTTTATTTTATTATTTTTATTTGTAGTGGATGTGAATGATGGACCAGCCATCATAATTTCACTATTACTAGTTTGTTTTGTTGTTGTTGTTGCTGTTGTTGTTGTAGCTGTTGTATTTGATGATGTTTCATTATAAAAATTTTCATCATCATTAACATTATTAACAACATCATCATCATCATTATTATTATCGAGACTACCAGTACCAGTACCAGTACCAGTAATTGTAGTTGCAATGGATTTTTTATGATTTTTTAATAAATTCTTTGGTGATGATGATAATGATGATATTGAATATGATGATGTTGAAATCGGTGATGATGATAATTGACAACAGCATTTTGAACATAATTGACGTACATTTCTACCATTTAATAGGCCACGTTTATCATCATCAACATTATCAGTATAATCTTCATTTGATGATGTTGCTGCTGCTGCTGCTGTTGCTGCTGCTACTGTTATAGCTGATATTGATTTTGATCCAGTTCCAAATCCACCATAATTATCTGATAATATTGTTGTATAAAATATACTATTTGATTCATTTGTAGTATTACTTAAATCAACACAACTTCTTTGTAATTTTTTATTATTTCGATTAATTATTGATGTATCATCGTCAGCTGTTAAATTTGTTATTGATGATTTTTTATTTTTTGGTTGACGTCGCAATGATGAAAACCAATTTGATACACTTGGTTTTCTTTGATGATTTGAATTTGTAATTGTTGAAGACATTTTATATAATATTTTTATTTTAATTTATTATTTATTTATTTATTTTTTTTTTTGTTTCTTAAACACAAAATTAAAAAAATTGATACAATTAGATAGTATATTAATTGATAAGAAAATTGTTTTCGATTATTTAGTGTAATGTACGCGCATGCAATATGTATATACAATAATTGCGTGCGCAGCTAAAAAATTAATTGCTGCATTTTTTATATAATAAACGAACAAACTAAATTATATACTATGTTATACTCTTCGAATACTTAAGAGTATACAAGTAATATTTTTGATCACTAGAACATTATTGATTGCTTTGGAAAATTTATAAAAATACATTTTTACATTTCATTTTTTAACCGCGAAGCATATTATCATCATTTTTTTTTGCTGTTGTTTATACGACGGCTGTTTTTGTTTGTTGATTGCTTGTTTATTTTTTATTTTTTCTGTTTTTCTTAAACTTTCTTTAACTTAATAACAAATCAATGAATTCAAAGTTCATATAAACAAAAAAAATCTCTAGAATATGTATTTTTTTTTTGGTTTTTGTTTTTTAATCATTCACTATAGCTAGAAGTCTGTGTGATTCGTATGTATACATTTTGTGTATAAGTAGATACCATATACAAGAAAAACCTGAATTTTAAAGCATATTTTTTATTTTTTTATATTCCAAAGTACGATTAAGTTTAATCTCTTGTTTTTTTTGGTAATTTTTTTTTGTTCGTTTTCCTTTATTTTAAATTTCAAATTAAAAAAAAAATCTAAAGATTCAGAACATTGTTTCGAACAGTTAAAGATAGAATATCAGATACGATTTGAAAGAGCAAAAAAAAGTAGGTATAAATTAATGAGTTTGACTTCCAAAACGCATCCTTATACAGTTCATATTACGAAACACAAATTTTGCCTTATGAAATTAGCCTTATGGCACACTATCTACATCTACCATGTATCAATACCGCAAAATGGTTGAGTTTTAGATGTTACTGCATCCACACCACACATTTACATAATGCCATTTATGTACATACATATACACACAGAGAAGTATACAGGTATGCTGATACACCAAATATTCTCTGGGAATGAATTTTATTTCAATTTGGAAGGTTGAAAATTGCCAAAAAAAAAAAAAAAAAAAAAAAAAAAATGAAAAATTTAATTATTGTAGTAAGAGGTCATCCGAAAAATGTAGGCCGAAATAATCAATAAAATTAAAATCGAATGTAGAATAATTGAATAGAATTATGAAATTCTGAATATTTTATTTTATTATTACTTATGTGCATTATTTATACTCTCTATACTATTGAGAATTAAATTAATTCAGGAAAATACTACTACAGAGATTATTAATCAGAAGATATCGATATTTTATAAATTTTAAATTTCCCCTAAAATCATTATGTACGATAATCAGCCGCATCCGCATTGATTTTTTCTTTCTCGAAATTTCAATGTCCCTATAAGGATTATATATATCATATATTTTAATACACATTTTAACTTATGTACACGTATAAGTACAGTGACTCAAATAAATATTCGAACGATGGAGATATACTGTATGTATTTCTTAAAACTACTATAGCAACTTTTATCCGATTCAATGGACAATTACATTTTAGTCGAGAAAATGCAATCATGTAAAAGTTTCGATAGTGTATTTGTTGGTGACAAATAATTCATACGTTCTGTGCAAGATTGTATAAGGCGAAAGATTGCTAATGATTACTAATGAAATTATAGAAATGACTGAAATATTTGGGAATTAATTTCGAAATAAATTAAAAGATATTTGGTCGCGTGAAAGTAATTTTAACAAGCCAAAATAAAATCAAAAAAGGAATACATTTGGAGGCAGCTTAAAAATCACAGCTATAACCAAAAAACTGGTAGAGAACCAACCAGAATGGTGTACAGACGTGTATAAAGAAATCCCATAAATGAAATCACCAGGAAATGATTAATACCAATAGATTGTGAAGAGAAAGTTAAACAGACCATCAAAAATTTGATAAAGCTGATATGTTAATGTTGATCCCAACCACAATCTAAGATAGGACGGCATGGAGATAACGCAACCGTAGAATCGATCCCAAAAATAATTTTGGGAACAAGACGACGAAAAGATGAAAGAAGAAGAAGAATAAAATTAACATTAGCCAAAAGTGGGAATTATAATCGACATAAGTGACATAGGCTATGACATATATCGTAGCCGAACACAGACAAATCAATGAGCTAAAGGTAGAACTATAATCGACATTGCTAACATAAGCTATGACATACATATGTCGTAGCCGAACACAGACAAATCAGTCAGCTAAACTATAATTGGCATTGCCGACATTCGTTAAAAATTCGTTTAACATAAGCTCCACATAAGCAGCACGATCGAAAGCGTACCTGACATAAGTAACATAAGCCATAACCTCATTTTGTGAAATTCATATTGCTTATGTTTAGTATATTATCTATGTTATTATAGTTAACCAAATGTGACGTTTAGAGTTACTGTACAATTAATTTTTTCTCCAACAAGTATAGAATACATTTTGGGAATGAATATTTCAATTTTATCGAAAGTTGAAAGAAAAACAAACAAATTTAAAGGGATCAAAATGATCATGTATGAAGAAAACAGTAAAAAAAATAATAATCTTATATTCTTTAGTTGTTTGGTTGTTTGTTATTATATTTGTAACATCATCTATATGTAAGTGTTCATGCACAAATCTCTTTCATTTTAAACGCTTTTTCATTATTGTTGTTATCTTTATTGTTGTCGCTTTAGCTTGTTATTATAATTTTTTTTGTTTAAAATGTGGTTTTACATATTTTTTTTTTGTATATACTACTGTGTTTCCTTTGTCTGGAAAAAATCAGTCTCCCATGAACAAAATATTGTGGTTTACTCCAGCAACAACTTTGCAACAACAAAAAAAAAATGTGTTTTGTTTTATTTTTTAAAACCACAATCAAAAAAACAATTTAACTTTTCTAAAAAAAAAAAAAAAAAAAAAAAAAAAAAATATGCACACACACATAGCAATACAAACACACAGGATAATGTACATATGAACTCGTATTATATGTATATATGTATGTATGTACATTAAATATGCACAAAAAATGTATCATGGAAAGGAGACTTTTTTTTTCTTGTGATAATAATTTCTTGAATGAAAATAACGAACAAACAAGATCAACTATCAGCCAGTATTATAATTACTTAAAAATAAAAATATATCTATCTACTTTGGGAATAATATTTTTTGTGTTTTGGAAAGATAATAAATGCAAAATATATGCGGTCTCGGTTGGTTCACTAGTATAGTAGCGCAGTAGCTGCATAAATTTATTGTTTCTTGTTTGAACTCTCGCAAGAACTTTTTTATTTTTCCCCTTATTTTTCTTGTTTCTTATTTTTAAAGAATTTCTTGATAATGAACTATCAAGGTCGATCGATTTTTCTGACATCTTCAAGTCGCGCAGCTGCTTCGTATGAAAAAATTGAAGCTAAAAGCCGAAGCCATATATAGCATCGCCAGCCAATTGGCTTTGATCTGTTTCGATCTTTTATATAATTTCATGTTACTGACAGTTTGAACAATTCGCCATTTTATGTATCATCAACTTATTGTTGATGTTCCAAAATGGCAATAACTGACTTTTGCAACGACAAATTCCTCGACGCTCATTTATGCATATAAACATCGCAGGTATAGAATCATTGATGTTGCCAACGAGAATGAATGTTCTTGTTTTATGATTTTAAATATAGATTGAATGGATTATTATCAAATATTATGAAACGAGTGACGCAATAATTCAGAGTTATTTAAATCTAAAGATATGTACATATGTTTACGGTGCTGAAATGAAGAATATTCAAGTACGCTTACATAAACGTCAGTAAAATTTAAATGAAAAAAATAATTGAAAAATTAATTGTACACCTAAGTATACTAAATAAGAAATTTATGGAGAAAGAAAAGAGAAAGTTTGTAAAAAAAAAAAAAAAAAATTAAAATAAAAATGAAAAGAAAAACCTCTTAATTTATCATATTTCATAATTTCTTTTCAATTAAAATATACAAATAGAATATAATGCATACAAATGATATACAAAATGATAAATGATATGACAAATAATAACTTTGTATATAAATAAACATTAAAACGACACACTGACTCTGAAATTGAATACTAACCAAAATATTCATGCATCCATATAATTTAATTTTCTCAAATATCAAAAAACTAGGTATTTGCATATGTAAAATATATACGAATACAATAAATTATACAGCAACGGCAGTATATAAAATACGAGGATTATTCAAAATGTTACGGCACAACGGAAACAAACGCCATCATCATCATCATCTTCGTCTGCACCGTGTCAAGAGCAAAATGGCTGGAGTTTGACAAAAAGAGAGCACAAAATTTTATTGGTACAAACCGATGATACATTGCCAAGATTCATAGCGATTCTAACAGGGCAGAACACACAGTCAGACTATACCGGTATACCGCATTTAATATGGACTGCAGAAGCTGCAAGGATAATTCAGAGAAAGAAACTCTCTCACATTATCTTTGCAGATGCCCATTCTTGCCTGAAGATTTTCGGTAAGCTTTTCCTCCATCGACCTAACGGATGTGTCCAATCTATGTGTAGGTAGTATGATTTACTGCCTAAACAAGACGAAATGTTTATAGTCTAGAGCACAACAACCAGCACCCACAAGCTTTGTGTTAACAAAACGGCACGCATAGTGCTAATTGAGTCCGATTTATAGACATGGAACGGACTGTCAAGTGCCAAAGCAACCAAACAACCAACCAAGCAACAATCATCATCATCATCGTGAATGAAACGTGTAAGACGTGTAAGTTTTGTTCCATTTCTAAAAGAATTTAGAATCGATTTTGTGAAAATAAAAATATCGACAGCATCATTTTAAAAACTTTTCAAATATCCCTCGTATATCGTATCATATACATAATATGTATGCAAATATTGTGTAGCAAATAATTTATGATAATTATACATACAGTGTATATGTGCATATGCAAATACGTACATTTATATATAGGTGATTGAACTAATGAATGAAGTCATCATTGTTAACACAAAATTTTTTATTAAATTAAAAATTTTCTATTGCAAACTTTTTAAAAGATTCTCTCACTGTGCAAATCTAATTTTTTATTTATTTTTTTTTTTTTTATCAAATCTTACATACGAGGAGTAAGGATGGTAGAGATTGTCACATTTTTCAAAAAAAAAAAAAAAAAATATCGATTATTTTGTGAAATAAAAAATTGTAATGTGTGCTGCTGTGTGTATTTATACTTGGAAGAAACGATTCAAAATGATGCAATCCAAATGACGGCATTTTATTTAGCCTTAACATTTTTATATAAATGCAATTAACATACATTTGAATGTCAATTAATACATTGCGATCAATATTATGATCACTATTATGTACACGTACGTACGTATACATGTATATCACTATAATTTTTCAAATCGAAAATGGAAGGAATTAGAAATTATCTTCTTTATAAATCTTTCTTTTTTTGTGGTTCGTTTTTGATCATTTCAATCATAAAAGGTGTCTTGATTGGATTTGGTCTGTGCTTAAACGCAGATCATCGAGAAAAAAAGATATTTATTTTTTATCTTATCTTCTTTATTTGTTATGCGCCACAAGATCATCTAAGCATTTTAGTTCCCGTGTAAAGTAATTTTACTTATTCTTGACTAACCTTCCTTAACCACTGTAAATATTTAGGTACCTACTGTGGTATTATTATAGCTTTGTGTACCATTCCCCTTTATTGCATATACATATGTAGACATTTTATTTTGTCCCATATTATTTTTTGAAAGCTGCCTCCCACCCATTCCAGTCACGATGCATTTTATCATTTATTAACAACACTTAAATATTGTATACTTGCCATTCATTTTAATGTATAATAGAATTTTTAAAGAAAATAAATTACAAAATTTTCTTGATTTTGCCATTTGAATTCCATGATGATCTAATTTAATACTTTGGCCTATATATAAATTTGTCGTATTACAGAAAATCTGCCTTTATAACTTATGTTATTGTTCTCTTATATTGTAGACACACAGAGGTTGAAATTGTGTTTTGAAATTAAGGCCGAAATCTAGTCAGCGAAATTACATAAAAAATACATAATTATCGCTCGAAATCTACTCATGTTTCGCTCTTTACGTAGAACAGAGACATCTACAAACAAATTGTAAACAAAAAAAAATGTTTTTTTTAAAATTTTCATTAAGAAATAATTGAATATAATTGACAGTTAAATTTAATAGAAGAAGTAGGCTATGTTCAGATAAATTAAATAAATTAGACAAACTGTCAAAATCTCTGTGTGTCACTTTCGTAATTTCTACTCGAAATTAAAATGAAATCTACTTAATTTCAATCTCTGTGTGTCGAAGACATTAGATATATTGACTTCATTGTCGTTTTGATTTAACACATATATGTTCGTATATAATCAAAGAATAAAAAAATGTTTTTTTTTTTCTTCTCTTAAATTACTAAACAACAAAAGATTATGGAAAAAACAAGAAATAACCGGAAAAGAAAAAGAAAATAAAAAAAATTTAGAATTTGAATGATTAAACATCACAATGGTATGTGGTTTTTCTAAATACGATTATGTATAAATTTGTAATCGGTTAATTTTGTCGCGTGATTAAATATAAATATGCATATATACACAAAATGGTAATACATATATGTACTACTAATGCTGTTAAAATCGATGATAATAGGGTGTTTATTAAATAAATTTTTTTGTACTTAAAGATTAAAGTAATTAGCTAGTTGATATTTATTTGATTTGATTCAATTAAGTGCATAAATTGTTTGAGATTGTGTATTTTCAGTTCTGTTGGGAAATAATTTGGTGGAAAGATATCGATCCTTATATATCTTAACTTGATATTCTCTATAGAAATACATTCCCTTATACATTAAATTAGATTCCCCAATATTTCATTACACTTGGAAATGTAAATCCTTCCATAAATCAAATAAAAAAAAAAAAAAAAAAAGATTAAATACCAATAGAGAATCATCGCAAGAATCAATAGAGAAATTAAATCTGATGATTCTTGAATTAATCAAAAATGCACGTTTATTGCCCCCGCAATTTCAATATTTTGGATATCGTTTTTTTCTTTACTGAACATCCTATATGCAAGCACACTTACATGCATACATATGTGCATATTTATATTATTATTATGATATAAAGTTCATTTCAATATCAGCTTTTTCCGTTTTTGCAAGTTATCATCGAATTTATAAATGCGGCGCTTTATTTATTTGTTATTTTTTTGTTTTTAATTTTTCTTCTTCTTTTTTTTACATTTTATTTTTGGAATTTTTATGAATTTTATTACATTATGAATCGTCGTCATCTTGAAATATGAAAATATATAAAATGATAAAAGTCATTCGTACAATACCAATATACATGGTAGATTTTTCTATAATTGGATAGAACTATAGTTATATATATGTGTACATATGTGTAAATATGTATATACATATGTATTTTTCAAGGAAATGATTTAACAAAAAATTAATATAAAACTACAAAATTTTCTATACAGTGTATTAAATTCATATTTTGTACACGTTAGAAATTTATTGAATAGAAAAATGGATATGCGATGGGTGTAGTTGACTGCAGCACTCGGAAGAACTTGAGAAAATTTTGTGGTGTGAATTTTAAATTGTGACATTTCTAACCAATTTTTGTTACAGACCAGCCAGCATTAACGAACTGATTTGTTGCAGATAGAGCATGAAAGTTTAAATGACTTAGAGGGAAGCCATATATGCAAAATGGAAGGAGAGAACAAGCTGCTCAAAATGTATAAACGGAAAGTGGAAGCCGCAGATCAAGATGTCTGCGGAGATCACAAATGATAGAGGCCCAAATTTTATGTGAGCTGTAGCACCATTAAAGAAGAAGAATAACGACATGAAAGTTCTATATACGTATAGATTTTGTATAGTAAAATTTTGCCGATCTTCCACCAACCTTTTTGAATCGATCTGGCATATAGATATTGCAGACTTTGTGGTCATATTTGGTGTTACATTTTGACAAAATGTATATGCGCCTAAAATTGCTTCAAATCTGCATATATTGTGGACATTTCTAGAACAGCAATCAATATTCGCATGTATTCTAACGATTTATATTTGAAATGTTTGTTGTTAAAATTTTAAATTACGAGTACTTATTCTTCTGCAATTATCTTATTCTGATGCGCATTAACTACAGCATTGCACATTTTTCTTCGTAAATTTCTAGAGTGTACATATGAAATGGATATACTGTACATACATATTATAATCCATACAAAATGATATTAATGTACATTTGTAAAGAAATTCAAGAAAAAAATAAAAAAATTCATGTAACATAATTTATTTCATGTAGTACTCATCGTACATATGTAATAGACTTAAGAAGGAAATGAGTGCTTATCATAAATTCAAAAAATGCGCGTTCTTTTATCGTGAACTATTGTCGGTCACAGTATTATACATATATGTACATAATTCTATATATATCATCACACAATGGTTAGCCAATAATGAATTTCAAAAAACAAACTAAAAATATAAAAAAAAAAAACGATCAAAAAATGATAAAATATAGAACGATAAAAAGAAATTCTTTATTACATTTTCATATTGGACTTGCTCATATATTTTTAAATTGTGACATTAAATAATAATAAGTTTCCTTGAATTTGAGATACACCACACGAGTATGCGCATGTAACAATATGGTGTTCATAATAATGTAAGTAAGTAACGCATTTTACAATAAATAAATTGTGATTGATGATGAGTATGTATATAAAATTTTTAAAATTCTAGATATTTTTATTAATTTTTTTTATGTGCAATTTTGTACAAATCGTAGTATAATGCCACAAAAACCATTAAAGAATTTATTTTCATTTAATAAATCCATTGAATTGAATGTAAAGTAAAATAAATGAAAATAAAGTTATCGCTCTTAAGGTTGATCGAATTGATCTGATTACTGGATTGCTGATCGTTTTAAATTGAAATCGATACTTTCAAGAGTACAAGTTCACTTGTACTTCTTTCATTCATTACCATTGTGAACTACCCCAAGCCCCTAAATCACTGAACGAATGATGTACCTAGTGAATGAATTCAGAACCAAAAAAAATTTATGAAACATAGATCGTTTTCATAAACCCAAACTTGCTTCAATTTTGCTGTCGCACATATAACATATTTCATGAATTCAGGGGAATCCAAAAACATTAAACTCGTATAAGAAAATTCTTCAACTGTTTTTGCACAGAAAATATTGTTGTTGTCGGCAAATTAACTTCCAATGTGCTTTGACATTTTTCATTTTTGTGCGCAAGATATCGCAATTATAGGCTTGAATTTATGAAAACGACCATACTACATACATATTTGATTATCATCTGATACCTATACAGTTTCAACTAATTACACATTTTATTTATTCGTTTTACGAAGGCATTTAAGTCAACTGATGAGTTTTGTAGTTTTGTGTCATGATCGCATGTCATACGTTAAAATAAATTACCTTACATGTGAATTTGTAATAATTATCATCTGTTCAAAAAAAATTACATATTAAAATTTCCATGAATACCTAAATAGGATGGGGTAGAGAATTTAACGAAAATAAAACCATACAATAAAAAAAAATGTTACCCAATAATAATAATATGTAATAATTAAAAATTGAATAAATATTAAAATAACTGAAAGTAAAATATGTACTTAAATATACGTACATATTTTCCTAAGTACATATACGAGTAGTAGGTATAAAATTTCAGTTTATCCATTTATTTACTGTGTCAGTTATAGTGGCTGTTACCATCCTATCCATCTAATAAATTTGGTAAATCGATTTCTAAATACTTATGTATACATATGAGTGTATAATAATCTATACGTACATTAAAGATTGTGCATATACATTATGTGTGTTTGTATGTTTGCGTTTATTAATAGAAAATTCACAATGTGATAAATGAATAAATATTTTATTAAAAAATAGTTTACGAGTTGGCTAGGCTAGACCATAAGGGTGGTATTCACCAACATGGATATATCTATCAGTCGGATATATTTTAGCCGGATACAATTTCATCTTATTCATCAACCTATAGATAAAATTTGTTTTCGAACTTCGTTTTCGGGTCGAACATGTGTGTCAAACATGTCAACTGATTGTATTTTTATATTACAAAATGAAAAAGAGGTTATGTGATGTGATAATTATATGATGAAAAGATGATAATACAGTACAACTACATTATCTTTATTTGTGCTGTTGCTGTTAATAACAAGGTTATGTTCGAACGATATTTATAATACCACACCGAGGTTGTCTTAAAAATATCCGAGTAGTGTTTTATCCAGGTTGATAAATACACTTTATCTCAGATAAAAGATAATTTATGTTGGTGAATACCAGCCTAAATGTGTATGATGGATTGGATGTATGTAAATGTGAACACATGGTACCCTACATTTTATTTTGAA
Source organism: Villa cingulata (assembly GCA_951394055.1). Classification (NCBI taxonomy): domain Eukaryota; kingdom Metazoa; phylum Arthropoda; class Insecta; order Diptera; family Bombyliidae; genus Villa; species Villa cingulata. The sequence continues at coordinate 37,870,598 of OX596022.1, forward strand.
GTAGATATATAATTTACTGATTATTATTATTATTTTTTTTTTCGTTTCTATTTTTGTTTGATTATTATATTACTTTTACTTCTATGTACATACATAAAGTCTATCTATACATACATATATGACGTAGTTTTCTATTTAAATAAAAAACAAATTATAAAAAAATTTTTTTTTGTGTTCGATATTGATTCAGTTTTCTTTGGAGTTTTGTTGATTTTTCAGCTGCTGCTTTTTTTTTCAATATTTTTTTTGTATTATTTATTCAATGTTTGAGTAATTAATGATAAATATTATAAAGTACTTAGATATATATAAAGTTATTCAGATTATGAAAAAAAAAAACAAAATGACTACCATAAAAAATTATGTAAAACTTTAACAAATAGGATAGTTGTTATTGTGAAACGATATGGATCGATTTTTTGGTCAAATAATCAAATAGTTTGCGGTATATAATATGAGACCAAACTACTATATTGTTCCTGTTTTATGAATCAAACTAGATGAGACACGTTTGAAGTTCAACAAATACTTCTTTAAAATTTAATGTAACGAACCATGTTTGAGGGAAGTCCACAACATCTCTAATTTTATTATTAGTCGACGATCCCATAGTGCCAAATCTTTAGTTTTCTTGACATTAAAGGATACCTAAGATATTTATCATCTTTAATTCATTACATATGCACCTTTTCCAAAAAAAAAAAAAAAACATTTAATTTTGGACAGTGACGTTTTCATCAATCCCAATAAATTTTGGAAACCGAAATTCGATTTTTTGAAGAAAAATTTGGTGCGGTATTTAATCTAATGAAACTTTTCACCCATTTTGAAAATTTATAAATGCTCTTATTTTTTATATTGAAGTAAACAAGATAAGCTTAGGATACGAACAGTAAGACTTTGTATATTCTGTAGAGACAGATAGACACAATTTCTCTTAGCTAAGGCCACAGAATTGAGATAGGAATAGGAGGATTTTTCGTTTTTCATTTCTCTATAAAGATAGGTTAGGTAGACACATAAAGCCGTAACTAAAATAACTTCAGCTAACTGAAGTCAAAGCTAACGAAATTCACTCAAATATGAAGTTGTAGCTATATTGGTTTGTGTGCATTGAGTAAGTATCTGCATAATGTGAAAGTAAGGACAGTTAATTTATTAGTTACATGAACATGATATTTGTTACTAGTTAGAGTTACACATACAAAGCATAAAATTTAGAGAGAGTTACACATAAAGGAAATTTCTACAAATTTTTTACATTAACTACAAAATGCGATATTTCATATAAACTTCATATGAAATTGGTTATGTTTAAATAACACATGTACATACGAGTATGTACATATTTCACTCAAGCCATACTCAATTTTGTGTGGTCGGTAGAGGCACACTCACTGAAGTCAACAAAAATTCAAAATGTTTCGTTAAATTCAATGAAGCTGACTTGAGTCAAATATAGTTACACTGATTTAAAGCAATGTAATCTGACTTCTGACTTGAGTTAGCTGAAGTCATTTTAGTTACGGCTTAACTTCGGCCATATAATATATCTATGGACAAGCTTAGGGGCATAAAAATAATTTGACAATGAAAATTAAAATTATTGTAGCTGGGTTGGGTTGGGCAGTAGGCAATTGATTATTTGTGAAATCATTTCAATCTTAACGGCCTCATAAATAAATTTTTGTAACATTCTTCGATTTTTCTTTATAATTTATAATTTGAAATTTGAAATTGCATCACACATTTAACAATTTAACATATGTACATTACATATATGTATGTGTACACTTTAATACACAAAAATATTGTGCTGTTATATGTACATATATGTAATATTTTATTTGAGCAACTATAAGTAGATACTATTTATGTAACAATAAATGAAAAAATTCCTTTTGTTTATTTATTCGAAACAAAAGCAAGGAAAATGAAACGAAACAAAAACCATAAATTTACTTCTACATCTAAACATCTGACTTTATACTAGGCGCTGCTACTAATCTATGAAACTTGAAAAAAAAAAAAAAGTTAAAAAATACAATTAAAAAAAATAGAATTTGTTTGTTGTTTTTTTTTTAAGCTACGATAAAAACATAGACGTAAATGTGTACAGTGTGTACTAAATAGTTTTTGCCATTTTGCGTATCCGTATAAGTAGGTAATGTTATACAACTTTTTACATATATATATATACACGCACATAATAATAATTTGGCATGTATTTTAATGTACATATGTATATGATATATGGTATTTTTATGCGATTACAAAAAAATCAAGGGGAATTAATATACTATTTTTGTTTTTTTTTTTTTTTTTTTCGTTTTATTCATTCATTTATCATTTTCATTTTTTTTTCGAAACAAATTATTTCACTGAATTAAAATTGAATAATGAAAAAAAAAAAGAAAGAAAAAACAAATGTGGAAATTTCGTTTGTACATACAATCATTACCAATGCGTTTACTGGATAGTGTAAATTATACAATCAAGTATGTACATGCATATATAATAATTATCTATACATGTTTATAATGTAAAAATAAAAAAAATAAAAAAATATTTTTAATTATCGAGTGAATCATCGTCATCAGTCATTATCAATTTCATTATATGTACATTCCAATTCCAGTGTGTATATGTGTATCCAGAGTCTAACATATTTCTGTGGGTAATAGAATGTAGTGTTGTGGTGTTATATACATGATAAATATATACATATGTAGGATGAGTTTCAAAACGTTTAATTACCGCCTCGATGCATAATCAACAGTTTCAAAACTCATTGTGGATGCATCTGATACGCATTTGTCAAGCAATCTACGCATCCTGAATTTTTATTATGCAAAATAGATTTGAATAGATTTTTTTTCTCAATATCATTTCAATGATTTATTTGTATACGAATTTTGTTGTATGGGACCAAAGGTCAGTCTGTTGTAAACAAAAATTTTTTTACTTTTATGATGATAAATTGAATTTTTAATGTGTAGTGTTTTAATATTAATGACAAATTCCAAAAAAAAAAAAATGGAGAGTATTATATTATACGAGCGGTTATACTAAAGGTGTTTTTGTTCATTCGAAAATGGATATAAAATACATATGTCCATTCTGATATTGTTTAATTTGATTAAAAAATTGTTTCACCTTTTTTGATTAGTGTAGAGAATGAATTAATTAAATTATTTAAAATTATGTAGGTACCACAGGACCAGGAGGTGAACCATTTTTCTTGTTGTCAAAACAAAGCAACAAATTTGTTTCAAAACGTCAAATTTGTAGAACTGCAATATCGATGCAAAGCATTAATGCTGTTTTTTTTAAAACTTTGCATAACAACTGTTTTGATGCCGTATCACAACACATTTTTGAGGCGTTTTGAAACTCACCCGTACTAAAATTTATTTGTACATTACATTCTTTTTACTATAATCACTGTAATACATATTCAATTATTTATTGTTATATACACACATGAGAACAAGTACATTACATACATATAAATATGTGCTATTCTACTCATATGTACATTATTATCAATTTCTCAATGCATTCTCATTCATTTTATCATTATAGCCAGCAAAATGAAATTCATAAATGTAGCCTTGTTAAAAATTAAAAAAAATAAAATAAAAAAAAAGTAAAATAAAATAAAAAATAACAAAAAAAAAAAAATAGCAACAGTAACAAATAATAATATCTAATATAAAACCGCAACTATCGCAGACATTTCAATAAAAAAAATAATACAAAAATAGTGAGGAAAATGTATATAAATGTGCATACAACATATGTATATGTATATAACGCGATCTATGCATTTAAAATGTACTTCATATTATAACTATACACATAAGTATACATAAATACGTACATTTTCCATATGTTGTACATTTGCTATATGGCCATATGTGATGATGTCTACATCAACATGTACATATACCACGCATTTAGACAAAATAAATTCCCAGTTGTGAAAAGAACTTTGAGAAAATTATTTACAATTGGGAAACCAGATCAAAAATGATCCTAAAATATATATATTTTTTTTTTTTGATCATTGGATGTCATTTCTGTAGACACCTATGTATTGTAATTTCAAGATTGGGGAGACATATTTTTTCAATCATATGATGTGAAAAATGTTAAGAAATCGAAATTTGGTCTTATATTTAGCGGTCTAGATAATGGACAATTGATTGGAAAGATGTAAACGACTGTAGGGAGATAGGAGAAGGTTGGGTGACTCGTATTTCATAGTTTTGATATAGGAGTGATGGAGAGTGTAGACGGCAAAATAAGGATGTTAAAAGACAGTTATTAGAGTAAATTTCATGATTTAAAGTTAATTTTACAATTTCCGAAGTTGGTTTTTAATTATTTTTTACTACGATCTATTTAAAACAATAAAGATATTAATTACTGAATTGTGTGTACCCAAAAGGGAAATAGAAGAGATCTCCCGTTAAAAGAACTCCATAGTATATTATCGTCTCACAAAAATATTTATATACCTACCTTTTGCGAGAAGATTGAGATATAAAGTATTTGGGAGATTCCATAAAATAGCCAAAGAAATACAATCATGCAAGCTTTCGAAAATGTATTTCTAATCAAATACATATTTCATAATTTGTGTAAAACGCAGTTTAAATGTTACACAGAAAGTTTCCCATTGTATGTAAGTTACATTAAATCAATCAGGAAATGAATAAAGACAAATCAGCCTTCTTCCTTCCACGCAAGGGCATCATAATCTTATATTTTCTAGAAGCATATTCATTTTTCCACTGGGTACACAATCATACACTTCTTATGATAGTAGTGGTCAATGATATTTTATTTTTGCATCAGTCTCAATTAAGTATTTATTTATATTTAAGTGTGTACATAATGCATATATGTATGCACAATACATATGTATGCGTCTTTGTATATATAAATTCAACAAATATGTAGTATTATATGAAATGCATATTTTTTCGTGTAGCAAATAACAGCACATATTAAAGTTTTATTTTATTATACATATTATGATTTAGGAATGACAATAGAAGATGAGTAGCAAAAAAAAAAAAATGAAAACAATCCAAAAAGAAAGAAACAAAGATTTTTTCTTTAGCTTTATAATATAGAAAATATGACAACATACACACATCAACAACAATCATATATATCATCACGTCATTCATTATCATCATCATAATTTTAACATCATCATTTATTTATCAACAACAACACAATAACGACAATGCGGTAGCGACGACGACAGCAAGAACATCATTGTATAAAAATAATTCAAATTATTATTATTATTATCGCAAATCGCACTCTATCTATAGTTTAGTTGAAACGAAAAATAAGAAGAAGAGATTTTGTTGTTTTCGAAGACAAAATAATATGAATATGTAGGTATATAAAATGTGACACGTATCAAATATGAATTTGAAATTTCTATTAAGTAGTTATGTAGCTATTTTGAATTATAAAATAGAAGTTTTATACGTGTACGTATGCCATATATACATTTTACTATGACTACATAAATAAGCGTAGATACATCATGTTATAAAGAATCGTGTAAAAATATTTATTTCTTAAAAATAAAAATAAAAAAAAAAACCTAAATACCAAATAAATATTATAATATTATTATTTAAAAAGAATAAGTCAATCAGATGAATGTTTATTCGTTTCGTATTATGCAAATTACACGTTAAATAATTCTGTAGAATTATTAGCTATATAAGATCTACAACAGCTATACAGACAGGTATATCTTTCTTACTTTTTATGATAATTTCATTTTCTTGAATATATTTTTGTTTTGTTTTATGTACAGATCGAAGTATATTTAAAAAAAAAATAATAATAAAACAAAACAATATTTTATATTCGAAAATCCATCCATATACATACATATATCCTTACACTGAGACGTAGATCTATACTCGATTTTATATGAATATTAAAATTTTAATTGAATTTTAATTTTAAAATATTCGTACGCGTACAGTATATCAAATTTTTATTTACCCACATTGTCTATTTTGTAAAAATATGTATCTTATAATTTAGATAAGAAAACAAATTCGATCAGTAGTATGTTTTAGTAGTAAAATCTGAACGTTGACAATTGACACAGAAAATGAGAAGGAAAGATACTAAGATACAATAATTATCGATTCAAGTTAATGAAGATGGGTTTTGAAGAATTAAGTTACAATCTGGAATTTGTATCAAATACAATGACAAACCACAACTTTCAATATTATTTGTTTAACTGGACACATTAGGCTTGGCGGTATAGTATGCCATACATAAAATGTTTGACGTCGAGATGGAAATGGAAAACAAAATATCGCAGAGTAGACATAGAAAGCGGTGATCAGCAGAATCGAATCTGTCAGTGAAGATGCAAATTTCATATTTGGCACAAAAAGTCTGCGGAGAACGGCATCAAGTAATCGGGAATCTTAGAAGCGAAGTCTACAGCAGAAGGTTATAGATCGATTTGGACTGTAACGTCGTATGAATGAATGATAATTTTGGATAAGAAACTTTATAGAAAGTGATATTCACAAACAAAATAAGTTATTTTCTATATTTTTCAAACAAAAAACACTTGAACAAAAATCAAAGTACATAGAGATATTTTTTTTTTTTCATTAATTTTAAAGCAAAAAATTCATATTAAAGATACCGTATCTTTATTTATTGTGAAAATTTCTTGAGATACATACATATATATTTGAAGCTATTTATTCAGTTTAATTTGTTTTTTAATCAAATCTTTTATATTATATACACATTTCAAGTAGGTAATTATGTTTCCGAATTCCGAGTCAGTGATTCAATCGATGATCGAATGATTGCATTGGTAGATATGTAGACAATTGTTGTAAGTAAAATTTTATGATTAAAAAAATATTTTTGATTATATTTACTGAATTCAAATTAAAAATGATTAAAATATAATGTGATTTTTAGCTTATATTAGACAGTCACAGCTGTTTTTATTTACAAAAAAAAAACAAAAAAGAAAAAGTAATTTCTAGTATCTATAAAGCGGATCTAATTGTATTTCGACGCCTTTAAATATAAATTTTACATATTTATAAGTAGAAATATGTATGTACACAACATCTATTGTATGAACACAAACATTTATACATGTGAATTTGTATATACAGGGTGTCCGGTTTCGGGTGGTCATCCGGCACACAGTAGATAGGTCTCGCCGAGACAAACAAAAAATCGTTGTAGAGGGAGGGGGGTAATTTCAACCGTTTAGCCGCTAGAGGGCGATGAAGATTTTTCTCACTCAATCTACGAAACACCCTTTAATAACTACGGTGTACTAGCTAGAAGAATCTGGTCTTAGAAAAATCTGAAGGAAACTCCCCCCTCTCTTCAATGATACCTTATATGCTTCTCTACGTTCTCTGTTTCAAGAGTTATTGTGTTTCAAAGACAGAATTTAGTGATTTTTTGCTATTTTTTTCAGAGATAATACAGGCTGTGGAAGTAAAGCGCCCTCTATATTAATTTCAAATTACAAAAACAGAAAGCCTAAAACACTTGCTTCATTTTTGCCCTTTACAGTAAAGGTCTATCTCTCACTGTTTTTTTCCATGTTCTATCTTTTTAGTGTTTGAATTGTGTAAAATTATGTAAAACTCATATCAAAGAACTGTATTTTATTAAAAAATGGCTTTTCAAATATTGTTTATTATGCGCTGGTATTGAATTGGTAAGAGATAGATCTTTACTGTACAATACTAAAATGAAGCGGACATTCTGGGCTATCTGCTAATTTAAGTAAAAATTAATACAGAGGGCGCTTTACTCCCACAGCCTGTATTATCTCCGAAAAAAATGGCAAAAAATCACTAAATTCTGTCTTTGAAACACAATAACTCATGAAACGAAGAACGTAGAGAAGCATATAAGGTATCATTGAAGAGAGGGGGGAGTTTCCTTCAGATTTTTCTAAGACCAGATTCTTCTAGCTAGTACACCGTAGTTATTAAAGGGTGTTTCGTAGATTGAGTGAGAAAAATCTTCATCGCCCTCTAGCGGCTAAACGGTTGAAATTACCCCCCTCCCTCTACAACGATTTTTTGTTTGTCTCGGCGAGACCTATCTACTGTGTGCCGGATGACCACCCGAAACCGGACACCCTGTATATTATGTCTATATATACCTAATTACGTTTTTTTTTTTTTTTTAAAAAGTATATTTGCACATTAATTGCTATTTTGCACAAATAATATTCGGTGTATATGTATACTCATACTGTAATATATGTATATATTTAGCACAATTACGTAAAATAATAAATTATAATTATTCTGTTTTTTTGAATTTACATATGCATAATGAAAAGTATCATCACATTACTCGTAGATTAAGGTATAGTATAGGTACTTAATATAAATTTGTTATTTTTTAATTTTCTATTTTCTATTTTTTGTTTTTTTTTTGTATGCATAGATTTTATTTATTTTAAAAAATCAAATCAATTGATCAATACACATTTATACACCAATAAATAGACAGCAAATGTACAGATAATAAATTGAAATTTTTATAAATTTAAGAGAAAACACACACCAAAATGTCTGATTGTATTTTATATTTCTATGTATTTATAAATTTTGTATTATGAACGAAAATATTTTCTTATTTTGTGTGAAAAATAAAATTCATTTTTATTATTTTTATACAACATATTACACATAATGTAAAATGAAAGTACAAATGCACACAATTATTATTATTAGGTATTTTATTTTATAGATTTTAATGATTTTTCGTACAGACGTATTTACAATATTTTATATAATTTATTATATGTGGCTATCACTTTATTATCATTTATAAATTAATCACCTACATTTCAATATTATTGAAGATCTACTTAATATTCTAAAAGAAGAATTTCTTCCGTATGAATATTTTGTTTAAATTTTTTTTTAAAAAAAAACGAACAAAACTACCAAAAAAAAATTCAACAAAATAACTAATAAAACTTTTCAAAATATGTTATTTATAAATAAATAGCCATGTGTTAAATTATCATAATGTATATTCACGCACTTTGTGTAATTTATAAATAAATTATAAAAACTAAACCAACAAAAAAATAAATAATAATAAAAACTATTATTTATACCTAATTTTTTATCATACGTATTTACACTACATCCAGTTAAATAGTAAACTTTATTTATATTATGCGGAACACCGAGATCCGAGAACGAGACCCAAAGACCAAAACCGAATACGTTACGTTAACGTTCTCATTGTTGTCGTTCGTTAGACGATTAAAAAGTTAATAATTATTGTTGAAAATACACTTTTTTTAAGTGTTGTAAATGAAACTTTTTAAATAGAAGAAAAAACAAAAACTATATACGGCACCACCACAACACATCAGCATCACCATCAGAACAACAATGTGTTCAACAATAATTAAAGTAAAAAAAAAAATAAAAAATAAAAATAGAAAAACAAAATAAATACAAAACGAAAAAATTCAAAAGAAAATAAATATGATTATTTTTTTTTTCTATGTATATATTATTATATTATTATCAGCGAATACTGAAAAACGAACACAATTTAAGTTAACAAACGTTATTCGAAGACTGATACTGATTAATACCCGCATAATGAAATAAAACTGAACTCATCATATGGATATGAATATGATGAAATGAGTGTTGTGCTTGTGTTGTGTTTGTGTTGTGTTTGTGTACTATATTGTAGATCGTACTTGTTGTAAATGCGACAATAAACAGCGAAGGTAAGATGACTAAAGCTTGATATTTCAGCTGTGACGTGTCTTGGTATTTTTAAAATGTAAACAAAAATGATCAAAAAATATTATATTACAGGAAATATTGTGATTTTATCACTGAAATTATTGTTTTTTAGCATTTACTCATCTTGGGAGCACAGCGCCTGTACAAATACCTCCCATCTTATAGCTTGTTCAAAATTCCCAGCGAATAGAATATATGCGCAGTGAGAGTATGGCGTCATGCTTTGAGCGAGGTTATAATTGTAGTGGTTACACTTTTTCAGGTTTATATGGGAGAAAAACACAAATACATATAATCATTTTATGTACATATTTAATTTCAAGAGAAACATGCGCAGATTATTCGCTGGGAATTTTGAACAAGCTATACTTTATTTATGGCTAATATCTTTATTTCTGATCAATTTTTTAACAGATTTTCTTGGTTCTTTTTTATTACTACTCTTCGCCCGTTATCCCTAGATCTACCTCTGCATCTGTTATCTTGTGGACTCCATTCTAAAGTACTGGCTTTCTTAAGCCAAAGGCCCGATATAAAAGAAAAACTTTTCACATTTTATACACTTTTTACACCTTACAAACTTTTCAAACTTTGCCTCATGGAATTGCTTTTTTTACAACCTCAACGGATGCAAGGCGTGAAAGGCGTGAAAGGCGTGAAAGGCGTACACTGGGCTTTCAGTACTTTATGACCAATCCAATTTCATTTTCTACATTTAATTTGTTTGATTATTTTGTGGTACATCACCTTGTTTACATTTTAAAAATACCTTGTGACGTCATGTATTATTAAAAATAGCGCATGGCGTATCATGATTATTTTATTATTATTATAATATATGCTGTTTATGGTAGGTATGTGACTATGTGAGTAAATGCGTATATGTTATGTGTATGTATATCTGTATATCATATATTATTTCGGTTTATTTTTTTTTGCTTTACTACTTTACTATATCTGTCTGTCTATTCTACTATTCTACAACTCTACTACTCTACCCAATTTTTCTCTACTTACTAATTAATAATTGTTCTAAATTTGTGTGTGAGATGTGAGTTGTTTTGATTGTATGTTATGTAGTTGATTGTTTTTGTTATTGACTGTACAAAAATCAGTGCTACCGCTTAGGAAATTTTATTTATCAGAAGTGTATTTTAAACATTTGGATCAATATGTATCAAAATTTTGTAGTAAATTAATGTTACACTAAAAAATTGTACGTTATTCTTGGTATTATAAAATAATTCTGCCTTGTGTAGAAGTAACATGAATTTGATATAAGGGAGAAAGAATTTAATTTAATTTATTATAGAAAAGAGGTCAGGTAAACTATTTCTCTGATGCACAATAGCACGAACACGACCTCACCTTAGCCTTTTGGCGATCTCAGAAAAAGAATGCTAATTGAAGTGTGGTTTGAATGAAATTTTGTTGTCAAAGTGTACTCCTAGATCTTTTATTGTGTCAACTTTTACCAAGCGCTTGGTTGTTTAAGGTGTATATGTGGTTTATCGGATTAATACGGCGTACAATCGGATTCATTGATGTACAATTATTAAAATTTAATAAAATATTATTATTACAAAGCCAAGTGGGGAATGCATTTAATAATTAAATAATTAATTTAATATTATAAACGATTATTTGTAATGTTATAAATAAGTTAAATATTCGTATTATATAAATTTTAGATGTATGTATTAGGTACTTACTTGAATTTCTAATAATAATTCTTGTTTCCGTTTACGTAATTCAATAAGGATCTTCTGTTGTTCCGGTGTTAAATCTAAACAAAAAAAACAAAATTAAAATAATTATAAAATTAATATTCCTACGCTACAATTGAATTTTAAATGAATATGAATGACACAAAAAAAAAAAATTAATAAGTAATAGAGGTTAGATGATTTCATTTGGGAATAGTAAAATCTAATTTGGCTGAATACACGGCCATACACGTTAATTTATTAATTCAGCTAAATTTTTTACATATTATTTTATCTACTAGAGTACCTGTGAGAATATTAAATAGTAATTAGTAAATTACTATTCCCAATATTTATTTATTTTAATAATTTATTAAATTTAATTTATATTCAGTTAATTGAACAGCTGAATTATATGTTGCTACAAGCTACATTACTGTACTGTACTAAGTCTGAGGCTAATTACTGGGACCAATTCCAGTCCAGACTTCCACCATACATAATTGAATTGAACTAAACTGGCGTTAAAAGCCAGTGCCCTGTTTACTGGAAGTTAAAACTGGCTGAGCTTGAGATGAGGTTGACAAAAAAAGAAAAAAAAAATGTTTTGAATTGAGATCGAATCGAAGATCAATTTTCTTTCTTTTTTCCTTCTTTTTTTGTTTAATTTTAATTTAACTTTAACCTTTGCTTGCCCCTCAATCACCAGTCATTCACAAGTCGCCAGCAATACTAAAGTAAATTAAAATGTTGAGAAAAATAATCTACAAGTAATAAAGTATGTATTATGGAAAATACTGACTGTCTATACATAAATGTAGCTTTATTCTAACATTGTATTTTTTTAATAATTTATTTAATTTAAATGTACATACAAAATATGCGGGCTGATTGTTTTTGTTACTGTACCTGGTGTTGTGAATGCTTCTGTATTGTGTAATAATGTTGAATACGAACAATTATCCATTACGCTAAGCATATTACACGAATTATATTTTATTTGTTATTATTCAATTTAAATATAAATAGGTATATGTATAATAAATATTATTAATTAAATTTTTTTTACAAATGAAAAATAAATAACAATATTATTAATAATTATTATAAAAGACACTTTATTCATACATACAACATAACATATTTTTACTTTTCGATTTGTAAAAATATGCAATCAACAATACAACAAAAATAACAAAACGTAGCCATATTTCTTTGTATGTAGTAATTTTTGTTTGTTTTGTGCGCCCTATAATGTGTTTTGTGTGGCTATATGTATATAAGGAATTATATTATTAATACAGTTATCATCAGATTATAAAAAATATGCTATATATTAACACCAGAAACACATATTAAATTAATGATTACAAACATATAAAAATGCATTTAACATAAATTTAATATTTATTGAATTCATTATAATATTTATTTTATAAATAATAAAATTTTTCATTTATAATTTATTGTGAAAGTTTTTAAATTTAATTGTAATACAAATATATATAAAATAAATATAAGAAGACGCCACGACCACTACACAACTAATAAGGATTTTGGAATATGAAACATGGAACAATAATGATAATGATGGCAGGACGAGACGACAACAGAACGCAAAGTAAAAAACAAACAACGATAGAGAATATAATGAAAATAAATTATATATAAAATCGAAAGAAAGAAAGAAAAAGATAGCAGTAGAGTAGTTAGTGGAGTAGTTATAGAAGTTGGCTGGAGTTCCGAAAAGGTGTTCCCTCTGATCCTCTTGAAATTTTGACCACAGATAGTCCTTGTGACGCAAAGCACAGAACTCTAATATTTTTTGTCGGAAAGCCCTCTATCGGCCAGAATTCGCATTTAAAATTTTTTGTCGAAATTCTTATTTTAGCAATATCTCTGTAACGGTACATGATACAGGTATAATTTACATCTCAAAAGATGCGTCTTAAGATGCTCTATATTCTGAAAAAAAGAAATTTTCAAAAACTCCTAGTAGAAGGATAATAAAGGACATTTTGTGATTTTTGGCTATTTTCACATTTTTGACAATTTCTCAGAAAGGAGTAAGGATAATCGGTTCAAATTTTTTGCAAATAAAAAAGGACATCAGGAGCAAGATTTTTCATTCATTACTTTGATCCTAATGAAAAAGGAAAATGTCCTGCAGAGAAATAATTTTATTAATACTGAATTTTGCAATTTTATGTTCGTGTGCACGTGTATGTATGTGAGTATGTGCATTTGTAGAAGTCAAATATGTGATATTTTTTGTATGTGCGTTATATGCGTATGTATGTGCATTTGTAGAAGGTAAATCTAACAGTGTGCTCATTAAGTATTTTCTATACAGGCATACATATACACTACACGTATATGGGCAAATATGATAGAGTACGCTTGCTGGTTTGTGTGTGTATGCATTTGTAGAAGGCAAATCTGGTAGTGTGTGTATGTAAGTGTATGTGTGCGTGTGCATTTTTAGAAGGATAATCTGATAGTGTGTGTATGTAAGTGCATGTGTGTGTGTGCATTTGTAGAAGGAAAATCTGATAGTGTGTGTATGTAAGTGCATGTGTGTGTGCATTTGTAGAAGGAAAATCAACAAATGCACACACACACATGTACTTACATACACACACTATCAGATTTTCCTTCTACAAATGCACACACACACACATGCACTTACATACACACAATATCAGATTTTCCTTCTACAAATGCACACGCACACATACACTTACATACACACACTACCAGATTTGCCTTCTACAAATGCATACACACACAAACCAGCAAGCGTACTGTATCATATTTGCCCATATACGTGTAGTGTATATGTATGCCTGTATAGAAAATACTTAATGAGCACACTGTTAGATTTACCTTCTACAAATGCACATACATACGCATATAACGCACATACAAAAAATATCACATATTTGACTTCTACAAATGCACATACTCACATACATACACGTGCACACGAACATAAAATTGCAAAATTCAGTATTAATAAAATTATTTCTCTGCAGGACATTTTCCTTTTTCATTAGGATCAAAGTAATGAATGAAAAATCTTGCTCCTGATGTCCTTTTTTATTTGCAAAAAATTTGAACCGATTATCCTTACTCCTTTCTGAGAAATTGTCAAAAATGTGAAAATAGCCAAAAATCACAAAATGTCCTTTATTATCCTTCTACTAGGAGTTTTTGAAAATTTCTTTTTTTCAGAATATAGAGCATCTTAAGACGCATCTTTTGAGATGTAAATTATACCTGTATCATGTACCGTTACAGAGATATTGCTAAAATAAGAATTTCGACAAAAAATTTTAAATGCGAATTCTGGCCGATAGAGGGCTTTCCGACAAAAAATATTCCGTGGCTTTTCTGATATTGTCGAGTAGAATCTGTGGTCAAAATTTCAAGAGGATCAGAGGGAACACCTTTTCGGAACTCCAGCCTAGAAGTTGTCAAATTTATATTTGAATTTGAAATTTGAAATTGTAATGTTTCGTATTTTAAATTTTCCAAAATATTAAAATTTAACAGTGTTTCTAAAACTTTTTTCTTTAATATAAATTGTAAATTTATTTTATGATGTGTTCAGTGTTCACTGTTCATATTTTTGAATTAATAGTTTTCATTGCTTCCATCCACCATCCGTATTATACCTACATACCACAATATTTTATGTCAAATACTATTGCCATTGTCGTCCATCTAGTATAGATGATGCAATGCCAAACAAAACCCCAAATAAAGTTGATGCTAGATTTGTTTAAATTGAAATTAATGTCGGCCAGCTCCGGCATGTGGGCATGAATACATAGCATTACCCAGTAGAGTAATTATTATTATTATTGTTCAATGTTCATTAACATTCAGCATTATGAAAGGAACAAAATGAAATTTATATTTTTCATTGTAATGTAGGATGATTTTAAATTTGTTTTTTTTATATTATTTTATTTACTTTATTCTGAAGTTTAAAATATATATATTCACACATATTTTTCTTAATTATTTTTCATAATTTTTCTTTTTAAAATCAATGAATATAAAAAAAAAAATATGGACTGTCCAACAGTAGTAGTAGTATATTCAAGATCTAGTTTTAGAAAAGCAACTTGTTTATGTTATATTTTAACATGTATCCTTTTATCTATATTTATTTACCTAGCAACAATATCATATATTCATCTTGCTGAAACTGTAGTAAGATTACAAGAAGATATTATTGAAATTTATGTACGTACATATATGATTATTGTATTCATTCATTTACTAACTAAATGCGTAATCTGTAATTAATTTGTTTTTTAATTAAAAAAAAACAAAAATGTTTTAGTAGTATATTTCATTAGAGTCAAAAAATAAACCATGTCCCGAAGAATTTTTAAATAATGCCATACAAAAATATAAAGTTGATTTAAAAAATGATTTATTAGATGCTAAACAAGTTCTTAATCAATTGAAAAATGTAAAATATAAAAATAATTTGAATAATATGGAATACGATGATGAAACAGATGATGAACAACCAAATTATGCTTTAGAATCACTTGGTATGTATACATAATATTTATTATAAATGTATGTATAATAAAAATGAATTGAAATTTTGTAATGTAAATATAGGTGCAAGCATTGATCATGTAGAAGATGAACCTTTTGAAAATGTTCCATTCTATTTATCAATGTTTGGTATGAGATTAACATATCAACCAAGAAGTATTTTGAATCCTTCAATAGAACCTGGTAATTGTTATGCGTTTAGAGGAACAAAAAGTGTTGTTATAGTTGGTTTAATGGATACGGTAAGAAAAAGAGATTATTACCTACCACGAAAAAAATGAAAATCAATCATCATCAGAGTATAACTATTGTTTTTCTTTTTACTTGTATATACCATTTAGATTTTTGTTGATTCTGTTACAATAGGTCATATTTCAGTTAAAAAAAATCCAAGCGGTAATTTATCTAGTGCTCCTAAAGATTTCTCAGTTTATGTAAGTAAATACGCATCATCATGTCTACGATTATTATAATTTAAATAACAAATTCAATACATTCTGTTTACATTTTCATAAATATTGTCCCTATTATATATAGGGATTAAATAATTCTCCAAAAGATGAGGATGAATTCTATTTTGGATCATTTATGTATGATATTAATTCAAGGAAACGTATACAGAATTTTAAATTTGATAAATTATCACCAATTGGATACAAATATATTAAATTTAATTTTACAACAAATCATGGACATCCAAACTATACATGTGTCTATAGGTATATCAAAATTTATATGATGGATTTTTGTCAATATGTATTCAAATATTTTATTAATATGTCTATATATTTTTGTTAATTTTCATTTACCAGAGTTGGAATACATGGAACATTAAAGACAACAAATATGAAAATTGATTTATAAGATTCATAATATTATATTCTATATACGTTATATTATTATTTTTTTTTTTTTATTAAAATGTTTTTAATTAAATTGTTATCAAAATATTTTTTTAAATTAAATTGTTATTAATTAATTAATATATTTTATTTTAAATGAATTAAAGTTAAATTATTAGTCTTTAAATTCTAAAATATACAGGAATGAAAGGTGAAAGATGTACTCATTTTTGAAATTCCATTTGAAATTTCGAATGACGGTCGCCTAGGGGCGCTTAAATGGCAAATTCACTACTGATTTTTAATAAATAAAAATGTATAAAATACAACAAGTAAAACGAAGAATTTAAATTTGAAATTTTACTTTATTCTCTGTTTAAATAAAATAAATTAACAATATTTTTACAATCAATCTACTATATTTTTTAACAAAAATTAAAAAAAACCGTATGTATCATCCACCATCCATCATCCACATACTTTTGTGTATTTTTTTGACATTTCGTATTAATTCATTATTGTTTGCTGCTATCTGTATCTGTATTCTGTGTCTCTGGGGTAGTTCGATTCAATTGAAATTCAAATTGGAAAATTTCACAATTTTGATGCAATGTAAATGTAAATGTGTATCATATTTATTTATATTCATGTAAATGTCAAAATTTGATTTGAGTTTGGTTAAAAAGTTAAAAAATAATAAAATATAAAATTACTGTTCATTCAAATTGTGCTATATCTAATATATATATATGTACATTATATACATAAATATTATAAATGTAAAATTTATTTTATAATTTTAATTAAAAACTAAACTAGAAAAATACAAATTATTTTTTTGGACAATGAAATGATAATAAATTTATCTGCAAGTTAAAGTAGAAATCATAAAAATGTTATAAAAAAAGAAGTAGTAATAAATGTTTGAATAAAAAAGTGAAAAACAATAAAACTAAAGAATTTGAACGGTAAATTTGTGGAAATAATAGAAAAATAAATTAGTTACTGCATTAACTAACCAAATAAGTAAAAAACAAAAAAAAAAACAATATATAAATGTATTATGTTAAAAATCTATATATTAAATGAAAAAATATTCATAATTAAATACAATTATTGCAATGAACGTAAAGAAAATGGATAAAAATTTAGAATTATGCGATGAAATTAAATTCAATATTGAGGAATCATCATCATCATCTTTATTATCATTACCATTATCTGGTTCAATTGTAAAAAAGAAAAATATAAGCGGTAGCAATGATGATTGCCATCATAACCATGATGATGATGATGATGATGTAGATGTAGATGTCAATATTGATATTGATAATGGTGAATTATTGAATAATAATAATAATAATAATAAAAATGGAGTTTTTTGTAAAGATATTAAAAATGTCTGCCATCATTTAAAAGAAAATAATCATCCGATATTAATGGATGATGATAATGAAAAGAATCATCAAATAACTGATAATTCTGTGAGTATCATTGTACATAAAATATTTATTTTATAACATATTGTAATTATATATTAAAATATATAAAATTATTCTTTTTTTAATTAATATTTTCTGATTTATTTTTTTCTTTTATATATTTTTATAAACAAAAAACCAAAAAAACCAAAAAAAAAAAAAAATGAAGGTAAATAAACAAGAATTATCAATTGAAAATAATGATGATGAACAAAAATCGAATTGTCGATCATTGTCTGATGATGATTCTGTAAATACTGTTGATCAACAATCAACAAATAATTCAACTGATAATTTATCATATTTAAGCGATAACGATTGTATTATTGAAGAAATATATTTATCAGATGATGAATTATCAAAAAATTCAGATGATTGCATTTATGCATATCGTGGTGGAGCTGATTATGTCGATCTAACAAACGATAATCATTATGGTATTGCATGTGGTATTGGTTTGAATGTAGGTAATGTTGGTGGTATTGGTGGCGGTATTGGCGGCATTGCTATTTCTGGTGTAGTTGCCGGTAATGGTCGCATTGGTAGTAATAATGTTGGTGTAGGTATTGGTGGAGGTCGCGTTGCTGGCAGATGTATTAATAATGGTGGCAGTATTAATAATCGTTTAAATAATAGTAATAATCATGATGATGAAACTGATTTTCTTGAAATGGATTTTGAACCAGATCCATCATCTGAATTAGAACAAAATATAAATGATTATCATCGTCATCATCATCATCATCATCATCATCTTCGTAATCATCATCATCATACAATTGATTGTACATCAAATGATTATAATAATAAAATATTTAATCAAAATAAATGTCATAACGATAGTATCGATAATAATGATATTAAAATGTTTCCAAATTTAATATTAGATTCAAAAATGAATAATGAACAAATAATGAATACAAATAATCAAATAGTATCATCAACAGAAACAGTAACAAAATCAGTAGCCGTCTCATCATCATCATCATCAACATCAACAATGAAATATTCTGAATTTGATTTTAAAATGACTGGAGCTAAACGTAAAAAAGTTTTTGATAAAATTTCAACATTACCATCATCATCAACAACCGATACATCACCAAAAATCATAAATAAATTGAATACAAAATATAAAATAATCGATGATAATGTAATAATAATATCAGATTCACCAGAAAATACAAAATATTCAATTGACAATGATTGTAGTAGCATTAACAGTAACGATACTGATAATAATCATCATGACAATAATGATGATGATAATTATGATAATAAATGTTTAGATTGTTTAGAAAAAGAATTTCTAATAAAAACAATTGGTAAAAATAATTATGAAATAATCGAAATAAAAAATCATAATCATAAAAAATGTTCGAAATGTAATGTTGCATCAACATCATTAATATCATCAGAAACAGCAACAGCAACATCAGCATCAGCATCACCAGTAGTATCATCAACTTCATTATTTAATAAAAATAATTTTTATAATGTTATTAATAATGAATGTAATCATAATAATGATAAAAATAATCCATCATTAATTGATTATAAATCATCATTTAATAGCAAAATAAATAGTAGTAACAATAAAAACAGTAATGTAATATCATCATCATCATCATCAGATAAAAATCAAAAAAATAAAAATAATGCATTTCAAATATTGAAAGATACAAAATCAAAACGTTCAATACCAATGATACCGAATAATAATTTTAAAATGAACATAAACAAAAAATTAATAAAAAATCATAAAGAAAATTCAAATAATTATTGTGGCCATATTATGATGGATGAATATCAGCAAAGATTATTATTATTAAATGAAACAACAAAACGACAAAATAAATTTATGAGAAATGTAAGTTTTTTTTTTTTGATTTTTTCACATGGATAATATAAAATTTTTGTGATTATTATTATTATTATTATTATTGAGATTAATTTTTTACATTTTTCTTATTTTATTTGCAGATTCTTTACTATAACGGTAGTGGTGGTAATTTACAAAGAAATGTGAAATTTTCAAGTTTGAATGTTACCGAAGATATCATAGTGCAGGCACTTGTAAGTAATTTATTAGTACATTATCTATCATACATTCAATTTATATGTACATAAATTCGTCACATAATTATAATAGAACATTTTCAATACAACACTAAGTGAAATTGGAATTTATCTGTCTTTCGTTCCTTATTTTTTTACACGACATTAGATTGTCTGTGTCACTTTCTAATTCAAAATTGAAATTGCTAAAGTAAAGTGAAATTAGATTCTATTTCTAATTTCAATTTCACTTAACAAAAGCTATAAATTTAATTACAAAAATGTTGTTAGAAAATTGACTAACAGATGGAAACTTTTAAAAAATGCAAGAATTTCCGTAAAATTTCTTTAAATTCCTACTTAAAAATGGAGAAATTCAGTTGAGAATTTGAAAATTTGAATGCCAAATGTCAATTTAAACAAAATTTTAATGTCAAATTTTCGAATATCAAAATTAACTTAGCTTTGTATTTTGAACAATATACTTTTTCATGAAATTTCACTTTCACTTAGCGTTACATTGAGAATGTACCTTAAAGTTATTGATAAAATTTTTAAAAATATATATATTTTTTTTTCTATCGTGTTATACCAGGATAAACTTAATATTGCATATGATAAAAATTTAATATTAGAAAATTTCAATAATATGAACGATACACAAACACAACAAATTATATCTGATGTTCCTGATTATATTGTTCATATATCAAAAAAGAATTGTGATTATAAACGAATATTTCGAATCATTCGAATAGCATCAAAAGATAAAATTCATATTCAATTTATTCCAGTAAGTATTTTTTATTTATTTTTTGCTTTTATTTTTGTTTTTTTCAAAGACAATTTATAAAATTTGATTGATATCGATTCTATATTTTCTTATAATTTTTTTTTTTTTTTAAATAGAATTCAAATATAACACCATCATCATCATCATTATCATTATCAGAAACAATTGATGTTAGTGTAAACGATATATTACAGTATTGGAATCATAATAATGATTTAGGAAAACTGAAAAGAATAAAGAATAAACGTTTTATAGAAATGAATGTTTTGGGTAAATATTTAAAATATATGTTTAATTATGATATTTGTGATGGAATTTTAGAAAAAAAAATGCATCGATTCGATCAAAATACAATTATTGGAATTTCATATGAAATCTTACAAAATTTTATTAAACAAGCACATTTAGATTATGCACAAACCGAGAAAGTTGAAGCGATGCTAAGTTACGCTATGTGATAATCTGTGCAAAACTGTTCAATTGGACATAAAGTAGTCCTAAGCTGAGCTAATATACCATACATATTTGAAAGTGTATCGATTTAAACTACAAAAACTTTGACTGGGCATTAAAAAAATCAAAAAATTTTGAATCTTTTAGTATTGACCGCATTTAGGTGCCACTAATTTATGAAAATGTACATTTTTATAGCTTAGCACGGCAAGAACATCTTAGCTTAGCATCGCTTCAAACTGAGACACTAAACACAATCAAAGCAGCTAATATCCACCACGAGCAGAAATATGCTGGTGTAAGCGCTTTGTGTCTAGTGCTTGGATTTTTTTTTTTTGAAATCGCATCAATGCATTTTTTTGAATTCACGCAAATTTCTTTAAATATTTTTTTTTTTTTTTTATAAATTATTTCATTTCATATTTTCATATTTTGTATATTTTCCTTTATTTTAGGTAAAATTATAAATTTAATACGACAAGCACAACAGAAAAATACCAAACAATTGAGTGAATTTATAAAAATTCCTCAATATTATAAAACTGGATATATTTGTATAACAAAAGACTAATGAAATAACCAAAATATGTGAAAAAAAGAGAAAAATGAATTTTTAAAAATGAACTAAAGAAACTAAAAAAAACAAAAAAGAAAAAGAAATAAATTAAAATTAAAATAAAAAAGATGTATAAAAATGCCATTTATTAAAAAACAAAAAAATATATGAAAGGTAAAATAATAAAATTTATTTATTAATAAATTTATTTAAAAATATTTAACTGAGAAAAGAAAGCAAATATGTAAGGTATGTAATTTTCAGCTGGTATAAAAGGATTTTTAGGATTCTTTTTACAATGCACTAACCAAAATTATTTACTTTTCTAAGTAAATCATTGAAATTTAAATGTTTTCGAAAAGTAGAATTTACAAAACGATAATCATTCTTAGACCATTAATACTGACTATGTAGATCGGAGAAATTTAGGCTAAGATGGATCGGAAGACACGTGTTGTAGAAATGATTGAATGATCACGTAAAATTAATAGACTGAAACGGATATAGAAAGATCAGGAAGCTAATCAGGAAATATAAATGCCTAGAAAAACCCAATAATAGCGATGGGTAAAGTAGAAACATCGTCAAGTAGACGTCAATTCACATCGGATTGTAGTAAAATTGATGATTGATTAATTGAATATGTTCGGTTATAATTTATTTTTAAAGTAGAAATATATTTGATTTTAAGATACATTACAAAGTAAATTACAAAAAAATATATATATATATAAATATATATAATGACAATAATCGAAATTAATTAGTTGCTGTGTTATGGTGGATAATAGCTTCGATTATGTGGTGCAGCTGAAGTATAATATGTTGGTGGATGATGTGAACCGGATAATGTATGATGACCAGGTGGTATAGGATTATGACCTGTTGAAACACCATGATGACTAGGTAAAGGTGGCTGCTGATGATGTGGAGGAAGATTTTGATGATGTGCCGAAGACGAAGAATAATGGCTAGATGGATGTGAAGGAGCTGAATGATGACTGGTTGAAGCCATTGAAGAACCTGCATAATGTGAAGTAACCTGAGGTGGTGGAGCATATTGTTGTCCGTATAATGGTGGTTGTGGTGGAGGTGGTGCCGGTCCACCCGATGTCATTCCTCCGTAACTTGATGACGGATGTGCCGGATAAATATTACCATAATTTGGAGGATACATACGTGTTGGCGGTACAGATTCTATTGGAAATATTTTTGATGGTGTGTTATTATCGGAAATATCATCTTGCTGAATTTTTGTGATAGCGGCTGTTTGAAGCGGTAATGGTGAAGTTTTTGATGATGATGATGGTGGTGTTATTGGACGTTTAACAGGTGGTGGACTAGCTTTACTGGGCGGCTTCTGTGGAGGACTAGGTGTCTCACGATTATTTGTTTTTTGATATAAATCTAAAACCTGATGACATATATCCTCAAGTATATCCATTGTCACATCTGCAACAAACATATCCCACCATCGTTGATGATTCGGCTGTTTACCTTCCCAATCGGTTACAGAAAATTTACTCAATTTCGTAGCTAAATGTATTAATGCAACAGCTATAATTTCTGGTTCCCATTGCAAACATACTGTCGTACTTAACGAATCATTTACAAAATTCCATGCCATTTGTACGATTTTTTGTAATTTATTTTGATCAACTTTAAAACATTTTGCATATTTTACTAAAAAACCATACGGATGTTCGACTTGTAAATCAAATTTAATTGTTTGTAATAGTATTCTTTCTAATGTCATCACTTCCTCTTTTGGATCATCACCAAATGAATAGAATTGATCATCATTTAATGAACTTCTTGCTGTTTTAATGATATCACGACATTTTTTTGGTGTTTCTTCAACTTTACCAGCTAATAACAAGCAACAGCATGCAGTTACATATCGTGGAAATGTTTTAAATGAATGAAACATATAAAAACGATGAAAATAAACGACACCAGTTGCCATTGTATTATGCCCTAAACTCATTGCAGTACCACATTCCATTATGAAACGTGCACCTTCTTTACGGTATCTTCTTTCAGTTTCAAATGATATTCCATCTTTAATTGATGGTGTAAGCTTTAAAATAAATATTACATTATTTATTTATAGCAAATGCGAAAATTATAAACTTTTTTTTAGCTATATTCAAATTAACATTAAAGAAATACCTTTAGATCTTTTTTATCGTAATACCAACATGGCATTTTAAGGCTGTTTTTATCGTTTTGTTAAATATAAATAATTATTTATTTTATGATTTTTATTATTTTTAATTATCTAATAGAAATAAAGAAATAATTTATATTTTCCCTTAAGAACTGAGTACTTTTTATCTTAAAACAAAAATGATTAAAACTTAATACCAAAACCAAACCAATCACTAATCAGAATTCAATATAATTCGTGGAAGATAGAAAGAGAAAGCACGTAAGTAATAAATAAACTAACCTTAAATAATAATCTCTTTAACTCTGACATTGACAGTAATGAAATTCACAATCACAAAAAAATATTTTTTGCATTGTGATTGTATCCAATATGCATTGCATATGAACGAAAGAACGATAAAATTCAATACAAAAACCAATATTTTCTTAAAATTCGATTTGGCAGGAAATCGAAAATGGTAATGCCAGAGATAAATAACTCGATTGATAAGAGCATTATAAAATTTAAGTACATATTAAAAAATACGCGGGAAACAAATATATTCATTTGACAAAAATTTTGTCATTTTTCGTTCATTATTCATGAATAAAGTGATGAAGACAAAATAATTAAAATGTAAAAATTACTTTTACTTTTTTAATTTAAATTAGAATTTTGTTTAAAATAAATTAACTTTTATTAAAATAAAAGAAAATATTAGATGAAATCGGTGGTGATATATTCATTAAAATCTTCTTGATGCGGGACATCTATCATAAATTTTTGAAAATAGGATGAGATTCAAACTCTTAAGGTAGAACTATAATCGACATTGCTAACATGGGTAACATGAGAAATAATAACGAATGTTAAAACGTCACATTTGGTTAACTATAATAACATAGATAACATACTAAACATAAGCCATACGAATTTCACAAAATGAGCTTATGGCTTATGTTACTTATGTCATGTACGCTCTCGATCGTACTGCTTATGTCGAGCTTATGTTAAACGAATTTTTAACGAATGTCGGCAATGTCAATTATAGTTTAGCTCATTGATTTGGCTGTGTTCGGCTACGACATATGTCATAGCTTATGTCAGCTATGTCGATTATAGTTGGGCCTTTAATATTAACCAAACAAATTTCTCGTTTTACATTTGAACAATGCAATAATATATCAGGAAATTGTAAATATTTAATTTTGAAGATCGGAAGTAATTTTTAATGATTGTAAAAATTTCTTTAAATCAATATGGCGACTTTTATATGGTAATCGATACAGAAATGATCAGTAGATTCATACAAAATACATACAAGAAAATATGCATTATAAGTGTTTAATTTTTTACATGTGTATGGAAAGGAAAATATTGACAATATCTATAAATTATACATAAAATGGTCAAATGAAAATTATATAGAATCGGCTCTGGAAATAATTTATGAATGATAAATAATGGTCATCCAAATATGTAGACTGAAAATATAAAATAGATTCCATGATCAGATTTTACTGAGCCCAATTTCCATATAAACTTTTACATAGTCTTTGTAATAACCCCTAATCAAAACACTTTTTTTACTTCTTCTTCTTCTTCTTCTTAATCAGCTTTACAGCCCACAATGAGTCATTGCCCACTCTCATACAATCCGATACCATGCCGTACTATTCAGAGCCAAAATCTTGTAATTTTTGACTACCATCGTTTCACATTTTTCTTGGTCTCACTTGCTCCGGTCACGTTACTGGTAAAGATACATTGTATATATTTTTTGGCAGCTCTGTTATCATATAGACATTCTCCGCACTAATTGACCATATAGCTAACCATCATATAAATCCTTAATAAAAATACAATATATTATTTTTTATTTTTGTTTTATATTCAATTTTAAATTCAGTTTAAAAATTACACATTATAATAATTATACAAATATACATATATAAAGCATTATACATTTATATAGTTATCGTTAAGAGGAAAATTGATTATAAATAATTTAAACAAATAATTAATTTAAGCATATGTACTACTATACGAAGAAGAGTATAAATCTCTATTTCATTGTTAAAAAATATTTAAAATGTACATACATACATATGTACAGATACATATATGTATAGGTAAAAGTGTTAATTTAATAATTCATAATAGTTACATGTTGATAATAATATGAGCAACAGCAATAAATATGTATAATAAATTTATAAACACATACATACATACGTATATAAGCTACCTATAGAATATATCTATATATGAACGTAACGTACACTATATACATCCATACATTTATTATACTAATACTCAAAGGTTTCATATTATGTACACACAAATTTAATAAGTAATGTGTATGTAGATACCTTATTTGAATTGTGTGTGTGCGTGATAATCCCAGTTTTTTTTTTTTTTTTTGAAGGTTAACAATATATAATTATGTTGAATAAAAAAGAGAATAAACTTGTAAGATATGTATAAAAGTTTCGAAGGATATTTACACGTGTGTATTATTATATTACCTTATTCTGTATGTATATATATCTATAATAATACGTTATAGTATACATATAAGAATTAAAATTTCCCATTATTTTTACATAGATTCACATACACAAATTAATTGCATGCGTATGACTGTGCTTATAAATACTACATGTAATAAGGCACCTACCATATGGGAAATTCTTGTAAATTTTCAATATAATCAAATTTAATGTATAATACTATACAAGTAAATGTTCATATACAACCACATGTATATGCATCCATACACATTAAGTATGTATATACAAACGATCTGTATTTATTTAATGATATTTTTTTTTTGTTTTTTTACTTTTCATTTTTCTTTCTTTCTTTTTTTGTAGTAAAATAAACTGGTATATCCTTTTTAATGAAAAAGAAATAATTGAGAAACTTAAATACACTGTAGATCAAAAAAAGTGTATACCTTACAACATAATAGCAATTCTATAATAGAGTATATTTTGTCTTCGTTTTGATAATTGTATTTGGAAATAGTAAACAGGAACCGCATACGAATCATAGTGACAGAGAATCTCCTATACGAATCATTAAAATTCTGGAAAGTATATAGAATAAAAGTATGTATATAGGTAGACCAAGAAGACGTTGGAAAGAAGATGTTCAACATGATCTCAGTCGAATAAAAATTTCAAATTGAATGCAGCAAATGCATAAGTAAAAACTGATTGGAGGTAGGGTCATCTTGAAGACGACCAACCTGATTGTCAATCGCGTTGCTGATTGTCGTCTGTATATAGATTGTTGGTTGATCATTTCATAGTTGAATATCAGGTTGAGTGTCTGTACTAATGTTGGCAACTTTGATATAATCATTTTATCTTTTTCACTGACTTCGGTGACTTATTTTCTCAAAGTATTATTATGGAATTTGGTTGCCAGTTTGTTCTAGTGTTTGTTTTGATTTCGATTTTCAATTAGGTTGTCGATGCGGTATGACAATGAAAAATCACATTGACCGTCTGTAGCAAATTTTAGCCTCGCTTCGGTCTTCTAACTAATTGTCCATTTTATAAAAATGATGTGGTTAAATCGTATGTACACTCATAATGCTTTGAAACTTTGAGGATCAATTTCTATCGCCTTTGTTCTTAACCTTAGTTCCCACTGAAAAATAAAATTATGAAAAATTCACACACCAATAATATACATTTATGTATATACCACGAAATTACGAAACTACAAAAATGTTTGGCATTTTGTTTGTATTTTTTTTTAGGCCATTACTGTACTATAGATATGTACATGCATAATTTAAAAAATAAAAAAATCTTAAATTGTGTTTTTTTTTGTTTTTGGGAAAAAATAAAAAGAGCATGCGTATTAATTGAATGAAAATCATATCACATTTTCACATTGCGAATTATTATTATTTTTGTTGGTACACGAATGACTGTATGTATGTATCTGTATTCATATTATCCAGCAGTATGTATCCAGTATCCAGTATCTAGTATCTAGTATCCATAAAAGAAAATTCTCTCTTTCTCTCTATGTTGTAAGTATTTTATTGTTGTAATTGATGCTGGGATATTTTTGATTTTGTTGCTATATATATAACGTTATTATGTTTTGTTATTTTATTTATATTTCATAGATTTATAGAGAATATATTTTATACACATGCACATATGTATGTATGCACATATTGAGTATATAAGGTACATATATATATATATACATGTGTACAAAAGTATATATGTGTATAATGTAAAATAATATTCTTGTATATTTTGTTAGGTATAAAAAGTTGATACACACATTTTGTATATTTTTTTTTCTTTATTATTACTTATACACGGGATCGAGATGCTGATTAATCGGAATGTAGGCATCATATAGTTTTAATAAGTTACTATAAAAGGTATAAAGAATAGAGATACTTTAGAGTGAATTTTTTTCTTCATAATAAAATTAATAAAAATAATCAAATTATAATCTAATTATAAATAAAATTAATAATAAATTAAGTATATTGTAGTTTTTTTTTTTTTAATAATAAAGAAAATAAATATTTTTTCATAAATTTAAAAGAAAAAAAATCAAAAAAAAATAAAGTTAAAAATTTTTTTAAAAAAAAAATAAGAAACGGAAATAAAATAATAAAAGAATTAAAAAAATTATTAACAAATTATGTATTTATTATTATAAAAATATTTTTAAAAATGCCAGAATTAAATTAAATTATAAAATAAAGTTAAAAAATAAATATGTATATAATTTGAATTTAAATTTTAAAGAATAAAATAAAAATATACTTATAACCATACATAAATTCATACATACATAATACACGTACATATAATATATATAAAAATTCATTACATGTATATACATACATGTCTGCATACATACATATAGTATCTATCTACACATAATAATATATTTATAACGTATAGAATAACTATACATAAATATACAAATGTATACTCATCATCAGAATATAATTTATTTTAGTTAAATAAATTCAAGGAGAAACAAACAAAAAAAAAAAAATTCAATAAAACAATGAAATTTAAAATTAAAATCAAGTTAAAATAAAATTAAAAATGAAACTTAAAGAAAAAAAAAATATGTACATATATGAAATTAAAAATAAAAATTATAAATAAAATAATTTAAATATAAAAAATTTGAAAATAAAAAATTTATTTAATTTACGTATAGTACTATATGTACATTACATTCTTATAAAAGAAAAGAAAAGAAAAAAACAAACAAACATATAATAAAATGTAGCAAGTGAAATATCTATAATTAAATACATATAGCTATACATTTAAATTAATTTAAATAATATAATATGGGATAACAAAAAAAAAAAAAAAAAGAAAGAATAAAATAAATTCAAAAAATTATGTTTAAAAATTATTTCTAAATTTCAATCGTATACCCAACATAAATAATATATATAAAGAAAAATTGAAAAAAAAAAAAAATAAGAAAATTTATTTTCCCATTAATTAGTACATTTTTGTATTATACATTATACACTTTGGGTACCTATAATAGAGTTGTGTATTGTACAGATAGTACATGATGCTGCTCACATTACATTGCTATGCTACTATTGGCTGCTGACCAGTATCTACACATTTATGATAATGCAGCATAATATAATTTTGAAAATATTTTTTTTTTAAAATTTTTTCTTTTGATATTCATTTTTGTTTTTTGTTATTTTTGTGTTCATTTTAAGGACACTTATAGAAAATATGTATATATATTTTTTTAATTAAGTTTATTTATTTATTTTTAATTTGAAATAAAAAAAAAAACATTAAAATAAAAAAAAAACATATAAAAAAATATGATTAAAAAACAAAAAAATAATTAAAAAACAAAATTAATTTTAAAATTACTATCTACAAATTTTAATGAAGAATACTATACTTAAAGTAATTAAAATTAATAACAGAAAATAAAACGATAAATGTTAAATAATAAAATTAATAAATTAGTCATTTAAACTAATAAAATAAATTAAAACAAAAATA
Source organism: Villa cingulata (assembly GCA_951394055.1). Taxonomy (NCBI): domain Eukaryota; kingdom Metazoa; phylum Arthropoda; class Insecta; order Diptera; family Bombyliidae; genus Villa; species Villa cingulata. Next base: position 37,901,109 of record OX596022.1, read on the forward strand.
AAACATAAAATAAAATAAAAAAAAAAAAAAAATAAAAAAATATTTTTATTATACCTACTACTTACTTAAATGTATAAAAATAAAATTGATAATAATTTAAAAACAAAAAATAATAATTAATAATAAATGAAATAAATTAAAAACAAAAATTCATACACAAATAACTACACATATACTTATGTGGGTATATAAACTTTAGTTTTTTTTTTTTTTTTGTTTTTTGTTTGTTTTGATTTGATTTTTTTACGATTTGAATCTATACACCTATGTACATTGTATACTCGTATATGTAGTTAGAAGTATCATATTTATGAAGAAATTTGTTCATTTATCTAAAATCAAATCAATTTGATTATTTATAATTAATTAAAATTAATCTGGAGGTACTATATAGGGATGATTTGTCCTGCAAAGAATATATCAAACCATTTGTTTTTTAATGCCATCGAAGAAAATGAATTAAAATTAAATATAATAATTATTAAATGAATATAAAATCAAATCGAATCTTCATTGTATGTATTAAGTAATTTACATATCCAATCATATATATGAAAACAAAAAATAGATATACAATAGATACGAGTGTACATATATAATTTTCTTTTCGTTTTTTATACATAATATGTAATAAACACATAAAAAACATAAAAAAACACTAAAAAAAAACTAAAAAATCAAATAAACTAAGTAGAACTTATTAATCACTAAGTAGAAAATTAAAAACAATTAAAATTTAATCAGAATAAAAGAAAAAATAAAACAAAATATGTAATTCTATTTTTTTTTTCGATCACTAGTTTCCAAACCCCCTATATCTGTATATTCGTGTATGTAATATACATATACATATAATAAATAAAAATTTTTGATCGATTGAAAAAAAAAAACAATACTATATCATGTATCTATACATACATAAGTGTACATATTGTGCTACATATACGAGTACATGTATATTACGTGAGTATACTTGTATGTGAATATACTTACCTGCTGTTTTATACCAACCTACTATCTATGTATACAGATTCATATATACATAAGTACTATATACAACTTATGTGCTCGTACATAAATACACAAAAAATTCTATGTATGTATATATATGAGTGTTGCATTTCGAGTAAAATAATAATAATTATATTTGAAAATATTATAAAAAAATACAAAAATATAAAATTTCTTTTTTTTACAATTTTTTGAATTTATTTTTTTTTTCGTTTTTCCGTTTTCCGTTTTTGTCGTCTTTGTAAAATGTTTTTTTTTTTTTTTTTTTTTTCAAAATAAAATAAATAAATCAAAAACAAAAAAAAATGTTAGTTATAAAAGCATAAAAACTCTTGTTTGTTAAATAGAAAGAAAAATCGTGTACAAAAAGTTAAAGGATTTTATTTTTTGTTCTCATGCAGTGACTTTATAATATTATGTATTATGTATTATATTAAGTATACTATAATGTGCTAGGCATATAAACAACAACAACAAACAATTAAATGTGCAGAAACAAAAATAAAATAAAAACAACATATAGAAGCAAACAAAAGGATATATTGTTATACATACCTACCTATGTATACGTGTTTATGATGGTTTCAAAATGAAAATTACAAAAAATTTATCAAAAAATATAAAAAAAAAAAATTAGAAAAAATCTAGAAAAATAAATTGCATATGTATACATATACATCCATATACACACTTACCTATCTACCTACATACAGTATATGTGTACTACCTATATATGATAATTATAATATAATACATAAATATATTTATATACGAGAATATTTATATTTGAAAATGAATATAAGGAAAAGAAAATGTACTAAAATGAAAATGAAATTTTACATGAAAATTTGAAATTTTTGAAACAAATTAAATCGAAAATTAAAAATTCATTTAAAACATACATATTTATTTGTTTTTTGGTTTTTGTTGGTTTTTTGGGGATTTTTTGAAGGATTTGTTTGTTTTTCATTAAAAAATATATCTTTAAAATATTATGTACATGCATAAAATTATATTCTAAATTTATTATATGAATGATAGAAGAATGAAAGAATTTCGTATAAGTACTTACATATTTGATATATTTTTCAAGAATTTATTATCAATTGTGCAAAATGTAGTCTACACAAAATCAAGGCTAAAATCTCTCTATAAAACGAAAAGGAAAAGTGTTATATTTGTGATAATTGTGATAATATATGTATAGCTGTACATTACATATATGTATTTAATTTTGACAAAACTTTTTATCATTACATTTTAAAATTATCGAATATTTGAGTTATTTTTACATTAATTTAAATATTCATTTTTGTTAATTTTTGTAATTTTTATAAAATTACCCACGAAAAATATAAAATTACCCACGAAAAATAGAAAATTACCCACGAAAAATATAAAATTACCCACGAAAAATAAATAATTACCCATGAAAAATAAATAATTACCCATGAAAATTGAAAAATTGAAAAAATTTTTTTTTAGTCAAATAAGAAAAATGGAAGTAAAATGTATATACATACATAGGTATATGTATGATCGGAATATAATAAGAAAGGATACATACATCCATTATTCATTTACATATGTATATAGTATGTACATGCATACAAAAAAAAAAAAAAAACACGCGTACACAACAAATAAATTATGTCTATATAAAGATATGTATTGTATTCTTCTTTTCTTATTATAGGAAAAATATGAAGAAAAAATAAGTAGTATTGATAACGATTATAAGAGGATGAAAATTTGAAAAAGAAAAAAAAAAACAAAAATGCTAATAATAATAATTTTTCTACACTATATGTTAAATGGTTATCTACTCTACAGTGTGTAGTGTAGGAGGAGTATGTATAGGGAAAAAGCAAAGAGAACACAATAACTATATAAAAGAAAAGAAATTCAATATAATGTATATGTATATTTAAGAAAGAAATAAGAAATACCTAACAAAAAATAAAAATATGTATAGTATAATAATCTGTGATCGATAAAATTTAATCAATGAAAAATCTATGCCATATATACAGTACATACATATGTACATAGAATGTATGTACATATGTATTTGTGAATGTGTATATATGATGAAAAATAAACTGAAAAAAAAAATGCTTTCTTTTCTTTTGGATCTATACATACATATATACACTTATGTGTACATATTTATATACATTTTACTATAAATACGAGTATATAGGTATCTAAAAAATTGTATATTATAACTAGCGCGTGTTACACATATGTGTTCACGCATATATACTTACATACATGCATAAATTAATTTTATTATATAGACGTATATACTGTACTTATACTTATATATTTACATACTCACACATATTATGTGTGTATGTATATGTAGCAGAAAAGTTTGGTAGCATTGGTAACTTGGTAGTAGTAGTAATATTGGTATAGTAGTGGTTTATTCCTATTTATAATGTATGTATTTTTCTGATAAATGTGTACATACATTTATGTGTCTGTAACTGTACATTCAACTTATACACAAAATATAAAATATTTTCAATACATACTCGTACTTTTATATCTTCAAATCTATACAATATTCATGTGGATTTGCTTATATGATATGATAAAGATGAAATAAATTTTCTCTTTTATTTATTTAAAAAACAAAAAAGTTCAAATAATATTTTTATTTAGCATTATACTACGAGTATATACGAACAAAACTGTGGGATTACCTATATGACTACGACTACGAGTATCTGAGTATCCGAGTATCCGAGTATCTCGGTAAAGTGTTATACTATAGCTCAATTCATCATCAGATAACATCTCATCACATCATAAGTTAGTAAAGTACGAGTATGATATTTGTGATATTTCTTCTCTCTCTCTCTTCGAAAAATAATTTTTCTCTTATTTCTGGGCATCATATGAATTTCGAAATATCTATACACATACTAATATAGTCAGATATATAAATGTTGTTGTTGTATTATGTTTAATATGTATACATATTATACTTTGTTGGTCCTGAATTTTTATTATTAAATTTTATTGTTGTTTGTTTTGAATTTTATTAAAAAATGAAAATCATTTGTTGAAACAATAATACAACTATACTTCAACAGAACAGACTACATATACTACCTACATATATTTGTACAGATGTACACGTTTGTGTTAGTTATAGGCTTAGTGTTTTGTATATGTATATATGTATTATGATGTATCATCAACATTTATATACACAAAAAATATACACATATGTATGTAAGTACATATATTAAATTTTCTCGTATATGTAGTACATTTATATCAATAATGATATGTGATGTGATGATAAAAAATAAATCTGCTGGAAGGATAAATTTTATATTATGTTGTATATAGTAAATTCTCGTATATAAGTATATGTATAAATGTATATACGATTGAAACATATATCCAAATATGTATGATATATGTATGAAGTAATTTAGTTATTGTATGAAATTTATGTAAATTGTATATTATTTTTATTCATATGTATCCTTAAATTTGCATCTGTTCATGTAATAATATACATGTTATATGAAAATCTATCATTTAATTTCTTTGAATTCAAATTTTTTCCATAATAACATTTTTCACATACATATATATCTAAAGCTGTACCTTCGTCGTATTTCAGCGAATAACATACTAAATTCAATGTTGTCTTGTATGCAATGAATTAAGTAATTGATTGTGATTGCAATTCAATTCGTTGTTGGCGCAAGACTTTGATCTTTGACTTTATCACTCATGATTTTTCTGGAAAAAAAAAATCCAGTGGTGTCGTTTAAAAATCTTGGGAATAAATTCAATTCTTGGCTTTTGCATTATCTTCAAATGAAAGCATAAACGTCACGTGCGTGATAAATTACAGAAGAGACATATCATAGAAGAGTATGAGAAAACGGAAAGTCGTCATGAATGTTCATGAAATCCAACTCGGATTGGAGTGGGTTTATTTCAATCTTGTTTTCATGTTTTAGTGTTGCCGTTGCCATCACACTGAAAATTAAAATTATAAAAGTTTCGAATCAATTTGAGTTTTTCCTTTTCAGGTGACCGGTTTGGCATCAACTCATTGACACCATATTTGGCCTGCATTCTATATTTCATTTTTTTTTTTTAATTTAAGTGTTTTCTTTTAAGAGAATTTTTGTTTTAATTTTTGCCATACTACTACGCCTACTACCACTACCACTACCACTACCACTTTTACATTAAATCTTCATTATCATATATTATGATGAGCGACACATTAAATTATTCATTTTGAAGGTAGCATTTTATCAGTCTGACATCAAATTTTATCACTGATGGAAGACGTGCGGGGGCAATCATAAAATCAATTTTTAACATTTCATTATTCAAATATAGAGAGAAAATGTTTTAAATTAAAAGGAAATAAAAAATGAAACTGTAGAAAAATTTGTATACACTCGTAAATAATATATGTATGCATTACAAAAGGGACTAACAAGTTACTGTTGTGTGACAGTCAGTATGACAGTTCCGCAATAGTAAGCAGTAACTTTCTCAATATTCGAACATGTTCATTGTACAGAAACTGAAACTGATAATTGAAATTTTATTTTATATCTCAGTGATTTCAAAAAATCCTAACAAAATATCAGTGTCAGCGATTTGTAAGTACTTGTAGTTGTCTCTATATACATATATGTAATACACATAAAACTTACAAATTGAATTAAGTAATGTGGTTTCATTTTGAATGAAAATTTTGATTTGAACCGCATTTTCAAAATAAACAAATTCAATTAAAATAAATTAAATTTTCAAAAAAAAAAAAAAACAAAAAAAAAAAAAAAACAAATCAAATTAGAAACATCAAAGTTAAGAAATACAAAAAATATAAAATATAAATGAAGGCATAATATTAATTGAATAAATAATTTCGATTTAATTTGACAATTTTTCGAATTTACATACATTTCACATAAATTTTCGTACATAAGTGTGTATGTATATAATATATAATACATTCTCGTATAATTTTTGGATTTATCTCACTTTTGTAAAAAAAATAAAACTTTAAAGCAAAAGCAAAAATATTCACATCAAAATCCATACAATCATATAAATACTTACATCTCGTATTATTTGTTGTTTAGTTTTCTTATACTATACAATTTCCTGTTTAAGCAAACCTCCTGTGACATTATTTTCAATAAATACTTAAATTAAAATTAAGTTAAAGAAATTAAAGTAATAAATAAATAAAACAGAAATTAAAAATTAAAATCATTTAAAAAAACAAATTTTAAAAAAAAACTAAAATTAAAATAAACTTTAAAAAATTTTAAATAAAAAAATATAATCTTATAATTCATTTATTTTTTTCATTTACTTTTATTTATTTTATTTTTTTTTTCTTCTGATTTCTCTTTGGTATTAGCTATTTATTTATAGAATATATAGAAAAATGTACATAATATTTATGTGAACTTTATTGTAATAATTAAAGTAGTGAATTATAGAATCGAAAAATTTAAATAAAATACAAGAAAACCAAAAGAAACAAACAAATAAAATAAATAAATCTATAAATCTATAATATTAAAATCAATATATACACAAGAATATTTATAAAAACAAATACAAATAAAAATATATATGAATATGAAATCGTGTATCAATAATATATACGACAAATAACAAAAAGATATAAAAAGAAAATAGTAAATAAAAATTAGTAAACTGGAATAAATTAATTTAAACATTAATTTAGTTGTTTTTTTTTTTTTACATAATTTTAAAATCATTAAAAAATCATAAAATAAAATTTAAGTAAAATTAAAAATAAAAAATAATTCAATTTAAAATAAATAAAACATTAAAATATATAACGAAAAAAAAAAAAATAAAATATGCCTAAATTAATAAGGATTAAAATGATTTATTATTATTACTATTATTATTATCATTATTATAATTATTTGTTTCGCTAGACGTAAAATACACAAATATACATATATGTATATGTATATATGTATATTTCATTCGTTTTATAATTACTTACAATGCATACCATAACTACTACACATACAAATGAAATACTTTGAAAAAAGTAAAAAAAAAAACAAAAAAACATATTAGATAAAATAAATGAATAAAATAAATAATAAAAATAAATAATAAAAATAAAAATAAAAATAAAAATAAATAAAAAAAAAAATAATAAACTATGGAAAATTTTTTAAATGTTATTTTAAATAAAAATAAAAATTTTAATAACACTCATATAATAAATAAAAATCTAAATCAACATATAAAAACAAATGGAAAATGTTATCTCAAAAGTATGATATTACCTAAATATTTTTATATTATTATTATTATTATTATTATTAACATTTCTACATAATTAGCATTTTACATACACATACACAATTTATGTAAATATCTACACTTAATTCGCATTTTAAAAGTAAAAAGAAAAACTTAAAATTAAAATTAACAATTCAACTAAAATAAAATATTTAAATACAAATTTTTGCCTTAAATATAATTTAATATTTTTTTTTAAATGAACATACACAATATGTATGTATGTATGTACGATAATTATTTATTTATTTATTTATTTTGTTAATTTTTTAATTTGCATTTTGTTTTATTTCTTTGTTCCTTTTTTTTTTTTTTTGTCATGAAAATTGTTATCGATGAGGAGATTCATTTCAAATCAAAGTCATAATGACATGAAAGCACCATGTAAAACGTAATTAAATCGTAATTGTATAACTTAATGTCTTAATTACAATTCAACGTGGATTTGGATTTTGTGCCAGAGTGGTAGATGGTACTTAATATTCACAATTCAGAGTAGATTACCGTATGCTTCCGTATAGGAGCTTTCAAAACTTTCAATATAATTTCCCAATCATCAGTGTCAGATTAGAAATAAGTACAATCTAATCTCATTCTGACTCTAGTGAAATTCACACTGTCCGGAAAAAGGATAGCGCTATAGAATTTCTTGTGTGAAAATGAAAAAGGTATAAAAAATCCACTCTGGCACCAAATCTACGTAGGATTGTAAATCTAACTTAAATCTTCAAAAATTCTGAATTTTTATCACACAAATTCAACAAACTTTTCAAAATATAACGTCAAACAAACTCCATTTTCAAATTTCATCTGGTAAAAATGGTAAGATGTCAAACATTGATTTACACAATATTTATTCACGAAGTTAAACTAAACTACTAAAAAGTTTCGTTTATTTATGCAGATCTCATAATTCTCAAAGCAAAGGAAAAAGTTGTACGAAGTCTCATACGAAGAAGACCAATTATTACACTTCCTACATATGAATTACGAGATGATTTACGATATTTGAAATGAATACCATCGATTATTTACGTCAAATTCGTACTATAAACTTAATATTTTTTGTTTTCCTGTTTGTTTTAGTTTAAATATTATAATTATATGTCTCCTGTATTATTTTCCTTTAAATTTAATATCGATCAATATCGATTTTTATTTGTAATATTTTTTTCCAATCTAAATATCAAAAATTTAAAAATATTTTATTGCATGTTAAAAAAAATTAATATTAAATTACAGAATTAATAAATTTATAATTAAATGAAAAATAATCTTACAATACATTTAAAAGAAATAAATTTAATAAGCAATTACATTATACTCGTATACATTTACTGACCGTAATATAGAATTTAGCTAAGAGTTTTTCATGTCAAATTTGTCCAGAAATACGTATATATCATCATACTAAAATTAATTTTTCAGAATTTTTAGGTTTCAAATATTGGCTAATTAAGTAGAGTTTCAGTCTCTTATGCATTTAAAAAAAATTACACAATAATTAAGGTGATAACTTGTCTTAGTTTGAACCATCAATATTATCAAATTAAATTTGTAATATGAGATTTGGTTATCAAATAACGAAACTGATATACACTGCTACATGAAAAAAAAGCACCTCAAATGTGTCAAATTAAAATGACTGATAATTTATGTTAATTGAAGTCTGCTTTTTCGATCAAAATCCACTCCATCATCTGACTGTGAAGTCATACGATCATATATCATACATTAAATCTGGTTCAAGTCCTGACTTTACGCTAATAAACATAAATTTCAGTCGCACCAAAGAATATAAAGCAAAGCCAATTAGCTTTAGCTTTATAATCTTTGGTCGCACTGATTTCACGCATGCAAAGCATTCTTTTGTAAGCGTCAGTTTCGTTATTTTGATAGTATCACAGCTCGTATATACTCATTGAAAACTCACCTTAACTTAACTTAATATTCTTTCTGTGTTTTTTTAAAATGTATTTTAAATAAGAAATGCAAACAGAAACAGTATGTGAACGTAGAAAATTATTGATAAGCAAATATAAGCAGCAACAGACTAAAATTATAATAATAATACTGATTTAAAGCGACATAAATACACTAAATGTATAGTGTGGAATAGTGTAAATTTATCTCGAGAAATATAAAAATTTAACAAAATAACTTTATTAAATTTGTGTTATGTTTAAAGTTAAATAAAGTAGAAATTATATCTTAAAATTAGAATACAAAATATCTAAAGCCAAATAAAATGGTTAAAATTTAAAGTTAAAAATAATACTTCTCTATAAATATTTTTTCTACAAAAATATACTCGTACATGTAACTGAAAATTACAACAAATTTACAAAATGATTGAATAAAAATTTAAAAACAAAAATTAAAAGAAAAATAAAGCTTGCACACCTACACAAACGGACACAGGTACATATACTCGTATATACAAATTAATGTTTAATTAAATTTAAAATTATTTTTGAATAAACATTTTTTTCTTTCAAAATGCACATTACTTGTACATACACACCCTATACGTCGTATCATAGAATAATACCCAGTCTATGGTCGTATGTATAGTAGAGAATTTGTGAAAAATGGATAATTTCAAAGTGTAATATTAAATTTAAATGAGTTTTTGTGAGAAATATACAAAATAAACTATACAAAACAAAAAAAAAACGAATTAAATTAATTAAAGAGTGAATATGAAATTGAATCTTTACTCAACTAGCTAAGTAGCTATAGCAACTCTTAGTAGCTACTTAAAAATTTAAAATTACTATTAAAATTGCTATTTAATATTACTAATACAATAATAAATGTTTTTATATAAAAGTTATGTACTCATAAAATATTTATTAAATTAAATCATTAAAAAGATATGGAAATAAAATATTTTTTAAAATTTAAATAAAAAAAAAAACGGTCATACAAAAAAATTCTAAATAAAACTATGATAGTAATAATTAAAGTTTATATAATGCACGAAATTAATTGAAAATAAATATTATAATAATTATAATTATTTTAAAATATATCTAAAATAACCAAAACAAATATTACAAAATTAATAACGTTATTAATAATAGTAAATCCATAGAAAAAAAATAGTAAAAACAAAAAAAAAAATAAAACAACATCAAATTAAAAAAGAAACTAAAAAACAAAATTTATAACACAACACTCGTAAATAATTGGTATATATGTATTATTATGAAACTATATATGTATAAATTCTACATGAATACTACATGTGTATAACATTATTGATAAAACAAGTAAAAACAAAATGTGTTTTTTTAAAAAAAAAACTATAAACAAATTTTAAATAATATGTATACAAAATTTACTATTTTAATGTACTATAGTACTATATATGTTTATAAAATGCATTATACATATACCTACATAAATGTATTGCATTGCATTATACATTATTTACCTTGTAAATCCCACCACATAATGTATTTTTAATTATTTATTTTATTTAATTTGTATTTTTTTTTCTATATTTTTCAAATTTATTTTGAACAACAAATACTCGTACATACATACTACTATACATATTATGAGTATGTGATAGTAATAATAAATAAAAAGTACATAAATGTATATTATCAACATATGTATGTATCATTTTTTTTTTTATTTCGAGAGAGAGAGATAATTAATTATAATAATTAACGTATCACACTATATGTATATTTTGTTATATAATATTTCGCATACATATACATACATATTAACACAATCCTTAATTTGTGTAAATACATATATATGCATATAAACAGTATAATAAAAATATATAATATAATAAATGTATAATTTTTATATAAAAAATAATTTATGAATAATATCTACTATATATGTACTCGTACATTACTAAAAAGTATATAAATATTATCTATATATTACACGCACACACAGGTATACTCGCGTACAGTACATAATTTTTTTATACTCAGGGAGGATATATAAAAAATTTTACGGAAAAGTTATATAGCAGGGAAGAATTCAAGAAAATCCACAACAACAACAACAACAACAGCAAGAAGAAGAAAAGAAGAAAAAGAAAATTATATCAAATTATTATTTTTTTTTTTTTACATTTTTTGGCGAATTTTAATAAACGCCGAAAAATTCTACATATTTTTTTTTTTGTTTGGATGCTGATGGCAATGGGTACTTACCTGTTCATATTGTTCATCTTTCTTGTTTTTATAAAAGGTAAGTGTGAACATAAATAATATAAAATTTTTCATATTTATTTGTAATTTTTAATAAACTTTATTATCCTGAAAATATGCAATAAAATAATAAATAATGAAATCTTCATTATTATTCATGAATGACTCTAAATATAATTACGTCATTAGACTCAGCCCTCATACCTTTGCATTTAGATTTAAGTCTTAAATCCCGAAAAAAATTTAACATTTTTACTACGTAACAGGACGCTAAAAGATTCGATAATTCATTGCAGGTATTTAATGAGAACTGACTACTGACTACTGAATGGTATTTATTGGTTTACCTTTACAAAAGCTTAGATATTGCAAGCTACAAGCTTCAGTCAAGCCAAAAAAATTAGCTTTTCATAACTTGTGTTGTAATTAACATCATCCCAAGTTTATTCAATATTACGATTATGCGTTCTTTCCCCAAGTTTAATGTATTAACTTTTTGAAGTGATTTTGAACAGGATACATTTAAGTCGATTTATTTTGAAAAATCATTTAATAAAATTTTATTCCTAATTTATACTTGTACATTTTTTATTTTATTTCTTTTGTCTGTACTGTCTGATATAACAGAACAAACTGAACAGACTCATTATTATTTAGATTCTTGTTTTTTTGACACTTCAAAATAAATCTTAAAAGACTAACTCATTAAAATTAAAATCTTAAAACATAATTGTAGAGTGTAGTATGTATATGCTTCATTTTGATTGCTTCCTTCCTTTGGATTTTATTTTATTTTTTCTTAAAAAGACAGAGTGTCAAATGTTTATTTTTATACAGTCGGTAAATTAAAATATTCTATATGTTGGTTGAGGTATATTTTTAATTTTATTTATTTATTTATTTTTTTTATAAAAATCTGGTGCAACACTTGTCATAATGGTGTTACCTCACCAATACAGCTCACATAATATTGTAATGAAAATCTTATTCTATCTGTCCTACAAATTATATTTCTGGTTATACAGTCGGTATCAGAATTATTTGAACGATAAATTTTATTTCTTTGCATTTGAATTTGTGCAATATTTCGATGAATTTTTTTTTTTTTATAAATTCCTTCTAATTCTAATTAATATTATTTTAAGTATATGATTTTTGGAATTTTTTTTTTTATAGTGATGACCAAAAAAAAAACTTTTATTATTTCTAAAGATTTCTGTATCAGAAAATTGAAAAGTTTGGAATATTTAAAATCATATAATGCAAAGCATTGTAAAATTATTTCAAAATTCATTCAAAATTAAATTAATTCTGATATTTCTAAGTGTGTTAATGTTTATAAATTTCATTTTTTATATACTGAAAAATGTACCGGAAGACTGGAAGTGAACTGGAAGATACATATAATATGTCTTTATTCAACCGTCAAATAATATTTTGTCTCTCTCTCATTTAAATTTAAATTCAAATTTGACAGTGACTATGATTTATTATCATTTCTATAAATATTGATGTTTAATTTTTAAAACTATATTAAAATTTATTCCTTAATATGGTGTCAAATATTTTTCACGTTGACTGTGTATTAACATGCAAACTTTAATAATGAATGTGAGTATAATAATATGTTGGCATAGAAATATGAATGCATTATAGATACATCATATTTATAGACATGTAATATATGTATAATTATTATTATTTTTTTTTAAGTTCCATATACTGTATGTGCATTTTGTATAAATGATATGATACGATTATGTCGGCCTCAAAAGATTCTACATAATATTTTACCTGTAAATTTTTTTGTTTTTGTTTTTCATTATATTACGATAAAGATAAGTGATTCTTATAGATTCTAGCAATTATTCAAATGATATAATTTTCTCTCTGTACATATATATACATACACACATACATATAAAATATAAATGCATTATACCATGTTACATTTACGATGAGTATATATGATATGATGATGTATAATTGAATTGTTTATTTTTTAAATTACATACATTTGTATATGGATGGATATTATGTACATACATATGAATTATACATCTATATGTACATATACCTATATAGATACGTGATTCTATTTAGAATTTATACATTATAATTATATAACTTTGTATATATGTACGTATATGTATGTGCATAAAACATTGGAGGCAGATAAATCTACACAAAAGATGTAAAGTTTATTATAATATACTTATTTTACATATTACATTTATATCCTATATATATGAATGAGTACAGTACAGGGAATCCTTTGAGGTAAATTTTATAAAATAAATATATATATCAGTACATATATATTCGTATTAAATGCATATATACATAATAATAATACAAGTAAATTCATATATATATAAAAAAAAAGGACATAAATATGTAATATTTACGAGTATTATATTATAGTATAGAATGTGCTTTACATGATAATTTTCTATTGTTTGATATTTTTAAAATATATACATACAATATATATATATATACGTATACACATAGATAATACATTAATACATTTAAATGTTTATGTATAGATTTACAGAATTACATACATACTAGGTAATGTATATAAAATACATTTTGTGTACAAAATCTACATATATACAAGTACTTATATGCCTATAAAACATTTTATATTCATATTTATTCATAGATATGGCACTCATATATAGTTGAATATTGAATCTACTTACATACAAGTGAACGGTACATATGTTTGTGAATATATACAAATTATGTAAATATGAGTGAATATTTGAAAGCTCTTTAAAGTGTACAATCCGTATAAATTTTAAAATGCGGGCTTGATGCTCGTATATGCATGTAAATTCATACAATACAATCTTATACACACATTGTATTATCTTTTTGTTTATATTTTTACACAAATATAATACCATATAAAAGAATTATAAATTCATACATTCTAATATGTACATGTTACTTATATTCATTATATTATAGTTAAGATATATAGGAATATGTGTATGTATAACTTTGTCTGCATTGTATACTAAATACATATTAGAATTTTATATACATACATACCCTCAATATACGAATCTATATATAATATTTTAAATTGTACATACATATTACAATCTACAAGTAAATGTGTATAAACGGGTAGCCCTCAATATAAGATTAATATCAATATTTATTTTTTTACTTTTTTTTTTTTCATTTATGTAACGTAATTAAAATGATAAGATTGAAACATATTTAATTAAAAGGTCCTTTTTATACAATTTTTTATATTATTATTGTATGTATATGTATATAACGTGTATTGCATAATAGATAATATAGTATAGGTATATTATATCAATTTATTATATTCAACTCAACTTAGAGAATGTACATATGTTTACATTTGTATCGGTTTCTTTATGAACTCGTATACGAGTACATGTTCAAATTTTTCATTATGGTAATGCCCAAATGTAGGGAAGTTAAAATCCATCCCTAATCGTAGTGCAATACAAAGATGGAAAGACAGAGAGATACGAGTATAGGGTGAAAGAAAATGCCCCAAATGTGACATTATTGAAAACTTCAAAAATATGTAGATTTTTTAAAACTTTTTTCTCTTTTATTATCTCTCAAAGTTCATTTGTAGCTTTGAATGAACACCAACGTACTATTTGCAGGAAAGGAAAGCTTTAAAATACTAAGCTATGTCTATTTGCCGAGTATGAACGTAAAGTGACTCAAGTGTTATTAGAGGTTATTTACTCTAATGAGTCAGTCTAAGTCCAGTTACATAGTTTAGTTTGTTGTCTCTATAAAATAATCTGTGTCTCTGTGGTTCGCAATTCGTATGAAAGAATCTTAAGAAAATCCCTGTACATATTGTGATTCAGTTTTAGGCCCATTAATGTCTGCTATTATATCGAACGCATAATGTTTCAAGTATTAACAGTCACAGTATTGAAAAAAGTTTTAAAATTTTCTCAAATTAAATTTTAAATCAAAAAAATGAAATTCATATTTTTAAAATTTCATTAAAAGTTTTTGTTTTTCATGAAAGGAATAAAAAATATATAAAAGTTGATTTATTGTAATTTGGATTATGCCTAACGCAAGCATATTATGTGATATCTAAATAATATTCAACAATAAATTCATGAGAGAGACAGAGAGAGAGAGAGAAAAAAAAAGAAAGAAATTTAATTTATAATTTGCCTTGATTTTTTCATTTTATTATTTATCCTCAAAGCTAATTCATAAACTTTGAACAAAACAAAAATTATCCTTGTAAAGGTGAACTTGTACTTGACATGTGTATGTACTTATACGTATTTAAATGTATAAGGCATAAAATTTTATATATTTTTTAAAAAATTATTTTCAATGAATAAGTATACATTTATTTACGAATATACGAGTATTTAGGAGTAAATAATACATAAGCATTATGTATTTATTTATATGCATAATTGCACATTAATACATGTATTCGCATTCACATAAACTCTTACAGTTTTTTTTTTTTTGTGAAATGAATTAATCGAAAAATAATTTGTTTCTCAATATTTTTTCCTTTTATACTTTTTAAATTTTTAATTTTTAACCAAACTACGAGTGTATTTTACAGTTTTACAGGGAGGTAAAGTTGTAACGCGTATAAATTTTAATTTAATAAATTCGCCTATCTATGCTCTGTGGAATTATTTTATTATTTTCAGAAAATAATAAAAAGTATGTAAAGGAATTTTTTATATGAAAAAACAGGGTTATCATGCAAAAAATAGCCATCAGACTTTGAAATGTACGGTCAGACCAATTGTGAAAAACGAAAAAATCTAATTTATCAATTTTCTTCTTGTGATTTTTCTTATGAACAGGAATACGAGTGCATGGTATATGCAAGGTACTATAGCCAATATCGTACTATAGTCAGATGCCAATAACTTCATGTCTACTATCTACTACTTACTGTTTCTTCCTGTCTCTCGTGTTCTTCTTATGATGTGTTATGTGTATAGTGCAGTATAGTGCAGAGCGAGTATAAATGGAAAATGGAATTTTCTCACTAATAAAAATACGATCAATACGAGTCAATGTACATGCGAGATACTATCGTACTATAGTTAGCGTCTAATAACCTCGTTGCAGCTGCTTACTGCCTCTTCCTGTTTCTCATATTTTGCTTATGGTGAAGAGAAAAAGAGCAAGTGTGAAGAGAAAATGAACTTTCTTCATGAATGAAAATACGAGTAAATGTAATTCAGGCAGGCTAGTATGACTTTTAGAAAATGAAAAGATATTTGGAAATTGTTGAAGTTAGATACATTCAAGAATTTAAAGAACGAAGAAAATGATGGATCAGTTAAATGAACACAGAAAATTCAAAAGTTATATGAATGGTATGGGGAATTATTGGTTTGCTTTGGTATCGTTTGCTTTATTATTAAATGCAATGTATAAAGAGGATCAAACAGTGTTGGAGACAAACTCTATCATGTATCTATTATGGCTTAAAAATAAACCAGCAACCTTTCCTTATTTATCCAAACTAGATAAGTCAGTAAAAAACGATACTTTTTCAGACTTAAATATGGACCTCGGAAATATCAAAATTATACAGTTTCCATGAAATACAAATTTTCATTTTCTCGTATTGCAAGACATGTAGCTTTGTACAACAGAAAACACCCTTTGTATGCATATATTGTTCCACTAAATAAATAAGAAATAACAGAATTAAGAATAAAAATTTGTAAATTTAAACATCATTTCGTATACATTTATGTTTGGAAAATATATAAAATTCAATATAACACCTTTATTTATTACCCATACATATATTCGTATGTGTGCAGTGAGATGCAAAAATATATATATACTACATTTATCCTTTATTTGATATTTTTAAAGAATTAACAATTTTCATATCATTTTATTTACTTTTTATTTCTTTTACTAGGATGCATTTTCTTTTGTTTGTATTTTTTCTTTTTCTTGTGATGTAGTAATCTTGTTATATACA
Source organism: Villa cingulata (assembly GCA_951394055.1). Classification (NCBI taxonomy): domain Eukaryota; kingdom Metazoa; phylum Arthropoda; class Insecta; order Diptera; family Bombyliidae; genus Villa; species Villa cingulata. Next base: position 37,918,665 of record OX596022.1, read on the forward strand.
TCTTACTTGGTATTTAAATGTTCGTATGTATATCCTTACAAATGTATTTGCATATTATAATGTCTGTCTTATTGTATTTTACAATCATTTTTTTTTTAAATACTCGTACACACATATACACAAGATATGAGCATGTATATCAATCTGTATACAGTGAAAGTCGTATATATCGGCAGTATGATTATAAAAATTACTTTTAATATTTGATTTGTGTGTGTTTCAAAAGAAGAGTGCGTTGAATATAGCAACGTCAATTCAAACATCAAAGTATTATTTGTATAAACACGTGTTTTGTTTCCAATATGTTTTGTTTTCTCTAAAAAGTAAACGAAAGTGATTGATTATTTCAACATAATTGATACCTTTCTCTCTTTTTTTTTTTTTGATCATGGCACTATTTATTTGTGGCCGGCCATTTTAGTTATTGGATTGGCCATTGGCCATGTACATTTATTCTGAGTTGTCTCCTTATATTGATGCCATCTGACGGTAAAACAGTAGTTCTCATAAAAAGCTCTCCTTCTGCAGCACTTTGACATGACAATTTATGTCGATTGCTTTGAGGTTGCCAAAGTACAGTCATCTTTCACGTTCATTGTGCAACTAGAGTCAAAACCTTCTACGATGTTGCTCGGTATACAGAATCCATGACGAAGAGGTGTGAATCTGTGATACAACGTCAGTTTTACCTTGATTCCCTAAAGGTAATTAAAAACGTCTTTCACTGTATGTAAATATTCGTTAAAAAAGTTACTTCTGCACTTTGTATACATTTTGTGTAATTATATACATATATGAAGATACTGGTACATTTATGTATATGTATATTTTTTTCTAGATATTTATATACACATATTACAATAATAAAAAATAAATAAATTTTTCTTTACCATATTTAACAAAAGATGTACACACAAGAAAAAGAAAAAGGAAAAAGTAAGAAGAACATTTTTTTTTCTTTTTAAAAATATTATACTACTATACTGCATGTATATATAATTTGAATGTAGGTCAAATATGTTTGTTATAATCGTCGTTTTTTTGTACTGTACTAGGAAATGAAAAAGAAATAAATATAACACTACAATATCCTTTATACATTATACATATATTTAATCAGTTATGCACATATATATGGATGTAATATGAAATGAAGAAAATTTTCATATGAAAATTATATATTCACATAACAACTTATATGTATGCCTATGTATGTACATAAAAATCATAAAGTCTGTATGTATATGCTCGAATATGTATGTATATACAATATATATTTGTATATGAATAAAATGTTAGAGAAAAACATTAAGTATTTTAGTAGAATTTACCTTGACAATTTGAAGGGTAATCATAATATGTATATACTCGTACATACACAAAAATATAGAAAGGTATATACTTACATATTGTATAAATAATACATACACACAGTATATAACAGTGGCAAAATTGAGATGACATAAAAAGAAAGAAAGAAATAAAGAAAAGAAAATGTATAAAAGGAGAAGCAAGAAATTAAATTTTTAATGATATAAAATGATGTTAAAGTTCTACTTAAAGTGAGTATTTAATTTCTTGTACATTATAACAATTTGTTGATGTTTTTTTTTTGCAGTTTTTTGTAAATTTATTTTTATTTTTAATATTTATTTTTATTTGTTACGTTGATATTGTTATTTGTTATTGTTCTAAACCTTTGAAAGTTTCATTAATTTATTACTTAATATGTGTGTACATCTCTCTGTAATTATATATGGTATTTGCATATAGATATAATGTTTTTTTTTTTTACTTTGAAGAAAAATACATTATTATGTAATAATAATGTAAATAATTTAGTACATAATTTTATTACAAATTGTAAGGATTCTTATGTATATACGTTATGTATATGAGTCGATTATTAAATTTGAAATATGTAATGTAAACTTTATGGCAAATAATTCCTAAGATTATGGAAAAATCAAAACTCATAAAATTTATTGATGCCGGCATGAGATACACAATCACAAATATGAGATTTATATATTGAGCCAATATAGCCTCACGTCAGATATGTATTTTATTCAGTTAAAATTCAAATAAATTCCAAAGATCGTTGATCTTCCATCCATTGTAAGTAAGTCAAACACTATACACACGATTAACGACAATCTTTATCGTAAATGAAAGCTAGCTTAAGGAAAATATATTGTATCCTCAAAGCATCCACATACTTATATGCTCACGAAAATGATTGTCACGATAAATCGAATATCAATAGAAATGTTTTCGTCATTGTTTATATGCATATCATGGGAGAACATATAAGTAACCCTTGTTCCTGGATTAACGATTCATGTTTTCTGCTCTACTAACGTTCCTATGATCATCCCTAAAAGTATACGTTGGTATATTTAAAGAGAAATCATTGAAAGTTTTTTTGAAAATTAATTAGCATGAAATGACACTGATTTGAGAGATACGATCATGCGCACTGGATATTTGAGTCAAACAGTTCAGTTTACCAAATATTGCTAGCTTTCAAGATTATAAATTTAACTAAAATATTTTACATTTATCTACGCAATATATTAAGGATAAAAAAGAATTTTTTATAATAATAATAATAATCAAATTAATTGAATTAATTTGTTTTGTTCAATACATTTTTTATTAAAAATAAAATTTCTAATCATAGCCCTGAGCTAAATACACATACATATGTACATACTATACTATTTATCCTGATTTTGATTGTATAAAAATTAAAACCTATACACAGGAACTGTGTATACACGCACATATGTAATAAGGTACATATGTATTATTTCTGTAGTGTTATATTTAAGGTCAAAGGTTTTATAAATTTGTTTGCTTTCGTATACTTGGTATATATATACGTATATAAAGTGTAAACAATTAAAATAATTCTTGTTTTCCTTGAAATATTATTATAATTATTATTTCTAATTTATAGAAGTTTGCAAAAAAAAAACAAGAAAAAAATTTTGCTCACATATACGTAATAATTTGTGTACTATATGTTTTCTCATTAATGATTCAATGAATTTTTAATAATATTTTTTTTTCATTTTTTTTTCTCCATACTGATTACGAACTTTTAATGGAAAATACATATTTTTAAAGTATGCATATAGAACATAAATACATGATAGTATATTTATGTACATACATACGTTAAATTCGTATATAATGAATGTTATAATTTTTATATTACTTTAAAGTTCTTGTATACGTATACATATACAGGGTGTTTCTTTTCTAAGTACAAATATGTATACTACAATATTTTTCAGACTATTTCATGAAAAAAATTGTACTAACAAAAATTTCTATCGACCCTATTTTCGACGCTAGAGGGCGTTCTGCACTCCTTTGATCTTTGATAACTCGATAACGGATAAAGATATCATGCTCTGATTTTCTTTGTTTGAAAAAGAACATTTTTATGCCTCGATTCCAAAAATAAAAATATTTTTTGTAGTGCAAATTTTTTTGAGGAACCCAATTTATACACAAAATTTTTTAAAAAATTCGTCATAAATTTTGACTTCAGGATTTCTTTTTATTTAGAACCGAATTCCAAAATACTTGTTATAGTATATGAAAAGAAAGGTCATTTAGTTTCCTATTATTCTCTGGAACACTAAATTTTCCAAAGTAGGGTGTACAAAAAGTTACACATGATTTTGTGTTTGAAGGTCCTGCAAAAAAATCAAAATTTTCAACGCCCTCTAGCGTCGAAAATAGGGTCGATAGAAATTTTTGTTAGTACAATTTTTTTCATGAAATAGTCTGAAAAATATTGTGGTATACATATTTGTACTTAGAAAAGAAACACCCTGTATACACGAGTAAATAATATGCACAAGCACATCATAAATGTAATAGTATCTATACATAAATGAAATATATATGTACATACGAATATATTTAAGGACATATACGTACATGTACATATTTATATTATAAACATATGAGTAGTATGTACATATAATGACATATGAGAATCAAAAATTTTGTGCAATTTTATAAAAAGTTTTTTTTTTTTTTATATTTTTATTACTCAAAAATGAAATGATATTACAAAAAATAAAACAAAAAATCAAAAACAAAGAAGAAGAAGATGCAAAGAATGAAAAACAAAATTTATAAAAACATGACAAAAAAAACGAAAAAAATAAAAAGTGAAAAAAAAAAATAACAACATGACACTATTTATTAAAATTATAAACTTTCTATTTGTATGTTTGTATTTCTTAGAAATTATTTTTTTTGTTTTTTTTATATTTTTATTTTCAATATTATACTGTATGTAATGTGTGTTAGTATATATGTATGTATACCTAGCATGTATTTTATTTATATACATATTTTATAAAATATTGTAATGTAAAATGTTTCCCAAGTGATTTAACTAAAAATATATACATAAATATATATTTTATTTTTCCTGAATATATTACATTATTGGCAAAATATATTCATATACATATATAAGTATGTATGTATATAAAATTTATATATTCAAGTACATATTGTGTATTATTTCTAATATGTACATACATACAAATTGTATAGTAAAATATATAGAATAATGTATATGTGTATTGTATATATGTATGTATGTACAAAGTATGATATATGTATATACATATGTATATATACAAAGATACAGTGTATAGAGTAAATGCATATTAAATATGTATGTAACTCATATATATAAACAGTTATAAAATTATGAAGTGTAAGAAAAATATATGTCAAGGTTGTGTCTAAAAAGAAAATACATATATACATATATCTAGATATATGCAGATACGAGTATATGTATATAAATTCACACATAAAAATACACATACACATTTACAAATGCACCTACGTGTATGCATCTACATAATACGTGAACAGTGTAGTTAGTATATGTTAGCAAAAAAAAAAAAAAAAAACAAGGAAAAATGAAATCCCTCACCTTTGGATTTTTTGTTTTTTCATTTTTATTTTTGATCCTAATAGGATAAGAAATGTATGTACATATAGATAGTGTAAATGTAAATTATATGACAGTGTATGTATTATTTTCCGCGTAACCAATATTTTTATGTAGTACACATATATGTAGATGTGTGAATATACATATATATTTTTTTTTTACACACTTGTAATGTTAACTCTTAACCTAAACTTTGAATGAAAAAACAATTTTTCTTTCTTTATTTATATTTTTCATATTTTTTTTTTCCAGCGAGAATAAATGATTGAAAATTTATTTGATTGCTTTCATTTAAGTATATGGTTGTGTGTAATGCTGTGTAATGTAATACCATATAAAGAGAGAGAGAGAGAGAGAGAGAGTAATCAGATGATGAAAAGATGCAAATATGTTATATTTATATTTGAAAATCATCAAAAGTAATATGAATATAAATATTGTATTGAACGTATACATACTACATACATACACATTACGATTTATTTTCCATAAATAACAAAATAAAAATACATGATAGACGGCAATATTTTTATTGATCAATCAATCCTTCAATCTTTATTCGCATGAATGATCATACAGAAAATATTTCTTTTATATAAATGCATTCCATAACGATAAAATGCAATGTCAGTGATTTGTTTTTTGTTTTTTTTAATTTTATTTTTATTTTTAATTTTTAAGGTCAAATTAAATTTGATTTAAAGTAACATAAAACAGTCAGTTAAAGAAAATTTTCCTAAGCTAAATAACATTCAGTGAAATTCAATTTTGATATTTTTTTTTGAAATTAATGAGATAATAGAGGTTATGTTATACTATTGACATACACTGCAGAGATAAACCATGGTATGGGTGACACATTTAAATTGAGGTGAACTAGTTTATGTATTCATACGATACCTGTCGAGATATGTAAATTCAAACGCTAATTCTTTTTCATCTAGTCAGCATGTTAGCTGAAATTTTGTTTGACAGTTTGTTTAAATATAATATTAAAAAAAAAGTAAATAGCACAAACGTCAAAGATAACTGAGTTCGAACTTGGTTAACAAGATAATTGAGTTCTAGAAACTCGGTTATCTTAACCGAGTTCTGAAAGTCGGTTATCACAAAGATAAACAAGAAAACTGAGATATAACCATGGTTTATCTCTGCAGTGTATCAATTACATATTATTTTTATGTCAAACTTAACTTTTGACTTCAATTTTGAGTTACTTTAAGTGAAGCCATCACTGTCATTTACCAAATGTGTAGATTATGTACATTTATGTATGAATTATAATGAATAAAACAAAAAAAAAAAAGACCAACAAAAGAAAATTATTAAAAGACTTGATAAAGAATAATGTTAAAATATCATATATGTATATGTGGACACATAATTACTACCTATATAAATGTACTTATATACTTATCTGAACACTAGAATGTGTGTAGATGCACTGTGTATAACTTCTTGTATTATTCTTATGAATAATAATGCAGTTAAATGACAAAATTTTTAGTTAATTAATGTTTATATAAGACATACTTAAGTAATGTGTGCTTATGTACTTGTACATATACTGGAACATAATTTAAAATTTAAACTTTAAATTCAAATTTATATTAAATAGGATATGCATACTGACTGATAGTAAATAATGGACACTGTGTACTAATTTAAAATTAAATTCAAATTAATTTTAATGATTATTACATAGACACGGTCAAGGGAAAATTATTATTAACATTTTCGAAAAAAAAACACTTGCAATAATGCATTCTAATATTTAATAAAGGTGGTATATATCTGTGGGGGATTATTTTGGTGTTGGTCGGAATTAACAGAATCTTCTAACTCGGAGTCAGACCAGAATAACATTCATTATCTAGAAACATTGAATCGACTGTCAAGGGAGAAGATAAAACTGACTGTTGTATGATGTCAAAAATAAAACCAGTTAGACCAAAACCGATGTGGACACGCAAAATTCAAAGACGATACATTGTAATATCGAATGCAGAGAAATGGACACAACATAGGATAAGAACCTGTGGTGAATCAAAACTCAAAAGGCCAACCCCAATTAAATGGAAATAATGCCAAGGAAGAGGATGAGGATGATGTTTATTATCAATAATATAACATGTCTTGGGCGGGTATTGGTTTGATCTTTTTTGGAGAAGCTCTCTCCATTTGATCCACTCAAGTTCCTTACTTCTCCTTTTAATTGAATGTCATTAGAGAATATATAAAACCTTTTTCTAAGTATTGCTGATTTGCTAAACAATACTGAACACAAATGGCAATTTCGGTTAGATGACGGGAAAAAAAACATGGCTGCTATGATGGTAAAAAGATAATATGCAGTATACAAATTCGATTACACGATATACCTATCTATACAAAAGTTTACAATTATCTTTGAAATTAAAAAGTACAATAAATACATATACATGGATACATTATGTATTTACTTTTAATCTATGTACTTTATTGAATATCTAATGGTTTTTGTGTAAATTACTTATATGTACGAGTATATGTAATGTCGAGAACTTGTTTAATAATTTTCTTTCATATTACTTTCATAGTAAGTAGTTACTACTTGTAAAAGTTTTATCTCAGGTGTGCTATTTATTATTCGATCCGATTGAAATGTTATTTTTTCCAAAGTTTTTTGTTTCTTTTTTCTAAGATTTTCTCATTAAATATTAATTTTTTTTTAAAAAATATTTATTTTCTCATTAATTTTTGAAAGAAGAAAAAATACAAGAAAATTTCAAACTTTTATTTTAAATTAACTTTTCTGAAATTTTTTTAATTGTGGTTTAGCATTTTTACATTTTATTTTTTATTTATGCACTTTACAGGGTTAGATTAAAGAAAACATTTTGACCAAACAACATTCAAAGTATATTTGAAATAAAATAAAAAGGGTAAGGACAATGTATGAAATGTGTGAGAAATTCTAATTTTACTGATTCTTATTTAAATTCAGAGTAAACAGCATTTTATTTTCACTCTATCACATTTTAAAAGGATGAAATGGTTCAATAAAACCGGACACCAAAAATCTCAGATTTGGAAATCTTGGTTGTGGTGAAAAGGATGTAATTTTTTTCGCTAAAAAAAACCCATAGAAATTGAAATTTTGTGCTGTTAGAATAAAAAAAATTAAATTATGGTTTTGAAATAGTAAATTTTCAATTTAAATATGGCGAAAAGTTTAGAAGTATACCGAGCGAGCGCCTAAGAGACTAAAGCCAGTGCTGACTTTACTGATAACTTTTCAATGAATTTCTTAGTTTTTTGTGTAGATGACAAATTCTATACCTTATCATCTAATTCCATTTATAGCTACGCATTAAACTGTATGTATTTCGCTGCATTTTAGTCGCGCTTATAACAATAAATTGATGCAAAATCTTATATATTTTTGTGTCATGAGAAGCGAATGAAATGTCCTTTGTTTATTACATTTCAAAATTATTTTGATTTTTCTTATAATTTTTACTTGAAAATTACAAAAGTATTTGGAAAAATAATAATTTTCCAGTCGATTTGTTGTCAATTTCGGACAAATTTAATTATTTAATATTTTTCTAAACTCAATCTATTAAACTTATTAAAAAAAACTTAGATGCATAAACAATTAATTATTAAATTCTATATTTTTCAAAGATAATACCAATAATACATACATTGTGTACGTATACGAGTACTTATCGTATCGCATTGTACACGCATTCTTATAAACATTCATATCTATAACTCCAAAGTTTTCTAGAAATATCCTTTCATTAAAATCTTTGAAAATATTCAAATCATATATCATAACGTCTTTTATTTTTTATTTTTATTTTTTTAAATACCATTCATGTTATTTCACTTTCAAGAAGGATTTTAGATGTACTCGTATTAAATGTCTGTGTATATGCATGTGTTTGAAATTAAATTTTCATAAATGTCATTTTTCTCTTTCAAAATATTAAAGCTCTTAGTATAATTTACTACTGATGTGTATTGTCAAGCATTTTAAAAACGACCCGATTCAAATTTATGTGCTTGTATAATTATTAAATCTATTAAATATACATAAATGTGTGTATCATAATTTATATTGTATTATTTTGAAATTTTCATATTTACATACATACATATTACTTGTATGTGTATAGTCTGTGCTTGTATATACTACATAATCCTACAATGTAAGCAAGAATTTTGAAAATTGAAAATTTCATTTGGAATTTTTAATAATTCTTTACAAAAAAAGAAGTTGAATAAATAAAAACAAAAAAAAAAAACAATTGCAATTAATATAGAAGTACGTAGTGCTTGAGAATATGTATAAGTACATGTATTTGCACGTGTATAATTGCTTATATAGGTGGGTACAAGTGGATGTACAGTGTAGGTTGAAATTGAAGGAAATCGTATTTTATTGGATGAATTTCTCCTGTCAACAGCGTTGGCTTTCCAGTTTTGAACTTTTAACTTTCTAATATTAATATTAAGTATGAATGAAAATGACTGTATTGCTACTACTTACTTATTGTCTCTTTACTTTTCTCGTGTTCTTTTTTTGGTGTGTATAGTGAAGAGGGAGTATAGTTCGAAACCAAGTATATACATGGCATGGTATATAGAAGAGTATAGATATGCATATGGTATGATGGAATGAAATATGTTTCTCTTTCTCTTCATATCATGTGATATTTGTGTCCTTTTTTGTTTTGTTTATTTCATTTCTAAATAATACATTTTTTTCTTTTCAAAATAAACATTTCAATACAATTATAAATGGTGGAATGTATTATGAAAAAATGTTGTAATTATCCAGGCAAAATAAGACATTACAATAATGAAATTAAATATTTTTATTTGTCAAGAGATGTAAAATCACTCAATTTGTGATTAAAAAAACAGCTGTTAATGTTATAAAATCAATTATTGAAAAAATTATTGACATACCTACCTTATCTACTCTATATACCAATACCATCATTGTACAGTTCATTTTAATTTTATTGTGAGAGAGATTATAATATTCTACTTCTTCTTACAGTACCGCTCCCCTGCGGAGGTCGGTGATCATCGATTCAACCTCTTCTTTTATAACTTCTTTTCTGAATATTTGGCAGGATGAAGAACAATTAAACCATTCCTTCAGATTTGCAATCCACGATGTTCTCTTTTTTCCTCTACTTCTTTTTCCTAGCACCTTGCCCTGAAGAATCAGCTGGATAATTCTGTAATTGTCATTACGCATCAGATGGCCTAAGAACCTCAATTTCCTTTCTTTTATAATTCTGAGCAGTTGTTTCTGCTTATTTAATCGTTTCAGGATCTCTTCATTTATACTATAACTTTGTCCAACCAGGAAACTCTGAGTTTTCTTTTATATATCCACATTACAAAAGCATCAATTTTCTTCATATTTTTACCATTCAGAGTCCACGATTCAGCGCCAAATAAATCTTTAAATTGATATTAAGTTCCTTTTTTACAAATACATTTTTCATCTTAATTATTATAATAATAATGTTTTTTTTTTTTTAACTAATTTTAAGTTTTAGTTCGATAATAATTTTGTTGCATTTTACATAAGAGATAAGTAGTGGAAAGTGGAACATAAATTTAGTAAAATGAAGCGACAATTAGTTTTTGAGCCACACTGTTATGTTATTTTGTGTATTTAAAAGCAATTTAATTTTATGGTGTTGATGTTCATGAAAATTTAGTAAATTTACATACATATATACTCGAATGCATATGTGGATATATGAATATATATGAACGTGTTATTTTATTATTATTATTATTATTATTTCATATATATGAACATAATATTACATTGCATATTTGGGCATACGCATATGAGTTTAAATATTTATACATTCAGTATGTATATTATATTAGTATGAGTATATGTTTACATGATTTTCATACAATATTATATACATATTATGTATCGCATATATATATGTACAGAATATACAAATATATTTTCAGTTATAAAATAGATATTAAAACTTTCTAAATGTTACACTCTATCTGTTATAATGATAATTTTTATTATATACAATTTAATATTACATGCATATTCTCCATAATATATGTATGTTTGTAAATATAAATTGTATTATATGTACTATATACATTTTTAAGTATATGTAGATACTAACATACATATGTATGTATTTGTACAAGCTACTAGTTAGTATAGAGTAGGTGTACAAAATTATATATTTAGCGCAGTTTTCTGCGCACATCGTGACCTCCATTATTATAATTTTTATCAATTTTTTGATGTTTTTTTTTTTTTTTCTTTTAACTTTTATTTTATTTTCTATTTTATTTTTTTTTTTTCATTTAGATTTTCTTTTTTAGCTTTATCTATTTACTGACTCGTATATATGTATGTATGTAGATATAATGTATGTTTTGTTTTGATTATATTTATTTATTTAAGTATTTATTTTTTCCTTTTGGTTTCGTTTTGTTTGTTTGTTTATTTGTTTATTTTCCTTTTTGCATATTCTCATAATCATTTCTTTTCGTTATTCGTATTTTTCAATTTTATTTTATTTTATAGTTAGAACATTATTTATATCTACATTTACTATATACTTATTCATTTCAAGAGGTCTATATACATACAAGAAAAAAAAAAAATAAAAAAAAAATTGTAACATTATCCTGTTGTCATATATTCAAATCAAATCAAGTCAAAAATAAAAATAAAAACATAAAAATTAGAAAAAAAATAAGTATTATAGATACGAGTACAACATATAAAAAAAAAATTGAGATTTTCCTTTTGAAATTTCTTTGTTTATAACATACATACATATGTATATCTAATGTATGTATAGTATACATATAAATATATATCTATTAATATGTACCTATATACATGGTAGAAGTTGTATGTACATACATAATATAACAAATCACAAAATAGTCATCAATATTTTAGATAAATAAATAAATGAATAAAAATCTATTATACTCTTGTGGACTGTGTAAATGTAAATGTATGTTATGTATCTATGAAAATATTGCAAAGAAAATTTAACTTTTATTCCTTTATTTATATTTATTGAATTAGAAAAATACATATATACATATACTATATACATAAATATCGATGGTACTAATCTTGTACACATTTATATTTTATTTAATTTATTTTATTTTTATTTTATTTTTTTTGAATGTAATTCTTTTATACCTGTATACATGCAAACAAAATAAATAAATAAATCACACAAAAATACTTAGCAAGGACAAAATATACATTATGTAAAAAAATACCAAAAAAAAAAAAAAAATTATACATCCTGTACTGGTGTATGTACAGATGAACAGTGTGTATGTATGTACTAAACTTCGTATACATTATTATATTTTGAAATGGGTCGTCTCATTTTTTTTGATTAACTGATGAAATTGTATTTTAATGTTATACTAAATATTTATACATATTATATCTATGTATGCGTGTAATGTATGTTTTGTTGAATCTATTATATACATGTATGTATGTATGCATATACATATGTATATACAAAATAACTAAAAATATATCTATTCAATTGTATTAATTTTTTATTTTGTTATATTTTTTTTTTCATTTTCATTTACGTTTTTCGTTTTTCGATTTCAAATCAAAAATGTACATATATGTATGTACACACATTTTTTTTTATTATTTTATTTATGAATTTTTATATAAGTAATGTACACTCGTATGTACATTCAAACAAGTACATATAAGTATGTATAAAATTAAAAAGAAAGAATCAAATACCACGAACAACATCAAAAACAAATTTGCTTTGATAAATTGATGATGTTGATGATGTTGATGATGATGATATGATATGAATATGAAAGATTATATTTTATTTATTATTAAAATATTAAATCTACATACATATGTACATACATAAATATATTTGTGTATTTGTGGGAAAAAACAAATTCTAATATATACAAGTATTATTTCATTATATATCTACATATATGTATGTGCATAAACTTGTATGTACACACCACACAGTATGGTATGTACATATGTATTTAGGTATATAAAGCTTAAATGAAAAACCAAAAAACTAAAAAAAAAAAGAAATAAATAAATAAAGTGAAAACTGATGTAAACCGTCAAAAAAGCTGAATCAAATTTTTGTGTTTTTGCTTTCTCATAAACAATATGAATTAAATAAATAAAATATTTTTATATAATAGTGTAGACAAAAAACGAAAATATTTTCTTTTGTTTTCTTGAAAAAATGTACATTATACAGTGAACGATAAAAATGAACGAACATTGTGCGTATTTTGTATTTTGTTGTGTTTTATTTGGACATTATAATAATATAGTTACCATTCCAAAACGTCATAATATTACTGTTCTTTTTCTTAAGTATTACCTCATATATCTGATTTAATTGGAATCGATCCTTATTGTGTGACAATAAGTAGTTATTGTGTGACAGATCTGTCTGTATTTATTTCCTTACATTTTTAACCATGACATTTTTTATATCATTAAAAGACTGATTTGTACATAATTGGCTAAATGTAGTTTTAATTCTACCATTTTTATACTGCAACATTCTATCCATCTTACAGTTCTTAATTTGCTGTCAGTAAGTCAATTACATCTATAATTTGCCAAATAGAGTTTAACCACTTTAGTTACTGACATTACCATTCTTCTTCTTCTTCTTCTTCTCCGGCTATGCATTCTTAAACAGGTCCTTAGACTCTAAGAGAATTTGCCTCAACCGGTCTTTGTTTCTTGAAACATCAACCCAGTTTTGCAGTCGCCGTTTCTTAAAAACGGATCGCCACAATCTGTGACATTACCATTACCACATAATTTGTGTAAAAAATACATTCACAATGCATTTTGAAACTTATGACATTTGTAACCGTCTTTATTTTAAACATTTAGAAACTATTTACTTTGCATTTAAATCGCATCGATGCATTTTAGAACTCAGCCGATTATACAATCAAAATCAAAAACCATGTGTATAGTTTTCACTTGGTGATTTTGACTTTCACTGTAGTACATACAGTATATACGAAAATTAAGTGTGTAACAGAGTGTTTTGAATATTAATACAATATAACATAAATGTATTCATATGAATTCTTTATGTGTGTACATAAATATTTATTATTTGTAAAGCATTCTCTCTCTTTTTTTTTTTGTTTTTTTAAAGTTATTATTTTCTTTTGTTGCTTTTAGTTTTTTGATTTTATATATATATATTTTTTTTTTTTTTTCGTTTTCAATAAAAAGGTCAGGTCGCGCAGTTACTTTTCTAAACAGTCACATACATATCATATCTAATGTATATTTGTACAATATTTTGTCTGTACGCATATATACTTTTTTATACATACATATAAGTACATATAAATACATTATATACAATGCATACATACATACATACATATATACAAATGTATGTATGTGTATATATAATAAATATAATAAATTCATTTATTTATTATATATACGAGTATATAAATTTAAGGACATATGTACATACAATACATAATGTATGTATGTATAGATCCTTGCACAAATCTCTGTATACTATATACCATATATTTATATATAAATATCTAGATACCTACATTTATATAGTAGATGCCATTGTATGAAAATATATGTTTTGCACGAGTATATGTGCAGGAATTTTCTGTACAGAAAGGTAAAAAATTCTCTTTGCTCCTAGGCTTAACAGAAAATAAGAATCTATTATTTGCATATACATACATACATACATACGATTATTATAGACAAAATGCGAGTATATTTATGTAGATAAGGATTTTCAAAAAATATGGGGAAGTTTTTTTCTATTCATATCCCAGGCTGTGCAGACATAAGCAAATACGAACGGATATAATAAAAGTGAACTGATGAAATACGCATACATATAAGTATGTAAATAAATTTACGAGTATGTGTATTTAAACTCACAGATATACACAGATGTTTATTGAAATTTGTATGTATATATACATATATAAGAAAGAAGCTTAATACATACTGAACTACAGATTTTTCTGTTTATATACGATAAGTCGATATAAGCACATATACATATGCATACACAAATATACACATAGCAACATTTAATACAAATATACGAACGTAATATATATGAGTTATCTGTACACTATATTATATGCATATATGGGCATATACTCGTATGTATGTATTTTTAGTATATTATAGAGTGGAAACATGTTGCACAAGGACAACAAAATTTCGAGGATACATATTATTATTACTATAAAACATTATGTATATATAAACTTTGTATATATACATAATAAAGGTGAGACTGTGCATTTATATACTATATGTTATACATGCATATGTATTTATACATACATATATTTTATATATATTAAATTTTAACGCATTTATGTACTAAATGTTTATTGAATAAATAAATCAAAAAAGAATAAAAATGGCATATGCATAAAAAATATTTATTTGTATGTACCTTTCATATAATATTCGCAATACTATACTCGCTTATATGTAAATGTATGTGTGCATAATATGTAATGTATGTGCATATACATATGATTGTAGAATATTTTTTAAATTTTCATTCATTTTATGAAGGACAAAAAATCAAAAAATGCAAAAAAAATAAATAAAAATAAATTATTAGAAATAAAATCGAAATGAAAATGAAAATGAAATAAAAATAAATAAAAAAAAAAAATAGGAAAACTTTAAACAGAAAATTATTTAAACATGATTTATGTACCATACATGAGAATGTATACATATATGTATATGTATGGTTGTGTTGTATTTTGTGTGTAAATATAATATTTGAAATGAAAATGAAACAAAAAAGAATAAATAGTATATGGTACACGTTACATCAAAAAAACTTTTCCTCATATTAATTGTTTTTTTTTTTTTTTTTTTTTTTTTTTTCATTTTTTATGTTTTCTCTGTTTCAAAATGAATTGTTGCTTTTAATAATTTATTACAAAAATATGATGTATGATTTATGAAGTAGAAAAATGAAAAAAAAAAAATATATATAGAAAGGAATACGTGTATACATATATACCATAAATGTGTATACACACATTTATATGTACATTTACAAAAAGTGAAGAGAAAAACAAAAACTAACAAACAATGAAAAATGACTTCTTTTATAAGGATGTTACTAATATAATATGACTGTTATTTACCATACCATATACTTACTTAACCAAAAGGACGATTATGTATTACAATTTTTAATTGCATTCTACAAAGATCGTATAGTAATAATATTATATAGGCATATACAAGGCATGCAATCACTATAACCATTATATACATTACTGATGATTATAATATGTATATCGCTCTATATACCTACCTACAATTATTTTTTTTTTTCTTCTATACATAAACATTTTTAATTGTGTAATAATGTGTTAATTATTGCATATAGTAATTAATTTTCAATGAAAAAAAATATATATGTATTTTGTTTTTTATTTCCTTATTCTTTTTTTTTTTTTTTGCTTTTATTTCGTTATTGTTTTTGTCGGAAAATCACAATACTCTTTAATTTTGCTTTTATAGTGCATAGGCATAGGGTATCTACATATAGGAGGATGTATACTGTGCATACATATGTATGTATGTAGTGTGTAGTGTATAAATAAAGTAAAAAATTAAGTAGAAATGATTGTTAATAATAAAAGCAAACAAACAATAAAATCAAAATAAAAAAAAAGGAAACTATAATGAATGAAAACAAAAAAAACAAAATGTATACACATAATATTGAAAAATAAAGGACACTTAATGGTCAACAAGTTAATTCAAAAAAGTCACTTATAGAAACCCACTCAGGAAGTCTTTATACACATTAATGTACACAAACACATGTACATATGTATGTATATTATGAGCAAATATTTTTCATATATAAAAAAAAAATGTATTTATGTAATGTATGTATGTATATAGTCTTTAAATTATATATAGTAGAACATAGAACATAGAAGAACAGTAACAAGTTGCAAGTTTATATAAGTATACAATATATCTACACATATACACATAATAAATATATGTATTAAGATATAAGAATACGATAGATAGAATGTAATGTATGTACATAGTATATTATTAAATGTTGGTATCATACATTTAGTTTTATCGATACTCTACTATATATGTATATTATGCAATACATACGAGTACATATATAATTTCTCTATTGAAATATTGTTAAATGAAAAAAAAAAAATATTTAGGGTGGTATTCACCAACATGGATATATCTATCAGTCGGATATATTTTAGCCGGATACAATTTCAGATTATTCATCAATCTATAGATAAAATTTGTTTTCGAACTTCGTTTTCGGGTCGAACATGTGTGTCAAACATGTCAGCTGATTGTATTTTTATATTACAAAATGAAAAAGAGGTTCTGTGATGTGATAATTATATGCAAAGATGATAGATAATACAGGGGTACTACATTATCTTTATTTGTGCTGTTGCTGTTAATAACAAGGTTATGTTCGAACGATATTTATAATACCGAGGTTGTCTTAAAAATATCCGAATAGTGTTTTATCCAGGTTGATGAATACACTTTATCTCAGATAAAAGATAATGTATGTTGGTGAATACCAGCCTAAATGTTGTGTTGAAAAAAAAAAATATTACAAAGAAAAAAAAAACAGAAAAATGAATTCCTGTACTCTAATAAAGATACACAAAAACACATGTACACATACATACATATATACGATAGTTATTATGTATATAAGTATTTATGTAGTGTAAAGTTGGATATGCGCCAATCATAAAAGTATACGCACATACCAACATGTATAGGTACATACTCGTATGTACAGTATACAAAAAGCAATAATATTACTTCTGTTTGATGAGCACCATATAGTAAGTTATTAAAAGGATATGAAAAAAATTTTTTTTTCTATAGTTTTTTTTTTTAATATAAATATATAGACATTTATGTAATATATATGTTTATATGTACATATCATGTTTATTATATTTTATATACTTAAATAAATATACAAAATATGTATTTCCTAACCATTCCTTTTTTATTTATATTTTTATATAATAAATTTTTTGATGTGAAATATATTTACTCATATACATAAATATATGCAAGTATGTACTATATATTGTGTGATGAACATTTCAATGTATTATATTATTGGATATATACCTACATAAAAATCTACTTATGTCTGTCTGTCTGTATACATAATCGTATGTACATTCTAGATCCTATAGTTATTATCAATGCAATGTTGTATTATAAACACTATTTCTATTTTGATTAAAAACTAAAAAAGTGTCCTTGTTTTCAAAGGGATGAGGGGGGGGGTTATGTTGTGATTGTTTGTTTGCATGTGTGTATGTAGTGTAATCATATATACATATAAAAAAAAAATTCTTCCTTTTTTTTTATGCGAGTTAGATTATATATAAAAACCAAATGATGTTGGGAAATTTATTTTAATTTTTTTTTCAATTTTTTTTTTCAATTTATTTTCTATTGTTTTGTTTTTGTTTCCTTTTTTAAATACATATAAACAATAATCTTTGTGTGAATGAAACTACTATATTATATATACATTTTGTTATAAATGATAAGTGTATGTATACACATTTTTATATCCTTAAATGTATATGTACGAATTATGTTTGTATTGTACGTATTAAAAAAATTAACAGGACATAAAAAAATGATGAATAAACGGGTATATGTGTATACTACTTAAGTATATCCTAGCATATTTATACAGTTTACGTATACGAGTAGTTGCATATCTAGAAAAATGTGTATGAACATAAATATAGGTACATATTTGTGTGTGTGTGTGTGTGTGTGTGTGTGTGTGTGTGTGTGTGTGTGTACGCCTATGTATCGCATAGCTTTATAATGTAAAAAATCTGCAATAATTTTTGTGTTAAGATATAATAAAAGACACGTTTTCATCATTATCATTATTGTTCTTATATGAATGTATCCGCGCGTACTTTGTTTTTTTTTTTTTTAATTTATTTTTTGTTCATCTCACTCATTTTATTATTGTATTATTATCATTATTGTTGAAAATGCAAAATGAAAAAATAAAAGTAAAAAAATTTCATATTTCCGGCACTTTGAAGAAGACGTGAAAATATAAGCAAAAAAAAAAAAAAAAAACCCACACAACAAAAAGTACGACTATACAGTATTGTACTTCTACTTCTATTTACATAGTGGTAAAATGGTGACAAAAAAGATAAAAAGAAAAAAAAAAAATAAACAGAAAAGGAAAAATGTATCTACTTAAATGAGTGCATGATGTTAAATATAAAAAATAAAAATAAAAATGAAAGGAGAAAAATACTAAATTATTTGAGAAAATTAAAAGTCAAATAAGATCAGTCAGCATCATATACAATAACAATGTTTAGACCAGAGTTAGAATACTACTAGCACTACTCTACTGTGGGCTACTCTACAGACGCTGTAATATCGGATACTACACCAAACCAGTCCTACCCGTATTACATACTCTACAATAAGTCTACTACTTATGTAGTACTAGGACTACATAGCAATAAAAGAACAGGACATACAGTATAGTAGGTAGTAGGGTAGTAGCAATAGTAGCTGAAGAGTAATTATGAAACTTTTTTTTATTTTTTATTTTCTTTAGTTTTGTTTTTATTTTTTTTTTTTTCATTTCAATGTTTTCCTTTATGAATTCATTGAAACATTTTTTTTTATATATATGTACATATCTGTGTAATGTATGAGTGTTACAACTATACATACATATATGTATTGTGTACAACAGTAAAATAAAAATGCATATGTATTACAATTTTTGTGTACATTTTTATATTATGATGGTGATGTAGCCTAAAGCAATACTTAAAATTCAAAAAAAAAAAAAACCTTTTGCCGACCACTTTTATGTTATTCATTATTATCATTGAGGTGCATGATCTGTTTATCCTTTCTACTTCCATAAATAACACATATACACAACTATACACATATACACATATATGTATACATTATATTTTATTGTATGCAATGCACACACAGACAGGCATAGACTATTTTTATATAAACAAATAATTGTGCTTTGCATTTTAGTAAATTTTCTTTTGTTTCCATTTTTTTTTGATGTTTTATAATAAAAATGAAAATTTCTTAATGAATCGTACATACATACATACAGACTCATTATAGTACATAAAAGAAAATGATTAGAATTGTATACACACTCACACTCACACACAAACAGAAGGCAAAATTTTACAATTATAATTATTTACTTATTATCTTATTTATGCGCAGTAATAATTATAATTAAAATTATATTTGATTTAGATACAATTATCTGTATATTATTTACAGTGAATATTTTGTTGAAATTTGCGGTTTTCTTTTTTTCTGTCGAGAATGCGAATAGCTATTCATTTAAAAATCTGACCAAACTCTTCCTAAAATTTAAAACATTTTACAATAATTATCGGTATAAGATAAAAGAAAGTGAGGATAAATGGAAAATTAATGTCAGTGACGGAATAAAAAGTTTGTATAATGAAAATGTCAGCATAAACAACGTTTTTAAATGACTCGGTCCATGTTTTTAGAATTCAAAAGTGTGTGGAGTTCATTTCACTCATTCAAATTCCAATGTTTCTGCAACCTAAATCGAGCCTTGGCCTCCTGTACGCTTTGCCTCCAATAATTCTGACTTCTTGATGTTGTTCTCTTGTTTCTGATGTTAAGTATAGAAAACTCGCGTCTTCATACTAACAGCTTATGACAACCGCTTCTATCCTGCAATATTTTGCCTTACATATCGATGCCAAACACTTAAACATTTTATGTGAAATAAAGTGAGTAATATTAAGGTGGTTAAAGTTACGAAATTAAGTAGTATGGAAATTAATACCAAAATGTACATAGAAGATTGTAGTTGAAAGGCAATAAATGAGTCAGTATAGGACAAAATGTTCAAAAAAATTTTGTTTCTCTTTTTGCTAAATAGAAAATTGTTTTGTGAAAATGTTTTATAATCATACTGTGCCATACTATGCATATCATATGAAAAATTTTCGCTTATCTATGATATATTTTTCGGAAATTTAATGAAATTTAAGTTTTCTCTTTACATTCTTTCAAATTAAACTAAAAATTCTATAGTTTTTTGTAAACAAATAAATATACATAAATATTAACAACAGTACTCGTACATACATATTAGTGTATTAATGTATATATTTCTATGTAAAATTGTAGATCTTTCTTTAATAGTAAATAAACTGTTTAAATGGAAATGTAATTTTCTTTTTCAGTTATAAGAAAACATACAAAAAAAAAAAAAATACAAATTCATATAGTATAAATAATTTACAATCGTATATTATGCACTCATGTAATATACTAAATTTATTTTTAAATTTAATTGCTAGAAAATTTATTTACACATTTTTTGTTTTTCCATTTTTTCTTTTCTCTTCAAATAAATGTGTATACATACTCGTAACTGTATATATAATAATAATTTGTAGCTGTCATAAAAGTTTTTGTAGCAAAAAAACAAAAAAAAAAACCATGCAATACATACACGTAAATACATATAATACATACATAAGAATGTATATATGTATGTACAAATACATTTGAATTACTTATAGAAATTCCCAGCCAACACAGAGTTTCACCAAACATTCTTCTTTTCTTTCATTTGAGGTGAATTCAACTTATCTTCTCAGACGAACCACATTTCTTGTGATTTAGTTGACATCGCCACGAATGTCAAAAAAATATTTGCCTAGGAATCTTCTTGGTAAATATAAGGCGATTCTCTACGGAGAAAAATCTACAATTTGTGATGAGGAATATTGTGCGATTCATTGTACTGTGGAATTTTTGAAGAAATTATTTTAAAATAAACATTTGCCACTGTAATTTCCAAAAAAAACTATATTGAAAAAATTTTCAATTTAAAAACTTAATTTGTACCGAGAGGTTCCAAATGTTTAGGTATACAGAATAGAATTAATAAATTAAAAATTTGTTCAAAATAGTTTTTACAAAATTAGAATAGCAACTTTTAATTTAAAATAATTTATTAACAATCTCCACATTCTACATTCCTTATAACACAAAGAATTATCATTTTTCAACAAAATATGTATATTATTCTTACAAAAATTACTTTTGAAATGAATAATTTGACTTTAATATATTCAATAATTGCATGTTAAATAACGGGAAAGCCGACAAGTGTCAGACATACACGAACTTGTCGCATTTATGTATTCGTATTCCATTTCTTAGAGGAATTTCGCAAACGAATCATTTGAGAATCTCAGGCGAGTTCTTATACTTTCTGCCTTCTATACAAGTGTTTGAGATTAGTGGATTTACATTATTTTCGTACAAAACATTCACTTTGTATACACCATTGGAAGAATCTTCTAATAACATCATGTTTTTCATGCAATCAAATTGAAAGTGTTCGTATTTTCTTCTTCCAAGAAAAACATTCGCTTAATATTCTTCCAAGAAGATTCTTCAGAAAAAGGCTGGCTGGGAATGTTTACATATTTTATATTAGTATACAGTATTTGTATATACATGTACATATGTATGTATAATCCTTTTATATTTATGTAGTTTGTCTTCTTTAAATTTTTTGTCTTGAGAAAATGTCTTCAAAAAAAAAAAAACAAAATAGAAGAACCATAGAAACAAAAATAAAAACAATAACAAGAATTATGCGAAAAAAAGTACATGATTGTCCTCCTATTCCTGCTATATACATATACCATGAAAAATGTGTGTGTGTGTGTAAATTATATATGTATTTAAATTGTAACTATACACACACATATATATATTCACCTATATATACGTTTTGTAAATATTTACATATGTATGTACATATATATCTAAGTATGTACACATTACTATATATCTAATACATCCTTTATTATTTCGAAAGTTATTATCTGACATTTAATTTTCTATGTTATTTTATAAAGTAAATGACACAAAAAAAAAATTAAAACGTAAACGAAAACTAAGAAGTATAAAAAAGGAAGAGAAAATTAAAAAAAAATAAATAAATAAATAAATAAATTTTTTATATTTTTCTTGTTAAATAAAAAACAGCTACCTACATACATGTGTATTTATAGTGTACATATCATTCATAATATACATTTGTACATATGTATGTACATATGTGTAATGTCGTACGTTGTTCTAGATCTTGTTGTATTTTTTAAGTGTATTTGTACATGTGTTAAAATTATATGTAATTTAGTATGTTTGTTTGTACTACATAAGTGAGAATATAAATGTAAGTATGTATTTACATAAATGTATGTGACAATTATAGATGTCTATATATACTATGTACGAGTATATAGTATCCTTTTCTATTTAATATAAAAGAAAAAATAATGATAATTACATATATAAAAAATACTTAAAATACAAATATAAATTATGTATACCTACATACATACAGGCTGTAAAAGAAAATTATATTCTATACTCATATATTGTTGTATTCTATGTAAACTTTATAATAATTTTGAAATAATGCAATGTAAATTAAGGATTTTTTTTTTAATAATACATCTACTTGTACATATTTATTTACTACAGTATTTAGAGTATTTATTTGTACATGTAAGTAATGTAAAAATACGTATATTACATTTCATGTATTGTATAGTTAAAAGAGATCAAAATCCTTGTAAGAAGGCACTGTACCTACTCCTAGTGCTGTTATAACAATAACAACTCCCAGAGTGGAAAACTGAGAAACTTATGGTCGAAAACTATACTATATATGGGTTCAAAATGTTCTGAATATTAACTGAAGATCAAGAATTAGAGGAAGAATTTCATAATTTGGACAATTATCTTGAGGGGATCTCAAGATCTCTTCTCTCTTTAAAATCGCAGTGATGTTAGCATGATAATGAGATATGATGAAATGTAAATTTTGACCATAATTAACAAACATTTTATAAAACAATTAATATCGAAAACTCATTCTTCATAATCTGCATTAAGCACAGCCCGGATCGAGCTAACACCTTCATCTTGAGTGATTTTTTTAACTATTCCAGAAAATTTCACTTTCTTCATGTATATGGATAAAGAAAAAATTTCCATAAGTTTCCCACTATTTCAAATTTTGATCTAATCTGTAGAATTTGTTTTAAAAAAAAAATGATGAAACAATCTTGCACATACATCAAACATACATACATATATTGACAGAATGTTAAGTTCTTGCCAAAACGAGAATCGAATTGTTCAGTTTGCGTCTGGAGACACTTCCTCTTCCATATAAATTACATCGAATGACACATACTTATTTCCTTAAGCTCATTGAGAGCATCGGAATTACATTTAAAACATTACAAAGTCTTGTACAATAAATAAACTTCATGTTTGACTTATATTGTATCCTTAAAATGCTTAAAAATGAAAAAAAAAATCAAGCATTATCATACATTATCAAATAAAAGTATGTGTACGTACATACTTTGTCCTTTTACAGTCTTTTAGGATTATACAATATTTTTTGGTTATACTTAACAAATCAAATGATTGATATGTAGTTGAATAATCCTGTGGTGGATATAAATTTATTCAATTTGAAAAAAAAAAAAAAAATACAATCGATTAAACACCCTATTCAAGTAATGTAAAAATGTAAATATGCTTAGATATATACTCGTATACATTACATAATGTACACGTTTCATACAACAGTTGTACATACATATAAATATGAAAATAAACGTGTGCTAGAAAATTGTAATAATTTATAACATTCATACTCTTATACATAATAAATAAATACAAATGCACATGTATACGTATACATATATATGTAATGTACATTTTGATTCTATTATTGTTAAAATCTCTAAGGTATCGCATATCATTTTAAAATGTACAGTCATGTACGAGTTTATATTATTATTTACATAAATACAGTTGTACAAACATTTTAATAATATTGTGTATTTTTTTAAGTATATATACATACTTTGGTTCAACATTATACATATGTAATGTACAATTTTGTACAAAGTAACATCAGTATTTTATATCCTTTTCTGTATAGAAAAAAAAAAACAAAATTTGTACAAATTTAAAATTTATGAAAGAATAAGAAGAAAAAAATTGAATAAAAATAAATAAAAAAAAAATAAAATGAAATAAAATATTATTGGTGTGTTAATAGTAAAAAAAAATATACATACATAATATAAATTTTTTAACTGTTTGTTTTCATAAGCCACCTACACAATATATTATACTTATCCATGTATATATGTACATACATATATGATGCGAGATGCGATAGATCTATCTGTCTAGCAGTGTATCAACAAAAATAAATAAAATATTAAGGCTATAAAATGAAATATATGTATTTAAAATGGAATTTTATTTAAAAATATATATTTTTCCTTTAGGGAAATTCATATATGTACAAAATATTCCACAATACATTCATGTAATTTGAATGGATACATAAATACACATGAATAATATTTAGTAAAATATTTATTTCCGGCTGTAATAATAATTAAAAAATTCAAAAAAAAAAAAACAAACTTATATGGGCTCATCCGGATTTAAAACTTTATTTGAAATGAAATATTGAATTTTTCGGACTAATATATACGAGTATATGGGAGTTCAGTGGCGGAAGTATAGTAGAACAATCGGAGTCTACTGATCTCCAAGTATCCACGACAAAAGTCGTTGCCTATTTTTTCCAACTTTCACTCAGCTTTGGAATGAGTATCAGTTGCCTAGAAATTCTGATAAGTCTAGAAATCATTTCGATGAATGCCCTGATGGCTCACTTAGAGCTATGGTGCTGTACATAAAATTAAAAATGATCAGTGATCCTGATCATGTATATCTTATTACAAAATATTGCATATTATTATCGCAGTATTTGTCTATAGGTTCTTAGGTTAGGTTCTTAGGTCGACGTTGTACATATATTTCTTGATACATTTTCTATTTTGTTAGTCTTAAAATATTTTATATAAATTCAGATCTTCATAAGTTAAATCAGACAGTATAGGTACCTAAAATGCAGTACTAATCATTTCTTTTTGATAAATTTAGTCTACCAAACACATAATTATTTATTTTCTATTTTCTAATTTTCTTTTATTTTTTTTTTTCTATTTAACAGAAAGTTCTCAAGGACCTCATGAAAAACGGCTACTTAATCATTTACTATCCACATATAATACACTCGAAAGACCAGTTGCTAATGAATCAGAGCCACTTGAGGTAAAATTTGGATTAACTCTTCAGCAAATTATTGATGTGGTAAGTTTTTTAATTAAAAAAAAAAAAAACAAAATAAAATAAATAAATAAATAAAAAAAAAAAACATGAATTAGTAAAAACCAGGAGAAAGAAAAAAACAGTTTTAATTTTATTTAATATATTTTTATATTAACATATTTTATTTTTTGTTTTTTGTTTATTAATTTATTTGTTAAAATTATCTAAAATATATATGATTAAATAAATAAAAGTTCTAATGAAAAATCCATCTATAATCTATAAATAAATAATTAAAAAAAAAAAAAAATGTATAAATAAAGGTATCTATTTTATACAGCAAAAAAAAAAAAAATAAATAAATATAAAACTTTATAAACAACATTTGTTTAACAACAATTTTTATAAATATTAAAAATAATAGTCTTTTTTTATTTTACAATTATTTTTGTTTTATAATCTTATTTTGTTATGAAACTAATTTTTTTATTAATAAAACATAAAAGTAAAAATCTAAAAATTTCAAAAAAAAAAAAACAAATCTATAAATGAAATAAAAACAAAAAATAAATAAAAAATTGAAATAAATTAAATTTTATTTATTTATTATTAGTTTTATATATACGTTCATTCATATAGTACATATACTTACATTACTCTTTACGTAAAATAAATATACATATACGCTAATGACGTTGAAGAGAGAGAGAGAGAGAGAGAGAGAGAGACAAAAATAATAATTTTATTGATTATTAATAATTTTACAATTGCATATAACTTGAATGCAGGCCCTGTTCAAAAACGTCAAAAATATTGAATGAATGCAGTCATGGCAACACTGTAATAAATTCATACTGTCATAAAAGAGATGTCAGTTTTATAAAAAGCAACAAAACATAGTTTTTTGAAAGTTTTGATGTCTGATCTGTTTAGTGTTTGATGTTTGTGTTTTATAACTTTTCAAAAATTAAAAAATGAATAAAACTTTAACATAGTAAAATATTGTGTATTTTTGACTGGTATAGTCCATGGTCGTAATTCTCTATTACTGTTCTTGGCAATTTTTATATTTGAATTTCACTTTTAAACTATCAAATATAGGTATTCAAAGTTTTCTTAAGTGTTCTAAGTTTTGTTACATTTTTGTCATCCGATTTCTGACAGTTCATAAGAGACCTGCAACTTTGACATTTAAAACACAACGCATATTACCACTTTTTCAGCTAAACATCTTTACTTATATGCAGTGCGTGTTATGTGCATAAATATATTGACTATCTACTACATATATGTATGTACTATACTTACATTTTTCAACAATATTATAGATACACTGTTTTGCATACGTCTATGTTTTTGAACGTTATAAATGCATTCATGAAAAATCCAAATGCAATATAATTGACGTCTTTGAACAGGTCCTACATTACATGTACTATATGCTCATACTATATACTTTTATTTATATACATACCTTATACATACTAATATACAATAAATATAAAAAAAAAATGTATATGTCTTCATAATATCTATTATTTTATATATAAATATCTTTTGTTGTAGGATGAAAAAAATCAGATTCTTACCACAAATGCGTGGTTGAACTTGGTAAGTGACATGTACCCGTGTATATGAAATATAAAAAACAATTAAAAAATCAAATTAAAATATATATATTTATATATATTATATAATATGTATCAATTAATTTAATATGTATATGAATGGTGTAAAAAAAAAAAAACATTAATTATAATTTAAAACACAAAATATCACAAGAATAAAAATAATTGCAATCAAGCAAAATTTATTTTTAATAAAATTACAAAAAAAAAAAGGAAAAAATAAATACGAAAATACAAATACGATATAAGAATACTTTTAAGTATAGTAACAAATAATATCTAGGCATATTTTTGATTTTAATATAATTTTTAAAATATCTTTAAATTTAAATTTTATTTTGAAATTATAATTTTTTTTTAATTTAATAATTTCTATTATTATTACATAATTATTAATTTTATAGATATAAATATTTATATATGAATATAAACGTATACGTATAATTATCATTATATATGTATATATATTATATGAGTGTTTATATATTAAATTTAATTGTAACACTATATACATACACTATTTGAATGTAATTATACAAATTTTTTTATTTGATTGAACAAAAAAAAAATAAATAAATGTTAAAAAAAATATAAAAAAAATAAAATTAATTAAAAAAAAAAAACAAATTTAAAAACAAAATTATAAAATAAAATATTAAATAATAATGTAATATTACTTAAATATATAAATGTTAAAATGGAATGAATTTAAAATGAAATTAAACACAAGAATGAATAAACTGAATGAAATTAATAAATCAATAAATATAAATAAAAAAAAATAAATAAATATAAAACATTAATTAAAATGCCCTTTGTTGTAAATATCATTGACTATAAAATTAAAAAAACTGTATATTATTTGGAAAATATTTCTAATTACAAAAATACAAAATACGAGCAAAAGGAAGAGAAGACAGTAAGTGTAGTAGCAATGATATTAATTACCCGCTAACTATAGTACGATACAGTACACATAGTAGCGTAACGCATGCCATGCACTCGTATTCTAATCAATGAGAAAAATTCATTTTATTTTTATACTTCCTTCTGCACTCCGCACTACACACCAAAAGAAGTATTATACAAGTAAAAGGAAGAGACAATGGGTGCGTTCAGTTCAATGCAGCGATGCAAGTCAGCGATGAAAATGCAGCGATGCTTAGATAATCGCTGTATAAAATTTACTGAACTGTTTACAGCGGAAAAACCCGCTGCAAACAGTTGATAGTTGGCTTTGTCTGTTGTTCTAACATTAAAATGTCAAAATTTGTTTACGATGACTTTTAAAGCGAACTTTTTTCCAGCTGCAAAATACTTACATCGTTGCAAAGTAGCGATTATGCAGCGAAGCCGTTCAGTAAGAGAAATTATTGCAGCGATGGAAAATTATACATCGCTGCGTGGAACTGAACGCACCCAATAAGTAGTAGCAATGAGTACTACCTTGAATACCATATGTAACTCGTATTTTCATTGATGAGAACATTTCATATTTTTTGTTTATACTTGCTCTGTACTATGCACCATAATGAGCAGAGGAGAAACAGAAAGAGATAGTAAACAGTAGCAATGAGGTTATTATCATAGTGTGTCTAGCAATAGTACGATATTCGTTATAGTATCTCGCTTATCATGGACTCGTAATTTTATTAGTGAGAAAATTCCATTTTCCTTTTATACTCGCTCTGCACTTTACACACGATGATGAGAAGAATACGAGAAAAAAGAAGAGACGGTAAACAGTAGCTGAGAGATAATTGGTTTCTAACTAACTATATACCACAATATTCGCTAGTATAGTACCCTCCACTTGTATTTTCATCTATTAGAAAATTTCATTTCCGTTTTATTCTCGCTCTTCGCTACAAACTATATAAGAAGTAAACAAGAAAAAGGAAGGAAAGGAAATTACATTTTCATTTTATATTTGCTCTATACCATAAGAAGAATACAAGAAACCGGAAGAGACAGTAAAAAGCATTTAATGGGGATATTGTCTTTGCATCTGATCGTTTGGGCAATATAACTAAGTATCTATATAATTTTTCACATTTTAAATTAGAAAAGATATGGTCGCGTCAATAATAATTGATTATCGATTGATAGATATAGTCAATGATAATCACAATAATTGGGCAATTAATTTGTTAAAACGCATAAATAAGTTAAGTCAATTATTATGAAATATGATTAGAGTAAAAATTATAAATGTATAATATCGATGTATAAAAATTTTATATAAATAAATATTTATATGAATGTATGTATATTTTATATAAATATATAGTTTAACGTAAATAATGATATATAAATATACGTACGTGTGTGTGTATGTGTGTAAAACTATTGCTGCCTTTAATTCATAAAATATTATTTTTGTTTTTTATTTTTTTTTTATTTTTTTTTTGATGTTTTTGTTGTGTATACTTACTTACATTATTAAATGCGCATATTATTTTGTAATTAAATATAAAATGAATTATTGTGAAAAATTAACAAGAATATAAAAAAACAAACAAACAAACAAACAAATTAATGCAACAGTTTGTTTTGTTTTATACATATTATGTATTCATATATTACTACATTCATTATGTACACAAATTATACTTAAATATGCATATTATAATGTTTTACATAATAAAATTGCAAGCACTTTTTTTATATTTAAAAATTAAAATAAAATAAAATAAAAATAATTAAAAAAAAAAAATTTATAAATTAAAAACTTTAAAAATAAAAATAAAATAAAATAAACTAAACTAAACTAATAACACAAATACCATACTGATGATTTGCATGTCGCAAAAATGTCGCATACATATACACCAATTAAACATTAATAAACACGTATATACATGAATATGAGTATACTCCTTAAGAGTGAAGGATGTATGTACATAATTTGTATTCGCACTGACTAAAAACTATCAGTTAACATGAAGACCTATACAGTCTACAGTATACAGCATTCGTATTCGAACAGGGTTTGGTATAATATTAAGTGCTGCTAATGAAAATTCAACAAATTTCTTCGTTATCTTATATACGTAAGTAAGTATTTTTGAAATATTCCTTTATTATATTTCTTCAAAAAAAAAAAAAAAATTGTTTTGCTCTGTATACGAATACAAGTGCTGGGATACTATAGATGTACAGGTAATTAATTTTATAGTGTTAGATTGAATAGAAATAGTTGTAGTTGTAGTTGAGAAAAAAGTAGAGTAGACAAAATAAACATAACCTAAAATTATTTTGATATCATGTCATGAGTCTACGAGAGTGACTATGAACTAAAATTCTGGATTTCATGCAGCCTAACCTCTAATGTAATTCATTTTCTTTCACAAAAATTTACGATTATCATATAATCACATTTTCTAATTTTTAATTCCCGAATGATTTAAAAATTGTTTATAAAATGTCAAAATGACATGTACAATGACAAGATTCGACGTGTTTATTATATGTATAGTCGTATCAACACAAAATATTTGACATGTGATATCGATACTTGTTGTCGTTAACGATGAGGTATGACGCTCACTCGCGAAACTTGAGCATTCGAATAGAGTTGTCTATTGTAATCTAAGATCTGTCACTCTCAGATAACGAAGCAGTTCAAACCGACATAATATTTCCGATACTATACTTCCGATATAAATTTCGATTAATTACTATGTATGTATACTAGATTCAATAAAAAATATCGATATTTTCATTAATAATTTTACAACCCTAATCGTATTATACAGTAAAAAAAAAAAAATTAGATTATGTAATTTGTATATAGGCAATAAAAAATTCAATAAATTTTTCATTTCACGCTATACTTCATACAGGCGCATTATACTTAGTTATATAAAAATGCATTATGTGTAGATATATGCACAAGCACATGTAGATGATAGTTATTTATTAAAATTTAAAATTGCTATAGTAGCTATCTAGCTATAATATATAGACTTTTCAATATTATATTTATTTATTGAATTAAAATGTTTGGGGACACATATGTACAGCTCCTAATTAAATAATACACATATACATTTACTATATATGCGAAAAAAAACATACATCCATTACACTATTCTACATTCATAATCTAATCATAAAATATGCTAAAAAGATAAAATAATAAAAAAAAAAAAATAAATAAATATAAAATAAATTTTAACTAAAAAAAAAAATAAATAAAAATATAAAATAAAATAAAATTCACGTAATGTATTTTTTTTTTTTTTTTGTATTTTGATATGCTCGCTTTTTTTGTTATACATTATAACCATATAGATATACGTTATATTTATTATACATATATGCGTAAATGTACAGTGTATTATACATATATACGTATATGTATGTATACAAATTTTATATAAAATAAAATATATATAATAAATATTATATTACGTACATATATTTAATCAAGAATACCAAAAAAAAAAAAAAAAACTTATTTTGTCGCTATATAGCTGGGTACATGTCATAAATGAAAATGAAAAAATATATTTTTTTTTTCATTTAATTTAAAAATTATAATATTATTATCATTATACTACATTATATGAAAATTTAATGCATGCAAAACACTCTTTTATATATTATTTGAAACATATACTTACAACATAAGCAATAAATTAAATTACAACGGAAAGAAAGGATAAAAAAAATTTCAAATATTGAGAGATAGAAATTATACTATATTGATTTAAAGCAATTTTTTAATTTTAAAAAATTATGTTTTTTTTTTTTTTTCGTTTTTCGATTTCACGTATACACAATAATTAAATGCCTACTAAAAAATGCATACTTTTTGGGGAGACATACTTTTAGTACATGAGTATAAAATGCGCGCATTTTTTTGTACATTATACTTCATAAATGATTTTATACTTCATATACCAATAATTTTGTATCAGTTTCAGTTATTGAGGGGATTCATTTTACGTTTCAATTTTTCATTAATTTCGTAATTTTTGTAGTTTTTTTAGTTTTCGTATAGTTCATTTCCATTTATATGTATACATTTACCATTTATTACAATTTACAAATTACCAAAAGTTTCGAAAATTTATGAAGATGAAATGCTTTGTATATTTAATAACTTCTGTCATTCGTAATTTTGTAGCTGATATAATAAGTATTTGGTAATTTTTATTTAAAAACTACAATATAAAGATAGGTAGTAGGAAAAAAAAAAGTAAAATATACGAAGTTCGAAGAATATAATCTGCGATTGTCGTTCATGTCAACACAACTATGCGAAACTTTAAAACTGGAAAAATTGTAAAACGAAATTGAAAAGTTACATGAATCCCATTTAAATAAAAAATTTTAATTTAAACGAAACTATACATAAACAAACTCATACAAATTCTTTATAAGCAAATAATAATATTTTTAAAAATAAATTAATAATGTTAATATTATTACTTAATTAAAACTTGGCTAATTACCTGCTGCAATAATGTTCGATTTTCGATAGTTGTTAATTCAAATTATAACGATTCTTTTTATTGCTCCATACTACAAAAATTTATTGTTAAAATTGTTTGCGATTCCAAAGCAAATACATACCTAATTTCAGACATTATTTTTAAAGCACCCGATGTTACAGTAGTGCTTTGAGTGTGCTTTGATATTTAAAGTTGACTATAAATCGAGCAATTAGCTAAGTTTGATTGTACATTTTATTTATAAAACGATGGATAATTATAAATCCAAACAATAAAATAAAAAATTTCAACATTGAATATAAGTATTTAGTCTCTGAATCCATAAGCAATAATTATTCTTCAAATATACTGCAGAAAATATTATACCCACCTTTATATCTATGAGCTTCAAGTATAAACATATTCATAAATAATTTAAATTTCAGCGGTGAGAATACTCGTATAAATTGAATTAGGATAAAAATATTTTTTACATTTTTTTTGTCTCTGCAAATAAAATGTATTTCATTATGAAAATTTTCGCTTTCTATTTTTGTAGGTCCTGTATGATTTCTACGCTGTGTAGTATTATGATTTGATTCAATTAATGCTCATGTCTGAATAAGAAGAAGAAGAAAAATAGTAAAAATAAGAAAAGATGTACATAAAATAAAAAGCTACATAGGAAATTAAACTTGTCAAAATGAGATTGACTTGATAAAAATCAAAAAATACACTCCTATTACACACTTAAGTATGTTATCTGTGAAATTGAAAATGTTGTGCAAACGAAAAATAAGGAAATGTCAGAGAGAATCATGCATTCATATACAAATTTATTTAGATTCTCCAACATCTGTGAAAGTTAAAGAAATCTTCCATATAGAAGGCATAATGTTGCCTGTCTTTTGGAAATGAAATCGGCTTCCATTTTGTTTCAACTTTCATTTCTTTTTATCATTATAAGCATATTAGCACTTTACGGTCGATTATATTTACCCGACCGAATTTATTTCATATACAATGGTAGACTTCTGCTGCTCGTACTCAGTCTGTGATTTCCACAAAAATTAATGGTGCAAATAATTTCACCAGGATATGCATATGTTCTGGATGCTTGTAACTGAGCTAAAATGTAACTTTAATATTTTTGAAAGAAACCTTTCAAGACTTGCTATTTACCTTCCAAAAATCAAACAAGGCATAAATAATTTCGCCAGGACAATAACTTACTGAAGCTTTTCTAGCAGAAGGCATTTCTCTTTCTTTCGCTATCGTGCCAGCAAAATTGTTCAATACGAACTTAAAGTGTGTATTAAATTTCTGTTAAATTCACCCTTAATCACATATGACACTGAATGGAATTCAAACTTTAGAACATTGAAATTACTTCCTTATTTTTTCCAAAAAAAAAGGAACAAAACATTCAACATTTTAATTACAAAAAAAAACAAAAAAATCAATTTTTTTTTTGTTCTATCACGAGCATTTTATTTTAATTATTTTTCTCGTAATACTGATACGTTATATGTTCTATTGTGAAGTATTTTAAAAGCAGGGCATAATATTTCATCTTCGGTTTGTAGTTTATAATAATATTTCAAGTAAAATTATCTGCTAAATTGTAACAAATACGAGTATGTGCATACATAAAATGCACACAGTACATACATTATACTGTAATGTAAATATTTTCGATCTATAAAACAAATATTTACGTTCATTAAGTGGTGCAATGTATTGGTGAAAATGAAAAAAAAAAAAGAATGAAGTTATTCATAAAAATAGCAGCAATAATAGAACACGTATCCAATAGGCATAATACTGTACCAGTACCAGGATATTATTATCTCATATGTGCATATAATATGAATATGTGCTTTTTCAAATCATGTAAAAATAATAATTGTAGGCCTTATTGTTTTTGTTATCAAGTCAAATATATGTATATTTTTTTTAATATTTTTGTTTTAACTGAAAGTTACGAGCTTTTTTTTTTAAACAAATAGCCAAAAAAGGCATAAAAATCTTATAAAATGCGCTAATTTAGTTAATATATAGGCTCTTTAAAAAAATGAAATATTTATGAAAATTGCAATTAATTCGGATTTTTTTTTAGATGAGAAAAGATTCGACTTCTTTATGATTAATTATTTTCATTATTTTTTGTTTATTTGTTTTTCAAAATTATGAAAATTACAAAATACATTTACATAATATAAAAATTCTGCACCAGTTCTAAGAATGTATATGATATTGCTTTGCGTTTATAAAAATAATTATTATAACCAACACAATGTTATTAACTGCTTATATTTATGAAAAAGGCAAAAATAAAAATAATTATTGTACTAATAATGATAAAGTGATATTGAATGCGATTATAACCATGATCGTATTTAAGAAAAAAATTTTCCTTCTTAAGGGTTTGATTCATACTTACTAGAATCCGACAGGCCTGACCGACGCGTAACATAAACGACAAGGAATTCCAAAACAATTTTAAACATCATATTTCCAACGATAATATTCACATAGCAAATACAGATGTAACGAAAACGATATTGTCGCTGTGTGTCGAACAGAATATTAGCAGCCAGCAGATAGTTTATACGTTTTGTGGGCATTCATTTCATATTCCACGGGCAGCTAGCTACTAAATGAGCAAAAATGAAACGGAAAATTGTTGGTATTTGTCGGTGGTCATTGCCTCTCGGTCGCCGGTACCGTACTGGTGTATGGTACCTGGTTTGAAAGAATTTTTGTCGTGTCAGATCTGTCGGATCGTAAGTGAAAATTCATCCAAACATTACTGTGAGAAGTGAATTTTGCTATTCATTACATAGAAATAATCACATATTGCATTGCATACATTTTATAAAATTTTTGAATAGATCAAAACATAGGTAAAATTAAGAAATATAATGAAAAACAAATATTTTTTTTTCATTGATTTTCAAAATTATATGTAACTATTTGTGCCCTATTATATGGAAATATGCGGACATTCTTTTCTTTTCTATGCACATTTTATCCTGTAATCATTTTTTGTGAAATTTTTCACTTGTTGTACATATCCACAGTAAAAAATTGTAGACAAAAACTTATTTAGAGTAACGTAAATTTTTGACATTTATTTTTTTTCTTGACAGTTTTAAAAATGTTTCTAATGTCATAATCTATAATATTCATATGTCAAAATTTGTATTTCACTTGTCAATATTTGTCTTATTTTTTATATGCTCGATCATTATACTTATAAATTAATTGCGAAAAATTGTATTCCACAATTTCCCAGTACTCAGTTCCACAGTAATGATTTCGTTTGAAACTGAGTACCAGAAAACGAAATTTGAAAATAAAATTATCGTAAACAATTTCTCTAAATTATTCTCTTTTTTACATTAAGCTTTATATGAAGAGAAAAATTTCGCTTTTTGATCTGAGTACAACCAGACTTAATGAAATAAAATTTTTATCGAGTTTTTGGAATTCCACATATAACAGGGCCATTTAATGTACGCAATTACCGCATAATATAACTATGCGTTTATAATATTTCATTTTTATTTTAATGTTATAATTAGCATTCTAAAATAAATTTTATCTCGTCAATTTTATTTATTAGTTTTTTTTTTTCATTTTTTTAGTTTATAGTTTTGATTTTATTTTAATGTTTTTTTTTTGTTTGTTTTTAGTTTTGGTGAAATATTATTATGTACGTTTTATATTCTTGTTCTTGTTCTTCTCATTTGTCTTGATTATATGTGTTTGTAGGACGAGAAGAATCAACTCCTAATTACAAATCTCTGGCTTTCCTTGGTAAGTCACATAAATAAAACAAAAAAAAAAAAAAAACTAAAAATAAAATTAAATAAAAATATAAAATAAAATAAAAAAAAAAAACAAATAATTTTTAAAAATATTTAAAATAAAAAACAAAATATTTAAATAAAATCTATATATTAATTTAATTATTTAATAAATTTATAAGTAATTTAAATATTCACATACATTTATAATATATATACACACACGGCATACATATATTCTTTATATTATTTTATATTTTGTAAAATAATTTAGTTAATTGCAATCATCATTTTTTTTTTATATTAAATTTATATGAAATGTCAGGAGCATTTAATTACCAAATAGTAATAGTTTAGTGTTGAATAATTAAATATA
Organism: Villa cingulata; assembly: GCA_951394055.1. NCBI lineage: Eukaryota > Metazoa > Arthropoda > Insecta > Diptera > Bombyliidae > Villa > Villa cingulata. The sequence continues at coordinate 37,956,324 of OX596022.1, forward strand.
ATTTACTTTACATACATTTTTATTTATAGTTTTATTATTAAAATAAATATTTTTACTTTGTACATTACAATACCTATACTATGATTATAAAAGGATAATGTAGTTAACATTTTATTTTTTTTTTATTGTTTTTAGGTTTCGATTAAATTATCGATTCTTATTTTTTATTTCTTGTCATTATATACCGAACGAATACAATTTAAAGTCGAATTTCAAAGCTAAATTGTAGGGTTACCAATGTTGTTTTATTTAAAATAAAAGCATAAATCAAAAAACTTCTCTTTAAGTGCCTTTTACAATATGTAGCCCAGATTACGTGCCGCATTAGATTGTACATATTCACAATAATTCAGAGTATAATAACGAATATTGTTGTTGTTGTTGTTTGTTAGGGGGGAGGTATGAAACCAGATCATTCAGACATAATGCTGTCCATTGTACTCGAAGCCCCCGTCTAGTCAAACTTCTTCGTTGCTCTTAGATAACGAAGGAGTTCCACTCGACTTTCAGGTCAAATTTGTTCGGGTCTAATGACATCAGTGTCGAAAGTCTGCATTCTAATAGAGAAGAAGGTCAAGAAGAAGAAGTGTTCCTTGGTAAATAACGAATATTAGTATATTGATAAACAAGTTTTTAATTGTACATAACTTTCGCTATTACCAGCGTGAAATTATAAATGGAACTAAATATCAATTTCAGTCTACTGTAATCTAGGCTGCAGCACTGGACTGGCCGGAAAAAAATATAGAGTTTCTTGTATGAAAAATTTTTATATGGCACATAATTTTGATTGATTTGTAGTAAATGCCCCTTAAGCATATCGATCATGAAAATGTAATTACTGATGGCAATGCTATATGAGAAGCTTATTTGATTTGAATTTACATATTGATAAACGATAGTTTATTTATTTTCGAAATTCAATTTTAAATTGTGTTCACTTTAATCTTTAATCAACCCTGCAACTTTTTTATTTTTAAGTTTTTTCGTATGAAATTATAGTTTTATTTCTTATTTTTTTTGTATGCGAGTCATGCATATTATATGGTCAATTTATAGTGAGAGGGTATTCATTTCAAATTTGGTAAATTTTGTACAAATTTTGCTTGTAAATATATGCTGTTTACTTTGGCTTACCTTACCATATAGCCAGATGTCTAGAAACAAGAACCATAATTCACATTTTACGAAATCGTAAAAATGAAAATATACACATAGAGTAAATTTATGATCGATTTGAAATAAATACCCTCTAAATTGTTTTGTATAATAAATACGAATTGTCTAGTGAATACGATCGTATATAAGTACTACATATATTTTTATATAAATCCGATAATCATATTGTAGACAAACTTTTAAGCATACGTATGTACTTACATGAATAACATTTTTATCTTTCTCTATATAATACTCGTAAATAAAATACTATTTTTTTTCCTACTATTTTTATATTAAATTTAAAAGATTTTCTAATTGAAATTTTTTCTATCATCATTTTCTTCTTTAAATTCTTATATTTTTCTGTATAATATTATCGAATTGTTTTTCTTATCATCGTATAATGTTTTCCTTCGATTTTTTTTTATTTTGTACAATATGTATTACGTAGACTGAGTAAAAATATTGTAATGTTTATCTCCCTGTTTGTGTGATTTTTTTTCGGTTTCCCGTTCAAAATCATACATCCAATCATACATTTTATACTCTTTATTAGATTGATAAGAATTTGAAAAAAAAAAAAAAATATATTTCCTAGAATTTGAATACCCCTCTATTTTTATTATACCTGTTTTATTAATATGTATAACATCCTTCTTTCAATATTTAGAATATTTCATTCTTGCATATTTTTCATAGTCTTAACATAACAAAATTCATATAATGAAAATAGTGTAGTAATATTATCGATAAATAAATTTTGATCTAGCGAAATCATTTATTACAAATATATGTGTATGCAATCAATACCATAAAGATCGAAACTATCCTTTCTCATTTTCCATTTAGATTACAATTTCTTATTTAACTTAAGACTTAATTGAAGCGTTCAAGGTTCTAACAAATCGTAACGTATATGTAAAGTGCAATAGACAGACAAATTTTGTGAACTGTCAATCATTGTATGTATGTATTGTTTGACTTCAGAATTGACGTTTGATCTCAAACAAAACTTTGTAAGTACTTTCGAATTTGAAAAGTGATCGTTTTATTTTAGTTTTTCGACATTTTTCAATGTATTTTATCTGTTCTCTAATACCTGTATGTATATAGATTTCGAGAACTAACAACATATGAATGTAGAAAAAGACAATCGATTACAGAGTGTATTTTGTGGTGTCAAACAAGCACCGAACAGTGATACTTGAGTCTATCTACGAAATATAAGGATAGACTGTCAAATGGTACCTATTTTACCTACCTACATGGTGTATTCAAAATATCAATGAAATTTTAATGTACTGTAGTTGGCGTGGTCTACACAATATACACGGCCAATTATTGTAAAAATATGCACATTTAATATGCACTATACGAAATTATAATGTAATATATTCCTGAGTCTAGTTTATTTATGTATGAATAATTATTAATATGTAGGTTTGTGTACATAAGATTAGAATAACATTAGAAATGTATTTATTTATCAATCAAATTCAAATATAATCATAATCTCTATTGTACTACTATATATACCCAATACACAAATTAGATTATTTTGTACGTAATTTAATTGTTATTTTAAATTTTATTAAGAATACAAAACTCAATAGAATTTTAGTTTAATTTATACGATATTATTATTAATCCGTTTTCAATAATGGAATGTAACTACTTATACTGTGTAAACGTACGTATAAATATTTATACATGTATTTACAATCTGTATTTACATACAAAATTATATTTACGTATATCTACATAATAAGTATTTTGTGATTGTAATTGTCTATGTATGTACGTACGTACAGGAGTAGTATGGATTTCTATATAATTTAATGAAGAAAATCTGTCAATTAAATCAGTCAACACAGGAAAACTGCTTATAGTTGAAAACTGAAACTACATACTTATCTTTAAGTAAACATCAATTATAGGAAAATATTATAGATTATATTTTTAATATTTATGAATTGATTTTGTTCAATATTTTATTCAATATTCTGTTATTATTTACTTATAACTTAGGAACGTTTTATTATTAATAAATGACAGCCGTGTGTGTTTTAAGATCAAAATAATCTTTATATAAATAATTAATTAAATATATTTTTCAAGAAATCATATAATTATAGTACAAATATTTATAAAAACAGAGATATGTACTTAGCTGCTTAATTTGTGTTTTGTTTTTATGGTACAGAGCAGACCAAAGTGATCGCAGTATATCGCATTTAAATATTTAGCGGCGTAAATTAAAAATCACTTATGTTTTATGTCTATTTGTGTACTATCAAAAATTATTGGTAGCCATTTGGACGGGTGAACGGCAAGTAAAGTTCCAAAATATCTAAAGACACTTTATTGAAATGTTTTTATTACGTGCGTGTGGCGTGGCGAACTACAACACTGATTTTCAAATATTCGATAATTTAGTTAGATCACTGAAGATTCCTTATACAAGCTTGTCTATTAAATGAAAAGTAAACAAATTTGATACCTACTAATTTCATAATTATTTTATGATTTCTTGAAGAATATATTCAAATTATTCAAATCACTATTAATTTTTAATGCAACTACTTTTCTTTATAGAGTTTAATTTTTTTTGAATAAAATATTTTTAAAAAATTATAAAAATTAAAAAAAAAATGTATAGAAAATTAGTTGCAATTTTAAAATATTATTAAAAACCATGAAATAATCCTATAAATTTAATTATTTAAAATAACAAAATCAAAATCTAATTTAAAATCAAACAAACAAATAAGAATAAAATGAAAATTTAAAGAAAAATAATCCCAAATCAAATCTAAATTTTATCCTTTACACTATACCCATAAATAATGCCCAAATACTTAATCCTAATGCCCAGAGAGTTTTCATCAGTAAACGCCAAATATGAAAAGAAAAGAAAAAAAAAAATACAAAATGACTTGAGTTGAATATCAACAAAAATAAAGAATTAAAAGAAATTTTTTCTCATCATTGCTTTTTTTTTTCACCCACCTACTATATATACATACTTTACACATATTTGCTCCATTTTTAAAAATGATCATAGGAATGGAAGCATAATGCGTATATCAAACAATAACATCAACATTATGAAAATTCTTAAATACATATGTGCATATAAGGTTCATTGATCGATGATATTGAATGAATTTTATATCGATTCGAACAATTTTATGTAACAATAGTTGTGATGATCGTTTCGTATTGATCGAATTCAAATTGTAAGATTACATTTTATGTAACTATAAACCTATATATATATGTATATATAAATGGGTCATGATATAAAACTTGCTTCCATTCCAGAGCATGTACAACACCTATATCGCTTATTACATTACATTATATCCTTTTGTTTTTAAATAAATCTGCTCTTACTCAAATATACATTTGTAATAGTTAAAAATCATCACTCACACATAGTGTCATATATAGAGTATGCAATGTCATATACACTCTTATACATATGTAATTAATATGTGTACAGTTCTCAAGGATGTTAAATTGATAGAATGCAATAAAATGAACAGGTATATTATTCTGTTCTGTGGTATCAATGATACACTCTGAATCCATAATAATTATTTTGTTATGAAAATTGCATAAGATTCATTTAACACCTTGTGTATACACATAATGTGTAACATAGCAAATACATTTTACCATCTATAAATACTTACTTACATTACATATTCGTATGTTTCCTTTGTGTTTTTGGAAATTAAAAATTATGCTTGCTTCTATAAAACTCGATTTAATAAGTACATAACAGTAGGTATATATATGTATGCACTCATATAAAATAGGTAGGAATCATTATTAAAAATTATATACATATTTAAATCACACATATATTTCCTGTATAAATTGATTTTTATTTTGTATAACTTTATTTAATGTTTTTGTTGCTTTCTTTTTGTATGTATGTACCATCAGCAGCTTAAGGTTTTTATACTACACTGCATGTTATTTCCCTTCTATTAATTATATTGAATTTTTGAGATATTTATGTTCAAATTGTAATTTGTTATGAATGTGACCTTTGAATTGTGAATTTGTGAAATTGTAATTTGTGAATTTGTAAAATTTGATCCTGCTACTGATCATTTTATTAAATGTAATTATTTACAAATATTGCATTTTGCTGCTATCTACAAATATTCAGCCATATTTATTATTATTTTTTTATACAAATAAAACAAAAATACTGTGGAGCATTCGATACATAATGATAGCATCAACGTCAAAATATTATCTATACTGTGTCAAAATTAAATTGGTATTTACGAAGATCAATAATTATTACTTATATACTCGTATTTACATACTTGATTATATATCGCACATAACAAGCAAGCGAATTCTTCCCAAAGTTCATTAGATTTTATGTATGCTCCTCGAAAATTTGAATTTTGAAATGAATGAAAATACAATATACATACACTAGGACTAGTAGCACCCTACATAGGTACCATGCACTCGTATTTTCATTATTTTATTCATTAGAAAATTCCATTTTCTCTTAATATTTGCTATGCACTACACACATCACAAAACGAAAAAACTAGAAAGAGGGAGAGACGGTAAACAGTAGCAAATCAAGGAGATTATTGGCGTCTAACTTTATTATGATATACGCTAGTATATAGTATCTAGCACTCTTATTTTTATCAGTGAGAAAATTCCATTTTCCCTTTATAATCGCTCTGCGCTGCTATACACACCACAAGAAGAATATGAGATACAGGATGAGACGGTAAACAGCAGCAAGGAGATTATTGGTTTCTCACTATAGTACGATATGCGCTAGTAGTATCTAGCATGCCATGCACTCTTATTTTTATCAGTGAGAAAATTCCATTTTCCCTTTATGATCGCTCTGCGCTGCTATACACACCATAAGAAGAATATGAGATACAGGATGAGACGTTGAACAACAGTAAGGAGATTATTGGTTTCTAACTATAGTACAATATTCGCTAGTAGTTACCCCAAAGTACAGTACCCCACATGGCATGTATAAACGTATTTTCATCTATTAGAAAATTGCATTTACTTTTTATTCTCACTCTTCACTACAAACTATAAGAAATATACAAGAGAAAATAGACAGAAAATAGTAGGCGTTATTTGATAGTACGATATCAGTTAGTATCGATCAATTTTCAAAATACGTGAATTAAATGCAGACGCTGAAGCTATCATGTGCTATCATCGATTTCACATTCACAGATAAATTTTTGTTTTGAAGGAATTCAATTCAAGAAGCATTTAATTTATTGCATTCTATTGAAGTCCTTATTTTGCATGTTTGCCAATTAAAAATGTTTTATAAATGCTTGTTCTCATATGAAGTCTATAGAAGAATTTTTATTTTTATACTTTTGTAATATAAATGTTCGCTTTGCTTATTATAAATTTTACGCATACATACAGCATATACATAAAAATAAATCTATTGTATATATTATTAGAATTTTATTTGTATTTGAGTATATTATATAAAATATTTGTTTATCAAATTTGTGGAAAAATAGGAAAAATATTTAAATTAACAGATTTTTTTTTTTTTTTAAATATACAGTCAAACTTAAATTATCTGAGATGATTGCGAATTAAGAATACTTATTATCACGATGTGTATAGTAACAATAGTTCTTTTTCATTCTAGGAATAATAGAGAAGAACATTTTACATATTACATCTTATTTAAAATGAATAAATTCAAGTAATCAACACTGTAAAAATGTGAACCACATAATCGAAGAAATGAATTCTCGTATTATTTTGTGATTAAATTATAATAATGAATATTATCGGGTAATTTATAGGTCACAGATAATTGAGGTTCAGCTGTATGTTTAATATCGAATAGGTTTCATCAAATATACATATATACATATATGTATATGAATAATAATTCAATATATTAGATTTATATAAATATTCGTATAATACTTTAAGTCTTTAAATACATTTTATTGTATATTATGCAATTGAAAATAATCATTTTATTTTTTTATTTATTTTTTTTTTTTTTTTTTGCAATTTTTTTTTTATCTTTTCGTCTTCATAAATATAAAATTATATAGGAATGGAACGATTATAATTTACGATGGAACGATTCTGAATATGGTGGTGTAAAGGATTTACGAATAACACCGAATAAACTTTGGAAACCAGATGTTCTAATGTATAATAGGTAAGTCTATATAAACACACAGAAACAGAAAAAACAAAATAATAATTTATTATTTACTTTTAAATGAAACAAAAAATATGAAAAATTTTGAAATTATAAATATTTAAATAAATATGTAAAATGTAAATTTTAAAACATATTATATTTAAAAAAAAAAAAAAACAAACTAAATAAAATTTTATTATTATTAAAAAAATATAATAATATATAAAAATGAAATAAAATAAAAAAATATTCAAAAAAATAAAATAAAATATTACGCATATCATTTAAGAAATTATATACATACATATACATACGTATATACTCGTATGTATATATCAGAAAATATAGATCATATTTACATACATACTATATACACGCTTGATTAAGAAAACGATAATAGAAAACGCACTATACTATATAATGCCATAATGTGTGTATAAATGTTGAACTACATCAAAAAAATCTCCAGCGTATATCTATAAAAACAAAAAAAAAAAAAAAAAATCAAGGTAAGACAGAATACTCATAAATTTTATTGAAATTGGAATAACTATTAATATATGTATGTGTCTATTGTGTATATATATACTTATATATACATAAAAAAAATTTACAAAAAAAATTGTTGCTATAAATGTATATTACTTATGTTTTTATATCCATAATGTAGGATTAATAATATTTTAGAAAAAGAAAAATTATACATTTTTGTAGTGTGTACTCATTTTTTTATTTTTTTTTTTTTGTTTTTTCATGTTCAAGGCCTATCTATACATTTATACATAATGTATATCTACGTATAGTATCTAAGTGATTGATTTTTTTTTATTTTCGCATAGCTATACACAATTTTAAAATGTATAGATTTTGTTTTATCTTCACATCACATACACACCTCTTTTCATACTCTATACCCATCACTTTTCAAAAGGAAAATTTATAATTTTTTTTTTTCACGTTTCTATTTCAAAAATTATTATCACTTCAAATGCTATACAAACACTTTAAATATTGTGAATGTGCATAAGTGAAAATGGAAAATTAAAGAAATTTCATTTTTGTAAAATTTCTTATACAGTAGACATACGAAAATAAGTTAAGACGACTTATGTATTTAGAAAGATAATTTTTGGTTTTTGAGTAAAGTTTTAACATTCAACTAGCTCCAATTCGCTAGGTATTTTTATTTATTGATATCTAGCGCTAGTATGCGCAATTGCTTTAATTTTCATATCAGCTTTCAAAGAAATGTATCCAATGGCATACTAGCCTTAGTTGACCACTTTAAATTAGCATATCTTCCACAGCCTTATATATAGCTATATCGACTCCCAATCACAATACATATAAACCTTGGCACTAAGGTCTTCTAAAACAAAAAAACTCTCAAAACTCTTATTGGCTCATTTTATACAGCCAATGTTTCAAACACCAATTATACACAAAATCATGATTTATTTATAAATTTACTATAGCATATGTTGCAAACATTTAATGTCAACATCAGAAACTGGTGTGAAAAAGCATGAATGCGAGACGAATACAGTCGAATTTTGGAGAAGGCTAAAGCCTGTTAGAGGGCCAATAGCGCCAATTATGATGATGATGACATGTGTACCTGCAGTTTGCTGAGTAATATTTCTCATAGATTCAACTTTTTATTCAAGTTACCTTCGATATTTCAGTAAATAAATCATAGTTGTGAGCCGTTGTGAGCAATATTAAGTCATTGAGAAATCGTTCTCATGTAACCACAATATTGTGTATTTCAATTCGTCCCAATGAAAGTTTATCATTAAAATATTTTGCAGATCTAAAATTTCTCTAGCATCATATTTCCTCTGTTCGGTGTGTTTATTTCATCGAGCCTACTGTAATTTAAATATACATGTATTCGTATTTATATACCTTACACATTTAGGTATCACATCATTTCACTTAGCAACAAAACGATAATCTAAAATGAAATTTCTTTAATTTAAAAACAAATCATAAATTCTATCATTGCACCTCATTATTTATATGGCTTTGAGCATACACACACATAATAGACATTTTTATGTTATCCTTATAGAAAACGAAATACTTATACATACTTACTAAATTTCTATTCGATTTGATTTCATTTTTTTGTGCATGCGAGATGCTTTCAGTTGTTTTTCCTTTGCATATTTTTTATTTTCATTTGTTTATAAAAAAAAAATTATATATATATATTTACAATAAAATGTATATAATGTACAATATAAATATAATAATATAAATTATATTATAAAATATGTAGTATATATATATATGTACTTTATATACACATAAGAGTAGTTTACACAATGCTGTGGTCTAGTGGGAAAGTACATTGTCAGCTTGCCGTTGATGTGGGCCCCAACAATATAATAAACAAAATGCCTTTTTTCTAAAATGAAAAGGTTCTAAAAAAAATACATATTTAAAATTAAATATTATTTAAAATACAAAACAAAAAAAAAAAGAATTAAATTACAAAATTAATTTAAAAGTTTTAAAAAAAAAAATATTAAAAAAAATAATTTAATAAAAAAAATCCATAAATTCAACAAAATATTATTGTAACATTCTGTTTTCTTATATACTCTCGTATGAACTATATATAAGTGTATACAACCAACAAATACATTTACACATATGCGGGTATATTACAAAAACAGTTTGTTATACAGAATTGCGCGGCTACATTACATGATTTATGATCAATATTTTGTTGAATTTATATCAGTACAAAGAAAAATATTTATATACGGAATACTGAAAAGTATTTCCAAAAAAATTTTTTTCCTTGGACTGAAAATCATTAAGAAAAATTTTGTTTAAACAAATCAAACAGTAATGTTAAATCAAATCCCTCAAAGTAAAAGAAAAAAATATAATAAATGCACAATTAAAATTTAAAAAAAAAATAAATATAAAAATATAAAAACAAAATAAATTAAATTTAAAATTAATTCAATTATGATTTTTTTTTTCTAATCAAAATTTCTAAAATTATTATCGATTTTATTTTAAAATGAGAAATTGTTTAATAATTATTTTTTGATCTTATTATACGAGCAAAATGAACTGAATTCATCATTGCAATATTTTGAATGATTAGAGCGATCCATACACAACTTACAAATCCTGTCCTGTGTCTTTTGATTTCTGGCCACTTAGTCAAGTTCAAGTATCTAATATGACTGGCTAAATAAACTCAGCTTAATGAGGTATCCCCGAGATCATCATTCAGATTCTTGAGCTACTTGTCGGGTGCACTTCTAAACTTTTCACCCTCTCAGCACAAAATTCCAACTTCTATGTGTTTTTAACAAAAAAAAAAATACATCCTTTTCAAGTCAACCAAGAGACAGGATGATAGACGCATTTTTCTCATAGAGATTCAGGTTCTTGCAATACCTAATTCTCTTTTTCAATAACCAACTAAAGGACATATAAATATTAATGTAAGGGCTAAAGTAGCAGAACATAATTAAAAATATCGAAAATAATTATTAAAACTCAAGAGATGAATAACCATGTTTGTAAACAAGCAAAAATATAGGTCAAAACATTTATCGGTTTTTCTTATATTCACGTATCTTGTTTCGATTTGAAATTCTCCTTCGTACACGCCCACTACAGTGTGATACTTAATATACACAAGAAAAAGAGAAGGGGAAATATACTATTCGTGTGCTTTTTCTACTCGTAGTTTTACTTCTACATCCTCAATACTCACGAGTTAAATGACCATATTTGTTTACACATGAAAATGTAGGTAAAAACATTTATTCGTTTTTTTTTTGTTTACACGAATCTAGTTTCGATTTGAAATTCTTCTTCTCACCCTCTATGCACTCTACTATACTATTGTACAGCACCTAACATACACACGAAAAGGAGAAGAAAAACTACTATTCGCGTATCTTTCTACTTCTCAAATACTAAATAGTTCAATGACTATGTTTGTTTACAAATGAAAATATAAGTAGATCAAAACGATTATCGCTTGTTCTTCGGTTCTACTCTTCTTCTATTCTTGTGTGTATTAGTTACTACACTGTAGTGGGCATGTACGAAGGAGAATTTCAAGTTGAAACAAGATCGGTGTAAACTAGAAAGACCGATAGTTGTTTTGACCATGGTTTTGATCTACATTTTCATATGTAAACAAACATGGTTATTGAACTCTTGAGTGTTTGAGATGTAGAAAAAGAAGAAGAAATTAAGTTTGAATTTTTTTTTTATATACATACATAAATGTATTATTATTATTCAATGCATGCATTGCATTATTCAATATTACTTCACTTCAAATTCACACTGTTAACATGAAAGTTGTATTTTTTCCCATAGACCTATTGATTTGTGATCGCTCTATCGAATTGTAATGATGAAATCCGTCATTCTCATAAATTAAAAGAATTATAATTTAATTTAATTAAATAATAACAAAAATAATAATAATAATAATGATAACGAATAAAAAATAGCAAATAGTATTTAAAGATACCCTCAATAAGTAATGCGAATCATCTGAGAAATATTTAATGAAAATTCTTAATCAAATTAAATTAAAACGATACTTAAATTAAAATAAATTCAAAATATAAATTTAAAATAAATAAATAATATAATAAAAGGAAATAATTTTTTTTTTTTTTAATTGCACATTTTTACGTATATTTAATTGTATTTATATGCTGTATTTAAATATTATTAAAGCGCATAAGTGTTTTATATACTTAGTCATTTTAACCAATTAACACAAAGCATTAAGGCTAAATGTACAGTGCACGAAATCTTTATTAGGAGATGGTACTTGTAAACAATAATTGAGTATGTGAATGTTGTCATTATTAATGGCGGTGCAGCTCATGTCGAGTCTAAGTCTTCGTCAAAGTGAGATCTCTAGACTCTATAGTGATCTCTAAAGCCCCCTATTTGATTGTTTAGTTTAGTGATCAGTCGTTTTCTAATAGGTATTTTGTTTATATGTGACATTTCATTAAGAAATTTATCCTCAAAATTTTATACAAGTAAACATTTTTGATACTTTCAATCATGAGACCACGTTCAAAGAAAATTTATATTAAATATGGATAACATTTTTAACACAAAGAAAAACAAAACATTACATAAATGAACTGTGTAGCTGAGACAAACATTCGGTATATGGAGAACATTTATGTAGTACAGAAAAATAATTTTTAAAATAATATCTTTAAAAAGCACATCACTTGTACTGAATGAAATCAAATCATATTGTTTCATACTGACCGTTTTATCCATTTGAGTACTAATCCTGATCGTTTTATTTGATCAATACTGTATATGTCTGTCTCGAATATTATTAAATGCTAAATGACACAGTTTACCGCATTTTTGTATTACCTATACACATTTTGTGCACTGTACAACTGTTACAAAATTTATGCGTATATATTTTTAATAATTATATATATATATATTTTTTACTTTATTTAATTAAAAAAATCGCAACAAAGAATATTTAGCTTTAAATAAATTTTTTTTTTTTCAATTATATAGATATATACATATTTATTTTTTAAAATTAATTTAGCGTGTAATTAAAATACAAAAATATTCGTTAATATCATTATTTTATATACATTTATAAAATACTTACGTACTCGTACGTAACTCGTATGTATCGTATATATAAGATCAGAAATTAATATAAAATTTAGTACAAAATAAAAAAATTTCGAATGACTTTCGTATGCGAGACATCTAGATTGAGGACTCTATATATACTTAATGTCAATTTTAATTGAAATTATACGGTAAGATAAATAATAATAATAATAATAATATTAAATATATCTGTATACATAATATTTGTATAAATATTTTTGTTGTCAACAGTATATACACATACATAAATACTCGTATATAGAAATGAATGTTGTTTTTTTGTATAGTAGATAAGTAATAAATAAATAAATATATGATATGTCGATAAATTTTTTTACATTATTAAACGAAAGAATTCTATAATAATCTTAACTGATAAATATAATTAAAATTAAAAATTTAAAAAGGAATTTTATAACCGCTTAAATATCGTGTAATTAAACAAAAAAAAAAAAATCTAAATAAAAATTCGTCTATTCGAAACACTGATTTTAAAAATTTATGATCATTCTTCTTTCCTCATATCATAAATTAGAAGAAATACAATATTTCTTATGACAAATTTTGTCAGCAAAAGGGAATAATTCAGCAATTTTTTCAATGATATTTTGAAGATCGCTAACTAAAAGCAACATTCTACCGTCATTTGTAGACCAATTACAATCTAGTATAAATATAAATTTTGCAAATGTTTTATTGTGTGAATTTTGTATATTTATCGTATCATAGAAATCAGCCCAAACTGAGCGTATAACTATTTATCAATTTTCGTAAATCTTATGTTTCTTTCATAACTAAATATGAGACTAATACTCGATTAAATTTGTTTACAAACATGTTTATAAACATGGAAAATTTGCAAATATTTGACACTGTGTGGTGTTGCTTGCAAATCGATTCGACAATTCGCCATAATGTTTGAGCAATATCAAAATCACATTTTTTTCGATTTTCGAGTGCATTTTTATTTGAATCAAATTTGACAAATTGTATTCCAACTTTCAACTACAAACAAACACTGAACATTATGAGGATTAAAATGATATTTAACAATTTATTTTTGTTTGATATTATAGTGTGTCTATTATAAATTTCAAATTTGTTTGCCAACATGTTCAAGAAAGAATTCGACCATAGATATCTGGTAAACATAAGACTATTTTTGTAAAATTAGTATTTTCATTTAATTTAATTTACAAAACGTTCTATGCAATATTTTCAATTTCTACTTTCTAGATGCATAATAATCATAACTCAGTCCATACACATTCAATACAAAACTTTCAAACAATAATGTTTCAAACATGTTCGCAAACAAAGCCACCATATACGCTCAAATTTTTCTTGTTTGCAAATAAATTTGCCTGCGCATATGATCTGGGACTGGGCTAATTGAACTAAACTCAGATAAAAGCTTCTACTTTAAGTAGAGGGTAGAAGTGAATTACTTTTCGAATTCATGAATTTGAAATCAGTGTTCAAAATATATTATCATAAAAATCGTTAAGAATTAAAAATAATTAAAAATCGAATTTAATCGAATCATTAATCAATTTAATTTAAAAATTAATTTAAACAAAAAAAAAAAAAAAAAACAAAAATACAAATTTTATAAAAATAAAAATGCATTTAAATTTGAAAAAGAAAATTAGTAAAAATTTGAAAAAAAAAAAATATAATGTAATGTTTAGTGCTGATGAGGGATTCGATGGCACGTACCACACAAATATTGTGGTCAAACATAACGGCAGTTGTCTGTACGTGCCCCCTGGTATCTTCAAGAGCACATGCAAGATAGACATCACGTGGTTCCCATTTGATGATCAACACTGTGATATGAAATTTGGTAGTTGGACCTATGATGGAAATCAGGTATGATAATAATTGCTTCTTCTACATTATAAAGAACACATTGAAACAAAAAATAAAAAATAAAAATGATATATTAGTGTCGTATCGTACCATATAATAGAGTTTTTAAAAAAAAAAAAAAAAATATCATATTACACATACAATACAATACAATGTACAAAATTCTTCCTTTAACTATACAAATTCCACAATCATTATAGTGGTTTAGATCTAGACTCTTTAAAGGTTTCTGTACAAATGATGTTGACTATATATGTCTGAGATCCATGGCTTGATCATTTATTATCAAATAAGTTTCTCGATGAAAGCCACATCTAGCATGTACTTTGCAGAGTAATGATTGCAATTATTGATATTTCAATTTTTCAATTATTTACTTTAAGGATATTTCATGTATCCACAAAGTGTGGATACTTTTAATGCACAGTTAATGGAAGAATTAACAGTACACAAACAGATTGCTAATACAATTTATTTAATAATTTGATGCAATACTCACATAAAAACATATACATTTAATTTACACATACATATACACGTGCTAAATAATAATTAAATACTTACATACATTTTAGAAACGTACCTATTTTGAATGATTTGACTAATATTGTTATTCCACTAATGAAATTATGTTGCAATAGCCTAGACACACAGAATTTGTATAATTAATTCATTTAATCGTCAACTGAAACAATCATTAAATTATATGTTGTGGTTACTATTTATTAGTCCAGTACTCTACCACTACAAGAAAAATCAGTAGCTAAATGCTATACCTGTCATGTTAATTGAATTCAAACAATCAAAATGTATTGAAGTGTATCATATTACGAAATGTACATAGATGCATCGAACTATTGAGCATTTTGTCAAATTTTAATTTATCTACGTGTCACAAATGAAAATAATGCTTTTCTACAAAAGGATAAAATTAAAATAAAAAATTTATTAACATTTTTAACGTCAAGGTTAACAAATCAGTTTGCGTCTATGTCATTAGATTGATTAAAACAAAAAAAAAAAAAAAAAAAATCAACAATTCAGCAGTTATTCCAATCTCGTGTGTCAAGGATATTAATGTACATAAATTCATTATTACAGTGTACCTACTTTATTTTTATTTGATTTTATTGTATTTTTTGATTTGTATGTAACACAGACCTACTCTAAAATGAAACCAAAAAAGAAAATTCGATTTTATGTAAATTGAATTTTAAGTTTTAATAATAATCTTCAAAACATTCACATACATATTTAAATACGATCATACAATACTAAAAATTCATTAACCTTGTAAAAATAATGCATATCCTTATCAATTTTTACATTTTTTCTATACGTTTAATTTCAATACTTTTAATTGGTTCCTATTACATATTGTTATTATTTCCTATTTGGGGCTGTCAGATGGAAAACTGGAGAAATGTTTCCTTGGCTAGGGTAGCTTAGTAACAAATTCTCTCTGAGGGCAAGCATCTGTTGAGGGTTGTAGTGCCGTAAAAGAAAAAGAAGATTTGGAGCCATCACAAAACATTTCCACAATGAAATTTGTTCCTAGTTCACTTTTTGATTTCATTTCAATTTAACATTTTATTGTGGGCTTTTACTTCTTGGAAAATTGTACCAATTGTACCCATTCTAGGGCTCTGACTCTAATGCTTGCCTGTAGAATGCAGATAGAATTTATGTTCTCTTGAAAGATTGCGATCATTCAAGTTCTACTTTTGCTATCGCTGAGAATGGATATTGATGACCACATTTATATACTGATGTTTTGTATGTTACAGTTCTGTATTATTAGTTTCTTTCGTTTAGGAATTATTACAAATTTATTAACCGCCATATAAGTACATGTATAACATCCGATGTTAATTACAGATAAAATTCTAAATTTTCTACTATGATGATGCATCACATTTTCTTATATAATTAGAAACTCATTACTCCTATCTTTATTGCTAGATTGTCGTTAATCTGGAGAACTATTTCATAATAAACTTAAAATTTCAATAAAAAAAAAATTCTTAAGGATATGTGGAGAGACGAAATAAATTAAATCCAACCAAAAATTGTACGTTTATAATCACTAAATACTTAAAAAAAAAAAATAAAAATTCGAGCAAAGACCTTAAATTTATAACAAGTACATCCTTACAGTTTTTGATATAAGGTATGTAAGAGTACGGATACATCTGCCCATATAATTTTTGTAAATCCCATTATTACAATTTTAAAAATTACTTACTATTCTATAAAGTAAATGATATATATGAAGAATAAGATTTAAAATTTAATTTTAATTTAAATATTTCACACTGTGTTCTTATAATTTATGAGAAGCATACATATACGCATGTATGAAAATATTTAAATTTACATATGTACACATATAAGTACATACTCGTATTACATAAGGATATTGTGTATATTTAAAATAAAATCCAACCAAAATATTGTTTATATAAAAAACTATAATTTTCAATTTAATTAGTATATGTAAATCATTATGAATGAGTGTGCTCATACATATTTTAGTGGTACAATAGAAGATTCTTTACATATACGTATACTTACGTATAAATATAAAGTAACGTATGTATGGTAACTACATACACATAATTAAACATTATCATATATTAAGTATAATATGTACATACATTTATGATCATACTATACTCGTATATGTATCTCCAGACATATGTACATTGTATCTGTATACTATTATACAAACTAGCATATAATAAATGGATTTTAATTTAATATTTATGTAAACATATCAACAATGAAATGTAAACATTCTTTGAATAATTTAAATTTATCAAAATTTATAATAGAAAATTGACACTTTACAATTAATTATTATTTTATATAAATTATGTTTATTAAAGGAAAGGACCCACTTTATTCCATTATATAATATTTCTATATGTACTCTTATACTTTATTTCATATACATAGTACATAAGGACATACATACATACATATATACGGTGTATATGATTGTACTTATGATATTGTGGATAAAATACCGCAATTAAAAGTCTATACCACATATTTATATATGCATTATCCTAAGTGCTTTGTATATAGTAGAATTTCGATTATCTGAAATAGTCAAAACTGATTTCCTTACTATTTACAGAAAGAAACACGTGTATGTGAATTATATAAAATTGAACAAATTTGTGACGACATCATCATAATTATCACTACAGACATTAGTGAGCTTTAGCTTATTATGAAATCTGCGTCCATTTAGCTCTGTAGTTTAGATGCTACTGCTTTTCAATTTATTATTCTAATTCTACGAGTATATTAAGGCCAAAACCAAATGCATACCTCAAGACTCATACCTCAAAATTTAAATGTCAAAATTGATTCTGATAAATGAAAATGTATTGAAGCAATCCAAATGCATACTTCACGACTTCAGCCGCAAATGAAGCTGAGTCCAAGATTCTGAAAATTTAGAATTTTGAGTCTGAGGTAACAATAATGCCAACATCTATAATGCAAAATATGCTTCTTGACATCTATCATTTTTATTTGTAATATATGTACAAAGATTATACAGTGCTGACGAAAATTATTTGTATGTATATATAGTGTTCTGAGGAGTAACTTGAATTATTTATTTATTGATTTTGGTCAATAATACGAATACTAAGATGAAAATAATTCATTTAATTTAATTTTCAAGTGCGTTTAGTGAGTATTGGAAGTAAAAATGCAACGAAAAAGTGAATTATCGATAGAAAAAAGAGCTGCTATAGTTGCTGAATATAACAAATGGCATTCCTGTTATTGTTTAAAACATTTAGTTAAAAAGTGTAAAGTTCACAGAAATACCATTCTATATTAAGTCCTGAAGAAAAATAATTAAGGAATTGTACAAAATAGAGCTTGAAGAGGGACAACAAGAAAAAAAAACTTTGTTACTTACAAATAATTTTGGTAACCACTGTATATTATATTTACATGTATATAATTTTTGTTTTCATAATATTGGCAACAGTTTGAAGCTGAGGTAAGCATTTGGTTTTGCTAAGATTCAGAGTCTTGAAGTACACTTTTTGAAGTATGAGGTATGAGTCTTGAGGTATGCATTTGGTTTTGGCCTTTAAAGTCACTCCTTTCCATCTCATTCTTGTATCTCAATTTTCATTCTTGATTTTCGTTTACCCTCTCTGTGATGCACATCATATTTTTCTCTGTTATTTCTATTCATTTTGATCTTCTATGATGGCGTGTCTAAAACACTGGATTCTCTGCTTCTTCGGGAATGCATTTTGCGATGTTGACGCATGATATGTTATGAATTTGTGCATTCATTGAAATCAAAATGTAAACAAAAAGGCAATCAAAGAAACTATGTATAATGAAAGAGAACGAACGTATAAATATATGAATGAATTGTGTATCAGAGATTGTAAATAAGAGATAACAAATCGTGTCGTGGATATAATAGAGTGATCCGAATTATCGAAAGTTGTCTGTGTAATGTAGGAGCATACACAGATATGTGCATATATGTCAATATCATAGAATTAAAATCTATATATGTACGAGTATATAGTTACACAGTTATTAAAGAGATTTCTTCCTAGTTTTATAATATATTAAAAAGAAAATTTCAAAAAAAAATAGAAGGAAAAACATAAGAGAGAACCACTTAATATTTTTTCTTCCTTTTCAAGTCTAAGTACCCTACATACATATATGAAAAATTTTCCTTTATCATTTTTTATTTTTTGATGAAATTCAAACTACAAATATGCACACATGCTAGTACATATATACATATTTGTATATAAAAGTACGAGTATATCAAATAAATATGCGGTAAGAAGAAAATTAAAGGAAAAATTAAAAGAAAAATCAATAATTGACACATTAAAATCAATTTTCTTAAATACATACTCTTGTTTTGAAATTTAATCATACACATACGAGTATGTACATAAATGTCTGGTACATATATAATATGTAGTATTGGTGGTGTTATGTATCAAATACTCATCATAAATTACTTTTATAAAATGAAATTAATACAGACATATGAGTATGTATACATAAATTATAAAAATTTCTATAAAATTTTTTAATATGATGACATTTTTAATCATTCATTTAAAAAAAAAAAGTGTTAAAAGTTTAAAGTAAATTTGAAATGACTGATATATAAAAAGTCTTAATTAATGCATTTTAAATGTTGATTTTTATAAAAGTATGGCAAAATGATAAAAATAATTATATACTGTTTGTCCTTTGCACAGAAACAGAAACAATAATGAAGTACTATTTATTTTAAGACAGCAATTTATTTTCGATTATCATTAGAATTGACTGTTATATATAGGAATTCTTACAGCAATTTTGATCAGAAATTTGCATTGTTTGTCTTAGTCCTTCAATAGAAAAGCCATTAGGCCATGATTTTAAATGGTAGGTTGTCGTCAATCAATAATTATAGGTCTTCCTGATAGAGATTTTTATCAGAAAGATTTGGTAGATCCTTTTTTGGCTAACAAGTTGATAGTTTGCACGTAACCTCTAGAATCTGATACTAATTTGACTTAGATTACAGAGTGCTAATTGAGTCCGTTTCAAGTAACGAAATGGACTGCCACTGCAACCAACCAACCAACCAACCAGCCAACCAACCAAGGTTTTGTTATTCATGGTCAGGTTTAGCGAAGTTGTCAAAGTTATTTACATATTTTAGTACACAACTATACTAATGCGATTTGTCTGGTGGCTATCTTTGAGGTTTGAAATGTATCAAAGATTACTTAAAACTTAATAATTTTCAGAATTTCGGAAAGACAAAAAGTTTTTGATCGTACAATGGTCAAATTT
This sequence comes from Villa cingulata, assembly GCA_951394055.1. NCBI lineage: Eukaryota > Metazoa > Arthropoda > Insecta > Diptera > Bombyliidae > Villa > Villa cingulata. Next base: position 37,977,088 of record OX596022.1, read on the forward strand.
AGTTTTCGAATGACGTTTTGTTTTTAAGTTTACACCCCGCCCCCCTTTTTCAACTTACATCGGTTTTTTCTGTTGTTTATATAAAATTTTTGCCGCAAAAACTTAAAACTTTACTGACTGCTTAGGATTATGATTGATTTTACAATAAACTTAAAGGAAACTTTTTCATTTGGAACCAAAAAAAAAAGATGTATTTTCTTATTCATTTATTTACTTTTATTTGTTGTTCATTTTCTTGTGATTATAATTTTTAATCTGTCCAAGGATCACACATATGTATGCATAATACGACCAACAGAGATAGAAAACTTAATATTATGTATAACTAAACATCCATAACCACATACATTATCTAGAACACTTTTAATATAAATCACCACATATCCTCCACCATATGATAACTCATAACACATGTAACATGCACACAACATTTTTTCTACATAATTTCAAGATAATTTATTTGTTAAGATACATATATGTATATAGGTGACAAGCCAGTATTTATATGTACATATAAATAAATAAATAAAAATAAAGAATTAATGGCATAAAATATCTTATAAAAATATACTAAACGTATACACATTTATGTATAGATACATACATGAATAATGTGTATACGTAAAAATTGTATTCTCAGAGCGGAACCATGTGAATTTAACATAAATATCGATTGACCATAAAATAATAATAAATAAATAAAATAGCAGCTATTTTGCATGACAGCTGGTCACCACATGGAAGCTTTGTAACAACTCTTATTAAATTTTTTTTTCTTTTTTTTTTGTTTTCAATTTTATAACATTTTTATTTTTTCTTTCATTCATTTTGTTTGTTTTTCTTCATTGACTTGAAATGTAAAACGAAAACCAAAAAAACAAAAAAAAAAAAAAAACAAAGTCGAAGAAAACGTTCTAACGTTATTATAAGAAAATTTGAAAATGTAACATTTTATTTGAAAATTTTTTCTCAATTTTTTAAAATTATATTTCTGCATCATATACTTATATATATTTTTTTTAAATTATTGTATATACTAAGTACAACATTAAGTATGTAAATGTAAATACATAATATCCTTCTTATAATCCTTTAATTTATTTTTTTAATAAAAATTTTTTTGCAATTTTTACACCCCAAGTTTGTATTATATGATAATATCTACTTTATAATATTTATTAATAATAAAATTAGTCTTGATAATTAAATTCATTTTTAATCAATTTTAAATATTTATACTATTAATTAATTATTTTTACAGTTATACTCGTATACTAATCATATTTTTATCTATCTAAATCTATGAAAATCTTTAAATTTTTTGTATAATAACTCTATATATTAATATCTATTTTATACAAATGTTTGAAAAGTAATATTTTTAATAAAATAACATTTCAGATATTTTTTTTTTCTATTCTTTTTCTTTTATTATGTACGAATGTTTAATTTTAATTTTAATATTTGATGTATTTTTATTCCCAGACATTAAATTAAATACAAAATTATAAAAGGACATACCGACTAATGACATTAACATGCATATATTTTATTTGGTTTTCTAAAAAGTATCGATACAGTGTATTATCGGATTCTGGTTTATCATTGCGTTTACCTTATCTTGATAAATAAAAGATAATGTGCAAAAAGGAAAATATTTTGTGTGATGCACATAAAGACTATATGCGATCAAAAAATATCCGAACGCCAACATTCAAATACAATTTGATTTAAAGGCATTCATCAATTGAAGTTGTCCAAAAGGACAAAACGTTGTTGTATGCTGGACTTAAAATGCAACGTTATAATGCAGATACGTCTGATGTGTTTGTGTTGTACATTTAATGATAATTTCTGCTGGTATTGCAGCTCTTGTGTCCATTGAACATCGATGCTTCAAATGTTACAATGAAAATTTATTTCATTTATTTTTCAACATCTACGCATTTAAGACTTTTACTCGAGACCACAAAATACAAATGAAATGCACATCAGTGCAAATTGTCAAAAATTTTGTTAACATAACCTTTCAACAGATTAAATTTCCAATAAGCTTGAATGTTTGTTAACTTTCAGAGTTGCAACCATTGTATTCCGTCCGTTGCGTTCGTTCCCAATTTTCATAGAATGTGAAGTTACGTATACGCATAATTAAATTTCCAATAACTTTGAATGTTTGTTAACTTTCAGCGTTGCAACCATTGTATTCCGTCTGTTGCGTTCGTTCCCAATTTTCATAGAATGTGAAGTTACGTATACGCATAATTAAATTTCCAATAACTTTGAATGTTTGTTAACTTTCAGCGTTGCAACCATTGTATTCCGTCCGTTGCGTTCGTTCCCAATTTTCATAGAATGTGAAGTTACGTATACGCATAACTTTACAAAGAGAACTAAAAATCGATGTAGTCATTCGATAATTTGATAATTTTCAGTCAGTATCGATACTATAGAAAAATAACTTTCATACTAATACTTACATTATAATCTATACTGTACCTGTACAATTTTTACAGAAAATTAAATAATTTTTATTTTGTTTAATTTTTATCAAAATCCAAAAATTGTTAGCATTTTATTTTATTTTTTTATTTTTTTTGTTTTTTTGTTTTTTGTTTTTAAATGTTATGATATTACTAACTAGAAGTGTATTACTGTTTTCGTAACTGTCAAATGACAAATAATAATTTTAAAAATTGTACATCATGCATATATAATATATACATACTAAAAACTTAGAAAAAAAAATAAAATAGAAAAATCATTAATTAACTCATACATTATTATACTAGAATTACTATACTAATACTACATATTATCCACATAATCATTTTACATATCCTTACATAAGTTTTAATTAAAAATCAATGTATCAATCGATCCGATTCACATAATACCATTTTACATAATACATTACATACTTATAAGTATATATGTTTATGTCGTTTGTATGTTACGATACCAAATGTATATAATATCAGAAAGTTTTTGTAACTAATTAATATAATCTCTTCTTTTCTTTTTACTTTTTTTTTTATATTTTTTTTTTTAATTTTTATACAAAAAAAAAATTTTTTTTTGTTTTAATTTAAAATTCTGAAAAAAAAACAAAATTACCAACAAAACAATCGAATTATCTAAATCCAAACTAAAACAAAAAAAAAAATAAATAAATATCAAATCAATGACATATACAAATTGGAAAATATGAATGAATACGGAACAAAAAAAAAAAACTAAAATCAAATCGAAAAAAAAATTCGAAAACAAAACAAAAATAATTAGCTGGATTTGGTTCTAAATTCAGAAGAAGGAGGAGATCTTTCCGATTTTATAACAAATGGCGAGTGGTACCTACTTGGTTAGTAATCATAGCTATAGCTATATATATATATATACCTATATACATAATATAAATGTGTTTAAATATTTAAATTAAATGTTTTTATTTATTTACAAATAATTTTATTTTTAAATTAAGTATTTTTGCTTTGTATTTTTTTTTTTATGTTCATTTGGAATAAATAATGATAGTTATACTTATATAATAATAATTCATTAGATTTTCGATAATAATATGTATTTTATTTTTTTATATACATCATATACGACAATAAAATTATAATTTTAATAATTAAATTTACATAATAAATGCGTATAATATTTTGTTTTTATTTTTCATTTTTATCGCTTTATAATAACCCACACTGTATCACTATATTCACAGTCAAGCATCGATTATTCGGAGAAAAAATATGGCCAACTTCGAAAATGCATTAATGTTAGTTTTTGGATTAGATAATAATTCAGTGTACGAAATATTGAAGCTGAATCACGGTGTATTGATCGATGTTGCATTGGTATTGCATCGATTTTGCATTGATGTTGCATTGATGTTTCATCGATGTTGCATTGATGTTTCATCGATGTTGCATTGATGTTGCATTGGTTTTGCATCGATGTTGCATTGATGTTTCATCGATGTTGCATTGATGTTGCATTGATGTTGCATTGGTGTTGCGTCGATGTTGCATCGATGTTGCATTGATATTGTATCAATGTTTCATTCGAGAACTGAGCCTATAATAATAACAGAAAAAGTGTGAAAAAATATGTGACAAATTATTAATTTAAAACTTGCATTATGCACTCGTAAAAATCGACATGTAATAGGTTATTCCTGATATTCAGTTGTTGAACATAGAATCAGATCACGAATAATCGAAGTTTGACTGCAACGCATTACTTTTAAAAATTTTAATTTTTCATACAAATTTTTAATACATATGTATGTATTTTCCTTTTCATGTTTGATTCATTATTAAAATTTTTGCTTTTTGAATTTTTGTAAATAAATAATATTTCCTTACTACTATTACTCTTATATTCTATATATTATAATATTTAAATAAAATTTTATTTATTTAATAAATTGTATATTACTAATATTATGTAATTCTATATTTTTTTTTTCATACATATATACATAAATATTTATATATTTTGTATACAAATAAAATATATACTGCGCGTACTATGTGCATATGTAAATAAATGAAAAAACAAAAAAAAAAAACCATCTACAAAATCAATACATATGCAAATGTTATACTTCAATTATGTGTATTTGTGTTAATAATAAATGGATAAAATAAAATACATCAACAACGATAACAACAATAACAACAAATTAATTTAAAATTTGAATAATCAAAATCAAATAATTTAAAAAAAAAATTTTAATAAATAAATAAATTTTGTTTCGGAAAAAATTGGTCAACAATATGATGACTATCAAATGCATTATGATGACGACCGAAAACCACAAAAACCAAAATCTAAAACGAAAAATACAATAATTATGATTTGCGCACAAAAAAAATAATAAATAAATAAAATAAATGAAAATAAAAATAATAAAAATTACAAATAAAAAAAAAGGAATGCCTGGAAAGAAAAACACCATAGTTTATCAATGCTGCCCAGAACCATATGTTGATGTTACATTTACGATACAAATACGACGAAGAACACTTTATTATTTTTTCAATTTAATAGTGCCATGTGTATTAATATCATCGATGGCGTTATTAGGATTTACATTACCGCCCGATTCGGGAGAAAAGCTTACATTAGGTTAGTATTCATTTTTATTTTTGTTTTTTTCTATTAAATTTTTTTATAAAATATAAATATTTTTAATACATATTTTTATAGCTAATACATTTTAATATATATTTTTATAAAAAAAAAAAATTTTATAGGTGAATCATTTAAAATTTTGCGACGAAAATCTACGATCGATCATGATCGTTATACTGCAAAATGTTGTATGATGTGTTGCATAAAGTTTTTTTAACTATTTTTTATTCGTTTTTGATATCTCCTTGTAGATATTGTACACGTTCTATGTCAAATACACAGCTCATATATATGTACATAGTCAGACTAGTCTAATAGCTCTAAATTATACAAGCAGATCTTAAATTTGATTATACAGTGATTGGTTTCCAGCTAAATGCAATTGATATTACGTCTACGTACACACAATCTCATAGCGATGAAATGGTTGTGAGTAAATATATTTAAGTACTTATATCAGGTATTACAGCAAACTAAAGTACATCCAAAAAAGTAGAATAAATATTAAAAATTTCCAGGACTAATTACATAAATGCATATCTGCTTAAATACAATATCCGTGAAAAACCTTAATTTTTTAATTATACTTTTATGTGTATCGCATCGTCAAATGAATCCTACAGCTCCATAAAATTTAAGTTCCACATACTCTGGTTATAAGATGAAACAAAAAACTCTGTACAAACTAATGCGTGGGGGTACTAACATATAATTTACTTAATTTTGTTGCTTTTTTTTGTTACCATTATTATGTGTGTATAAGACTTAGAATCCTGACTCTCAAATTTCTACGCTAACTCATCCATACTCGTATATTTTACTTGATTGTTATGTGACTTAAAAGTATTTTGAAGTGTATTGTGCCATTTAAAGTCGGAGTCGGGAGCATTTAAATTAATTCAAAAAGAGTACAGTGAATACATTTTGAGAATGCAAGACAAGTCAAGGTTCAAATCCATGGTACAAATCGCATAAAACTCGTAAAATATTATTTTCCGTTGACTAAAGGTAAATTCTTCATTATTAGTTTTGGGTTGAAGCTGCGTAAGTAATGTTTCTATTCTCACACATACTAGTTGCGACCTATTACTCTTTTTACTGCGATCAAACTTCTTGGAGCTAAAAAATAATAGAAATTACTGAAATCATCTTTGAAAAAATCAAGCTAAACTATCAACCTGCTTCGTTATTTTGTAGAAACTTGTTACGTACGTTGTTGCATTGCCTAAAATAGTATGTGAATAATTTACAGCAGCGGACCAAATTAAAAGAACTCCTATATATCGTATATTGTTAAATTTAATTTTGAGAAATTTTCAAATGACATCATCTGCAAAATAATAATCATTATCCTTTTAATAATGTTCTGCATATAATTTTGGTGAATATAAATGTAATAATAATGATGATGATGATGATGATGTGAAAATTACGTTAAGTTTGCGCACAATTATGATTTGTTTTTATGATTTTTCTTCAACTTTTTCTTATTTGTTTTGTACTTCTTCTTTTTTTTTTTTTATTACAGGCGTTACTATACTTCTCTCATTAACAGTTTTTCTTAATCTTGTTGCTGAATCAATGCCGACAACGTCGGATGCAGTTCCTCTTATAGGTACAAAATAAAAATTAATTAAACAAAAAAAAAAAAAACAATTTTTTTTGTACGGAATTTCTCTGTACAAAATACAAAACATATAAAGCACAATATAAAATATAAAATGAAATCTAATTAAACTTCATACTATACATAAAAAATAAGAAAAAAAAAGTGGCGGTAAATGAAACTTACGTAACGAACAAACAACTTTTTTAGACTTAAGTTTTAATTTTAATTTTTTTTTGTTTTTCAAATAAGCAGACTCATGCAATTGAATGTTCATTATTTAAGTACACATTTGATACGATATTTGATATTAGATCCCCATTTAAAGAATCGCCAATCAGTAATAATTCTATCAGTTATCATCGAGTGTATTATCAGTAATCGCTGTTATTGATGTATATATTGCTTGATCGAATTACTGATCGACTTTGGCGAGAGTAGTTCGCTGGCTGGGGTTTGAACTGCGCGCGAGTACTTTATTGGTAAGAGTTCATCACCCCAATTAACGAACTATTCACGTCTGTTATATAAATTTTCATTTTTATTTCTTTGAGTTTGTTCTTTTAAATTTGAAATGTATAAAACATTGAAAATGTTTATTGGCGCGAATTACAAAAATTCAAAACAAAATAAAACTAAAATGAACTAGATTAAATATTACGAATATATAGTGATTAAAATAGTATCCTTCTTTATTTTAAGTTTTTTTTTATTTTATTTGTATTTTTGTTTCGTGTAAATGTACAGAGTATTTCAGTTTTATATTCTGTAATTTGAATAGTTTTAATTTAATCTCATTCAGTTTACTACAAAGTTTGAGAGTCTATTGTATTTTTAAGTGAAAATCAACAATAAATTATGATAAGAACTTCATAAAACAAAGTCAAGAAAGAAGAAAATGAATCCAAGAATTTTATATTATACTTCGATTAATTCTTTGTATCAAGTAACATCAAATCCACACTTCTTCTAGTTGATCTTGTTAAAAGTCTGCTTCAAATAAATGTCAAAAAATGAATTCAAAATGTATGCAAAACAGTAGACGTTTAGATATCGATTCAGTGAAGATCTTGACCCGATTCAAACTTCTTGTACAGTTTTTCAATCATAACGAATTGTCATTATATCATAAATGACACTCTATACCTAAATGGATGGGTTTTATCATTCATTCTTTTTCTGTATATCAGTGATTTTGATGACGCGGCTTCGATTCCCGTCCAAGTCAGAAGCATGAAAAATATTTTTTCATTGCCTATTTCCAACTTTCAATACCCGTCAACCTCACTCAGATTTGAATGAGTATCAGACCAGCTTTGGTGGAAAAAGAGCTTAGAAATTGCGATTCGAGCTTACTGTCTGACGGCAAGTAACACAAAATATTATTAGCGCTTTACATTTGCATCATTCTTCTAATAACCGATCTGTCTAAGAGCGTAGTCACGATAAGCCCGTTCCGTTCCGTAAAAAGAAAAAATGTTGGATATTTGACATTTCCATGTTATTATATGGATTGACGGAAAAGCTGTTACGATTGACGGAACGGAACGGTACGAAACGTTGAAGTTGAACAAATTTCAACTTTTTACGGATAACATAACCTGTTTCCATATAAATTTTCAATATTAGCTTTCAAATTTACTATATACGGTTCCGTTTTATTATAACAGGTATGTTTTGAAACGTGTCGGAACGGAACGGGACGGGACAGAACGGGCTTATCGTGACTATGCCTGAAGACCTACCATGCGAATGAGTTCACTTCTCTCTGCTTCTGCTTGCAAGAGTGCTAAGTACGAAAAAAAAATGCATATATTCATTTGAAAGTTTTTCAATAAGTGCCACTTAAACATGTCGATTGTGGAATTATAAAACGAAATACTCTGCTTACATCGCAATTAAATTTTTATCTGATTTTATATTTGTATATTTTCTTTATTATTTTTCATAAATGCAGTTAAAGCTCAATTATTACAAATGTAATCATGGACACGATCGCCATTAAAATTTATTAATTTTACATTTGATGTCAATTTTTTATTAAAAAGAGGTAAAATATCTTTTAAAATTTACCAAATTTCTATGAAATTAATTTGATCACATTGCAAAAATTAACGAGTAACATCTACATACACATATAAGGGAACGAATATAAATTCCCATAAGATAACTGGTATGAAAGGTATGAAACTTGACAACAATTTCTAATAATCAAAATCAAAATGGTGCGAAATTCCATGTTTGAATAATTGAGATTTGACTGTATTTTCAACACCACCCACTATCAGTACGTAACAAAAATATAGATATTTTGGACAGACAATTCAAAAGAAAAGAAATAAACATTTTTATTTTATTTTATTTTTATTTTCAATTTTTTGTTTTTCGTTTAGATATTTATACAACAAATTAAATTTGATTTACATATTTTTAAGTAAATTTTATATACAAATACATGATAATACTACTGAATATACATACGAATGTACTGTAAATGGATGTTACACATACATGTTTTTGTTTATTTCATTTCAAAATACCTTACTACATAACATAAAATTTTATTTTATCTTTAGTTTTTTTTCAATATAGAAAATATTTTACGATAAAATGAAATGTTTTTATTTTTTTTTTTTTTTTTCATAAAAATATTTATATTCAGTTCTATAATGTCATAAATGAGATGTCAAAAAACAAAAGAAACAAAAATAATAAATTGTGTATGCTGAGTATATGGTTTTTGATTAATGCGTAAATGAAAAAAAAACTATAAAAATAAATAAATAAATAAATATTTTGTTTATCAATAATTTTTATTTTTGTGATTATGTTTCGAAAAAAAAAAAAAAATTTCATTATTCAGTCAGTTTGATTTGTCAGAGAAAAACAAATTACTTAGAAAAAATTTAATGAAAAAAATGAAAAAAAAAAAACAAAAATTAGTTTTTATTGTTATGGCAAATGTTTTTAAATTATTATCCTTTTTATTAATATTTTTTTCTTCCTTTATTTTTGGTTTTGTTTTGTGTTTAACAAATTTACTAATTCAATTTGATATAGTCATTGTAAAATTGTCAAAAATATAGAAAAAAATGCTAAAATGTACATACATTATAGATTATACGTTTAACAATTAAAATCATTTAAAGGAAAATTAAATGATCTTTAAAACAAAAAAGGATATCTGAAAAGAATAGATGAAAAATTGTAAAAGAAACAGTTTCAAAACAAGACGTGTATCAATTTCATCAATGAAAATTCAAAAAATTTATAAAAAATGGTTTCTTTGATGTCGGCATCTACTCATCGTGTCATAGATAATTTCCATGAATTTTATGTGCATTCATCAAATGTGCCTTTCACAGAACACACACAAACACACATATATTTGGTTCCAAATCGGAGCTAGTAGCTATTATCGTTATTCACAGTTACATTACTGTATCTGAAACATATGATATTGGAAACTTTACGCCATAGTGTGCGGCACTTATGCCCGATTTCTTCACTTCCAATTATCTTTTTGCTAACTTTAGCGGCAAGATAGCAAAGAGATTTGCATATCCTCACCTCTGATTAGTACTTAGCTGCCAGCTAACTTTAGTGAGAAGATGAAGTTCTGATTATTTATTTAGCTGTAACCTAACTCGATACTACCGCCAACTAGCTGTCTAATTGGAAAACATTCAAATAATTAAGCTTTACATGTAATTTTACATTGAACATTTCGAGTATCGATTCAAAACTTTCAATTTTAGGTTTGAACATTAGCCAGTTAGCTTTGTAGCTAGTTAGCAAGAAGATTGTGTGGAGAAAACCAAACTCGTTGCTAGCTGCCAGCTAAACTTAGGTGGTAGCCAGCATAGCCAGTTAATCAGGAGTATGAAGAAATCGGCCATTAAAGTGCCAAAAATTTAACATACATACATATTTAGAAATTAACGAATTTCGATGAATGTATGATTTATGGAAATGATTTATTTTTGTGAAACTGTTACTTTTACAATTACCAAAATGATGCTAAACATTTAAAAAAAAAATTTAACTAAAAATGTACGTCATTTAAGCTTGAAACGGTTTATGTTCATAAAATTTATTTATAATTATTTTTTGTCTTAGTTTTAACTGTGACAATTTTTTATTTACATATTGGCTTGAAACATTTTTCATTTATTTAATGATGATTATAGTGGCGTTGTTTGTTTCTGTTAAATGTTTTTTGGACTAATAACTGGATCTTAGATCCTATATACATACATTATTTGTTTGTGAATTTTTTTTTAAAAGCAAATAGTGCTAGAAATAAAAAAAACGAAACAAAAATTAAAAAATAAAAAGTACGTCGGAAATAATTTACAATACCGCCAATAATTATTAAGAAAGGAACGCATAACAAAAAACAAAACAAATAATTAAAAATAAATTTTCAACTCCCTGTCGTGTATGTGACATTTATCATACCTGATGTTGGCTTCCGTTTAGTGGAGAATGTTGAAGATGCTTAAGAGATTTGGGATAGCAAAATATATTTACAAAATCGTCGTCAATGCATGTAATGCATGAACACTAATTAATCGTTATTTTTATTCAACGGATCGTGTTAAGAATTCGATGTAAACTAAATATACAGCTACATGCATGTATATATGTTGCAGTGTCTTATACACTTCTCGAACATAATTTTTGAGTTAAATGAATCGAATAAATCGAAAAAAGAACTTTTATTCTCCTATTCGACTTATTCGACATTGTTACGTCGTTATATTCACTTCAGAAATTCAACAGTCCGACGAGACTTACTAGGAAATTTTGTATCTTCGTGCAGACATGATCAAGTGGTATTGCAAGGATCGTCTCCTTTTATTTATGATAAGAAAAAAGTCATTTGATACTTGGCAAATGTGAGGAAACTATACGTAAACGTTTAAGGATGATGTGTTAATTTACAAATACACACTTAGAAGGAATAAAACTTATGATTAACTCTATGGAAGGATCATCTATGCCTAGAGATATTCATGTCACTTGTCATTTATACTGACTTAAATACAAAATAGTTTTGTGGTTTCATTGACATAAACAGATGATTTGAATATTTTTTCGGTGTATATATGATTCGTTTCTGCTGACATCGTCGCGAGCTACAAAACTAGGAATTTACAAAAAATCTGAGAGTTTTATTACACTTTTTTTTTAGACCTAAGATCCATAAATTTAAGAAAAATAAAAAACATCAAAGTATAAAGGTCATACAGATGACAAGAAGTGACATGAATACCCCTATCGTCATATCATATGAATATTTTCATCTCATTTTTAGAATTTTCTCATACCTACTACTTAATCAAATTTTATATTCGCATATAACCATACGTTTCATCTTATAACTACATTTCTATACATCCATTACGTAGAAATAAAATCGGTACTATATAGAAATTCATTTCATATTCATTTGTCGCTCAACCATTTATCAACGTTATACCCTTGATACACGGCAATGCTTCAGTAATCAACATTATTCAGTTTTCATTTTTTCATTGTTAGTACAAGTATATTTATATTCGTGTATGAATCTACATATATATTTTTCTTTATTTTTGCTGTAACGAATTTTTTATTTTTGGTTTAGTTTTTATCATATTGTACTGGAAATTTTCATTACATCCTAAAACTTTATTCGAATTAAATATTTGAATGAAAGTTTGAACAAAAATAATTATTATCATGCCGTCTATCAAGGGTATTATATAGAATCATATAAATAATTTTTTGATTTTATTTTTATTAATTTTATATTTATCTATTTTATTATTTATATTTTTATTAAATTATGCTTCTTTATTCTTTTATAAAATTTGCTTATTTTTTTTTTTTTTTGTCACTATTGAAAATGTTATATAAAATTGAATTATTGGAACATTTTAAAGGTAGTACATACATTATGTACATTTTAATATGGAACTGTAAACTGATTTATTTTGATTCAGATTGCAGCTAGCTATAACGATTTATAAATATCTTCATTATACAGAAAATTTTTAAATAATTTTACAGGACATTTTTTTTTTTTTGTTATCATGAAATGCCAGTTTCACACAATCAAAACACCGAAATATTTGAAAGCATATAATTCGAATTTATATCCGAAAGCAAAAAAAAAATGATTTCTTGTTATAAATATGTGCATATTGTGTACAGAATATACGTACTTTATTGATGAATATTACCTGAAACAGGCATCTGATACTAATACTGCGTGTTTTGAAAATTTTTGATAATAATATCCTTGAATAAGTTTAGATTTTTCCACTGAAAATATGGTTTTTAAAGTATATTTTTATCAAATTTTTGTATTACCACGTATTGCACGGTATCAACAACACATGTCTGTCACTGATATAAAGTTTCATAATTTATTAGGCGATAGACGATAGTGAAATGAATCACATTGATCTAATTTTTGAGTATGAAAGTAATACAGTATGAGTATGAGTGCAGTAGAAGAGCTTTCGAACGATAATTTAATGTGGTAAGGTGAATTAGGTGTATTACTTTTAGTACTGCGGTGGTTTGGAAACACTATATATACTGCTACTGTGCTACTTATAAAATATCAAAATTTTTGTTTAAACAACATGTTGCATAATATTAAATTTGAGGTTAAATAAATTTCAATTATGAAACTGAGCTAATTAACAGGATTTAGTGATATCTTTAAAAAAAAAAAAAATTTCATTTTTTTCTTCTCTATTTAATTTCAGGCGTTACAATTCTTCTTTCGCTAACTGTGTTTCTCAACCTTGTAGCTGAAACATTGCCTCAAGTATCTGATGCAATCCCTTTGTTAGGTAGAAAAACTAACATTTTATGTATATTTTCATTTTTTTTTTTTTTTTTTTTTTTTAAAGAAAAAATATTTAATTTAAACAAAACAAAAAAAAAAAATACCTAAAAATTTATAAAATCATTTTTAACTCATTTGATTTTTGATTTTTATAACAGTTATGAACAAAATATATTTTGCAACTGAACTGAAATATTGAGAATACATATTATGTATTATGTACGAATATTTGTAAGAAAAAGAAATTCGGAATATTACAAGAACTTTTGGTCTTTTAAAACGAACCCTTATTCAGTGCTAAATTATCCACAGTAATACGGAAAATTGATCATTAGGAGATAGTAATGTATGTCAGTCACAGGCATAAAATTGTTGACAAACTTAAGTAACAATAATTTATAATTTGATCGATATTTAAGGGTGAGATTCAAAATAAATTCAGAGTTATTTACTCTGCAGCTGCTCCAATATCCAGTTTAGGCTTCCAGTTGGAACTCAAAGTTTTCATAATTTATTTACAGAGCTTTTCTTTTTGCGAAAAAAAAAATGTAATTTAAAACTCTACGAGTATTTATGTTCTCATTCGGTTCATTATTGCAAATAATATTTTGTTTTTAACTGATTTATGTGTTCATTTCTTACAACTTTATATACCAATCAAATCGAAACAATAATAATGATAATAATAACGGAAACATTTATACAAAAATCAAATTTATTTATTTCATCTTAATATTTTTAATTAAAAATAATTTTGTTTTTTGTAATTTTTTTTTGTTTTTTTGAAAAAAAAAATTTGTGTTTTAAAATTAATTTTTTGAAATTTTTTATTGTGTGTGATTTATTTTCTTCAGAAGTAAAATAAATAATAATAAAATAATAATAATAATTACTGAATATCCTGATTAATTTTATTTCGTTATTTTTGAATTTTTATTTTTTATCTTTAAATTATTACTTACATATAATTTTAATTTCTGAAATTTATTTTACATTTTTATTTTGAATCAATCATAAAAAAAAACCTCTATTACACATTACATAATATGTTTGAGCTAATATTCATTTTTGAAAGTGATGCAAGTCAATTTTTTGTTTTCTGCAAAATTTAATAAAAAAAAACTACAAAAAAAAAACAAAATTAAATAACAATAAAAATCATTATATACAAATACATAAAATTGTAAAATATTTTATATGTTATTTAATCAGAATTTTTAATTGTTATAAATGTGTGTACATATTCTTATTTTGTGTTATAAAAATAATAATATTATAATATTTATAATTATTATTTATCACTCATATTTTAAATATTTTGGGTATAAAAAAAAAAAAAATAATCAAATCAAATTATATTATTTTTATTGTTATTATTGTCTGAGCTACAAATACATGTTGTGTTCATTATGAAGTGTCTATTGTTTTGTTATTTAAGTTTAAAAAAAAAAAATGAATTATTTTACGAGAAAATTTCGGGGAACTACCAATTAGTTATAGTTAGAACAATCGAATTATATAACTTTTGACAGATATCTGGTAATGATAATCTACTCTAGTATGAAAAATTGATCATGGCAACTTTGAAAAATCGCACATGTATTGAATAAAATCAAATCAAATATTCGTTATTATTACAGAATCCTTTATAAGACATACAAAACATGATCCATTTTTTGTACTATACGCGTAACATCAATAACAAAATACTGTATCATTTGTATTTTAAAAAAATTATTTTAGTACTCATACAAATAATGTACCTACTTGTATATAAATTCATGTGATGTAATGTATGTATATTAATATGCCACTATACATGTACATTTATGTATTATTCAGTACTAATATAATTTTTTAAGATTTGATACATGCTTTAATTAATATCAAAATACGAAATCAAACTAAACGAATATCCTATACGTGTAATATTCGACGTCAAACGAAATACATAAGTAAATTCTTCCATTTTCATAATAGTATAGAGACAGACCGACAGACATATACAGTAATTTTCGCCATAATAAATAGATGGCGCTGATGCAAATAAAGTCTATAATATACTGAGTTAGTACTGAATGCTGACAAATTAATTTAATTTCCAATATTTAATTGATAAAAGATTAAGTATGTATGCGTTTTAATAAGTGGTAACTTTGAATAATCGACACATTTCATAATGACAATACCACTCCCACATGATATCAGTACTTGATGTCTGTCAGTGGTATAAATAAATACAAAAAATTAATTAATTAATAAATTAATTGTATATTTGGCTTTAAAAGACTGTTATACTTTCGTACATAAGTTCATGTGTATGTATTGTGAGTGTGCGATAAAAATTTAATTTATATTTTATTTATTTTTATATTTTAAAATTAACGTTTAGTGTATATTTATTGTACCTATTATATTTACTTTGAACTTTTCCCCTTTAAAAAAAAAAATAAATAAATAAATAAATAATACACATGTGTACATAATGTCAGACACAAATGTAAATGTAAATTGATGCCGGAAATTTGATACTAAGATTTGACTACACATCCAACCTAGTTGTCAAACTTGAAGCGATACCGCATAAAATCAAAATTTTTCGAATTGTCTGTCAATCAGTTTGACAACTTATCTACCACAAACAATACAACATTTATCTGATTTCAAATTTATCTGTCAACTATAGTCATCAGATATATTGTATGTTTATGGGCACCTTAAGTGTTTATTCATTATTATTACGATTTTAATTGCGATTCTCTCATGCATGCGTAATCCTTTTTATGTGTGTATGAAGAGAAAATTCGAAAAAGTTTAAAATAAAAAAATTTTTGTAATTTTAATTCCCCCCCAATAATGATTTGAACATAATAATTTATGAATAATAATTATTGTAATCGCACGATTTAATTAAAATAAAATAAAAATTTTAAATATTTTTTTTATTTTTTTTGAATGTAAGAAACAAAAAAAAAAAAACGAAAAGTGCGACACATGATTGTAGGCGATTACCTAGAGCTAGAATTTTTATTTACACAACTATTTTATTTCTTATTATTATTAATTAATTATTTTTAAAAATTTAGAAAAAACAATACTGAATTGAAAGAACTGTAAGGGAAAATATTCACGATTGAGATTCCAGATGAATAGTATTTCCAAAATTATTTTACAATCGAAAATCGTTTACTGACTAAAATTTCTTTAATCGAAATCAATTTGACATCTGTTTAGAATCTTAAGTATGATCCCACATTGCTGAAATATGAACATTGTGACACATTATTGTATATCAGTGTTACGTATTCTTCAACTTTTTGACAGCGACTATAATTGAAAATAAAGTTAAATAAAATAAATGTTACACAAAAGTAAATGTAATTTTCAAGTCTCGTATAAAATATTACAATTTTTTGTTCCATTTGGATGAAGATAATCGCCTGCGGTCCTGTCTAGAGAATTATACGTTACGTGTGTAAAAATGATTTCGAATAGGCACAACAAAACATTTTATCGTTATCGTTTTGTGAATTATGATTTATATTTTATTTTTTATTTTATAAGAAAAAAAAAATAAAAAACTTCCATACATGAATATGTACATTTAGTCATATATACAAAAATCAAATATGGTAAAAGAAAATGATGAAATTATAATTTATTGTTGAATTGTTAGCAAATTTTTATTCTGAATGTGGTGAATACGAGTATTTAAAGTGAAACTGTCTTCAGTTTCAGTTAAAAATTTATTAGCAAAAGAAAATTTTTTTGATTTTAACTTGGAAGTAAAATATAAATTTCTATAAATTTTTCCTTGAAACATGAGACCACTATTATTTAATTATAATGCACATGAATGATGGAAGTAAACAATAAGAAAGAATAATTTTTAATTCTTTTAATTTATACTTTTACAATTTTATTTATTTATTAATTTTTTTTTTTATTTTTCTTAAACACTATTTTTACTATCAAGTTAAATTATTGCAATTCACATTATATACATATGTGCATATGTATCTATCATCATACACGATATGTACACGCGATAATAAAATAAACAAATCCTCTACAATCCTCTACAATCCATATAATGAAAACTGAGTTAATAACGAAGTAATAAATCTGATGCGGTTCGAACTTCGAACTGCCTTATACCCCTGATATATACGGTAATGATATACATATGTAATGGTCGGTATAATTCAACAAATTTTCATTCATGTGAATGATATGATCATTAAGAAAAACCACCTAATACACGCACTTTGTCGAATCATTATACTGTTATTGTTCAGTATTTATACGTTTCATTATCACTAACGACTGTCAGTTTTTCTTTTTCACCACAAAAAATTTCTACTTCACATTAAGTGCACTTCATTCCACCCTATACTTGTGAACAGTGCATTACAGAATTGCAGTGCTAGTTTTAGGACCTTAATAAGATCAAATCAAATTTTCAGTTAAATTTTCAACATCGAAATATTGTACTTTTTTTTTTGAAGAATATATTTTTATTTTTTTTTAATTTTATTAAAAATTATTAAATGTACCACAAAAAATAGTTTACGTAATATTAAGTTACATGTACATTACCCTGCTTCTATACTATTATATTCTGCAATATATGGACGGCAATGGCAATATTATTTAACATAGTATATTGCTGTGTGTGGGCAAAAACACAACTTTTCTAAAAATTTCATGTGTAAAAATCGACATATAGAAGCAGTACATTACCCTTAAAAGCAAAAGCGATATTGCCATCCAGATTAATTTCCCCGAAATGCAGTATCTATCTACATAATCAATATTCATATTGCCCAGTATAGACGCCAGGGTTATATTTGTTCATGTAAAATTGTCGAATATTTTTTGATTTATAAAGCTTAATACGGAGTTCGAAGGAAATCCCGTTCCTTATTTCTCCTATTTATTTTTACATCGAAAAATTCCAGGTAGAATAGCGTGAAGAAAAATAATAATGAATGAATGATTTTTATTATGTTATGATAAACGAATGAGAAAAATAAATGACAAATAATACTTGACAGCAACAGCTGTTTTTTTGTGCTGTCAAAATTACCAAACAAACGCACGGAATAATAATTTGTTCAACTACTATTTATTTCGTTCCATCATGAACGGAAAAAAGTTTCCAATTCTATATTTTATTTTATTCAAATTGCGTTACTCATAAAACAAAAAGTTACACGAAAAAATTGGATGTATCTACGGAATTCCGGGCATTTTTTTTTAGTACATGTATGGGAACAGGGAATGGAATTTCATTCGAACTTCGTATTAAGCTTAAAATTAAAATTTATTTATTTTTTATTTATACATAATATTCGTATACATCTTTATTTATTTTGTACATTTTATTTTACGTTTTTGATTTTGTTAAAATGTTGTTATTTTATCTTTTCAATTTTTTTGAAAAAGTGAAAAAAAAAAAAAACGGAAATGAAATAAATAATTTTTGATGGCTCTTTAAATGTACTTTACTGTCTATAATATAAATATATACAACATACAATAATACTTATTACTCGTATATACAATATTCATTTTATTATTATATATACATATTTTTATATATATATGTTACTTATTATATACTCATAATATATTGAATACATAATATCATAAAATATTTATTATTGTTGTGTTAATTTATAATGCTTTCGATGTCTATTTATATTTTTGTTTTGTCATTCTTCAAAAATTCAGATACTATAATACTAAATAAATCTAAAATTTATTTACTATATTTGTAGGTGTATATATAGCATTTATATAAACGTAGAGCAAAAATTTTAAATGAAATATTTAAACAGAGAAAAATTTAAATAAATTTACTATAAAATGGCGAAACAATAATAAAATGAAAATTAAAAAAAAAATTGACAAAAAAAAACTGAAATATTTAAACAAAAAAATCGTTATAAAATCAATATTTTTAAATATTAAAAGTATAAAAAAAAAAAATATGAAATTTGTATTTACTAAAAAAGTATAAAAAAAAATTAATAAGTATTAGGCAATTTTGTTGATTTTATTTTTTATATGTAATATTTTTGTTCTTATGTTGTCTTCAATTTATGCGCAATGTATAATTATGAATTATATCACATTTTTATACTATTATACTAATGAATTATTATTACTTATATAAACATTGTATTTCAATAAATATTTTATTTAAATTAATGGCTATGCACTATCTCTATACTCTTATAACACTATTATACTCGTAAATATTTATATACAATTTGTTGCTATCTACACTATTGTTATTACATATACTGATGTGTAATTGCTAAAATATAAGTATAATAAATTTATAGAAAAAAAAAAATTACAATTTTTATTATCGCAATAAATATTATTAAATAGTTAATCTTTTTATTTATTTGTTTTTTTTTAATGACACACACACTCTCTAAATATAGGCGTATATATCATGCATATTATATGTATGTACATGTTATGTATATGTATATGTATTTTACATATGAAAAAGCACAAACTACAAAACATATAAAACATCGTTTTATAAACTCTACAAAAATCTTGTTGTGTAGATATTTTATGCAAAAAATATTTATTGTTTAGTACATTTTATATGCAAGTGCATCAATAATGATATAACCAAAAATTTAATTAAATCGTGCGATTACTTTAAATTAAGATTTTTAAAAAAAAATATCATAAGTAAAACAAGTAAATATATATACTATATAAAGAAAAAAATAAATAAAATATTTAATTTTTAAATAAATGAGCATAAAAGTTTTAACACTTCTGTACGTTTATTTTCTAAGAAATAATCAATAACTTTTGAGTATACTAACCTATTTCAATTGCACCATTGACAGACTGTCTGTCATTATTATGACGGTAACCGTATAAATATATAGGACTCGGTGGCGCAAGTGGTAGATATATATATATAGAGCAACTGGCTACTCCTGCCCACGATTAAAAGTAAGAAAAATAATTTACAAATTTTCATTGCCTATTTCCAACTATCATTACCCCAAAAATTCAATCAGCTTTGAATGAGTACCAGCTACCAGCTAGCTGGGAAAAAGAGCTTGGAAATGCTTATGATAAAGCAGTCTACTTTGCTGACAACAAGCAACATCTATCAACAATTAAGCCCTATCATGTAAAAGAGTTTGTTTTTCTACCAGCAATTCAGTGTTTCACAACTGTATAGATGCAAAGCATTTCAGTTGTATGTCATGAGATCACTTCGGTGAAAGCCCACGCTCAACATAAGTTGTAGCGCCATTGAATAATCATATAATTATGAATCAACAAATATTGAAAAATACAAACTGGAAATGTCAAAATGCAGTTTTTATGTAAAAACTCTTTGTAGAAGTTGTTTCATTGTCGTTATAAAATTTGTTTCGTGTATCAAATGCTTCACAAATTTTTTAATTTTTATAATGGTAAATGGTAGATAAATGATTGGCAGAAGTTTCATTTCATTGCAATTCTGCATTTTCTATTTTACTTTTTGAGCAAATAATCTTCATAAACAATGAATGTTCAAGTAAAATTATTGAAAATTTTGATAACAAAAAATTTTTCTCAATACTAAAGAATGAAGAACTTCTATATGTTCTAAGATTCTAACTTGACGATATTTTTAAATTTTCTAAATTTTAAACGTCATAATATTGAAGTCTTACATCAACGTACATAGGCATTGACTTCATAAAATAAAACTTGCATTTTTTCATGTCCTGAAAATAGACGTACAGATCATTTTTTAATTCTATTTACTGCAACTTTTTAATTTTTTCATATAAAATCAAATGATAATTAAAAATAAAATTTAAATAAAATAAAGTCAGAAATTGGGAAAAGTTCATCGTTCAAATTTTGCACCTACACTATTCACTTCACTTTCACATTGTTAAAACAAAATATCGTAAAAGTTAATTATTTTTTCTCCACTTTAAATTTAAAATAAATCAATAATATAAGTATATTTTTTTTTTCATACACAAAAACTGCAAAACAAATGTTTAAAAATTTAAATATTTGTCATTTTATTTCATTAGCTGTAGCATTTAATTTCTAATATTCAGTTTATTCTGGTGATTTAAGTGTCGAATTTTAGTTCACTTTAATGCACAAATGCACTCAATGTACATACATATATGTAAATTCACAAATGCGCAGTAACACATGCAATTAAGCAGTTAAAGTTAATGTTACTGGATTTTATTAAAATATTTCGACATAGTATGGGGGGGGGGGGGGCTAAAGAGAGTAGATAATTCATGGGAGGTAGATATTCTATCTGCAGTTGATCGTGACACCATCCGAGTATCCCATCATATGAGTAGTTGTCATTTTATACTTTGTTGGTGATCTCGAATGATGTCACGTAATTTGACATTTTATGTGGACATTCTTTCATAAATTTTATCTATTTGTCTTGGTGAAGATGGAGACATTATAATTAACAAAATGTACATTATGACTCGCCCAATCAGCAGATCTGATGTTTTCGTCTTCTCTATAGATCGATCCCATAATGAGATTCTATTTTGATCTTTACATTCGAAAATGCCGACATCTCTTGCACCCGTACGAAGAGTAGATATAGTAATCTTGAATTTTGAATGGTAATGTAATACAATATTTTTTTTAAATTAAAATACCAAGGAATTTTGTACACAAAAATAAAACACTTCACTTCAGCATCATAAAAATCAAATTAATTTGAGTGAGGAATATTTGTTTGACGTACAGAAGAAAATTGAATTCATCGTTGCAATTATAATTAATTCTAAATTATATATTACCATGGTAACAGAATATTAAAAATATTTTTACATAAAAACATAAAAAAAAATTTTTTGAAAAAAGAAAAACTACAATAAAAACTAATCAAAAAAAAAAATAAAGAAAAAAAAATATTTTATGTTACAGGTGTTACAATTCTACTATCACAAACCGTTTTTCAATTATTGGTCGGTCATGTAATAACAAAGACGAGTGAAGCGATACCACTTCTAGGTATAAGAATATTGTTTCAAATACAAAACATAAAATCTCATCATTAATTAAACTCTAATAATTAATTAATAATAATAATTAAAATTTTCTTTCACTTTTTGCAATATGGAAATAAAGTACAAATACATAATATATTATACAAGCAAAATTGATTTTTTTAATATAAAAATAATTTTTCACTTAAAATCCTTTAATTTTGTTTTCCTGAACAACTTCACAATCAAAATAAACAAAATATATAAATAAATTATCTTTTGAATATTCAATATATCATGCATTTTGTAAAAAAAAAAAAAAAAAAAACTGCAAAAAATGTTCTCCTATCCTGCATATTTTAGATGATAACGCATATAGCTTAAATGAATTGTATAATAAATTTTTAGCTATAAAAATTTCTCTATCTCTCTCTCTCTCTCTTTCTATTTTTGCCTCGCTACCTAACCTACGCCTGCCTATATGTACCTCCATAAATATCATAAAGATTAAAAATGATAAAATTTAAATCTTCTTTTGTATTACTATAAAACTATAAGAAAAATAATTGACAATTAAAAAATAATGCTATGCCTAAAAGTGTTGAATAAATGTTCTTTTCTTTTAGATAAATTCGTAGACATTTATATCGCATGTTTTAAAAAATTAAAACAAAAATTTAAATTAAATAAAAAATATGCAAATACTCCAAGAGAGGTATTCATAGTTGTTCGAGATTCCGTAGTTTGATTGTGGTAATCGACAACGATAGTTTTGCAGTTATGTTTATGAAGTTTTAGAGTTCAACTACTGATATTTTCGAGAACTTAAACGAAATGAACGAAAGAAGGGAAATGACTGAGAAACAAACACTTCATGAATACCCCTCATTATGAAGAGTATTTGTTAAAAAGAAGCTACGGTTGGACATCGCAACTTTCCTCGGAAACTTTAAAAAGCTACACTCAAAACTTTAGCTACAAACTGGAGTGGGTTCCTGTAAGGTGATAGGTGATAGTCACCTTGGTGATAGTTCAAAAGTGATGACCAAAAGGTGATTGTTCCTGTAAGGTGATCACCAAAAAAGTGATGGAATTTGAAACGCGGCGAATTCCACAGTATATTTATAGTTGTCAAACGTCAATCAAAACAAATAAAAATTTAAATTGTGAATAAGAATAAAAGAAAATTCAATAACGTTTTCGTCTATAGCATTTTTTATTTCAGATTCTGAAAATGAATCTCAAATAAAAATAATTAGGAGAAAAATGCGAGATAGCAATAATCCCTTGGAATTACCGGATGTTCAGTAAATTGCAATTATTCATGGAGAAATTCATTGTAAAAATAACACAATATACATATTTTAAATTACAAAATTATTTAAATAAATTATATACCATCAACAGCAAACACCAATTGATTGTATTTGATTATGAGTATTTTTTGGTTAGGTAGAAGAAGAATAATAGTAAAAATTGGAAAAGTGACACCTCAAATGCTATCACCTCAAAGTGATAACATTTAGTGATAATTGTTGGTGATTGTCACCATACGTGAACCGAAATTTGTGGTGAATATCACCACTCACCTTACGCGAACCTACTCCTGGTGAATAGAAAATTTGAGATTTTGAAATTTTCACTGCAATTTCATAATCGTCAGGAATCGAACTAATCATGCGCAATCAATCAATAAGTTTCAGACACAAATTACAGTCACATTTGAACTTACACTTGTATTCAAAGATACTAGAAATACAGTACGTAATTTTATAGTATCTTTGCTTGTATTTCTTGAAACATAATAGTTTCAGATTTCAATATTTTGTTTCGCATGAACTTCTCTCATTTTTGTTTTAGCTCCTATCCTATCGATTTTAATGAGAGATTAAATATGTTGAAAATGTTGCTCACTGATGATTGGTTAAGTTTGTTTCTGTCTGTGTTGCTGTGTTTTTGGATATTTGCATACCAATAGGTGTTAAAATCGCTTATTTACTTTTTGATAGAAGAATGGACAAATATGTAACTGCAAACACAATTTTTTTTTTTTTAACGAAAACGGTTTTAATTCCCTTGTAAATTGTATAGTTTTCATGTTGCAATGTCTGAGTGTAGCTTTAAATATAAAACAAAAATTAAATAGATTAAAATTAAACTAAAATAAAAATTAAAAAAAAAAACCTCCTAAATATTTGAGTAACTAAAACTCTACTACCTATACATCTTGTGCACTTGGCATGTTAGTTCCAATGTGCTGAGCCATAACAAAACAAATCCAAAAGAAAATCAAACAAATTCCTTATTTAAACAAAAAAACAAATAACAATCAACATCCTTAATGTGCACTTTTAAAATAATTATGAAGATTATAACTTAAATGAATGAATAAAAATATACAAGAAAAATAATTTTAAATCGTATACAGGTGGTGACATGTGATGTGTCACATCATAAAACTCGTATTTAAAACACACAAATATACCTTATGCATAATATACATGCTACTTATATGTATTAAAATAATATATCAAACAGGCACGTATTGCTTTTTATCTAAATAAGCAGCTAAATAAAAAATAAAAAATAAACCAAATATAAAATTTGAAAACATAAAATTTAAAGGCTTTTATTTTTATTTTATTTTTTGACTCTAGTATAATACTCGTATGTTAGTTTGTGCTATTTCATATGAAATTACAAGAGTATACACTTAATATGTAGGTATATTAGTATGTATGCATATCTACACTTTGATTAAACATTAAAATTTAACTGAAACTTGAAATATAATTATGCGTGAATTGGTGCATTATATACTCGTTCGTAACATGGTATACATACTCTTGTATATATGCATCAATCTAGCATAAATATAAAAAAATTTAAATAAAAATCTTAAAACAAAAAATAATTCTCTCATAATATTATCCTTTCTTCATTCTAATTTTTTTTTTTTGTTGTTTTAGTTTAACGAAAAATACAAACATTTAAATGTTGAATACATAAAAGCAATGAAAATAATACAAAAATAATTAAAATAAAAAGCAGTCATAGAAACATAATCGCATTCTGATGCTACTACAATCTTGATTTTATGTTCCCAAGAAAATCATATACTTACCAAAGTACAATGCAATGTATGTCACTATATTATGAAAGTCATTCATTGCAATACGTTAAATTCCATTTGACTCTATTTGATTGCTTTTGACTTGTATTGTAAGTAATTTTTCTGGGTTTTGAATGCTAATCACTGATGAAAACAACATAACCTTAAAAATTGACTAATTAATTTTATTGGGTTGATATAGAAAGGCAGTAACTGTATTATACAATATTTCTTGTTTTTTGCACTTAGTAGTGCAACGAATACTTTCGTCTGTCTCAAATATACGTTAGGTGCCATCTATTGATTGACATTAATTATGCCCTGTTTAGATGGTGCATGGTGCCCTAAGAATTGATCTTCATAACTAAATAATATGTCTGTTTAGAAACATTAATTTGAAATCATATTTTAATGAATTTATTTATTCTTGCACTTGTTTTATTTAAAACCGTCTCCAAATCAATGGGAATAAAGCTGAAAAATCAAACTCAAAATAGTCAAAGCTTGGATTATGTTTCTACATAATGTTATCAAAATAAGTCAAATTTATAGGCAGATTTTTAATGTCATACAATATGGATTATCTATACTCAAATTTTATTTTCTTAAAGCATCTAATATCTATCTTGAATTTCTGCAGTATTTTCTCTCTTTTTTTAGTATGAAATTCTGGACTAAGTTCGTGTAAGTAAGGTAACAACATCTTGGTAACAAAACAGATTACATTCGATTCACGTTCAAATAAATTATGAATTTTAAATTGTTTTATTTCTACAAGAAAAAACTATTAATCTAAATAATTAAATTAAACTGTGATTGACAAACTACAATATAATAACTGAGTCTGATTGTTCTTCAATATTTTCGAGGATTCAATTTAACCATTAATTGGACTCGATTTGTTCATCTCAGCAGAGGTTACATTACAAATTCAATTTATCAGATAAAAAAAGAGGACAAAACAATGCCCACATTGTAAAGTTAAAGTTGCAAATTAGGTAATTCTGCCAAATATCATTGCAAATTTGCCTTTATTCTTATGTGATTTCAAATTTTCTTTATTACACTTAATTAACTTACACGAACTTTTTCCGGTATTTTTATAAAATTTTTCACAAATTCTTCTGTACTATATAGTAACCATCTATAATTAAATAACTCTCATAATAACGATAATAAAATTTAAAAAAAGAAAAACATGTTTAAACTCTTTTCGTATTAAATGGCGCATAATTTATGTAAGCAATATAGGTACTTACCTAATTTGTTATATTTTTCTCTATTAAAATTATCGTATTAATTTTGAAATTTAAATATCATATAAAATAATTCATAAATTTAATCAGTTTTAAATATGAAATGATCATATGTAAAGGTAATTGTTACACCTTGTGTAAATAGTAAAATATTTTTAAATAATTTTATTTTTGTTTTTATTGTTTTTTTTTTTTATAATTAATTTATAACATTTTTAAAATTTTATAACTTCTTTTTGTGTTTTTATGTATTTTGTAAATTTATTATTTAATTATATTTATTTTTATTTTCTTTTATATTTTGAATAATTAATAAATTTTTGTATTGATTTTGATTTTATTTACATTATTATTCTTAAATAAAGCATTTCATTAAAAAAAATTCATTGCATTAAAATATAAATTTGAAAATAAAGTGAAAATTATAAAAACAATAATATTATACTGACTCCTCTACTCTTCACATACTCTAGAGCAGTGGAGGTTATTGACTTAGTACGGTACCTATAGTATACGCTACGATATTACGAGTAGTATCTACACATCATGTGTGCTCGTATTTTTATTGCTGGCTGAAAGGTAAAAGTTGATTTTCTTCTCTTTCAATAGAATGCTAACATTGTTCATGAAAAATACGGAAAATCAACTAAAAACTTTTGAATACATGCTCCTCCTACTCTATAAACACTCACAAGTAGTAGAGTTGATTGACTATTACAGTACCTATAGTATACGCTGAAATACGAGTACGAGTACTACGAAAGTATTTCATACTCATTTTTTATTTTTCGTACTCATTTTTGAATTTCCATTTTAAAATTTCGTGTTAAACATAATGGCGCTCAATCGAAGAAGTCCGCCATCATTTTTAAAATCATTGAAAATATTAAATAATTTTCACTTTATTTATATAAATTTTTTAAACAAAACTATAGGTAATCTCGCATTCATTTAACATTTAAAAATCGACATTTTAAAAGAAAATATATTTAAATTAAAAATAAATTAATCACAATTACAATATTTTAAAGCATTATTACCATTAATATTTACATATACTTACATAGTCTAGAATCCTATTTTCCTTTTCGATTAGAAATTTAAAAAAAAAATCAGAATCCTCTAAAATACATTTCTACATTATAAGCATCCATAAACTGAAACCTAAAACCATATTTAAATTTGAATTCATTAGATACAATACCTATATACAGTGTTTAAGACATTATGCCTACAAAATGCATATACATTCATACATACAGTGATAAATAAAACATTTTGAACTGAACGAAGAAAATATTTGAAAAAACTTTAAGTCATTTTTTCTCACATGGAATTTGGCAACGAAACCATTTCAGTGCTCATTACAAACGTTAAGAAATCGTTAAAATTATATCGATTATTTACGTGTTAAACGTTATTTAAAGTAAGTAAAAATTATAAATTTTCATGATTTAATGATACGTCGTGTACTTGAATTTCGAAATTTTTTGAATATTCCCATTCGGTTCATGATGGTTGTCAAATGTTTCGTTCATCACTGTACCAATATCAGTACAAAAAATTCCCAACATTTGCATTACTATTTTCCATTATTCATATGAATATTTTCATGTTACACTCATCATACCAAAGACGAATCATGATCATACGCAATACAATACCATACGCTCACCACAGTCACATTCAATAGTCTATAAATACAGACGTGCAAATTTTCTTACACTCCTCTCTAATGTCCAAGTATCAAAGACACGAAAAAAATTAAATAAAATAATTTTAAATAATTTAAATTTTTTCTAAAACAAAAAAAAAAAAGCAAATCTTAAAAAAAGGAAATTAATAATAAATTTAAACAAAAATTTATAAATTTTAATTAAACCCAATGATAAATTAAAAAAAAAAAAAAATTCAAAATTCAAGAAAGATAAATTGCAAAAATAAAAATGTATCCTGGCTTTTGAAAAATGAATAATAAATTAAACGCTTCAAAATTAAATATTAAAAAATGTTAATAATAAAATGTATAAATGTGATATTTTGATTTTAAAATTTATTTTTAAATTTTTGAATGTATTTTAGTTGTTGTTTTATATGTATATTTGTTTTATAATTTTGTTTTTTCGTTCTTTTTTTTTTTTGTAATGTTCTACAGATTTTACAAGATCGGATTGTTTAATTTTTTGGTTTTTTTTTTTTTTTTTTGATTTTTGTAACATAACTCTCTCAACTCTTAAGTTGAGAGAAAGTCATACACTGCTCACAATTCACGACAATCTTTACCGTGAAGGAGAAAACTCAAGGTACAAAGATTGTATCATCACGATTATCACGATACAATTTACGAAAATGATAATAATTGTCAAACGATAAATCAAACATCAACAGAAATTTTTTTCGTGATTATACAATCGTGTTCTCTTTTAACCTTTTCTATTTCGTGAACTCAATATTGCCCATACGTTATAAGGAAAAAGATTGTATCGTGAAAGATTGTCGTGTATTCTCACAGTGTATGGGCTGGGCTGCATTATTTTATTTGAAATTACAATCGATCATATCGGATTCTCTATGATCAGTATGATATTACATAATGGATTTCTCAAACAAATACTCGTATGAAGATAAATGAAGATAATTTGAAAAAAAATAATTTCATTTCATAAATTGTAAACAAATATTTTTTTATAGGAGAGTAAATTGCGATATTTTCGTGCTTAATAATTGATGAGAAGAGTAATTTAGATGAAAATGAGGATTCAATATTAAATTTACATTGACATAAAACAAAAAAACATCCGATTAAATAATCAGAATGTGCTTAAATATTTTTAGAGATATTTTTAATTTGAAATAAATTTGAATATCTAAAATTAATAAATTTATTGTACTATTCATTATTTTCATTTCGATTTAAATCAAAATAATTTTGAGAAAAATAAAAAAAATAAAAATTTAAATGAAATAAAATAAAATAAAATTGAAATAAATTACAGAATTTCAAATTGCATGTTCGAATCTATACTTACATACATACAATCATATAAATGTTAATTGTATACAATTTGTTATAGATTATTGTTATACCTTATATATGTATGTATATGCATAAATTGTTATAATTTAGAGCGTAGAGTTTCGATATTTTTGTG
Source organism: Villa cingulata (assembly GCA_951394055.1). NCBI lineage: Eukaryota > Metazoa > Arthropoda > Insecta > Diptera > Bombyliidae > Villa > Villa cingulata. The sequence goes on from OX596022.1 coordinate 38,007,226, forward strand.
ATAGAGATGTGATGCTATTCATTATCATTGTTATTATGTATTTGTCATGCTCTCTATTAATAATATGATTATATTTTATTATTATTGTTCAAATGTTTTTTTTTTTTAAATTTCTATTAGAAAAACAAAAAAAAAAAAAAGTTAAATAACAAAAAATTAATTTAAATTTAAAATCTAAAATTCAGATACAAACTAAAGTGATATTCATGATGTATAGTATATGATGGTAAATTGATGGTAAATGCGGTAAAAGTTGTAAAAGCAACATTGTCAGCACACCTGAAACAAAAATGGTAATAGTAAATTTATGTCACAAATGTCAAAAAACATATGCATTCCAATTATTAAATTGTCAGAATTTATGAATTCAAAATTTAATATGATTTGATAATCGATTTAACCTTGAGTAAATGACTTGAAATGAATGACAGATAACTTCGATATATGAATTCGGTTATGATTTACCATTTATCATACGAAAACATGTCGGAATTCATGGTAAAAATTTACCATGTATTATCGTAACTTGTTTTCCCATATATAATGTTTATCATAAATTACCATGGCTTACGATTTACCATGATTACGACGATTACCAACATGCTTTTACCACACATCGTGAACAGCACTTACATAAAAAAAAATTCAATTTGCCTTTTTATTTTTTTTTAAAATGAAAATTTAAAGAAAAAATTTTTGAAAAAAAAAAATATATAAAAAAAAATGTTAATTTTAATATAGAAAAATTTAATTCTGTATGAATAATTTTTAATCAATTTTTAATATGAGTTTACTTTTAAATGTTTTTTGTTTGTTTTTTGTTTAATTAATTTTCTATTTTTCATGAATATTTATATGTGAATGAAAAATGTAGTTTAACAATTTTTTAGTTTTTACACTTAAAACATCAAAAAAAAAGAGAATAAAACAAGAAAATTTAGAAAAAAGAAAAAAACACAAAAAAAACACAACAGTAACAGTTACAAAAAAAAAATGGTAACACAGCAATATCTACAATAAAACAAAAATGCAGGATATATACAATGTACAATACTATCAAAGTTTGATGAACATTATAACCATAAAAATACAAAAAAAAAAAACAGAAAAAAACACTCATCAAATAAATGACAACAACAAATTATAAATACTTTTCTTAAACAGTGAACGTCAAAAGTGAGTGAAAATTGTATGTATATTTTCTACGCGAAGAATCAGTTCATTATGGCATTGACGATCAGTAATTCTGTCGAATGTAAGATTCAGTTTATCATCAGTAATCGGTTACTGATGTATAAATTGCTGATTGAATTAATGATCGACTTGGGCGAGAATAGTGTGCTGGCTGTGGTTTGAACTCGGAACATCAAGCTTACCAGACCAACATCACAACAATCGAGCTATTCAAGCCCCTAAGAGCAAAATTATTGGTAAAAATATACTAGTACATGTATTTATGACATTGCGAGTATTCACTTAACGTAGTAAGTGGCTCATAAACTAAGAAAAACGTGTAAAACTGATATTAGATGAAAGTCAACTAAATCCCATTGTATCTATAGTAGATGTCACGCCATTTTTGTACCAAGAAAAATTCGACCAGAAGCAGTAGTATCGTTCGATATTATGCATTATAATTACTCACGTTTGACGTTCATTGTAATAAAATATAAAAATAATAACAACAATGAATAAATAAATAAATAATATATAATTTTTTTTTATCAAATATTTTATTATAATTTTCTATGTTTAATTTATTTTTTTTTATAGTGTTTACATATTATTATAAATACTCCTACTCTACATACATACATAAGTTTATATACATTCAATTCATATGAAAAAATATTTTGTGTTTTTTTTTTTTTTTATATAAAATACTCGTACATATTAAATTTACATTAAACACTTCATTTATTTGTATAGATGACAATAATAATAATGATTTTATATACTCACATACATAGAGCTTTTATACTACTACTAACTTACATTTTTTTTTTAATCGTATATTGTATATTTTTATTACTTAAGGTGTATTGATTATTATTTTATATATGTGTACAAGTAATTCAAATAAAAAACAAAAATGAAACAGAAAAAAAACAATAAATAAACAGCAACAAAATCATTTATTTATCTATATGAATAAAACAAAACATTTATATACAAAAACAGTTATTTTTTTTACAAAATATATAGACAAATTAATATAGACAATATACATACATATATATAGAATGTTCTTATATTTAAGAAAAAGAAGTATATACCTACAACAAAAACAACAACAAAAATAACAAAAACAAACACTAATATGTATTATAAAAACAAAAATATTTAAAAAAAACAAAATAAATAAATAAATAAATTAAATTAAAAAAAAAAAAATCTAAATAAAATATATTTTTATAAACAACGTATGTATATGTATGTGTAGTAAACACATACAAGTAGTATATTTTAAATATAAAAATGTTTAAACAAAATAAATAAACAATAAAATAAATTAAAAACATAATTAAAATAAAATGAATAAACTAAAAGTAAATAATAAATAAACAAAAATAAAATAGTTAATAAACTTAAAACAACAAATTACATATAATTACATAAATATACGTATCTATAGTTATATATTTTATTACATACATATAAAATAAATTATATTATTATTATGTATAAGTTTAAAATAAAATGTAAAAAAAAAAGAAAACATAAAACAAAAGAAAACAATTAAAAAAATGAAAAAAAAAAACTTTTTAAACTAACTCTAACTATACATTTTATACTAATATGAAACTTTAATTATATATGTATATTGGAATGTGTTATGTTGAATGCCTCCCAAAAAAATATATACATAAATAATAAAAAAAAATTACATATATTATACATATATATAAGAACGTTTAATTACATATATTATATATATATTTTTTTTTTGGATATAATAAAAGTATAATGTGGATGTGCCTCTTCTCAATGTATTGGTAAATGTGACTATTTTTTTTTTGTGTTTTTGTGTTGATTTTTTATTTGTTTATTTATTATTGTTTGTTGTCGTTTGTTAGTTTGATTGATTCTTTATTACCTATATATATGTACTAATACAACATAATAGAAATTTTGTTTTAATTCTATTTTTTTTCTTCTTATTATTATTACATTTTAATTAATTTTATTGGGTATACCATATACTCAAATTATATGTACATATATTAATTATGTATTGTATTTTTTTTTTCCATTTTAAATATATTATTCAATATTTTTACGTATATATTGCACATACTCATTTAAAAGTATTATAAACAAACAAAGAAATGCTCTCGTTTTTTTTTTTTGAATAAAATTTTTAATTCATATTTAATAAGAATTATTCTTACCAGCACTTGAATTGTAAATAAATGCACAATAAAATTTATTTAATTTTGTTTTTTATTGCTGCTGCTTTTATATGTACAGTTCGTCTCATAATAAAGTCTTTTACGGTAGATAAACGGAAACAAATCAACGCAATCATTCTTTCATTTTTCGTTCGTGTATAAATGATCATTCAAAAGACCATGACACATGACATGACACTATTTTAATGGTAATTCTGACAGTTAAATATTTTTTTAACTGTCATATTTTGATTTCTATGCTGTCATTTTTTTTCTTAACCACCGTAAATTTCCAATTCACAACCTTCAATCATCTCTGAATTAATTTACTGAAACCACATTCGGACTTAATTAAATGAAGTTAGAATGAAAATGTATATGATTATTTAAACTTAATTTGGAGTGACAGACGGCAAATGAATGATCATTCATAACGAATTATTATTATTGATTTTTTGCCGTCTGTCTATGATATTACAGTCATCCATAACATCTATACATATATAATTAGACAAGTTCTGAGAAAAATTTATTAAATATTGTAATAAATTAATATTTCATAAGTAAGGCTATAAATTGTGAGACGTACTGTAATTCATATATAACATCGAATATTTTTTGTTTTTTTTTTTAATTGTAAAACAAATATTTTCTGTCAAAATTTTTCTATTAAAAAATTGTACGAAGAAATGTAAAGTAGAATTTCCTTTATCAGAATCTACTAACAATTAAAATTTTAATGAAAATTCGCATAAAATGAAAATTTTATTTCCCGAAAATTTATTTATTTTATTTAATTTTTTATATCTAATTTTCTAGAAGAAAAAATCTTTCTAAATTTTTATAATCAGATCAATGGCCTTAACCATACGTACTCTACATCAGTAGAGGTAATTCACTTTTACAGCACCAATAGTATGAGCTACGATAGTACTATAGAAGTACTCCACACATTCCAATTTACATTCTTCACAAAAAGTTGTTTTCCCTTTTCAGTATAATGCAAACATATTGCATTTGATAAAACACAGAAAATCAACTAGCAACATTTTATATTCGCTCCTTACTCAGAAGCAGTAGAGGTCATTGACTTTTACAGTACCAGTAGTATGCGCTACGAAAGTACGAGTAGAATTTTGCATATCATGTGTACTCATTTTTGAAATTTTAGTTTGAAATTTCGTGTGACGCCTTTAGGCACTTAATCGTAAAATGCGCCACTGAGATTAAAGGACTATATTTTAACTAAGTGTATATATGTATACATACATATATTTTTTATGTATTTTTTTATAATAATATATTGCATCAAAAATATGTGGTAATGAAGAAAATATTTGGCAAATATTGGACGCTTGATTTAATTTAATTTTTTTTTAAATGCTTCTTTTCATTTAATCTTCTATAATTAGAAAATAGTTTAAAGTTTTTTTTTTTGAATATTATTGAATGAATTGGAAAACAAAATTCATAAGTAAATTAAAGAAAATAAATGAATAAATGAATAAATATACTTAAGAAATTAGTAAAAATTAATTGAATTCAATAGTTTTCATTATATTATGCACGCGTTAATTATTTGCAAGATATTTTATTTCTTTTGGTTTTTTTCGCTACCATTATTGCGCTTTTGTTGTGTTGAATATACTTTTTTTTTTAAATTAAATACTTCCATTCATACGTAGATACGTAGTAGTATGTTAATGAAAAAATTGTACTTTATGGATTCGTTTGCATTTGTTTGCAGGTTCTGATTAATACATTTCATTAGTTTTATTGGGCTTTATTACGAAATTCGACAATTAATTAATGATAAAAACTCTTTAAAAATAAATAGTAATGTGCAATATATTGCAAAAACGTATCGTGTTAAGTGCGTGTAAAAGAAAAATGTAATTGGAATGCAATCAGATCAAATTTGAAAATCGAATCTCATAATAATAATAAGCCTCATATTTTTATACTTACTTACATAATGTATATATTTTTAATTATTATAACATTTATTTTGTAAAGTATTTTAATTGTAAATTTTACACAATTACACATACACACACATTTAAAATAATTTTATTTTTTAGTTGTAATTATACACATATTATTTTAATTATAAATAAATTTATTAAAAAAAAAATAATAATAATAATAATAATAATTAATTACATAACAGAATTATAAAGTATTTATAATTTTTATATATATATACACACGCACACACACACACACACATTGTAACCAATGGCCTTACAAATTATAGGCTTGTTAAAATAGAACAGAAATATGCTAAATTTTATAATGCATCGACACAGTTTTGATACATGATTCAATCTGTATAAAGTCTGATATCTGTGTAGTAACCCGACAAAATTTATGAATCAATCTAATTCCGGAGACAGACACATGTATAGTATTGATACTACGTTTATTGAAAATTGATCATGGTGCCCATTGAAAAATTGTGAACTCATTCAATATTCTATTCAATGACAGCATAATTTTTCAACAATATTTACTGTATGTCTGTCACATGTGTAATTGAAAGTCAACGAAAAATAATTCGAATTAGATTTGATTGAGGTTATTTCAAAATTTAGGATTATCGTGTTAACTGTCAAAATTTGAATTTTAAATTTTACCTATACACAAATGAATTATTCTACTGTAATATACATACTCGTATAACATAACATCTGTCTAATTTTGTCATTTTGAAAATTAACAAGCTATTCTTTATCGCACAGCATATGAATGATACTTTTTCATTTACTGCCATATTGTAAGTTACATGCTTGAAAAGTTGAGATTAATCTCAAATGATTACCGAAATTCGAATTATATCTGCCGCGATAAATAAATTATATTTAACTCAGGCTTTAGACTTCGAAAATTAAATTCTGTATCTATTGATATACCGTATCGATGCATCATAAATCTGAAAACATTTAAGCGCGAAACAGAATGTGCAGCTTGTAGTATGCAGCTGTAGTTGTAGCTGTAGCTGTAGCATGAAGTAGAAAAGTCTACTTTGAGGAGCAGCTTCTACTACTACTACTGCTACAGCTACACATTGTGGTGCTTCAAACTTACATTAATGTAGTGTATTTTTGACAGCTCGTAGTGCTACATGTACTACATACTACAGCTACACATTCTGTTTCAGGCATTATAATCACATATTATTCTTTTACGTATTTATATATCTACGATATCTACGTGTTACGTGAAGTATTTATTTATATTTATACACTTTCAAAATAACAAATAAAATTGTTATTTAACAAAAAAAAACAGACGTATCTATATAACACAACCACAAAAAACATATAAAACGCAAGAATATAAATCAAAGGAAAACAAATATATAACAATAAAAAAGAATTAATATGACATTTTTTTTTCGAAATTTAAAATTATTTTAATTTATAAGTATATAAAATAGAAGTATACACTTTACTAATAAATAATCACAATATACAAACACATTAAATGATTAATATTATATTTTATACAATTTATTAATAATTATACTCGTATACATGTAACATGAGTTTAATTTGTACATACTATCGCATATAATATTACATACTAAACTATACATACATATATATTATATTACAAAATTAATAAATTACTAAGTATATTATATACATACTAAAAAGTTATAAATATTTATTTATGTTTTTCTTTTATAAAAATATTTATTGTATTTAATTTTTTTACTTTTTTCAAATATATTTTTCACTTTATTTTTAAATTAAATATAAAATATGATAATAATAATTAATAAAAATTTTAAAAATTTTCTATAGAAAAAAAAAATAAACAAATAAAATTATATAACAAAAAAAAAAAATATATCAAAACAATAAACGTTTAATAATTTATAAATTTGAAGAAAAAAAAAATTAATTTCCAAAATAAAATTTGAAATAAAATTTAAATGAATATCGATAATTAATATTGATTTTTTTTCTTCTTTCTCTCTCTCTCTCTATGCGATCGTACATTAAAAAAAAAAATTAATGTACATAAACGCATAAATATGTGTGTATATACACATTTATATATAGGTACATACTTCAATTGTATCATGTTTATGGTAGCATCATCAGTTGTATTAACTGTAGTCGTTCTAAATTATCATCATAGAACTGCCGATATACATGAAATGCCTCCATGGGTAAGTTTTACATTTATGTATATAAACGCGTACACCCACCCATATTATGGTGTGGTCCAAAAACAATTTTGAAATATTCGTATTCGTATTACACTAGAGGTTGAACAAGCTCAGAAAAAAATATACTTATGCCCAATTTCACAGTGAAAGTTTAAGCTTGAGCTTAATTAAGTCTACATAAAAGGTATAAACTATGGCTCAAGTCTGTTAGATTTACGACTTAAACTGCCATTGTAAAAATCTTATCCATATCCCTATACAAAAATTACGCGAAAATTGTTCTGGGCCACAGTCTATATATGTCTACATTGCGTGCTCATAAATTATATTGCGCATGCATATCCTTAAATTCAGATAGGTGATACAATATGACTACTAAATGACACACAAAGTCCGTTTTAATTTGTGCATTGCTTCAAATAGTTTGGTATGTATTAGAGTTTATTGTTCAACATTCAAATGTGACATAAGATGTCGATTTTATTTAACCTACAAATATTGGTGTTATTGTCATGGAAGTGTTACAGTAGTCTAACATGCTATGCATATAAAAATTTTAATTTATTTCATATCCGTTTAGATACGTCAAAAATCAATTTTCAATTCACGCAATTTAATATTGCATCACTACAATCATACACTCATAAAGCGTTTAAACTATTAGCAGATGTAACAGCGCAAGCGCTAATTAGAAACTTAAAAGCTCCAGGAACTACCAAACCCCTAATTAAAAATATAGTATTTTATGTTGTACATTAATGGTGTCCAAAAATAATTTTCTTGATAATTAGTAATTATTCTCATTATATACCATTTACATTTAGATAAAATCAGTATTTTTGCAATGGCTACCATGGATATTACGTATGGGACGGCCTGGTAGAAAAATAACTAGAAAAACAATTTTATTAAGTAATCGAATGAAAGAATTAGAATTAAAAGAACGTTCATCAAAATCATTATTAGCTAATGTACTTGATATCGATGATGACTTTCGTCATCCAATATCTGGTTCACAAACAGCGATTGGATCATCTGCGTAAGTCCCCCTTAAAATAATAATTAAAATATTTAGAATCAAATATATTTTCAAGTATAGCATATTAAAAATGAATAAACTTTTTCTGTACAAAATTTATTAAAATTTCCTTTTATATCTTTCGTTTTTTTTTTCAATAATTGGTAAAAATTTTATAGTAGCTTTGGTAGAGCGACAACTGTCGAGGAACATCATAATTCAATAGGATGTAATCATAAGGATTTACATTTAATACTTAAAGAATTACAATTTATAACGCAAAGAATGAAAAAAGCCGATGAAGAAGCTGAACTAATTAGTGACTGGAAATTTGCTGCAATGGTTGTGGATAGGTATGTGATAAATTTCATTTTGTTGTAATTTATTTTTTAAATATCGGATCGTATACCCTATTTATTTCTCTAAAATTGGATTTAATGATTTGAAAAAGAAGTCTCAATGCCTCTTAAACTAACTGAATTATCAATATGCCATCAGTGATTAAAAAGAAAATGCATCCTTTCCAATAAGTGTCATATTCATCAATCAAAATTATATTTGATCTGTTATAAAGTATATTCATCAGCCTCGATAATAACTACTTATTAGGATATTTTTAAGAAAAGCTGCCGGATTGGTACTATAAACATATGTATCGTTTGAACATAACCTCGTTATTAACAGCAACAACACAGCACAACACTCACATTTTTAATCTTCACACCACATAATCTCTTTTTTCATTTTGTCATATAAAAATACTAGCTTTTCTTAATCAAACTGACATGTTCGACAATTCGAAAATGAAGTTCGAAAATAAATTTTATCTAAATTGAAATTATATTCGGATAAAATATAAATAATCTTGGTTGATGAATATGGCCCTAACCCCTAAGTAGTCAGTCACGAGTCAGTTTTTCCAGCAAACTGATACGCTGATGCTCATTTCATCTCAGACTTTATTATTGTCAGTTGTCATTGAATCATCGAATTTCCCATTTTCTTATGCTGTTCTGTGTCTTATAATTTTCAAATTATTTTATCAAGGATTTATTTTGCTCCAGAATTCTTGAAAATTCTTAACACCGTAACATCTGTTCTGTTTGTTATGTAAATTCGAATTCAAAAAAGAAAATTTAATAAAATTTTATTATCTTTATATAATTACAGGTTTTGTTTAATTGTCTTTACACTTTTTACAATTATCGCAACAGTTACTGTCCTATTATCAGCTCCTCATATAATAGTGCAATAAGATGCGAGCATTTATCTATACACTAAATTAAATAAATAAATAAATACATTTAATTATAATAGTATAATAAAAAAAAATAATAATTAAAATAACAATTCATATGTAAATTGAACCACATAAAAACAAATTATGTGTATTACATGAAATAAAATTCATGCAATATTGATATGTAGAGAAATGAATTAATAAAAATGAAACATTCATTTCTGACATTTACGTTACGTACATATGGAAAAATGGCGGATAAAAAACCAAAATGGAGAATGGAAGCAAGAAAGTATAAAATTATATAAGTATTTAAATGAATTATAATAATAAATAAAAATAAAAATAAAAATAAAAATGAAAAAAAAAACAATTATATAGAAAATTTAAAAATAAATTGAAACTAGGAAAATAATAAATAATTTATTTTAGAAAAGTACTAAAGAAATATAAGATATTATGAAAAAGGAGAAACTGCAAACGATGAAGTTATGATACAAAATTGAATGAATTTTTATGAAAATTGAATAAATAAAAATATAAATAAATTAATATATAAATAAATGAATGAATAAAAATAATTAAATAAATACATAATATACTCGTACATAAATATATATGTATTTTATGATGTGTTACATAATATAATATTATATATATATATAATATATAATTTAGGAAATACAAAAGAAAATTAATAAAAATAAATAAAATAAAAATGAAAAAAAAAAATTATTATTATTATTAAATAGCTATAAATATAGAAAAAATGAACAAAAAACTGCCAAAGCGAAAAACTAAAAAAAAAAACAAAAGAAATAAAATAAAATAAAATTACATACAAAATATATCTATGTATATGTATATAGAACAAAAATAAAAATTACAAAATCAAGAAAAAATAAAAATGAATAATTAATTAAAAAACAAACAAAAAAAATAAAACAATATTAATTACAAAAAGACAGACAAAAAAAATAATGTTCATTATTTATATATACATAGACATACATACATATATGTAGTATATATTGTTATACGATACATAAATACATGCATACATATTTACGATATTTTTTTTATTAATATAATATAATTATACATCATATAGGTAATATATACATACATATATAGAATTGTAGTTCATACATAAAGTATATAATGAGGCCTGTTCAAAAACGTCAACATATAATTATGCTTTGACGTTCAAATTTGCTTTGACACAATTCACGGTAAAGCAATGTATATACATTTGTTTAAAAACGTATAGTAGAGTGTCAGTATTTATGCACATAATACTATTGACAAACTGCAGAGATAAACCATGGTTATCTCAGTTTTCTGGTTTATCTTTGCGATAACCAACTTTCAGAACTCGGTTAAGTTAACCGAATTTCTAGAACTCAGTTATCTTGTTAACCAAGTTCGAACTCAGTTATCTTTGACGTTTGTGCTATTTATTTTTTTTAAATATTATATTTAAACAAACTGTCAAAACAAATTTCAGCTAACATGCTGACTAGATGAAAAAGAATTAGTGTTTGAATTTAACTCGACAGGTGTCGTATGAATACACAAACTAGTTCACTTCAATTGAAATGTGTCACCCATACCAGATTATCAATAAACCATTTGAAATAACCATGGTTTATCTCTGCAGTGTGTCAATAGTATAACGCAATGCATATCTACATAAATGTGCAGCTGACAAGTGTGCTCAAGTGTTGTGCTTTCAAATGTCAAAGTGATATAGGTTTCTAAAGTATGATGGATTGTCAGAAGTCGAATGATCAAATGGGAATAAAATGTAGAAAACTTTGAAGACTTATGTATATTTTGATAGTTTAAAAGTTGATTTCAAATAAAAATTATTTAAAACTGATAATTACGATCATGAACTAAATACGAGTCTAAAAAACACACAATATTTATATATAAATAATGTATCTATAGTTAGAGTCTTATTCATTTTTAAATTTTTATAATTAATTTTGAAACACAAATACTAAACATTTCAAACCGTTCAACCGTTCAACCGTTCAAAAACGTTCTTTAATTGCTTTTTTATAAAATCCATGTATGTATTTTTATGACTGTATGAATTACAGTGCTGTGCCACTGCAATGAAACATTTGACGTTTTTGAACAGATCTATAATCTATTATATAATTATATGGTGATGCATATAATTAAAAACTTTACATACCTACTACCTACTACACATAATACTTACATATAGTAGAGACATAAAATAGCCCATTCATTACTATATGTACGAGTATTCATAATAATAGTATAATTACATATGTATATTATTTTAAATAATATACGATAAGGATCATATACATACTTAAGATGGATTTAAAACAAAAATGTACACATATGTATTTTTTATGTCGTTTTTCAATTTTCTTTATACATTACATATATACGAGTATGTATTGTGTTTTCTTTCATTTTAAATATATATATGTATATATATTTTTTTTTAATTAAAATTATCGTATCGTAAACAAAATTATCATAAAAATATGCATGCATATAAATATATAAGAAAACAAAAAACAAAATACGTATACATACATATACATATATACATATAGATTGTTCCTACATCAAATTTAAAAGAAAAATATATAAGAATTTATATAGAAAAATACAGAAAAAAATATTACAAAAAAATATAAAAACAAAATTTAATTAAGAATACAAAAAAAAATATATATAAAATAAAAAAGTGAAATGAAATATACTAAAACACAAAAAACACAAAAAAAAAGAAAATAATAATACAAATATCAATGAATTTATTTAAAGGAATTAAATAAGAACAACAAAAAAAAAATAGTAAATAGAATAGAATATACAAATAGTAATGTATGTATACATTAATAATATTTTTGTGAAACTACTACAGGTTCTTTTATTCTATTTTTTTTTTCAAATTTATTTTCTAAACAAAACGTATATTTACACACTCTCATCTCATATAATAATATAATACCAAAGTGTATATATACCTAACCTAGGTTTACCTAGATTTACTTTGATAATACATAAATACAATAATGTACATACATATACGTAAAATTGTACTTTTAGTAAATAACTCTCTGAATCTTTGTTACACGGCAAAAACAATCAGCAAACAAAAATGTCGATCATTTTTCTTTTCTTTTTTTTTTAAAGACAAAAAATGTATGTATCCGTACATAGAGATATAATACAGAGATCGATACGTGTGTATGTGCATATGATACAATCCCAGCCAGCTAGTTGCTGATCATGATCACTGAAATCAAGTAAGATCATCGTTAATTCATTCTAGTCTATGTGTATTGGCCTAGATTTATTTCTACACTCAAGAAATGATTAAAGAAATGAATACTACTTAGAACCCTAAAATTAAATAGTTTCGTTCATATTTGTTTCGTTCTTTCGTTCGAAAAATATAAAATTTTACTTACCGTAATGAATATAGGTTAATTTCATTTTATTCATTATTTTTTGTTTGAAATTTTTGAGAAAATCTTTCGTTAAGTTTCGTTTGATTTATCATTCTCATCAAAATATAACTATGTAATTCCATCGTATACGAAGATAATATACCAACCATACAGTTGCTAAAAAGTCTATATAGAAGATAGAATGAACGAAACACTATATGATCTGTGAATCTGTTCTGTCTGTTCGATAAGCTGAATTTAAGATTTAAACTATACCAATGTGAAAATAAAACATTTCCTTAAACGGAAGTTTAAATCTTATCCTGATCTTAAACTTTAATTGGGAAATTGTGTATCAGCTGGGTTTTTATACACATACCATCATATTACTACCGTACACATATTACAGATTAGATTTCTACATAACTATATGTACATACATACATCAATGAAAACAAAAAATCTACAAACTATAAAGAAACTACATTTATACAATATAAAGTATCATATACACATATGTATATTAATATTATAAATTGTACAATAATTAATATTGTATATGATCAGTATATAAATTTTCTATATTTTCTTGAAACCTCATACCTACAAATGGCAAATCAAAATATAAAATAAAACAAAAAATATGAAAAACAAATAAAAAAAAAATATTAAATAGAATTGAAAATAAATAAGTAATAAAAAGAAAAAGTATATAAATATACATCTACGCATTTACATACTTACATAAATACACACTTCGATAAATAGAAGCAAAAATAAAATAAAATAAAAAAAAAAACAAACAAAACAACAAACAAAACAAAAAACAAACAGAAAAAAAAAACACGAAAAACAAAATAAAATACAAATAAAACTTAAAATACTATAAATAAATAATTCATTATCATTAAAAAAAAAAAGAAAAAAAGAATTAATAAATATAATAAAAATAAATATAAATTATATAAATATAAATATATAATTACATATTATTACATAGTATGTGAGATAAATAATAAAAAAAATTTATACTATTTATATATATATATATATATATAAATATATATAAAATATCCTTAAATCATCTATATGTAGATGGAACTTGATGAATATTTATCTAAATAAATAAATAAAAAACAAATAAACAAATAAATAAAAATTAAAAATTAAATAAATAAATAAATTTATTTAAAACAACGTATATGTTTAAAATATACGATAAATTTATTTAATAATTTTTTAGATTAAAATTAAAATTTATATTTATGTATGTACATGGATTATTTATAATAGTCATGTATCATATATATATATTACGTAAAAATACTTCTTATAAATAAATTTAAAATCTTAAAAAAAAAAATAAATTATAATATGTAATTACTACACATTACATATACATTACGCATGCATGCATGTATATAAAATTAGAATTTAAACAATGAATTCAAACCAAATTAATTTAGTCTAAATAAAACAATGAGAAAAAAAATATAATAATAATCATTTTTTTATTTTTATTAAATTTGGTTAAAAAAAAAAAAAAAATAAAAATAATTATAAATAAAAATGAATAAAAATTAACGAAAATAAAATAAAAACTTAAAAATTTAAATTAAAAACAAAAACTAAATAAGTATTATAATGATTAATAATAAAAAAAAAAAAAAAACTAATATTAATAAAATTAATAAATTTTATGAAAATAAAGAAAAGAAAAAAATTAAACGCACACTACAATACGAATTAGGACAAATTAAATTAAATGAATTGAATTAAAAAAATTATATTTATGTATACATATAAAAATGAAAAAATAAATAAATTAATTAAAAGTATATAAAATTTTAAAAAAATTAAAAAAAAAAATTTCTTAAAATATTATAATATTCATTTTATCAAATTTTACACATGACACATGAATTAATTTTAATAAAAACACATACGAGTACAAGACATAACACAGATATCATAGCAGATATGTACATATATTACAAAATTTTTCCAACTATGGACACATCTAAGTAAGTACTATATACTCGTACATTTCAAAATATTAATTCAATCTGTTGCACGTTTCTGTAACTTGATAGATAAATTCTTGATTCGAGCATTGGAGTTAACGTCCTATATATACGTTCTCGATTTCAAACAAATTTAGTGTTTCTGCAACTTTCAAAATCAATCGATAAATAAAATTCATGGCTGATCGATCGCTCATTCGATTGTAAAGATGAACACAGTCACAACCATAAGTTTGATTTGATCGTTTAATTTTGGTTAATATCGGAATAATCAAATTGTTTTTCCTTGTGTTGTGATGATATACAAATTACGATCAAAATATAAAATGTAAGATGTGAGGTGAGATACACACAATATCATACCGATGATCGATGGATAGCGACAATATTTTTAGTGATTAAGTCAGTCAAAAATAATTATTTATACACTTATTGGTATGTCAGGTATATGTCTATAATTACACTAAAAACGGCATAACTGTAATCGACATATTAAATGACATATGACATAATAAACATAGTGAGAAAAAATAATGAATTTTAATACATAATTATGACATTTGTTGATTGACTATAATGACATTAAATTTTTAAAAAGAAATTTCATAAAAATTAGGTTATGTGGTTATGTTATACGTAATGTTATGTTATGCATAGAGCATAGTACACTTGCAATCGAAAAATACGTTTAACGAATTTTTAACGAAGACCGGTATAATGTCAATTATAGTTCAACTCATTGATTTAATTAACTGTATTCGCAGCACGACATAAGTCATAAGTGGGAACTATAATCGACATATGCGACATAAGCTATGACATATGTCGTAGCCGAACACAGCCAAATCAATGAGCTAAACTATATGCTATAATTGACATTGCCGACATTCGTTAAAAATTCGTTTAACATAAGCTCGAAATAAGCAGTACGATCGAGAGCGTACATGACATAAGTAACATAAGCCATAAGCTCATTTTGTGAAATTCATATTGCTTATGTTTAGTATGTTATCTATGTTATTATAGTTAACCAAATGTTACGTTTTAACATTCGTTATTTTTTCTTATGTTTTGTTATGTCAGGAATGTCGATTATAGTTGGGCCTATAGGGTCATGGTCATAGTCTATGATGCCATAATATGTCGATTATAGTTAGACTTAGACCTTAATGCATCTACACATACATTTACATTTTTCTCACATCTAGAGATAAACTACATTTCTAAACGTCTCGCAATCATGATATAATACTGAATATAGATACAGATACAATACTATCGTTTATTTTCCAGTAAAATTGCTCAAACATTTGAATTAATTTCGGTTTTTGTTTTTCATTATTTTTTTTAAATACTGAACATTTTTTTTTCTAATTTAAAATATTAACGAAAATAATAAAAACTAAAAATACAAATAAAATAAAAAATAAATATTTTAAATTAAAAATGTGTTCATTATAAAATAAAATTATCAAAGAAAAAAAAAAAGCAAAAGTAAAAAATTAAATACATAAATAGATATATAAAAATAGGTATAGTATAAAGACGAATTATTATGTACTATAATAAAACATCTATACACAAATTACATAAGTATACCTATATGTATTGTATAGATATTGTATATGCAATATATGTATTTGTATCATTGCTTGTAATGTGACACGTCATATTTGTATTACATACATACTTCGTTTCGTACTATGTACACGCATACATATATAAATATTTGAAATTAAAAATGTATAAAGGAAAATCTCCTGAATTTAATCAAAATTTTCATTTACTCAAAAAAAAAAAACAGGAAATTATCATCAAAAAAGTGAAATTATATAGCTACCAAAATACATAATACGTACACGTTCTACTGATAAAAAAGGTTAAAAATATAAAAAAATAAAATAATATAAAACCAAAAAGGAAGATAATATGTATGTATAATTGTAATAGAAACACAAAAACTACTAAAAATCAATTTTAAAAAATCAAACAAAAAAAAACGAATAAAAATAAGAAAATTTGAATTGCACAGACATATGAGTTTATTTTCTATTGGATTTACGTTAAATTAAAAAAAAATAGGCAGAAAAATTGACAGATTTAATGAAAGATATGAAAAAATGATTAAAATTATTTTAAAAAATATATATATGAAGTCCGCATTTGACATGATACACTGTATAAAGAACATTAACTGCTTTCGATTTGGCAATTTCAAGTAGGCACTTTGCAAGTACAAAAATGTGTCTAGGATTTAGGATAAATTGTTATAACGAACGACACAAAAATTATTCGTAACTACTTGCATCTGCTTATCTGCTTGTAGCTATACTTGAAAAATTTTTCATTCTACTTTACCATATCTACTAGCAAGAAGTTCTTGAAATATTGCCAAATCGAAAGCAGCTATTATTGAATATCTTTACACATACTAATTAAATATCATATTTTATGTTTTATTATCGTTTTAAGGTTTTACATTATTATATAATATGCCCACAATACATACACTATGAATGTAATATGTACATGCATTAAATGATATAAAAAAAATTATTTCTGTACATGAGTATGAAGGTAAACCTGATGATACAAAGCTGAAGGCCCAGGCAATGTATAGAAGAAAAATTTATCACACCTTACAAACTTTTCATCCTTTACTTTTGTATGGCCCTTATAATGTACGCTTTACAAAAACTTCAGTCAAATTATTTCTTCTTCTTCTTCTTCTTCTTAGTTTCATCATGATTTGCCGTCTGAAAAGTTGAGAGTTTATCCAACTTCATATCCGTTGTCGACTTTATACGCTTTTCATGTGTCATCATGATTGAACTTATTATGATACCAACATTTATATTTTAATGTTGTTTAACTTTCGTGCTTCACATAATATGTACCTCAACAACGGATAGAAGGCGTGAAAAGCATGAAAGGCGTACACTATGGGTCTTCAGCTTAATAGCATAATAAATTCATACATACTAGTATATGTATGGGGGAAAAAAAAACGCCGCAAAATAAAAAATAAAAACCTAAACAAAACGGAAATTTCAAAAAACAAATAAAGCTATAAGATAAAAATTATCGTGTGTAATACAAAAGAAAAACAAATAAAAAATAAAAAATAAAAAATAAATAAAAATTGGAAAAATTTTAAAAAAGTTTAATTTAGTAAATTTGAAAAAAAAAATGAAAAAAAAATAATGTGAAATTATAAATAAATAAGAACTATATAATAGTATACTAAATATAGTACATAAATAAAAAAAAATGGTATCAAATTTCTATTAATAAATAATACATATACATTTATATATTATATGACATATATGAGTATATGTGCATATACAAATACAAATTCATATATTATATACATACATATGTATGTATAAATATATATACTATATAAAATATTAATGAAAAAAAATAAATAAATAAAATAAAAAAATAAAAAAAAATCATATACCTATAATTTGAATATTTCAAATTTATAATATTTGAAAAATATGCATACATACATACATACATATTAGCACATAATGAGTATGTAATGTATATCTATATAATTAAACTAAAATTTGAAAAATATATATGTATATATAAGAATGAATGAATGAGTGAAAAAAATAAAATAAAAAATAAATTTATAAATTATTATAAAAATATAAATAATAAATCATTATATACATATATAGATTATAGAAAAGGTCTGTTATCGTTATACATATATACATATACATACATACATATATATAATGGGTAAATGTATATATGTATATAAATATGCAAAAAAAAAAAAATTTTGATTATGCAAAATTTGCAAAAAATTAAACAGACAATGTTTCGTCACATTGACGAATATTTAAATTAAAATAATATAAAATTAAATTTAAAAAATACATAAATAAATAAATAAATAAATAAATGAAAAATAAAAAAATTTGTATATTTTTGAAGAAATTAATATTACTATTATTATTATTATTATGATTATTATTATGTAATATTAAATACGAGTATATAAATATATAGGGTGAGAAAGAGAGGGGGATAGAGAGAAGATAAAGAGAAAATTAAAAATAAGAGTTATAATATAATATAGAATGAAGAAAAAAGAAAAATAATATAAAGTAATCATTTTATTTTTAAATTTAATTTTGTTTTAAATAATTTTGTTACAAAATAAAATGAATTGATAATGAAATGTTATAATATTATGTATATGTATACTCCTGTATACACTCATACAGATACTATATGAATACAAATAAACTCGTTTAAAATAAAATATTATAAAATTTAGGTAAAATGCAAAAGAAAAAATACATATTTACAATATAAAAAATTTTTAATTGAATTGAAAATGAATAAAAATCATATTCCTGAACTGGATATACACTCCGTATTAATTTTAACTACAGACAGTAACCTCATTTGCTACTACTTACTGTCTCTTCATGTTTCTTGTATGCTTCTTATGTGATGATGTGTAGTACAGTACAGTATAGAGCAAGTAAGTAGGAAGAGGAAATGAAATTTTCTCAAGAATAAGAATACGAGTGCATGATATGCAAGATACTACTAGCCTACTAGCGAATATCATATCATTGTTTCTCCTGATTCTTGTATACATCTTACGTGGTGTGTCGTGTATAGTACAGAGCAAGTATAAAGAGGAAATGAAATTCTCTCACGAATAAGAATACTAGTGCATACAGTATACAAGGTATTGTAGCGAATATCATGCTATAGTTAAATGGCAATAACTTCTTTGCTACTAATAATCATTGTGTTCTCCTGTTTCTCGTATACTTCTTACCAACTTCTTACAATGTGCAGTGTTCAGTGTAGAGCAAGTTTAAAGGGGGAAACAAATGTTCTCATGAATGAAAATACGAGTGCATGGTGTGTGAGATACTAATACTACTAGCAGCGTATATCATACTATAGTAGGCACTCAGTCAAAAATCTCATGTCTCAGTCATCTTATCTCATTCCCTACTTACTATGTCTTCTTGTGTCTCGTATATTTATGATTTTAATGGATAAATAAACCAAATCAAACTTCTACTACGTACTGTAGTATACACATTCTGCATCACTTTTAGTTTACCTGAGATATGACACGCATTGATTTAAATTGATTCCCAAAACAAATATTTGAAATTTATTCTGAACTTTATAGATTATATCTACTTTCACTCACTACTATACTATAGATAGTTTGTCAGTTTTTCTCACACTTTGTCCAAATATGACATCTAAAATTTTTTTGAAAATAATTATATTGCTATATAGGAACTAAATTAAAATAAATTATTGGAAAAATCTTTTATTAGAATTTTTTGGATGAGAGTAATTAAATGACGCGGAGTGTACATACATACAGTCATACATACATATGTACCTACACGTTTTTGTTTTATAGATAAATTAAATATTTAATGCCACCCATGCTCATCTATATGATCTAAGTATGGAAAATTGTATATGAATGACAGGAGAGATGTTCGTTAATATAATTAAGTATATTTATTATATTTGTTGTATGTGAATTCTAATGAATATATTACATGTACATAGATACATACATACATACTATGTAAGTATGTAATGTATTTAGTTATTAAAAAATTTATTTAAATGTTTTTGGTTTTTTGTTAAATTTGTAATTAAATTTTTTTTGTATCTGTTTAGATGATAAATAAAAAACTTTTATATTAATAATGTTATAGAGAATGTAATACATTTTACAATACAGGCTAGGTATCATTTATAAAAGATGAGTGTGATTGTGATCATCAACTTCTCATATACGTATACGAGGTACGAGTGAGTGTTGTTATGTGTATTATGTGCTTCTGCTACTGAGTACTGACTGTACAAGTTTACAAAATATTTTGTCAATTTTAAATTTTATTTACAAAACTAATTTTAGAGTAAATCATGAGAAAATCATTTATTAAACGAACTTTCAAAACTTTCAATATAATTTCCCAATCGGCAGCGTCAGATTAGAAATACAACCTAATCTCGCTCTGAATCTGATGATGATAAAATCCACACTGGCCGAAAAAGAGATAGTGCTATAGAATTACTTGTGTGAAAGTGAAGGAGAAGAAGGTATGAAAAATTCACTCTGACACGAAATCTACGCTGGATTGTAAATTCAACTTAATAGCTTTTAATAACTTTTGATGACTTTTTACCACAAATATTACCCATACGTTTAGGAGGATTGAATCCCATATGAAATAATCTATCTAATACGCAAATCGAGTTCAAATGAAATCGAATCGATCCAGATCCAGTCTACATTTTGCAATAAATCTGCAATTAGTGGCATGTATACCTTTATTTGAATTTAAGTGAAAAATTATATACTTGAAAATAAATTCGCATACAAGTCACTAACAGAAAAATTCAAAAAAAGAATTTTTGATAATTTCGAATTTAGGAGGACATTCAGGATCATATTAAGAAGCATATAATAGCTACACTCTATCCACTACATCATATATGTACTTTGTTTTGGGGGGATTTTTATATTTAAGATTTAAGAATTTTTTCAATTTAAGCGCACCCTCATCTCATACCATTTTCTTCACCTTTATAAGGTGAATTAAGAATTGAATTATATAAAATCCAAATGAAAGGGAAAATGTTACTATTGTACATTAGGTTTTATGCAAGATAAGAATTTGAAAAAAAAACAAACAAAAAAACAGCACATTCGTTTGATTTTATCTCCAAAATACTTTCCTTTAACTGTATTTTGAACGTAAATTTCCATTTTCAAATGAAAAATACAAAAAATAAATTATAAAAATTTTCACAACTAAATTTTATGTACTGTACATACATGCATATACATGCATGTATAAATTATAATCACAGTCTGATATACTCAATGCAAATATATGTATAAATATATTAATTTTATTTTTTGATGAAAAAAACATTTTGTTTTGATTTTTCTAAAAAAAAAAAAGACAAAAACCTAAAAGAAAGCGAAAAAAAAAATTTTATATCTCTTAGTAAATTTTTTGAAAGAAAAGAAATCTACATTATACCTAAGACAGACGCAAATAATATGGTATCAATAATAGATGTGTATATTATGGAGAATTGATTATATGTAGATATATTCTTGTGATGGCATCCCTGAAAAATTCATGTCATAATTTAACAAGAGTTACAACAGTATTTCTCAATATCAATTTTCTATACTACACTTAGGCTGGTATTCACCAACATAGATTATCTTTTATTCATCAACCTGGATAAAACACTACTCGGATATTTTTAAGACAACCTCAGAGTGGTATTATAAATATAGTTCGAACATAACCTTGCTATTAACAGCAACAGCACAAATAAAGATAATGTAGTTGTAATGATCTTTGCATATAATTATCACATCACATAACCTTGTTTTTTATTTTGCAATATAAAAATACAATCAGCTGACATGTTTGACACACATGTTCGACGCGAAAATGATGTTCGAAAACAAATTTTATCTAGGTTGATGAATAAGCTGAAATTGTATTCGGCTAAAATATATCCGACTTATATATCCATGTTGGTGAATACCACCCTTAGTATCAATATACCACTCGTCTGTCTTTGGGTATTATTTGTAATTTTGTTTTGTTGTTGTAAATTTATTCTCATCTATTATCGTTTTGTTTGTTTGTTCTATTTTTTTAAATTATATAAAAAGTTTGATACTATATTTAATACACTTTACACGTTATAACTACATATATAATATTATGTTTACTCTCGTACTATACAATTTTTTTTCTATGCATGTACTCTATATATATTTTTTTTACATTAAAAAAAATACAAAAGAATACAAAAAAAATCGATAATGCCGGGATAACATATACATACTATACAGCATACTAAAATTTACTGAATGAATATTATATACCCGTGCATTTATATTCTGTGGTTTTATTTTCTAGAAAAATTAAAAAAAAAAAATACACAAAACAAACAAAAAAAAAAGAAAAACAAATGATTAAATTATTATTATATTAATAGAGTTATGTAATAATATGTAATAAATTATAAGTATAAAATGAAAATAAAAATATAAAATTGACAAAATTAAAATATGTATAATATTATGATGGAAATGAAATAATAAATTATAAGATTAATAATAATAAATGAAAAATAAAAATAAATGAAGAAAAAAACAAAAAAAAAACAAAAACAAAAAATTGTTCAGACGAAAATATATTATTATATATGTATAATATTATGTATATAAAATAATATTATACATTTAAATAATAAATAAATTATTATTTTGAAAAAAATAAAAATAATATTATCTGGGAATTGATAGCGATAAAACAATTATTATGTAAATTAATTATTATATGTATAATTAAATTATTAAAAAAAAAAAAGAAAAAAAAACCAAAAATAAAATAAAATAAATTCAAAACTAAAAAAAACAAAAAAAAAATGAGCACATATGAAGTGAAAAAGAAAAAAAAATTATATGAAATGTTATTTATGAAAAAAAATGAAAAGAAAAAAAAAATAAAAAATAAATTAAACATTTGCAAAATTATTGAATTTTAATTGAGTGTGAATGAAATGTACATATCTATATGATAAATATGATGGATGATTATATAAAATTAATAAAAATAGACATACGTTTGTCGTCATAGGTCATAGTATGAATGATGATGTATGAATGAACCGAATCATTAAGGTAATTGAAATTTAAAATTTTGAATTTGTATACACATCTATCAAATGATGTAAATTTGTTGCATCAATACTGTGTAATTGGCCTACAATCCAATGAGTATACCAATGTCAATGTGACGAGGAGCATCGTTTCCAAATGCAAGTTCTCCATAATGTTTTATTTTCCAAAAAACAAACTTTATTAATAACTTTTTTTCTTTTGGGAAATTGATTAATACAAAAAAGCTTTGAAATAATCATTGTTATGGAGAAAAATAATCAATAAATAACGAAATCAATTTTTACATTTTGAACCAAGAGCCGTTTTTATAATGTAAATATCATAGAGAATATTGCATATTGAAACGAAGCCATATTAAAATATAAAAGCCTGCTTCTTTATCAACTGAAGTACGCATCAAAAAGAAAATTTTCGTTTAATGGAGCATTTGCATTTTGAAACGATGCTCCTCAATTTAATGCTTTTAGCTTTCAAAATTGAATACACACAATACAAAAGTATACAATATGTTATAATATGCTCTTGCCCATCCATACCCAATAAACTAATTTTAACGTTTTTCTTCATCTTCTTCTTCAATCGCTCTCTATCTCAAATCGAAGCAACGACTGAAATTCTTATTTGTATATGCCCTAACTACAGTGTAGTACCTAAATAATGTAGTAATTTAAATACGAAAAATATAAGAAAACCTACTATTCACGTATCTTTCTATATACTCCTCTCTTTTTATAATCTCAAATACTCAAAAGTTCAATGACCATGTTTGTTTACAAGTGAAAATATAGGTCAAAAAAATTATCGGCCTTTCTTGTTTACATCGATCTTGTTTTAATCTGAAATTCTTCTTCGTACTCGCCTATACTACAGTGAAATAACAAAAGAAAAGAAAAAGAGAAGAACCGAAGAACAACCGATAATCGTTTTAATCTATATTTTCATTTGTAAACAAACATATAGTCATTGAACTTATTTAGTATTTGAGAAGTATAGAAAGATACACGAATAGTAGTTTTTCTTCTCCTTTTTTTATGTGTATTTGGTACTACACTGCAGAGTAGTAGCACAGACAATTATGTCTGTGGTAGTAGTCGTGTACGAAGAAGAATTTCAAATCGAAACGAGATGCGTGTATACAAGAAAATCCTATAAATACATTATCGGAAGTATTCACCTTGCTATGTGATTAAAAATTAAAATATTTATAACTCAATATTTTTATTCTTTCATATAATTTTGACTCTGATTCATATTAAAATTAAAATTTAATTTTTCTTTTAAAATTCGAACGAATATAATTCACCCATTTTACTCATGAACGTTAAATGAAAACTCAGGAAACTCGTTATAGCTTAGTTGCTGTTGCAGAGGTTCGTTATAATTAAATTTTACTTACTTATCTACGACACAAAACATTTTCCGTTTCCATTTTCGGCAAATAAAAATTTTTAAAAATATTTGGGTTTTTGTATTTGGTTTGGATGCAAATTCTGTTTATTGTGAATGAAAATGTTGCTGTCAATGTTGCTGACAGTGTCAAATACTGCTACTGACGTGAAATTAAGAAAAATATTGGTTGTGTTGTGTTGTGTTGCTGTTGTGTTGTATGTATATAAATATTAAATATGAATAACGAAGAATGAAATATGAAGTGAATGTTGATTTTGATTTGATATAATTTTGATGTTTTCTGATGACAAATTATTTAACTCAGGTCGGGTTATTACACATAAGTTTTTTATTATTTATTATTTATTATTTTTATAATTTAATAACCTGTAATTTGAAATTAATTAAAATAAATGAATCTAGTTCAGTTATGTAGTTAAATATATAATTCTTTTTCTATATTTTAAGTAGGAAAAATAAATAATTTCATAAATGAAAATTAATAAATTGAAAAGAAAAATTTACTTTACATTGCATATTCATCATAATTTTTAAAAAATAAAATTTCAGAAAAATATCAATTAACACGTAGTAATTATTAAAAATTTTAAAATCTAAGAAGATACAAAATAATTGTGCTCAGTTTATTTCCAATATTTTGGAAGACAAAATCTACAAAATTGTATCTGAAAGTTGAAGCAGAACAAAAAGTTTAAACTCAACAAGCAAATGAATTCTTTTTCACTACTTAATGCCTTGGCCTTTGAGAAAATATTATTTAGTGATAGCCAAAATACAACAGCAGCAACAAAATCAACATCATCATCAAAAACAATATGCCTGTTCATGATTGGAAGGTAGTTCGAATAATAGCTAGTATAGCTACAAGACTGTGGGCAGTATCGAGTTGTGCACTAATAGCATGTTTCATTTTATATTACTTTTATGGTGGCACTATGGCATTATGCCTTCTAGGAATAATATTTTTAAGTATGTTTTGTTATCCTTTCCACTTTCATATTTTTTCTTGAATTTTGTTTTTTAATGTTATGCATTAACATTATTTTTTAGGTATACTATATCATGCTCAAGATAACTTATTATACCATCCAGATTTACCTTCAAATTCTAGAATTTATGTACCGATACCGACAATGCATAATTTACCATATGAAACAATAACACTTAGAACATTAGATAATATAACATTACATGCATTCTGGATACGTCAACCAGATGATAAATGTAAATTATCACCGACAATAGTTTATTATCATGGTAATGCCGGTAATATGGGACATCGTTTACAGAATGCATGGGGTATATATCATAATTTACATTGTAATATATTTATGATTGAATATAGAGGTTATGGACTATCAAAAGGTTCACCATCAGAAAAAGGAATATGTTTAGATGGTAGAACAGCATTAGATTATTTATTAACAAGAAATGATTTAGATCATAATCAAATAATATTATTTGGAAGATCATTGGGTGGTGCTGTTGCAATTGATGTAGCATCCGATATTGAATATATGCATAAAATAATGTGTGTTATTGTTGAAAATACATTTACATGTATACCAGATATGGCTGTAGAATTAGTTCATCCAATTGTTCGTTATTTACCAAAATTTTTATATAAAAATCAAGTAAGTATTCAATCTGTATCTAATGCTAATACATAATAAATGAGTATCTACCATAATTTAAGTTTTTTTTTTTTTTGTTATTTACATTTTGACTGAACAACAATTTATTATAGTTTACATCAATTGAGAAAATTGAACATTTTTCTGCACCATGTTTATTTATCTCAGGATTAGCTGATAATTTAGTACCGCCAAGAATGATGAGAATATTATATACACATTGTAATAGTAATAAAAAACATTTATTAGAATTTTCTGCTGGATCGCATAACGATACATGGATAATAGATGGGTAAGTAGATTTATTAGAGATTATTATGCACAGTACATGAATCATGAAAAGTCAAGTTAAATTTTATTTTTCTTTTTAGATATTATCAAGGTATAGCAGCATTTATAAATGAATGCCAAAATTTTAAACGGCCACTTCAAAGAGGACCTGCAAAAAGAAATATATGGAATGAAATTCAAAATGTGTAATCTTATTTAAAAAAAAAAAACAAATACAAAAAAAATTGTTATTGCTTTGTTTTTAAAATAAAACAAATCGTTTTTTTTTAATGTTTTTTTTTTTTTAATTACCTTTATATGATTTTATAAATTTTTCTTCAAAATTTTTACGAATAACAAAGAAAAAGTATCTTCCTGCTTCTTACTGGTCCACAAAAGAAGTATACAATCAAGAAATACCGTCCAGATCATTGCTTCATAAGAGATTTCAATTTTTCGTACCTCTATTACTAAAATACGCACTGCACATCTGATCATAGACTTATCAGGGAAGTTCCAAATTATCGAATTTTCGTTCCCACAAAGCATGCTTCGAAAATGATTCAGTCTGAACCAATACGCTCAAATTTCCAATTCAGTACAATCCCAGATTATCCATTAAACAGTTCAGCCGTTCAGCCAAGTATGAACCAGAATTGCCAGAATTTACATTCAACAGCCTAGCTAAGTACCAGTAATGTCCAACAGTCTCTATAGCCAATAGATAGTCAATAAACAGTCAGATATCTGCTCATGTGTGTATGTAAGTATTCTTGGTTAATTCACACGATCAATAAATTCATACCAAAACATAACACTAACACTCCTAATATCCTAGATAAAAATAAAATTCGTCACTACTTTTAAAATTATAAACTTCATGGATCGATGATGTGTAAAAGCAGCAAAATTAAAAATAATCGACGCTATTATTCTGATCGTAAAATTTAGAAATTCATCTAACATGAGTATAAAAATAAACGATTATTCACTTTTAAAAGAACAATAAATTATCTATGGTATCACAACAAATATTACCCACTAATTACTTTTACTTTTCATTTCAAATAATTAACTAAACTAATATAAATATACTTTGTATAGATTGTTCCTTTAAATTTATTTATTTATTCACCATAAATCTAGAAAATCATTGTCGTCGACATGAAGAATACTTGTACAGATTCTAATAAACGATCACGACAAACTGATCTGATATTTGTTATCTCACAAATGTAAAAATTCTAAGATTCAGGCAGTAATGTACATACATATGTACATTTATGTTTGTGTATTTTGCGAAACAAATTCTCTCAGGAAAATTTATTCAAATGAACATTTTGAGCAGAAAAAAAAATAAATTAAAATAAAAATGTTTTCTCAATTAATTTAATTAATTTGAAATGAGTATAGGAATGTGTATGTAGATTGTAATTGAAATCTAATCAAATATATGCGAATTTTTGAGTATTTTTATGCACAGAATATAATTTATCATTGTGTCACATAAACACAAAATAATTAGAGTGGAGGAGTCATGAGAAGGTTTTCCTTTGGGGTCACCACAGAAATGCACAACGAAAATATTTTAGAAATTATCCAATTAGACGTGTTAGCCAAATGCACTGTAATCAACTGACTGACTGACTGACTAAGAAACTTATTGCCTAAAATGTAGGTATGTACAAATTTTTATTTTTACTCTGATGTAAATAAGCTACAAATCAATTTGAATATTTTTGCTCAGATTTAATTACATAAATGGTTGGAATTCATTGATGTAATAAAAGATCAAAGCCAAATCTCTTCAACAAGGCACTATCTGTTTATCAGGGTAATCCAGAAAACCAATCCATTTTGAAGAAGATCAAGAAATTTGTTGGGAAATTCTGTAAAGGATGATCCGAACGTAAATAGTTTGAATATTAATAACTGCCTAGAAGATCACTTCCTTAGATAGGATTTGGATAGTGGCATAGATTCTCAATAAGATCAAATTTCTTTTTAGGGACTACAGATAAGATTTTCCTAAAAATCTTTAGGAGGCTATTACCTATTACACTACTCGCTCAGTCAAATGATTTAACATCTAAAAACCCTTAATCCGGTCCTGTGCAAAATATACATAATTATACATATTTGCATTCACACACACGATATTACCTACACACCCAATCATTTGCACATTGTACCTATGCTCAACCTAATTTCATTTCATGAGATGAACAGCATGCACTTAATCAACATCATATGATCTGGTCTGGTCATCTGAAATAACTA
Source organism: Villa cingulata (assembly GCA_951394055.1). Classification (NCBI taxonomy): domain Eukaryota; kingdom Metazoa; phylum Arthropoda; class Insecta; order Diptera; family Bombyliidae; genus Villa; species Villa cingulata. Next base: position 38,036,863 of record OX596022.1, read on the forward strand.
ATTATTGTTCCTGTTCGATAAAAAATATGTATAGTACATATAGTACACACGTATGTATGTAGTACATGAGGTCTATAATAGATAATAGTAAAGTTTTCTCTGTAGGTAGGAGGTAGCATTCATTTTTGTTGGCAGTTTAATTTTGAATGTGCGATAAAATTGTATTCGTTTTAATTTTTTTTTTCTCGAAATTCAAAATTAAATAAATTGTAGTAGATGTTCTAGATCCAAAGAATTATATTGTTCTAAATGAATTTTTATAATAATTTTATGTTTAATATTTTCAAAATTATTATTTAATTAAATTAATTTTTAAAAAAATAAAAAAACAAAGTAGAAATTATGTTAAAAATTCTTTGCATAATAATATTGATCAGTTCAATTTGTTCAGTTAATGGAAAACGGAATTTTTCGATTGGTAAAGAAGAAGAAGAAGAATTATTTTTGTGTGATTGAAATAATTGAAAATTTATTTTTTTTTTTTTTTTTAAAACCAACCTATCGTACATATACGGTATTTAGGTGCAATTTTTCCAAATAATGAAACTGAACATGAAATTGTATTTCGTTCAGCATTAGATCGTATCAATGTGTATGAAAGAAATTATGAATTGATATCGATTATTCAATATGGAAAATCTGAGGATAGTTTCGTTCTAGAAAAAATTGGTATGTGTAACAAATTGTTATAATAAATAATAAATTTGTAGGTAGAAAAAAATATTTATATTTTTTCTATTAATTATTATATTACGTATTAAATATTTATAATTTAAGTAATTTTATTTTATTTTCATTTTTCATTTTAATAAAATGACGAATTTAATTAAATTATTACACTATTTCTATACTTTGATGCAGCATGCAATTTAATTTCTCTGGGAGTTATTGCTATTTTTGGGCCAAGTTCAGAATCTGGTAAATATATACATAATTCATTTCGTATATGCATTTACATTTTGTACTACAATCGCATAAAAAATTATTCTAATGAATTAATGTACATATACTTGTATGTATGTATACAGGGTGTTTCAATAAATAATATGAAAGAATTGTAGTCATATTTATGTAGATCACGATAATATATAGTGTAGATTAAATGCCTCTATATACTTTACGATCAGTTATACATGTTGCTTGTTGTGATGGAGGAAGTTTACTCATACGCAACTGAGCACTAAGACACGACTATCCATTGCAGTTAAATACCCCGTAGTCTAGTCAAATTTCTTCATTGCTCTTAGGTAACGAAGAAGTTCAATCCGGCATTCAGGTCCGAAAGGATTCGATCCCAACGATAGCAGTATCGAAGATACACACCCTGATGGATTAATAGGTAGAATACTCATACAAAAAGAGATCCATTGTATCGTCCTATACTTTCCACAGACACACACACAGTGCGTTACTCATGATTCCTATATCCTATGGTAGCAAGATGGTATTCGTACGTACCAACCAAAGTAGCAGGCAGACCGATTACTGATGGATCAGAGACTACGAAGTTCAAGTTGTACACATAGATTTTCTTTCAAAAATGTAAAAATTGGTATTTGTTTCAACTCTCGCGTATTTAATAATAAGAAATCTACAACATCATATTTGTCAATTAATTGAAACACCCTCTAAATGTTGCAGCGTACAAATGTAGTATAATATGCATATGCATGTGTAATATGTGTATACACAAAATACAAGATGTTTGCCAAAAAATACAAAATAATTATAAATAATGTTGCTTTGAATTTGTTTTTATTTTGAATTTGTTTGTTTTTGTGTGATTTTATGTTTTTAATTTTTCAAATTTGAAATATTTTTCCATTTTCTTTTTTTTTCATATCGATGATGCGGCATGATAAACAACAACAAACAAATACATAATAAAAATGCATCATCATAGACGTTATTAGTTCAATATGCAGTGCATTAGAAATACCATATTTCGTTTATGATTGGGAAATGGAAAATACACCAAATGAAAAAGAATATCATACGATGACCATAAATTTATATCCAGATAATTCATTATTGACAAAAGCTTATGCAGATATTATAAAAGATTTTACATGGCGGAGTTATACAATTGTTTATGAAACAAGAAAAGGTAGGTCGATAATTTCTGTAAAATCTTTGGATAGAGGCAAAATGTACTTTTTAAGGCTGTAAGGCTTTAAGCCCTATAGCTGTAGGAGAAGTACTTTTCCATGTTGATACTATAGAAGATGGGAAAACAAATTTGTGTACTTTTATGCGTATACTAGCGCTTATCTTATGTGATATTTCTTTCCCCAGTGAGCCATATAATTGCTGTAATTTTGTTGGTTAGTTGATTTCGGAGTAATCATTTTATCCAAAGATTTTCAGTAAAAATATTTGTTGATACTTTTGGGTTTTAGCTTAGAATACAACTGGGATTATTTTTGATGTCATCAACACGTTGATAATGATCCCTAAATATAGTCATGCTCGTTGTATAGCTAAATTTGCATTCAAATATCTCATCTGGGTTCTGATGTAACTTTTATTGTTACTGGCTGAGTGGCTGAGGGCTCTGATACTACACAGTTTAAGATTCGCGCACATTCAAATGTTGGCTGTTTCTTACTGCTACTTTATTCGGGTATGTCTTCAGTGCTCGCTATATAGATAATCGAAAACAAAACAAAATGGTGGCAATTGAATGTTTTTGCGTCCACCGCCCCAGTTATTCGGATTTTTAAAATCTCTTGAAGTCCTAAAAGTTTAAAACGAGATTTCCAAAAATTATTATTATTATTTTCCTTTTTTTTTGTAGATTTAATTCAAATTCAAGATATTTTACAAGTTCATGGACCAAAAGATAATGCAATTACAGTACGTAAATTACCAGATGATACTGATTATCGTCCATTTTTGAAAAAAATAAAAATATCCGGTGAATCATGCATTATATTGCATTGTTCAATTGATAAAATCATTCCAATATTACGGCAAGCAAAGGAATTAAAAATGCTGGGAGAGTATCAGGTATGTCTGTGTGTGTCTTTGTATTTTGATGGATGAGAAAAATTAATTGAAATAAAAATCCTTTTTTGTTTCCTTTTTGTCTCTTAATGAAAATATATGACTACAGAGTGTATTTTTAGCACCGCTAGATAGTTACACAATTTCATTTGATGAAATACCCGGTATTGAATCGAATATAACATCAATTCGAATAACTGATTTAAGTTCATTAGATGTTAAGAATGCTGTTAACGATTGGGAGTTAGCCGAAAAAATACGTGGAAAACGAACATTTCGGATGTCGTTGAATAATGCAAAGGTAAGTAGGTATCTGCTATAACCTTATCGAAGTTTTGTGTAACGTGTAAGCGTGTAAATTTAATTTTTATTTGAAAAATTCATTTCTACAGACAACGCTATTCACAATTTATGATGCTTTGTGGGTTTTTTCAAAAAGTCTTGCCGATTTAGAAATCTCAGAAGAACTAGAACCACCAAAGGTTGATTGTAAACGTAATAAACCATGGCCATTTGGTAGACGAATTACTGCATTTATAAAAGCGGTAAGAAGATATTTTTCTTGGACTTAAATATATACCTTTTTTTAGATTTAAATTTATTTTTTTTTAATTTCGTTTCGTTTTGTATTTGTTGTTGTTGTTTTGTTTTTGGAAGAGTAGAAAAGTCATGAAAAATCGACTGGTCGTATTGATTTCAATGATTACGGACAAAGAATTTACTTTGAAGCCCGTATTATTGAATTAGCGCCATCTGGATTTCAAGATATCGCTAAATGGGATCCAGTACATGGTGTCGGTGGATTATATGGTGAAATAGATTTTACAGCAAAACGTATCGAAGAGAAATTACAGAATAAAACCTTCATTGTAACATCAAGAATTGGTGCACCATTTTTAATGAATCGGTAAGTGAATACACGACGATACCAGATACGATCATTTGTTTTCACATGAAAATCCGAAAATGAAGTGTTCATACTTTTTCTTTTTATTTTATTTTATTTTATTTTTTTTATTATATAGAGAAGCAAAAGAAGGTGAAACTTTAGAAGGTAATGCACGTTACGAAGGATACTCAATGGATTTGATCGATAGCATTGCAAAACTTCTTGGATTTAAATATCGTTTCGAATTGGCACCAGACGGTCGTTATGGATCATATAATCCAGTCACAAAAAAATGGGATGGTTTAGTAAAACAGATACTAGATGGGGTAATTTATATCTTTATTTTTTTTTTTTGATCGATTATACACTGATTTTCATATTCTTTTTTTCTCCATATATTCGTAATTTTAGAAAGCTGATTTGGGTATTTGTGATCTAACGATGACATCAGCACGTCGTAAAGTTGTTGATTTTACACCACCATTTATGACATTAGGAATCAGTATTTTATATAAGAAGCCAGAAAGTCCACCGCCAGATTTATTTTCATTTCTGTCACCATTTTCATTGGACGTATGGATATATATGGGTACTGCATTATTAGGTGTTTCGTTATTAATGTATGCATTGGCACGTATGGCACCAGACGATTGGGAAAATCCACATCCATGCGCTGAACCAGATGAATTAGAAAATTGCTGGACAATAACAAATACCACATGGTTAGTGATCGGTTCGATAATGGGTCAAGGTTGTGATTTATTACCAAAGTAATAAAAAAATAATAATGTGGAGATGTACATGTATAGTTTTAGTTTATTTTTATACATTTTAGAGCTGCATCAACAAGACTTGCAACTGGAATGTGGTGGTTTTTTGCATTGATGATGCTAAATTCTTATACAGCAAATTTGGCTGCATTCTTAACAATGTCCAGAATGGATGCACCTATCGAAAATGCTGAAGATTTAGCTAAACAAAGTAAAATAAAATATGGTGCAGTAAGTGGAGGAAGTACACAAGCATTTTTTAGGGTAAAAAAAAAAGAAAATCGAAAAGCATAAAAATAATTATTTATCATTCAATTAATTTTCATTTAATTTTTTCCTCATATAGGAATCAAATTTTTCGATATATCAAAGAATGTGGGCTGCTATGGAATCAGCCCGACCATCAGTTTTCACGAAAAATAATGATGAAGGTGTTGACCGGGTAAACAAAAGCAAAGGACTATATGCATATCTTATGGAATCAACAACATTGGAATATATAATTGAACGTAATTGTGAATTACAGCAAATTGGTGGTTGGTTAGATTCAAAAACTTATGGGATTGCAATGCCATTTAGTAAGTAATGAACAGTTGTTTTTTTCGAAATTTAGAATTGGGACTAATGAGAATATTTTGCTTTGCTATAAATAATTTTTTAATAAATTTTTAGATTCACCGTATCGTAAACAGATTAGTGAGGCAATTTTAAAATTAGGTGAATCCGGTCAATTAGCAGAAATAAAACGTAAATGGTGGAAAGAAAAACATGGTGGCGGTAAATGTTCACAAGTTACTGAAGCTACAGCCGATACACCAGAATTAGATATTGAAAATGTTGGCGGTGTATTTTTAGTGTTAGGTTGTGGTTTATTTGTGGCTGTTATAATTGGTATTGGAGAATTTTTATGGAATATTAGAAAATTATCAGTTGAAGAAAAGGTACCTATATACCCAAAGATGACTAATTTTTTTTTATTTTTTGTTGTCTATATTTTTCATCTTAATGTGGATTTTTGGTAAATTATTTTTTATGGTTTTACATAATATGTAAATATATACATAGATTTCACCATGGGAGGCAATTAAATCTGAAATAATATTTGTCGCATCATTTTGGGAAACAACAAAACCAGTACATACTAGTAGTAAAGATGATACTCCAACTAGTAATAAAGATGATGATAATGATGATGATGGTGGCGGTGATCGAAAATCTAAACGTTCAACAAAATCAAAATCAAAATCAATTGATGAAACGAAAAGTACAAATACATCGATGAATAATTGCAATAATCATAATCATCAAAATCATGTTAAGGAGAATGTAGTAAATGATAAGAATAATTATCGAAAGAAAAATAGTATTGAAATATTATCAATGAAATCAATAAAATCAAACAGTAAATCATCGGATGATACACGAAAACATAAAAATAAAACAAATTTGAATGTATAATGTGGGAATTGAAACAAATTAGCTACTTTTCAAAAAGCGACATGTCACATTTATGTGATTTTGAGAAAAAGTGGAAAAACTCCTGACATACACTAAGAGTTTGCACACAACTGAGGAAATATAAATTGAAAAATACAAGTTATTTAGTATCATTTTCAGCAAACTAAGTAATTAGATTTGTGCACATGCTCTCCCTTAACATAATTCTGTAACTAACTCAAAACGGACCGACATGGACATGTCGCCTGTTGAAAAGTAGCTCCTCAAATATCGAAATTATAAAACTATTATTTGAATGAAAATAAAATTAAAAAATGTGTAAAAAAATGATAAATTATAGAAAGAAGAAATTTGTTCTTTTTTTTTCAATTATATGAAAATCAGAACAACGGAAAAACATTTCATGTATTAATTGGAACATTAAATAACATTATAAAATCCATATCCTATAATTAAAACTATGTGTTCAGAGACTGTATAACAAATCACTAATCATAAATTATCACTATCATCATCATCACCATCGTCGTCGTTGTCGTAATTTCTTCAACAAACAATTACGACATTATAACAAAATGCTATTAATTTTTATAAATTTTCAACATATTGCTGTTACACAAATTAACAAAACCATGCTCATGTACAGTATCGACCAAAAGTCATACGCATACCATACTGTTTAACTTCATAAAAACGATATCGTTGATTGTTAATTTTGCAATCAAATTAATTTTTATTTATATTTCATGTGTGTATAGTGAAGAATGACTACGAAATTGAAAGCGAATGAACGAAGATTGCGGTTTCATTGCTAATTTTTTATTGTCTATCGATTACAAGCACAACTTATCTATAAAATTATTTGTCACTCATCGCTCATTGATTACCATATTTACCAGAAGAATTCAATTCAATACAATTTCTTCTCTTCAGTCTATTTAGAAAGGATCCAATGTGCTAACATAGCACCAAGAAGGGTTCACAAAGTATTTAGAATTCAAACAACAAACAATGAATATTGTCTTTTTTATGGTATTAAAGTTTGCAATTTTAGCAAGAAGAAGTTTTATGTCCATTAATATTTTCTAATTAGATTTCGATGGTGCGGATGGTAAAGCAACTGAATATCGTACTGATATCGAAGCACAGGTTCGATTCCTGCCCATGGCGAAAGTAAGAAAAATAATTTTACAATTTCATTACCAACTCGCTCATTTTAAAGTTTACTCGGCTTTGAATAAGTACCGGATTGCTGAAGAAAAAGAGCTTAGAAATGCTGATAAATTAGCTCAAAGTAAAAAATTAGTTTGTTTTCTCTGCCAACAAATTCAGTAGTTCGCAATTGCAGTCCACATTAAATTGTAGGTGAGGTATAGTTTTTATTCATAGTGTATATATTTATATGGTAAAGGTCCATGTTATTTACATTTACAGTGTAGCGCAATTTATTACTACACCAGACGTGTATTTATATACTCTTAAGTTTTGAAACAAAATAAACATTTGTATGTTTCGTTTTATTATTTTTTTTTTTTTATATTTAGGAAATAATAGTTTAATCATTCATCATAATCCACTATAGGCATATATATTACATCAACAATAACAAAACTACTTAATTAATTATACATTTTTCTTATATCCTCACAGTTCAAAATTCAACAGGTTGCGCTTTTACACACTTACATTCTTTTATAATGCGTATATTTACTCATAGAAATGGTTGAGTGAAATAATGTGTAATATCTATATTACCTATACCAATCAAGAATAAAATGTATTTCAAAAATTTCAAAAGAAATTCTACAAAAGAAAAAATAAATAAATGAGAAATAGAATAATTTAAACAAACAAAATAAAAAAATATTAGATAAATAAATAAATGAATAAAATACAGTCGAATTCGTATAGAATGAAACACAGTTTTTGCTATCCAAATTTCTTCTAGCCCAGAGAGTCAGAGCACCGCACTTAGGCATATAGTTACGATTGTCCATTTTCGTTCTGTTCGTTCGTTCGCTCATTAAGTGATGAAACACGAAATTATGGATAAGAGTTTATTTGCTTGAGAAAGAGGATTGCCTTCTTGGATTATAGAAAATGGTAAAAATTGAAATGTTTTTTATATTAAAGGGTGTATTTTATAAATTTACGAATTGCTTGCATTAGTAGTGATTCCGAATACCAAATTTTATAAAAATTAGATACTTATTTTGTTGCGATTGAGTTTAGGTGACACTGACATATATGCATAAATTATTATTATTATTATTTATTACAAAAGGTGGACAGTAAACTGCCACCCTTCGCCCACACCACGACCCTCCAGGGCCTTTTGCCGGTCGCTTACATCGCTTATAAATACTATATGCACATTTCTGAATTGTATAGGTTTTACATGTACACGTTTATAAGAACGAAATTGTTTTTGGATAGATTCAAATCTACTATACAATGAATTTGGAAGGATGGATCCTATCCCGCATGTAAGAATTAGAGCAAACTAAAGGAAGATGTTCAAGCTAAAGTAAAAATGTCTCTGGAAATTTTCTCGAAGAAACGGTAAAACTAAATTTCAAATTAGATGAATTCGACTGTGAATGAAATTACGCATACACAAGATTCGATTATTTGTTTTCATTCATAAATAAAACACACACACACACACACACCAAAATAACTAATGTAGAATGAAAATATTTAAATAATTTTTTAAATTTCTTAATTTTAAAACAAAACAAAAAAAAATCAACATCAACAACAACACACATTATTTCTCTTTTCTTATTATTTTAAAATTTTGCAATCAACAACGTTTTGTGTTTCACATAGTACTTTCTTTCATTTTCTCTAATTATTATTATTATTTTTTGTTGTACAATGATCTTTGGTGGCTGTGCTGTGATCATCATCGCATATAAAAATTTATACACAATCCGGGTATATATGTACATATATACATACGAGTAAAATTCATATATATGTACACAACACAATATGTTCAAATACTTAACTGCGTGCGCCTACGATCTTATATACATGTACATACTTGTACGTGTACGAGTATTATTATGAATTACATCTCGAATTTTTCCAAAGAGATTTCATTTATATTTTCCGAAAAAACACAAAAACAACACACAACACAACGCAACACAAAAAAAAAAAAATTTGGATTTTCTGAAAAATATTATAAAATTTTTCTAATTTTAGTTCAGTCAATCCGACCTGATTCTGTTTTGTATATAATAGTAATCAGTCACTCACTCAGCCAGCTAGCAGCATTTTCGGAGCTGTGTGTTGATCTTTTCTTATGTGTTCGGTTATGGTTTGCTTGCAATAATATCGTTTCCTTGCTAGTTATTTTTCAATTTATGGTAACGTATAACTTAACGTAGTAATGATGTGTGTACGATTTTTCCAGATATAAAATTTTAAAAATTTTAAAGTGAAAAACATGGAAAAATATTGAAAATTATTATTTTTTTTTTGTTTGAAAATAATTTGTTGTTTGTTTTTTTATTAAATGAAAGCACGGATCTAAATTTTAAAAGCAAAAAAAAAAAAAAAGATTAAGAAAAAAAAATGTTTAAAAATTTATCAATTGCATTTATTATTTTATTAAATTTACAATTTAATTTTTATGGAATTTTATCATCATCATCATCATCTACTCGTAATGTGCATGTAACAGAAATAAAAATTGGTAAGTGTTTTTATTGTTGATTTTGTTTATTTTTGAAATTTTCATTTACATTTTTAAACAAATTTTCATTTCTGCATTTTTTTTTTTTTTAATTTATTGTGTTATATACCCTTGACAGACGGTAAATGCTTCAACGAGTATTCATTCATTTCGAATGATCATTCACTCTTCAATTTTTCGGTATATAGCTAGTGAACGCGATTTATATTCGAATTTCAAGGTCCGCACGTAGTATTACAAACATTTTTTTTTTATTTAGATTGAAAAGTTCCATAATATTCTCTTTTGATCATGGGATCATGAGATCATGTAATGCTGTGGGATGAGAGGTTGAGAATATGTAAAATGATGAAATGGAAATTTCTGGTGCGGTAATAAAACTTTAAATCGCGATTTTTTAAATTGAAAAATTGAAAATTTACATGAACCCAACATTTTAGAGTGACAGAATAGGAGGAAATTTTTGAAAGATTGTTTCAAACGAATGAGTATAAAGACTAGAAATAAAATTTCATTGAAGCATTGCCGTCTTTCAAAGGTATTAGGTGTTACGCTATATACGATTATGTGTACAATATAGACAGAATTCTTGCACATTATCATAAATTTTATATTTTTAGTCCGATTTTTAATTAAAAAAACAACAAATTTCATTTTTTTGTTTTTTTTTTGCTTTGAATACCTACTTACTTAGGTGCAATTTTTTACATTGATGAAATCGATTTGCATACATACTTTGAGAATGCAATACAATTAGTTAATATTGGAATGTTTGAAATGGATAAAATTAAATTGGTGCCAATAATACGTTATCCAACGATTAACGATAATAGCATGATCATCCAAAAGATCGGTATAGTAACAAATTTTTTTTTTTGTTTATTTCTAAAAAAGATCACAAACAAAATATAAATGTAATGTAATGTTTTATTTTTTTCTCTCAATTTTCTTTTTTCAAAAATAAAATAAAAAAAATTATAATTACAAAACTTCTATCCCGTCCCGCCTAACATCGTCATCATCTTCAACTATACATGACATACGATGCCGTGATCATTCTATCATCTGGTATCTTCCGGTTTATTCACCAAATACATACATATTGTTATTGCCTACTTGTTGCATTTCATTAAAAAAAAAAAATACAAAAAAATTTACATTTACATATGTAAACTTTATAAAATTTTGATTTATTTTTTTGTTTTTTTTCGATCTTTTTGGAATTACATTACATGTTTATTACAAAATGCAAATAAAAATACAAACATGAACATCATATAATTTTTACATAATGTTTGTGCACATATGCTATATGTATGCGGCGGCGCGCGGTGATTATAAAAGCTTGTGATTTATTGAATGAAGGAGTTGTCGCTATTTTTGGACCAAGTTCAAAGGCATCAAGTGGTGAGTTTTACTATTTATGATCTAATGATGAATAATTTTGTTTTTCTTTCAGTCTTTTTATTTTTTAATTTTAAATTTTTCAACATAGATAGTCAAAAGTCAAAACACTCTACAACATTTACAATTTAAAAAAAAAAATTAATTTTTCTTTTATAACATTTGATAAATGTCGTCATGTTAATTGTTATCCTACTCTACTCTATAATACGTTTTCACTTAGATACTCATCATGTTTTTTGCTTAAAACAAATTTTTATTTGAAATTTATTGTGTATATAGTGATCGTGTATGTTTTATAAAATTTTGTATTCTCCTATACGTATGTATTGACAATTTCGTTTTCAATACGAAAAAAACTTCTTCTTCTTCTTCTTATTCTACTTCAAAGCGGGCTCCGATGGGATGAGATGGGATGTAATAAAGATGAACATGAACACATGCATAAAGAAGGCCTTTGCGGGCGCACATTATTGCAAACTCATTAAACATTTTTATAGTTAATGTGCTTCGTCGTGAATCATGCATATAGTGTATAGATGCTAAAAAATATTTTTTTAATGATCATGATCGCTACACGTTACTTTTTAACGATCAACAAATTTTTGAGATAATCGATTGTGTTCTAATTTGCTACGATTGATGATGATGAGGTGTTCATGAAATTGCTGCACATGGTTGCAATTCATATTTTAAAAAAAAAAATGTTCTTACATACACAGTGAAATTATAAGATATTTTCGGATTTAATGTTGATCGTGTACAATTTCGCGATAACAAAAAAATATAAAATGTTTGTAAATGTATTCAGTTTTAAGTTTTAATTATTATTATTTTTTTTAAAATTTATTTTCATGTTTTTTTTTTGTTTTTTGTGAAAAATCTACCCTACTACGCCACATACACATAAGATATTGTTGCATCAATTTGCCATCATCATTCAATTCCTCATATATTATTCGATTTAAATCCAGAAATATCTTTAGATGAAAAACTACAACATTCAATGACAATTAATATTTATCCAGATTTAATGTTATTATCAAAAGCATTAGCAGATATTGTACATTCGTATTCATGGAGATCATTTTCGGTTATATATGAAACAAATGAAGGTACGTATATACATCGTACATCACTTAATCAATATAAATACAGTTAGTTTTGATCGATCAATGAATCCATACCAAATTATAGCCAAAATTATATGCAGATACTTAGATGTATACGACAAAAAATAATTCGGACTAAATCCGAAATTCGGATTAAATACGGATTGGTTTATAAATGGCTAAAATTTGAATATAAATCGAACATTTTTTTCTTTTTCATTTTTTAATCATCATCGAACATTAATTTTCTTCAATTCTTAATATTTTGTTTTACTTCATTTTTATTTTAAAGGTTTAACAAAACTTCAAGATATTCTTCAGCTTTTACCGATATACTTCGATGATATAACAATATTTCAAGTAACTGATCCAGTTGATCTTACATCAATATTAAAAACAATAAAATTTATAACTGAAAAACGTGTAATTATCGATTGTCAGCCAGAATATGCAAAACAATTTTTACAAATTGCATCCGAATTTAATATGACTGATATAATTTATGTAAGTTTTTAAATTTATCGATAAATTTGGGTACCTATACTTTATTTATTCATAGAAAACGAAAAATCTATTGTCTTTCTCTTTCCTTACACGAGTTTTAATATAAAGAAGGATAAAAAGTCAGTAGATAATCGTCCTCTGCGTGCAATACGCATGTCCAATCGAATTAATTTTTCATTACATGTTATAATTTTTTACATTTTATATATTTTCAGAGTTATTTTTTCACAGATTTAGATACATCTACAGCGGATTTATTACAATTTAGCCAAATAAAAGCGAATACAACTGGTGTACGTTTAAAATTACGAAATATTGATGATGATCAAAATGGAAGTCAAAAGGTAAATTGCATATTATTTATATAAGTACACTGGAATTTACATTTTTTTTTACATCATTAATGTGCATACATTTTTATACCGCAGACAATCACGAGGACAATACATGATGGTGTACTTTTACTATCAGATGCAATTAAATTCATTATAAATTTTTATGATATCAATGAATTGAGAACGAATGTGAATTGTAGACGTACAAATCGTTGGAGTCTTGGTAAAGATATATTAAAACGGATGAATGAAATCGTAAGTGTACATACAATACCGTATATAAGTAGTATACAGTTTTTCTCTTCTTTGTCGAAAATGAATTTGTTTCACGTTCAAAAAATTAATTAATTTTTCTTTTTAAATATTTTTCATATCATCTGTATGCAGTCTGTTAGAAATGAAGAGCAATTCATTACGAAAACAATAAATTTTAATCAATACGGTGATCGTATTAAATTTGAATTAGAAGTATATGATATACGAAATCAGAACGGTTGGTTAAATTGGAATCCACATAATAGTACAACAAAAATTGAATATTCAAATAATTCTCATAATGTATTATCTCGTAGCTCATTGAAAGGAAATTTAATTGTAGTAGCAACACGTTTAGGTGAACCATATTTAATGGAAGTGTAAGTAAAAGGACTTACAAGAAATGTATTAGGAGATTTTAAAAATTTTTAATTTTTCTTTTCGATTTTTATTTGAACTGTACATATATGTATGTCACGTATAGAGAAGCTAAAGATGGTGTTATACTACAGGGTAATGCCAGATATAAAGGTTTCTCGATCGATTTAATTTATGTATTATCAAAACGTATTGGTTTCGAATTCGAAATGAAAGTTGTACCAGATAATAAACACGGAAAATATGATCCAGAAATAAAAGATTGGAATGGTATCATAAAGGAATTGAGAGATGGGGTAAAAAAACAATATTTTCTCGGTCACTCTCTCTTTCTAACTCTCTCTTTTATATAATTTTTTTGTTTTTATTTTGTGATAGAGAGCACATTTAGGTATCTGTGATTTGACAATAACTCACGAAAGGAAAACTGCTGTTGAATTTACTGCACCATTTATGTCGCTTGGCGTTGCAATACTCTACTATAAGGTTCAATCGCCTGCACCAAATTTATTTTCATTTTTAGATCCTTTTGCTCTTGAAGTTTGGCTATATATGGCAACTGCATATTTACTTGTATCAATATTATTACTTGGATTATCTAGGTAGGTGTTACGGGTGTTACTAACATTCTTATATCGGATATACGACACTGATCGTGTAGATATTGAAAAATAATTTTTTTTCCTTTGCTTATATATATATTTTGTAGAATATCAAAAGATGAATGGTTGAATCCACATCCATGCAATCAAAATCCAGAAGAATTAGAAAATATTTGGACTCTATTCAATACAACATGGCTATCAATGGGTTCAATAATGACTCAAGGTTGTGATCTTTTACCGAGGTAAGTGCCTACATTATGATGACGATGAAAAATTAATTTTTTTTTGTTCAAACTTTTACAACAAATTTTAAATAAATGTCCTTAATATTATATGTAGATCAGGATCTTTACGTTTTGCTACTAGTATGTGGTGGTTTTTTGCATTAATGATGATGAATTCTTATACAGCAAATTTAGCTGCATTTTTAACTCAATCCCAAATGACATCATCCATTGAAGATGTAAAAGATTTACCAGAGCAAAATAAAATAAAATATGGTACAATGCTTGAAGGTAGTACATATAATTTTTTTAAGGTAAATATGTTTTTGTTTTTTCTCTTTCTCTGTAAATATTTTTTATTTTTAATTTAATTATTAATAAATCTGCGAAATGAATAATAATAATACATGTATACAGGAATCAAATGATAGTTTATATTCGAAAATGTGGAATGTAATGAGAAATGAAAAACCATCGGTATTTACAAAGGATAATGATGAAGGTGTTAAAAGAGTATTAAATAGTAAAGGAAAATATGCATTTTTAATGGAAACAACGAGTTTAGAATATAATTTAGCTAAACATTGTGATTTAGTGCAAGTCGGAAAAAAATTTAGTGATCGTCATTATGGTATTGCAATGCCAATGGGTAAGAAATCTATGATATTCTATCAAATTAAATGTAGATTTGTAGAATTTTTATATGTGAACAAAATAAAAATATTAGACTTTATAAAAATGTATATAGTATCAATTTCTTTAGGTGTATCGTATCGATCTGAATTGAATGTTGAAATTTTAAAATTAGCTGAAGAAGGTGTATTAAAGCAATTAAAAAATAAATGGTGGAATAGAACAGAACCACCATGTGAAAAACCCTATGATAGCAGTCATAGTGCTGATCTATCGGTAGCTGAAGTTGGTGGAGTATTTTTAGTATTGGGTGCTGGTCTATTTATGGCATTTATATTGGGTATAGCAGAATTTTTATGGAATGTTCAACGTGTCGCTGCTGAAGAAAAAGTAGATATAAGAATTTTTTTCACTATAAATTTATGAATTAAATTAATTTTTTTATTGTTCACATAAATAAAAGATGACACCGTTGGAAGCATTTAAAGCTGAAGGTTTATTCTTTTTAAAATTTTGGATAAATCGTAAACCAGCTAAAAAAAGTAGTTCAGGTGGTACAACAAAAGAAAATAGTGTATCAAGATTATCACAAGATAAATATGAATCGAAATCGACATCATCATCATCATCATCATCATCATCATCATCATCGTCTTCATCATCCCCTGCATCTATGCGGGGTAAAGATAAAAAACATTCAAATCATCGAAAAAGAGTAAATATAATTACATAATTGGAATTTTATTTGTGTAAAAGAAGTGTAAAATTTTCATTTAATGTATTTAATATATTTTTTTTTTATTTAATACATCATGTGCAGCCATCACAAACTGCTAGAGTAAATTGGGTTGAATCAGAATTAAAATCGCATCATTGAGAGGAGGTTTGTAATACGAATTTCTATATGAAATGTGGATGATGCGGATATAAAAAGATGAATATGTATTTTGATCCTGTTCGGCAAACAAAGATTGCACAGAATTAAATTTTTTATTTTTTTTTTTTTAATATTAATTTTTATAATATTATGTATCACAATTTATATGGTCGTTCTTGATTGTGTACTACAACTATTATGTATAAGGGTATAAAAGTATAAATTATGTATGTGAATTTGTTATTTTAAAAACGGCAAAAAAAAGTACACATATGTGTATATTTAGAGTTTAAAAAAAAAGTAGGAAATGAAATTTACAGATTTTTCAGAAAATCAAAAACATTTGCTCGACTATTTCCAGTGAGTTCCAAATTAATAGTTTCCTATCTGTCTTCAAAATTTGAAGGAAATTGGAAGATATTTTGATACCTATCAAAATACAGACGAAGTTTTATAAATTTTCAAATAACTCGGTAACAAAAATTTCTTTCAAATATCTGTTTCTACTATTACTTAAAAAAAAAAACTATTTGATGCTTGTTTTATTTTTGGAGAAAATTGGTCCTAGAACAAACAAGATATAATTCGTACCAAAGTTATTGATTTTCACTATTTTCAGTGTTTCACTACTCTTATGAACTGTTGAAGGTAAAATACACGACGTAATCTTGACAGAATGTTTACCAGGGACTGTGATGCTTATGATGATGATAATTAATCTTGGCAGGATAAAATTTTTACCTTATTATTGTTGAGAAGCAATACGTTATTTTTGTTAGACGTGTAATAATAATTTTTCATAATCACCGGAAATCGCGGGTAATTATCGATTACATTTGGATTATTGTGATTTATATTTAAAAATTAATCAAAATGTATGATTGTGAATTAATAAAAAATTTGAATATATTTTTAATATTAAAGTAGCGACATCTAGCAAAAGAAATACATCTTAGGATTATTTTCATGATGACAGCTGATATCAAACATCAAAATATAGTTCTGTGGTTCTTTTAAAAATTGAACAATACATATACCATACCATATAATCAATCATCAGCTGCCTTTGCCGCCTAATTAATTCGCTTTTTCTGGCAATCGGCGAATTGTAATTTTAAATTTTTCAAATTTAACTGTAAATTTTTTTTGCTGTTCTATCAAAAAAAAAAAAACATAAAACATTTGAATAATCCAGAATCCAGCAGACCAGCAGGTAGCAATAGCAAGAAGCATCCAGCGCAAATCCTTTGTTTTAAAATAAGAAAAATTTGTGATTTGTGAATTTTGTTCTGCATTGAAAGTCTTTGTTCAATATTTTATTAATTTTATTTTACATTTATTTTATTTAATAATTACTGTGTTTCGTTTTATAAATTATTTTTGTGTATTTTTTCTATATTATTTTTTGGATCTTGGCTTTAACTAGAAAAAAAAAATGTAAGTATGTATACACAATTAGCCTTAAATGATTAATAAAAAGGACATTTTAATATTAATTTTATATGTATATAATTTTCATTCCACGTGCTTTATTTATACACATCCTATTCAAAGGAATTTGTATTTAGATTATTATACATAGTTTATTTCAAATACCTTAATTTCTTTTTTAGTTTTACGATAAAACAAAAATTACAAAAGCAATAAAAAAGAAGGAAATTAAAATCGCTAAAATGTCTGAAAATCAATCTCGTTTAAAGGCCTTCAAAAATGCCGGAAGATTTGATGTAAGCTAATTAGAAAATTTCATTTCAAATTTTATATTATATTTCACATTTATATATAGACGCATGTGTTAAGTGTTATTATGTACAATGTTTGCGCAGAAATGTTTTAATTTTTTTTCTCAACTATTTTTTTCTTATTTCATTTTATCTTAAAAAAAAAAAAAAAAAAAAAAAAATAGGAAAGAAAAACTCGACGACAAGAAGTCACTGTTGAACTTCGTAAAAGTAAAAAAGAAGATCAATTATTTAAGAGACGTAACATTAATGAAGATGATATTGTATCACCATTAAAAGAATATAATGGTCAATCACCGGTTCAAATGTCTGTTGATGAGATTTTGTGTAGCATGAATTCGAATGAAGCTGAAAAACAATTTGCTGGTACACAAGCAGCTAGAAAAATGTTAAGTCGTGAACGTAATCCACCGATTGATTTATTAGTTGGACATGGAATTGTACCGATATGTGTACGATTTTTGGATAATTTTGATCAGTAAGTACCTAACTACCAATCTGTTTAATGTCTACTAGAAGTAGATGATGATTGAATTTGAATTTTATTTTGGATCCATTATTTGACAATCTTGATTGATTAGAAAATTAATCTTTTGATATAAAATTGATTGTCCTTTATGATCAATTTATATTCAAGAAAATATGATAATTTTACATTAAATTTTTCTAGAATCTTAAAAGATCTTTTAAATCGTTCAATATTCTGCCTGTGAAAATTTATCTTTGATCATATTTATCATCATCTGCATCACCCATAAAATTATAAAATTAATCGAATATGTTTTTTTTTTTTGTTTTAGTCCACTTTTACAATTTGAAGCTGCATGGGCACTTACGAATATTGCATCCGGTACATCTGAGCAAACATTATCTGTTATCGAAGCAAAAGCCATACCATCATTCGTTAAATTATTGAGATCACCAAATATAACGGTTGTTGAACAAGCTGTATGGGCATTAGGTAATATAGCTGGAGATGGACCGATAGCACGCGATATTGTATTAAATCATGGTGTTATCGATGGTATTTTGCCATTAATTAATGATGAAGCACCATTATCCTTTATACGTAATATCGTTTGGCTAATGTCGAATTTATGCCGTAACAAAAATCCATCACCACCATTCGAACAAACTGCAAAATTGCTACCGACACTATCGAATTTCTTATCGAATAATGATGTACAAGTATTATCAGATACATGTTGGGCATTATCATATGTAACTGATGATGAAATTTCTAAAATTCAAGCTGTCATTGATTCTGGTGCTGTACCAAAATTAGTTAATCTTCTTGATTCAACTGAGACAAGTATAATTGTGCCAGCATTAAGGAGTGTTGGAAATATTGTAACTGGATCTGATCAACAAGTAAGTGATATTTTTAGTGAAAAAAATTTATTTCATCGTAATTTTCTGCACATTTTGAAGTCGAATATAAAATTCAAATCATAAATGTATGTGGATCTTGGTGGATCTTTTGAGTCCGTTTTCTGCTTCTTTCAGCCATTTCAATTTAGATCTTTGTGGTTTGATTTTCTCCTCTAGAATGCGCAATATGATTTTCTAGATCGATACATTGGATTCAATTTTTTTTAGATGCATTTAGACGCATCGAATGGATTTTTAGAATTCAGCTTGTTTTACTCATGTTGTGGAATGATGAATGATTTCACTTTTAGACTCTGTCCAGAAGAGGAGGAAACGTCTTTGCATATTCTGATAGATTTTTTCTAGCTCTTGCCAACATGAGAATAGAGCTCAGATATGTACTCATCGTTGGATGGTATCAAGATACATAATTCTAAAGCTTTTTTAAGATCAAGTTACATTACAGCCAGCCAGTCCTGAAGATAAAATCTTCATGTTGCTTACTAGAATTCTAAAAATTGTTCCATATTAAATATTTTTCAAGTTTTAAAGGCCATTTTCGTAGATGGAAATGAACAAATATTGTCCTGGAATTGTGAGTTGTTAGCCTCTCATTGAGGACAACAGTTCAGAATCAGACTTTTTGTTGTTCAATTTCGTATCTAATAAAAATGAAAAATTATAAAAAAGAAACATAAAATCGAATTTGTTGAAAATCATTTCGTAGGTATGTATTTCGATTATTATTTAACAACAGACGATGAAATATTATAAAATTCATTCAAAATTCAATTAATCTTTTGTTATTTCTATATCAAAAAGAGGAGAGAAATAAAAAAAATTATTACAAATGCCTGGAGGTTATTACAATATATTTTTCTGAATTCACAATAAAATCCATTTATGATGATGTGTTGCTGTAATACACAAAATACACATATAAAAATATTGAAATATTTTCTAGAAAGTATACACCACCATCAACAACCAACCAACCAACCAACCAACTAACCATTTATGATGTGGTGTGATGTACATAAAATATAAAATGTATCTACGAGAACATATGATGATGATAATGATAGAAATGTGTAAAGTAAAATGAATGCACGCATTATATCCATATTGTTGGAATATTATTTGTTATTAACCAATAAAACCCTCTAGCTAATTGTCTACATACTGTAAAGTACTAAAATAAAAAAAAAAAAATGAAAACAATTTTGTTCCTTTTTGGTTACAAATGAACTGTAAATTAAATTTTCAATTACAACATTCAATATATTTATGTATATGTACATAATACCAATAATACATAACTCAGTGAGATTATCAGGCGGCAGAGATGATGACGGTTGGTGTGTAAAATTCTTGTTTTTTTTTCTACACTCTTTCTAGTTTTTGGTTTTTATTTTGAAGATAGTGGACGTTATTATTGTAGGTCTAGATACTAAGAATTGAATCTATACCATTTGCTCTTCAGTTACTTGTAAATTTTAGCTTGACATTATCAGGAGTTCGATAGCTCAGTACATCGATCATAAAGTCTCGCTCCCAAAGTTCGATTCTCAGATGTGGAGTGGATTTTTTTCTACCAATTGCTTTTCAACCAGTAACTTCTAGCCTAGTGTTTTTAGAAATTTGATAGTTCAGTAGATACTTAGATAAAAAAAAAATAAAAAAGAAATTAATAATTAATACAAAAATTTTTTTATTGATCAGACTGATACCGTTATTGCTGCTGGCGGATTGCCAAGATTATCGAAACTGTTACAATGCACAAAACATAATATCGTTAAAGAAGCAGCTTGGACCGTTAGTAATATAACGGCCGGTAATCAAAAGCAAATTCAAGAAGTTTTAGATAGCGGTAAATTTTTAATTAATTATTAATGCATCATAAATTCAAACGTTTTTAAAATACTAACATTTACGTTTTTAATTTTTCTTTAATTTCAGATATATTCAAGCATATATGTAATGTATTACAAAAAGGTGATTTTAAATCACAAAAAGAAGCAGCATGGGCAGTTACTAATGCAACAACAAGCGGTGCACCACATCAAGTTATTGCATTAATTGAAAAATATTCAATATTAAAACCATTTTGTGATCTTTTAGATGCAAAAGATGCACGTACCATAAAAGTTGTATTAACTGGATTATCAAATTTATTTTGTTTAGCTGATAAATTGAATGTTATTGAAAATTTCTGTTTAATGATCGAAGAATATGGTGGTTTAGATAAATTAGAATCATTACAGGGACATGAAAATGAAGATGTTTATAAAAAAGCATTCTCAATAATTGATACATATTTCAGTGATACAAATCAACCAGATGAAACTGAACAATTACAACCGAAAAGCAACAATTCTGATGATGTATTAGAATTTAATGTTAAATCTAATGATAATACTAAACAGAATGGTTTTAAATTTTAAAATTAAATGAAAAACAAAAAAGAAAAAAAACAAAAGATCTTTAAAACGAAACGAAATATTTTTTCTAAAGAAAAAAAAAAAAACAAAAGAATGAAAAAATTATTATATTTTATTTTTTTTGTGTATTGTATTGTGTTAGGAAAAAATTTTCTTAATTATTCAATTATAATTTAAATTTGTACTTTGTAGTATTATGAGTAGAAATATATATGTATTTTTTAATTTTAAAAACATTTTCAAAAAAAAAAACAAAATTACTATTTTGAGATAAAAATGATGATGATGATCAATATGATTTTGTCGCTTGTTATTATGTAATGTTTTATCATTTAAGTTTTTTAAACGTAGAACGATTTAAGTACAGTTGGTCGTATTTAAAAATGTCAATTGATCGTGAGTGGTTCTAAGGTGCAAATTTACTGTTTTTTTCTTTTTCTTTTTGGAGTGGATGTTTATTAAACAGATCTATGTACATTATGTACATTTGATCGTCAATTTATAGCCAATAATTTTGACAATTGCATGTAGTAAAATTTTTGTTTGTTTGTTTTGGTTTTAATGATGATCAATTGGCATTCTCAAATACGGCCTGGCCTCTATAAACATTTATTATTATAATTATAAATATAATCGTAGTAAATAAAAATTATGTAGTGCATAATTCAATGTCAATTTTCTATTCATGAATATAATGGCAAATTTTAAATTAAAATTATTTGAATTTTATTTAATTTTTAGTTTCTTTTTTATTTTATACGATCAATCAACAATATAAAAGGTTAACTTGTAGACAGACGACAGTGAATCGTCAATGATTGTTCTTCCAGTCTTCTTCTGCATCCTGCTTTTAAGAAATCTTCAAAAACTAATAAAATATTTACGACAAAATTGTATAAATTGTCATCGATTTGATAATCAGGTATCATCTAATGATCGTCATTTGATTGATGAAACCCAAATAATGATGAATGTACCAAAGCATGTGATTAAAATGGAATGTGTTAGATGTCTAAAATAGTTGACATTCGTTCAATTGGGAAAATTGTAATAGAATTTTGTTGAATACGATCTTTAGAGCCATCGAAAGAAAGAAAAAAAAAAAAAAAATAAAAATATAAAGAATACTCAAATATATATATTTTTTTAAATTTTAATTTTTATTTATTTCATAAATTTCTAAGCTGTACATACAACAGTTGTGTGTGTATCGATGAAATGCTATTTTATCAAACATTTTTTTTTTTTTTTAATCCAGAATATGAGATGGTTTTGGCTTCTCTTCCTTTTCATTTTGTTCAGATAGAAATATTTCGTATTGGTCCAACATTAATTCCAATTTTTTTATTAAATTCTCTTTTCATTGATCCAACCCAATCATCTCCTTTTATATGCATATTATTTACAAGGAAACAACAAATTAAAAGAAGTGAAAAAAGAGAAGAAAAAAAAAAAACAATTGAATTAATAAATGAAAAATAAAATCAATAAATTCAAAGAAGATGAAAAAAATGAAAAAAAAAACAAAAAATAATATTTATTCCTTTTGTTCATACCATATTCCTGTAATATATCCTTTATCAAATTTCTTATTTGATCCTGTACAATTTTA
Source organism: Villa cingulata (assembly GCA_951394055.1). Classification (NCBI taxonomy): domain Eukaryota; kingdom Metazoa; phylum Arthropoda; class Insecta; order Diptera; family Bombyliidae; genus Villa; species Villa cingulata. Next base: position 38,060,185 of record OX596022.1, read on the forward strand.
GCATCATTCAAATTACCATTTTTTAAAGATTTAATGCATTTATGAAATAATTCTGGGCATATATTTAATGTTGTCATTATGGCTGAATCAAATCCCAATACAAATGCACCAGTTAATATTGTATCAGCACCCAAAAATATATTACGTGTAGATTTTATCAATAGTTCAGAACCTTCTCCCATATCATTTGATGTATATTTTAATCCAACAAAATTTGATATTTGATTTTCGGCTAAATCACAAAATGTTGGCATATGAACTACATACACATCGTTACAATCATGTATAAAATTCATGAAAAACATGAAAAAATATTTTTATATGGAATTAAGAATATTAGAAAATGTTTTCTAACATATATGTAAATGAGCTTGAGTGTTTGTAGTACAAAATGTTGAAGATACTTACATGAAATTCCCGTAAATTTTGGTATATGATAATATAAAAATGGTATATTTGGACAATAGCTTGCAATCTGCTTAAAATATCCAATAAAATCTTTTAAATTGTTTGGTTTAAAATATAATTCTGGTAAACATAGAATTGCATCAACTTTTAAATTTTCTGCATGTTTAGCTAATTCAATAACATCAGCTAATGGTGCACCACCAATCTGTACCATTATGGTTTGTTGATATTTTCGACATGCTTTTAACCAATTCTCAGTAACAAGTTTTCTTTCTTCGACATTCATAACAGGTCCTTCACCAGTTGTACCATTCACTTGGGTTTAAGATTAATGGAAAAAAATATATGAAAAATTACCAATTTACTTAACATTATGTGTGCGAGTGCATACCTAATACTCCATGAATATCATTTTGTTTTAAAAAAGCAGCGTATTTATCAATTTGTGAGACATCAACTGACTTTGTTCTGTTAGGAGTACAAATATCAAATCAGTAGAGGCAATTATATGCAAAACAAGAAATGTTGAATTCTCTTTTGAACTTACTTATCATTTTTGAAGGCAGTAAATACTGGTGCCATTAGACCTTTAAAATTGAAAGTAATTCTTTTTGTTGACATCTTTTCTTTGTTACTCGTGTTATTCCTTCAAATGTGATGTATATCTATATTAGTTTTCGAGAACGTATCACAAGAATATTTTGTTTTAAATTTATTTCAATCTTTTTTATTAGTTAAATTCACTTCTAGTTTAAATCTATCCAAAAAATTTGACTAAATGACCGACACCGTGTGCAGTTCAGTTGATTTTTAATTTAATTTCCAAAAATTATCAGACAGCTTCAATATAAAACACAGTCTCTGCTTTTAAGTCTCAGCAGCAGTATGTATACAACTAAGATTATTTTTTATTTTATCTGTTTATTATTTTTGTTTATTTGGTTGAATTTAAATTTAACTGATAAGCATAAGACTATTAAGATATGGCATTCTGTACTGATTACCGGATTGTAAATAAAAACCAACAAAAACCAAAAAGTCACAGTCATGAGAAGAGAATATAAACAAAAATATACTCATGCATGATCTTCAGTTCTGATAACAAAAATACATGAAATTAAAGTGTATGTGTGAGTGCGTAATGTTTAGTGCAGTACGTGCATTTATCGTTCTTTATGTATGATCATTAGCTGGTAAGTGAAAGCATCACATACTTAAAGCATCAGAAGCATCACTCTACAAATATGAAGACGAAAAGTAAATTATGGTCCAATATTGAAACTCTGGCAAGTTTTTGTTGAAGAACTTCGCTCCCCAGAAATGTAACAGGACAGAATGGATGATTATAGTTATGATAATGATTTGGGAAAGAGATAATTAAATGTTTTCGTCTTTCAGAAGTTTTGGGATTGGGAGGGAATAAATGTGGATTATGATCAAAATTAATGTTGTTAGAAGGATAAAATTTAAATAAGAACTTTCCAAATATTAAAGATGGAAAAGATAATTGATTAGAGTAATAGCATGTAGCTACATAGTCAAGTCATATAGTCTATGATGCATCGGGTGTCCTCAAAAACTTCTTTTTGGTGAATCTCTGGCTCTCTGTTATTACCTACGATACTTTTCCTAGACATATTTCAATTAGGTATACAAATCTTTGGAAATTTTTTTTAAGATGTTCAGGTTAGAGGAACTTCTCTTCTCTCTCACTGTCAGAATGGGGAAAATTCAACCGTTTATATATTCTGTATGAACACTTCTGAAGACACAATATTGAGAACATATCTAGAAATGTTAATACCTAATAATGTCACAGAAGCGCTGTAGAAGTAAGCTTTTATTCCTCTGTTGAGCTATAAATTATCCATTTTGTCACATTTACGATAATGTTATGATAATTGACCGGATACAATGCTGTGCCCGTTTTGATTCGAATACAAAAATTAAAATCTATTCATTTTGAAAATGTCATGAAAAAAATTTCGAAAAAAATATCTAAGTATGAAAAACCGTAAAAATTAGGACCTTTTTATATCTGTTACATGTTACATTGTATACAAGGAGGAAATTATTTAGTGTCATTTATGAAATAATAAAAATACCTCTCGTTATCGTATACATAATATATACGTATATCAATCCAATACCATTACCATTGTATACATGTACATAATGAACATAATGTGTCAATTAATTGTACCCTAATCTTTTGGCTATTTCGATTTGACCGAAGGCTATTATCCATTATTACATTTTGTCGTCTGATGCCGATACGCTGGTAATGATTACCGTATATGTATGTATATGTATGAGCTAATATAGGGAAGTCTGTTAAATTTAACTTCATTCCATATAGTTCCCAAGATCCAAGATTTTGTATTTCAAGTCTGAGCAAAAGGAATAAGAGAAAATTAATTTTTGTCTTCTTTTTTTTTGGATTTTTCGATTTTTCATTTTCATTTCTCTTATAGATGAATGGTTGGTTACATTTTATCTAATGCGGTCCTGACCGTATGTATACACATTTAATATGCGGGCATATTTTATAAACGAATATTACTAGGATTACATACACTACTGGTTCACATGCATGTATGTACATTGGTCGGCATAAAAATTATATATGAAATAAAATGAAATAAAATTTTGTATGTATGTATAATAGAGAGAAAGAAAATTTGTAAATATAATACTTCACATACACACATACACACACACACACATATACACGTACATAATGTGGTCAAGAGGAAAAAAAAATAAAATTATTTTTTATCACATATTAGAAAATTTTCAGACCAAAAAGAAAATTCCTTTTTTTTTTATTTTTGTTGTTGCTGTTGTTGTTACTGAATGAGAAACTTTTCAAACTTTTCTATATTATTGTTGTGTTGTTGTTGTTGTTTGATAGTTTGTGTTTGTGAACCTTTTTCTTTGTTTAGTTTACGCTGTTTTATTTTGACTGTTGTTGGTCTTTAAAATTTGCACAAATTTTTGTAGTTATTCGGTTCGGTATAAGATTTTTTATCTTTTCGTTTTATTTTTATTAAACGAAATTTACATGTACATACATATGTACTCGTACATATAAATACGGATATGTATCCTAAAGCCCGCATAATCTGTATATCCTTATCCTATTTTTCAATATTACATATACATACATACATTGCATAAAGTTCATACTTTTGCTGTACATACATACATCCTCGTACATGCATGTGTACCAATGTGTACATACACAACCACCATTGATTCAATATTTTTTATATAAAAATTTTCAAACATATAAATATTTATATTTGGATGAAGTTAAGATTTTGTATATGCACCTATAATAATGTATCTTGCAAAGGATTCTATAAGCTAGTATATGCGAATTTATGTATGTCTTATATGTATATTATATAAACCTCCCCGTATGTGGTGTATAGGAACTTGGGATATGAATTGAGTTCAGTGTGTCATTTTAAACATGATTTTATTTATTGTTCATAATTTGAAAGAAAAAACAAAAACATTTGTTTTTCAATATCTATACTCATATATATTGTACTTTGGAAAGAATGTTTCACTGAGCATTTATTTTTATTTATATCGTTATCGTTTGAGATTTTTATTTGTTTGTATGTATCATCATATGGATGAGTAGATACATGATGATTCAGAAACATGCATACATATATAGACTTGTAGATGTTTGCACACTTTGATGACAGAGCAGAAGAAAATTTGAAAGTGAAAAGAACTAAAGAAGAAAAATTTTTAGATAACAATTTAATTTATGTGACATGTCTGTTAAGGACATGTGAAAAAAAAAAATAGTAGTGCTCTAAAAAATTGAAATAAATATTGGAACAGATAATAAAATGACTCATATTCACATGAATTTGAAACAAACATTCAGGATACTCGATTGAAATCACATAGTATAGACATAGTATACATTTTATAAAAAGCAGTTCATAATTGATTTCCAAAGAAAAGGATGAAGAAGAAAAGGGAATTTGGGGGAAGAATGCATCCAAAAGTAAAGTAAATTAAAACACAAGGTGTTTACGTTAAATATTTCTACTGGGAATTGAAGGGAATTCTTAGGGAGCTTTAAAAGTATTTAGACCATGAATTGATAGATTATTTGTTATTAAATAGCCAGGTAATAAAATGCATTTGATAACACGTTTATAGGCAAAGATGCCAGGCACACTACCAATCAAAAAAAAGTAGATATAAGCTACTACCTACTACTTTGATAGACCGTATATTGCATTCCGTTTCAGAGTGCCATAACGATATATGGATTTGGGATCGAGTTAGAATGTAAGATACATACTTTTTTAGTTGGAAAATCTGAGATTAGAATAGCTCCTAAATTTGAAAATAACGATAATGTATGCCTAAAATTGAAGGTATCGAAATGAAACTCATGCAAGAGACTATGGGTACCTTACGTCCAAGTCAATCAGTAATTCGACCAGTAATTGATTTATTGAACCTAAAATGAAGATCATACATTAGGATGAATTTATTACAAACAAAAAAAATGAAAAAAAAATTAAAAAAAAAACTATGGAAGATAAAAAGTTTGTTTCAAAGATAAAAAGAACAAACTGAAAGTTTTTCAATAATGCATCCATATCATATCATATAACTTATGGAAATTTTATTTGAATCTTGCTTTTCCTATATGATGTATACAGGAACAAATTGTAGAACATTTATAAAATCTTCTGAACTAAACTTTAAACATTTTAAAGTAATATTCCACCATATGTACACGATATGTTATTTGGTAATAATATAATGATGATGAGAAAAGGATGTGTCAAGGAAAAGGAAATGAAATTTTCATGAAAACGTATACAAGATGTATTTTTAAAAGAATTTTTTTTTTTTGATGTATACAGACGACGCGAGTACGTGAGTATATAGACATTTAAAGATGAAAAGAAAAAATTTAGAAAATTTTATGCTTTAACTATCTATCTATACATTTATAAAGATGTAGTTCTGTCGATGTTCGTATACAAAGTATTTCATTTTATACGTTTTAAATATATACTTTGGTGACCTGATGACGTTCAACTTAAATTAATCACAAATGAATGATTTTAGACTTTTTGACAAATATATATGATGTGATGATATGAAGACATATACACTCAAAGTCGTTCGGTAGGCAGGCAGGGGTGATTAAGGGATTTTTATATATGTATTGGCGAATTTTTGAATAATGACCTCAAAGAAACAATTTCACATTATATATAAAATAATCTTATATAGTTACAGGACTTTTATTTTTTTTTTTCTTTTCTTTTTAAATATCTATTATGTTTTTTTTTGTTAATTCATTGCATGATGATATACAAAAATTTCATGAAGATGAAATAAGTATGAAATGTTCATGTACGTTATGTTCGCTCGTTATATATAATAATATTGCTGCAAATATTGCAAAATGTTTTTAAACAGAAATTAATAGGAGTGGAGTCCAATTGCATTTGGAACACTGCTGTAAACAGTCTGCAGAATTAAAGTAACATGCAGTTAAAATGAAATTGGAAATAAGTCATGTTTAAAATGTTGATTGATATGATGTACGATAACGTGCGATTAATGGATGATGAATGAACCAGAATTAGACAGCCGTGGGAATTAAAAAAAAAGTCAACCAATAAATTTGATAAAAAAATTTTTCATAATTTGAATAAAACTTATTTGAAAGAGAACAAAAAATAAAATTGAAAATCATCTGTATGTCATTATGGAGCCAAAGCTATTAAAAATGAAAGTATGTAGATGGTAATATACAAATTGAATATAGATGGTCTGTAATCTCTATATAATAATGTATACTTATTCTTTATCTTCTTCTATTTTTCGTTTGTTTTGTGAATGGATGTTGTATATGTAAACAAAATGATAGATTTTAATAATTATCTACGTGTAAATGAAAGCATATAATGTACTTAAAGATAAATTTTTGAATTATGTATTCATTTACACGCATATAAATACAAGCATATACATACGTATTAGAATTATTTGGGGAAACTTCCGAATTGGGGCCGCCAGCTTTTGAAACGAGACCTTCCGATAATGATACTTTGGAATGTCCTCTTTGACCTGGTATATGTCTCTGTTGGCGCAAATTCATCTTAAGGACGCAACCTACCCTTTTTCGCATTTTTTTGTATATTTGTGCAGTTATTTTTTTATTTATGCAGTTTCTATACATAAATGTGATATCATTGGAAAGAAGACAAAAAAACCTTTCAAATGATATAATAAAACATATATGTCATCTTTCAAGTTTTGAAGTTATACCGTCATCAATAGAAGTTGAGAAAGTGATTTTTAAAAAACACGAAATTTTGACTTTAAGTCCTTATATCTCGAGAACCGCTAATCCAATCAAGGTGAAATAAAGTGTGAAAAATAAAGCCGGAAGTTATCTTTAAAATAGTTTATTAACTAATCCGATTCAAGATCTTGATCTGGAGAAATAACGGATTTCGTAAAACACGTCATTTTGAACCAAAAATATTTAAGGGCAGCTTGCGTCCTTAAGATGAATTTGCGCCAACAGAGACATATACCACGTCAAAGAGGACATTCCAAAGTATCATTATCGGAAGGTCTCGTTTCAAAAGCTGGCGGCCCCAATTCGGAAGTTTAGCCGAATTATTGATGATCAAACGTATCCCATCAAACCACTTATTTATTTTATATCTTTGTGTACGTACATAAATGTAATGTCGATAAATGAAAATAACTGAAAGCAATATTACCATTAGCATTTTAATATTATTTACATAAAATTCAAAATGTTTCTCTAAAAGATACAGATACAAAGTCTGCTGTAAATATGAGTAATCGTATGTATGTATGTATGATAAATGAATGTGCCTAATAAGTATTATAATACATAATTATTGTTCATTAATTAAAATATTGAAGTATATACATACACATCAGCTTTCAATAATACTCGATCGATTTATTGAGCAGTTTGAGTTTAATTTAACACACAGTATACCATGAGTACATACAAAAATATCTATATATACATTATATACACATATTCCTATGTAATTTACTTATAATATACTCGTATATAAGTACGTACATCACAAAGTACTCAGTAAATCGAATATTTGGGATAGAATAGATGTTCGTCTGTCTATATTCTTAATCGTTCGTTTATCATTTCTATATTAATTCGATACATTTGGATTATTCATGTGTATAATGCATATTTATGTATTCGTATATGTATGTATATGTATGTGTGATGTGTGTGTAAATGAATGAATAACAATTATACATATGTAGATATATGAATGAATAAATGTTGCATTCCATCATTTCAATAAAATATACATTAAATATTTGTTAAATACTTATATACATTATGTAGTGAATTGTAGTGATACACTGTACAACAACTAGTATCTGAAAATCTCACATTATAGACAATACAACATATTCCTTTTTCTTAGAATTTGAAAGGTTTTTCTCCAGAAATGCATTACTTATCATCAGCAAGAACGCCATAGCCGTGTATCTTGTCAATTTTGATCTCCTCTAGAGGTTGTCTCCATCCGTCCTCAACCAGCATTTTTTAATTTCCATTCTTTAATTCCTAGTTGTCTATAACGTCATTCTGAACATCATCTAGGAAATGTTTCTTTGGTCTTTCTCTACTCCTACGCCTACATCCCATCCCATCGGTTCGTCATTGGACATTTTTTTCCCCCCACAAATGCATTAGTGAGTTTAATAGGTTTTTGTTTATCATCAAAGAATTGAGATTCGAAAAAAAGGAACAGTGAAATAAGTAAGTTGAAGTTGTTAGTTTTCATTATTTCCCAAATATTTCCTTTTACTAATTTCAATCATGAGATTAAAATTATTATTGGCAATGCTTTGACTGACAAACTGCTGCTAAATGATTCAAAGAATTTTGAAAATGAATGTAGATCAAGGCTGATTTTCAAAATTGCTGCAGTTTGAGGTGAATTTGAATTTTAACGATTGTGATTATTATCATTTCAATTAGCTGGCAAACATCAAATATTCATTTATTCTATAGTTTGTTTATATCTTATCATCTGTAATCGAATTCAGTCAATATTTCCAGATTTTATGATTGTCTTTTTCATTTTACAGAAATTTTATCGACTTGATCTCAAGTTAACGTAATGAAGATTGTAACTTTGAAAATAGCCTAAATTTTAATGAGTGAAAACACCCAAAATCGTTGGCAATTTTTATTGTTTTGCTGGATCGCATCAGTTACTGTAAGGCTGTAAGTTAATACTTAGGCTATTCTATACTGTTGCTTAGTGTATAAATGAACTGGTCCATACATAATCTAAAAGTAATAATGTCTTTAATATATATTTTTTTTTTGTTCTGGGGGAACAAAGAGTGTTGCAAAAAATAATTAGTGTTTATTGCTGCTTTTGTCATTATTATCAAATCAACCCATACTCCGATTGCCACGCACTGTCAAATCGATATACAATCGGTTACATTATAATGATGCCTTATGCTTATGCATCAACGTTGATATCATTTTCATGGCATTATTTTTATATTATCGTCTCTTAGTAATGTGTGTGTGTGTGTGTGTGATAATATTCATATAGAATGTTAATTATTATTCAATTCAATTAAAATTAGTTAGACGTTAATCGAGTATTTTATTTATTTATTTTTCAGTAAAACATTCATCTAATAGAAATTCTGAATGAATGATTAAATATACTACCTTTGATGTAAATAATAATTAATTGTGTTTCATTATTGCTTGGTAATACCACGTAATACTATATTTAATTTGAAAATTAATTAAATTATATATAATTTTTTGTCGTTACATGAATAAATTGTGTCTGTGCGGCGTATGCTTATTAAGCACTTAACTTCATCATTTATGTTTCAAAATTGAACTAAGATCACTTTGAATACATGAATTAATTTTCTTATGGGAGTTCTTCAGTAGCTCAGTGGAGACAGATAGATTTTAAATTTCAACTGAGGTGTTCAATTTCAAGATCTAATTAGATTTGAAGTTGAAGCAATTTATTTCAAAATAAATCATGAGTTGAAAGCATTGATGAAAGAAAAAACTGCTGTAATAGCAATTAAATAACAAAAAAACAATCTGGGAGCTGGGAATCATCTCACTGGGGAACTGGGGAACAGAGCAACAGAAAGACTACAGCGCAGATGGAATCAGAACTTTGAAAAGTATGTAGCAGGTAGCACCATTTGGCGAATCTGTTTGGAAACAGAAAGCAAGAAGCAGAAAATGATTGAGGGAGGACTATATGGTAGAGGAGGTATGCCTTTAAACGAGCAACTTGAGGCCAAGAAGCATTTGCAAGTATCATTTTTATATTTTCTGTACTATTATGCAGTTGACTGTTAAATACACACACACCCTGTTTTTATTTTCTATGAATATAAAAACTAATTATTAATATTTGAAGACTAAATGCTGCTCTAAATACATAGGTACACGTTTTGTGTTGAAATTTGAAATGACTGCATTCAATTTTAATTCTACAACAAACTATTATTAATCTTATTGAATAGAAATTCAAAATATGTACTAATTTAATTTATTTTATATTGTTGAATAATTTTTGTTGTTGCCTTGCCGGTATTATATTCATACATTTTTATCTAAGTATTACATACTCATACAATCACATTGATATGTATGCATGTACTCGTATGTATGTATATGCACGTCATATATATTTTAAATAAATTTTCGTAATTATAATTCATTCAATTTTGAATCGAACATTGAAAATGTTCTCATACAAAATACGTGTAGGGTATGCTATAAAAGATACAAGACATACATATGTGAATGAATTTATATATCATTTCATATACACATGATTTTATACATATTAGAATGTGTATTTTTGGATGAGTGTGTACATGTATACATACACGTATCTAATGCGGCAAAAAAAAAAAAGAGAAAATATAAACGACGTGATTTGATAACTTCGTTAAATGGTTTTCATTAAATTGCAAATTAAAATCGAAATAAATTTTAGTGAAATAATAAAACTTACCACCATACACATACACAAGTGCAGAAATGTATGTATGTATAGATTTTTAGTTTATTCAGATTTTTTGATACAATATAAAAGGTTTAAATTAGTGTAAGTGTATATGTAGCTGCATGTAACATGTATGAAGAATGAAAACGTTTTTCATTTATAATATGTGCTCTCATACATTCATGGAATGTACTGGTTGAAGATCAAATATTAAAATTTACCTTTAATGAGAGAAAATTTTAGAAAAAATTGATTATATAATAATATATGATGATGTAAATAGAAGGATATAATTATTGAACTACATAGTATGTAGGGTCTAGGGTAGTAGTGAACATATACTAGTATTTACTGTTTTATCCTTTTTATAAATTACATACTCTATGGCAATTACTATAATATAAGTATTTATAAGTGGCGTGTGCCATGTAGGTAAATCATACGCTACAATAGTAGGAATAGTTGAGAAAAAGTTGATTTTCTTTCTGAGTGAAATGCGAATATTGTACAAAACAAAATATGTACGTAAAATCAACTAACAACCATTACTGGTTACTCGTCTACTCTACACACACTCTGTAGCAGTAGAGATCATTTTGACTTAGTGCGGTACCTTTATAGTATACGCTACAGTAGAACGAGTAGTATTTTACACATCATGTATACTCGCATTTTCATGGTTGAGAAAAAGTTGATTTTCTCCTTCAGTGGAATGAAAATATCGTATAAAACAAAACACAGAAAATCAATTGACAAAAACAACATTTACTACTTCCTTATCTCTCATTAGAATTGTCGGTATGGGAGCGGGTATTTATATGTACTTGTTTGAAAAACCTTTTTTTTTCAATGTGGGGAAGGAAAATCATATCTACTATAATCATTTTAATATCATTCACAGAGTTACAGGGTATTTTTTTTTTTTTAAAATCACAGTTGATCACAGAAGTTATCTCCATTTCCATTTAATGGATTTTTCTCTTTCATAAGGGGATAGTCGTTAATATTGCACTTTGTAAAATTTTTTATTTCTGAGAAGAGTTTTTATATAAAGTTTTTAAAGAAGAGTTTTATATAAAGAAATTTAAGAGAATATATAAAAATGAAATAAGTAAAATTATTTATAAATTGTTTTATTTCATTAAATTTATTTTTATTTGAATTCATTATTTTATAATTATTTTTTCTCAATAATTACCAAATAATTTATTTTATTTATTTATTATTTTTTCTTCAGTATTCCTTTATTCGTAAATTTCATTTTTTTTTTAAATTCTTTTTTATTTTTTTTTTTTTCACTTTATTTTACAAATAATCTAATTTTATTTTAAATTTAAATCAATGAATATTTTCTTTTATTTGTATTTTGTTTTATGTATTTAATGATTTAATTTATTTTTCTTTTTTTATATTTTTATAAACTTTTGTTTCATTCTTTAAATTCTCTTAATTTAATTTAAATTATTATGCAATTTATGTATACATTATGTACACTATTTTTTTTTTTTCGTTAGTACAATTGCATGGATATAATTTAATTTACTTTTGAATAATTATACTGTGGATTCCTTTTATTCATATTATCGAAAAAATAATAATACTTAAAAAAAATCCCTCATATTTACACATAATTTATCTAAAAATGAGATAGTTTAAAAAAAAATGTTTAGTATACATATTTTGAAATATGATACTTACAAATATGTTTCATTTATTTATTCAAGTCTTTTTGTATTGTTTTTGGTTTTGATTCCTCAAAATTTTCAATTTTATTTTGTCTTATACTAAAAATTATCTGTGTGTATATTATTTTATTATTTCGAAACTTTTTAATAAACTTTTCAGTTTAATTATATTCATTTAATTTTTTTAAAATTGTTATATTCACATACAAAGTTTTGAGACTGAATCCAAATTAATGCTTCAAAAACTTCATACCTCCTCGTGCCTCAAAACTTTATAGAGTAGAGTGTTTGGAAACAACTAAAATCAAATGCTTATTTCATGTTTGCAGTACATAGCCTAATAAGTTTAGTTGAGACGTGAACGTGAACTTTTCTTTTTATTTGGATTCAGTCCTACATACATTACTGATAATACTGTGTGGTCATAGTGCAATGTATAAGCATTACATACCGCCTTATCATGATATTCGAAGACGAAACGTTTCGTATCGTCTTGTTAAAAACGCGATCATGATATTCGAAACGTTCCAATTTCAAACGATTTTCATCGTCTACTCAGTCGATAGCATTTTGTTCATCGTTTACATATGAATTTATTTTTTTTTTTGGTTTTTAATAGAATTTTTTTTATTTAAAGCATATTACTAATATTTGTGAATATTAATATTGAATTAATTTTTTTAAAAAAATGGAAATTATTATTAAAAATGATATTTCAAAACATCAACAAAATAATAGAAATGACATCGAACCCTTTTTTCTTACAGCAAAACTGGAAATTGTATGAATTAAACATTAAAGCTTCGTTTTTATAAGGGATTTATATTGTACCACTATGTACCACTTAATATTTGAAACGATGAAGGTTCATAATAGCAATTTTATATCGTATCGTTTCGTTTCATCGTTTCATCGTTTCATCGTCTTCGAATATCATGATAAGGCGGATAATAATACAACAACTTTGGATTTGTATGTACAAAAATATCTTAAGACTCGAACATTATACCCTGATAGATAGTATAATGCTTGAACATTTCCTGATGGTGTCAGCCTGTCACTGACATTTATCAGTTTATTTGAATACACACCAAGGTTCAGAAAAATTTTCGTTTCGTCATTTTCAATTCAAGTTAGTGAGTAAAACTTCTGAAATTTCATTTGAGTTGGATGAAGTTTGGAATGAACATATATATTTGTGATTATTTAAATTTAGGTAGGTAGATTGATAATAGTGCGGTAGTATATGGCTATTCGTGGATAGAGACTCAAAGTAGCACTTTACATGCAGTTTTGTTACTAGAAGTCTTCCTTGTGGGTGGTGGTTATTCAAATTCTAAGATACCCAAACATTTGAACTGAATTTGTATCAGTTCTTTCACTATACGAATGATCATTGAACAAGCATTATACCGTCTAACAAGGGTATAATGCGGTCGTAATTTTATGTATTCCCTATGATTTTATATATGCTTTTCTATATTAATGAATTATTATGAAATATATTGAATTTATGAATATTAGATTTTTACATAAGTTTATCAAACAATCAAACATTCACACACATATACAATGACAAAGTCAAAATCAAAGTCATTGTATAATACTCATTTATACATACATAAATTATATTCTTAGGAGTATATTAATTAATTATCTAACTATCTATTCAACGTCAATTATTATTAGTAATTAGGTATGTATATATGTATATTTTTATATGTTCGTATATACATATACATTTTATTATTTTTAGAGAAAATAATATATAGACATAGTAACATTATATATACATATTCAACTCTAAAAAAAGAAAATTATAATAATAAATTTCTAACAAATATACAAATTCACATACAATATGTAGTAAGTAGTATATTAATTATTATTTATTAAATAACCTCTTGGAATACTCACATAACACATACACTGTACATATGTATATGTGTAATGTGTATATATGAATATATACAATACATTGACTTAATAATAATTTATCTAAGAAATTTTATATAAATATATACTTTTGTATATAATAATTATTTATAAATACATACATACATATATGTACAAGAAATACAATTAAATTCAAATTAAATTATTATTATAAATACATATATATATACACATATTAATTATGTACAAAATTTATTCTCACATACATGTTTATATCCTCTCTTGCATTATTTTATTGACAAACAGATTATATCCTTGCTTTTTCTTTTATTGTTATTTTTTTTTATGCGCATTTTTAAAATTCTGTCTGTTGTCTTTTTTATTTTGTCAATAATTTTTTTCCTTATTCCTGTTCAGATTCTTCAATAATAACTTCATGAACACTTCGGCAATGTGTCGATGATGATGATGATGATGCTGGTGGTATTGGTACTGATGTAATTATTGATGGTGGCATTGAAGCTGGAGGAGGTGGTGGAGGTAGTATTGTGGAAGTAGTAACATCGTTTTGATGTGGTAAAACAACTGCAATATCTGATTGTTTAAGAATGTGTGAACAATTTATAGTATCATTAATATTTGATGGATTGCTTGTGGAATTATTATATCCTCTTGTTCCACTATCAATTGTTGTATTATTACAGTTACTATCACTAACTAATCCAGAATTATCACATATTTCAGATGATGCTGCTGTTGCTGTTGCTGTTACTGTCACCCGTCTCGTTGGCACTTCATTAGTACGATTCAATAAATAATCTAAATCATGTGATATTCTATCGAGCATACCATCAATTGGATCGGTTTTGACAGATTCTGTAGTATCATTATCATCGGTCCCAAATGAATTTTCAGTGTTATTATTGCTGCTATTATTATCATTACTATTACCACTCACTTTGTTTGGTTTTATGTTGGTACCACTGCTACCGCTACTTGTGGTGGTAGTGGTGGTGGTGATAGTTGTGGTGGTATTTGAAATGCTACTACTGAAATTGGTAGCTCCACAACCAATTAAATTAGTTTCATTGTCCCCTGATGATGAGGTAATCAATATAATTGGTGGTGATGGTGAAATCGAAATCTTACTCTGATGTTTAATAAGATGTGAAGCACCACCACTTCCGGCACTAGTTTCACCAGTTGTTAAAATCACAGATTGTGGCGCTAACGATGATGATGATGACGATGATAATGGTGGTAAAAGTATTGTCTTCTTTGGTTCCTCAACAATTGTAACTCGTTTTTGTGATTTCGGAGTTTGAGTGGTAACAGATGCTTTCGATATTGAAGTATCTACACTACAACTGTTCAAATTCTCGATATCTTTTTTTAATGATCCACTTGATGTCTTGAGGATATTACTTGTTCTAATCCCTAAAATACTATCTGAAAATTGAATATGATAAAAAAGGAGAGAGAAAAATAAAAATCAATTCTAAATCAAACAATTTTTAAAATTATTGAAAAGAAAAAAATACATTTTCATTTCTATTTCTACTAGAATCAATTCTTAAGTACCTACAAGATGTTCTAAGTAGACACTTATTCCGTTTTCATATTTTTAAAAAAAATCAAAAATGTCTAATGCCAAACGTGTATTTAGTACAACAACGTATTCACTGTATTCCAAATCAGTATTTTTTTTAAAAAAAAAGGACATGGGGTGAAGTATAATAATATATAAGATTGAGGTAGCAGAGAAAATGTATGAATACAGAAAATCTTGTATTCCTAATTGGAAAAATACAGTCGTTATCACAACATTTTTGGTAATGGTTTGTCTTTAGAACAACAGTGGCATACATGCAACGTAAATACAAATTGATAGGAACATTCAGAATTTTTTTTTTTTTTTAATTTTATTTTCGATTCTTTGTAAATAACATTTTTAAGGAGAATTATTATTCTTTTAAATTTTTTCACGAATTTAAAAATAAAGACTTTCGTGTTAATGTAGCGTAAAATTTGAATTTTTCAAAGAAACAACATCCATATCTGTGCGGATAGTAAATTCATACGAGCTATGCTAGAGGAATACAAATGATCAAAATTTCTCATGCATGCATTTTGAAGGTATAATAGTAGGGGATAATTTAAAATCTAATTAGGAGGCAAATTCAAGAAAATTTACATGTAGTTAAATTTTAAAATTATTTTTCTCTGATGTATAATTTCGTTTTCAAAAATCAAATTTTATCCTTTATTGACTTTTTACACGCATTAGGTACATAACAAATACATAAACATAATGTTATATTTTTTTTTAAAAAATTTTTTTGATTTGATTCGATTTAAGAATTTATCTTCTTCTTTAATTTTATGTAAAGTAATATACTTGCATACTTATAAGAAAAATAAAATTTCCATATTTATTATCCTTCTATATGATTAGTATACAAAAGAAAAGGAAATTCTCCATTAATTTTTCACATTGGATACGTATACCATTTACAGAAAATACATCCAGATTCGTACAGACATACATATGTTTACGATGACTGTGTATGTGCAAAGTAAAAAAAAGCGATATTCTGTGAAAGAAAACTTATTGCAAAATACTATATTTTATACATGTATAAAGCGATCAAAGCAAATAAATAAATGTACATAGTATAGAGCAAAGAGACAGATAAAAATCATCGAAAATGAACTTAGTAGTCCAAAAATAAATACAAAAAATAAAAAATAAAAAAAGTAAGTAAAAATATACAGAGGTTTGTTTTTAGAAAAAAAAAAAAGAAAATGTAAAATATGCTAATGAT
Organism: Villa cingulata; assembly: GCA_951394055.1. Lineage (NCBI taxonomy): Eukaryota > Metazoa > Arthropoda > Insecta > Diptera > Bombyliidae > Villa > Villa cingulata. The sequence continues at coordinate 38,077,096 of OX596022.1, forward strand.
GTGTGTACACTTTTATTCTTGAATATACAAAAGAATAATGGAAAAAAGTGACAAAAAATAAATGGAAAAAAAAAGAAAAAATGAAGAGATACATAATGTAGATACTGCTATTATACACACATATTTTTAAAATGATGAAAAAAGACAAAAATAATACAGAATAATACAAATGGAAAAACAAAAATAAAAAAATATTTATTTCTGTGAAATAAGAAAGAAAAAAAAAACATAAAAAATAAAAAGGTAAAAAATTTTGAATTTCCAAAAACAAAATAAAAAATAAAAAAAATAAACTGAATAAAAGGAAAACACGAAAAAAAAAACATATACTTAAAAACGCACAAATAAATACGACGAGTAGAGCAGAATAAATGGCTAAACTTCCGAATTGGGGCCGCCAGCTTTTGAAACAAGTCCTTCCGATAATGATACTCTGGAATGTCCTCTTTGACGTGATATATGTCTCTGTTGGCGCAAAGGACGCAACCTACCCTTAAAAATGTTTGGTCCAAAATAACGTGTTTTACGAAATCCGTTATTTCTCCAGATCAAGATCTTGGATCGGATTAGTTAATATACCGTTTTAAAGATAACTTCCGTCTTTATTTTTCACACTTTATTTCACCTTGATTGGATTAGCGGTTCCCGAGATATAAGGACTTAAAGTAAAAATTTCGTGTTTTTTAAAAATCACTTTCCCAACTTCTTTTGATGACGGTATAACTTCAAAACTTGAAAGATGATATATATGTTTTGTAATATCGTTTAAAAGGTTTTTTTGTCCTCTTTCCAATGCTATCACATTTATGTATAAAAATTGCATAAATAAAAAAAATAAATGCAAAAATATACAAAAAAAAAATGCAAAAAAATCAAAATGAAATAAACTGTGATAAATAGAGTAGGAAGTTCTCTTTCAAATGGTTTATCAATGAATCCGATCCAAGATCCTGATCTGGAGAAATAACGGATTTCGTAAAACCCGCCATTTTGGACCAAACATTTTTAAGAGTAGTTTGCGTCCTCTATAGATGAATTTGCGCCAATAGAGACATATATCACGTTAAAGAGGACATTCCAAAGTATCATTATCGGAAGGTTTCGTTTCAAAATCTGGCGGCCCCAATTCGGAAGTTTCCCCGAATAAATATAATAACATGATATTTCATATAATATTCAGCCTTTTTATTTTTTCATTTGTAATTTTTTTCTCTGTAATTTTCATTTCTTTATCTGTTTTTTTTTTTTTTTTTTGTGAAAATTCGAATATTGTACACTTACCTATACTCAGTACGAGTACGTAGGTACACAAAAAAATTACAGTTTTTACAGTGTCCGTCAAAAAAGAAAGAAGAAAAATGATTGAAAATTGAGATTTTGTATTCAAAAATATGTTTTCAAATTGTCGAAAAATGTGAAGAGTTGTCGTACATCATACAACATATAGTCTGACGTATACTGGACTAAGGATATTTTCACTTCACATATAATGCAGAATTGCAAACATAGCTACTAGAAAAGAAAGTAAAGATAGAAAATATACTTTCAAAATAAACTTTTTACAACAATCCTGTGTATATAGCATACATTATCCACAATATCCTTACTACAGATTACCGACAAACTTTCTAGAGCTGTCATTAAATGATTCATGTTGAAAATTTTATTGATAAATCACCATAATATTCGAGAGAAAAGACAAAATAAATGATTTGATTAGACAGAATTATTAGTTTTGATCGTGTGAAGGGCACTCGTTCGAGTATATACTGAATATTGTAATTATTTGATCACTATGTTATTTGATGGTGTCTGTCCTTCGTTATATCGAAAGATCATTTCATTTGCACTAACAAAAATCCAAGTAATCCCAGTCCATCCTTTATCAGGATATTTATGAAGTTTCATTGAGTTTGAAAACACTAAAATGTACTGTGATTGGATTGCAAATCACTCAGATATTAAATTTTTCTAAATTTTTGTTCGTTCGTATGAATTTTAATCGTTCATTTTCCTTTATTTTTCTCCATTTTGCTCAATTTTCCTCCATTTTTTTTTCAATTTTTCTCATTTCATTGAATCTGACTTGATCTTCTGATACAAATCTAGGATAGACAGACACATTAGTAAATCCTGATCATACTGTTATACATAGAAACAATACTATAATCAATTTGATTAAAATAACTGGACTTTTATTATCATTCCTTTAGAAATAGGATATAAGGATAATGTTATTTTGTTTTTCTATTATATGACGTATAGTGTAAATTATTAAATAATATGTACTTATTTAAAATTATTGTTTTATATTCCGTTTGTTATTTATACTCGTATATACCTAATATAAAAAGTGTATACGAATATTATTGTATATGTATATGATATGTTGTTTTGTCTGTATTTTTTTTTTTTTATATATTCTGGGCATATTTTCATTATTATTTAAAACAAGTAGAAAAAAAAAAAAAAACAACAAGAAAATAAAAGAATAAAAGAAAAATGAAAGGTGCTACTACTACATTTATAAATACTCTTTCAAAGGTAACTAACTAGTAAATATTACATGAATTTCACTTCCTTTTTATCTTTAACATAAAAGCTAAAAATAAATAATGAAGAAGAGAAAAAAAAAGGACAGAGAAAAATTACAGAAAGGCAAAATATAAAAGAAAATCAAAATAAAAATGAAACAAATGGCAATAGTATAAAAATGGCAATGGCAGTAGTTGTGTATAGTAGAGTAAATACTTAGAATGAAATTTTAGCCTTATTTTTTACTCATTTGTTTTTATATATTTTTTTTTTTATCTTTTATTGTTTCTGCCTTCATTGGTTTTGTGTATTACATATACTTACCATTTTTTACTTTTGTTCGTTGTTTTCATTTTCATTTTCATTGTTATATATTTTTTGATCCCTATATAATTTTTTCTCATTTTATTTTACGTTCATGAACCGAAAAAAAAGAAAGGAAAAACATTTTGTTGTATTACTACTATAGTACAACCCATTACCCACACCCACTACTACTATCGCTACTATAATACCTACTACCACCTACTATTGCTAAGTCTACTACTACTATGTATACATTGACTCGTATATGGATGAAATGTAGATGTATACATATGTACAGTGTTATGTACGTAAAATTCCTTTTTTTTTTTTGACAATATCACTAAATATAGCGTATATATTTTTGATATTTTACAATATACTCGATTTTTATTTTTGATCCTTAGGGTGTATTCACCAACATAGATATATCCGTCGGATATATTTTAGCCGGATACAATTTCAGCTTATTCATCAACCTATAGATAAAATTTGTTTTCGAACTTCGTTTTCGGGTCGAACATGTGTGTCAAACATGTCACCTGATTGTATTTTTATATTACAAGGTTAATAAAAAACAAGGTTATGTGATGTGATAATTATATGAAAAGATCAGTACAACTACGTTATCTTTATTTGTGCTGTTGCTGTTAATAACAAGGTTATGTTCGAACGATATTTATAATACCACTCCGAGGTTGTCTTAAAAATATCCGAGTAGTGTTTTATCCAGGTTGATAAATACACTTTATCTCAGATAAAAGATAATCTATGTTGGTGAATACCAGCCTTAATGTTCTTAATTTATTTTTCGTTTTTAAATACATTTGCAGATATGTACATAAAACAATATACAAATGCATTATGTATGAGTATTATTTTTTACGCATGTATTTATATTTATACATAATATATACTATAATAAAATAATCCGATACTCATATATACTAATACTCATATATCCTTTTATTATGTATATACATACATTTAAATCTATGTGTATATTTTATATTTCTTTAATCCTTAAAAATATCATATCCTTTGTCTGGTGATATAACTGCTGTTGTAGTAATACGTATGTGCATTACATATGTATCTGAACATTATACGTAAATATGGATGATGATTATATACGAGTATTTATTTAATGGCATTTGTATATTTTTGTATAGCTGTGTATGCGTGTACAATTTTATGTAATGTACACGGTGTTTGATAATAATGTGAAATAAACAAAAATAATAATAACACAAAATTAATTGAAATAATAAAAAATAATTTATTTTTTTTATTTTATAAAAAAATAGCGGACAATAACTGCATATCATAGGAAATGTATACTTTTACTTAGGATTCGAATTAGAATTTATATTTCTGTTCCAAAATTCTACACACACACACATGAACTTAGTAACAATAACTGAAAAATATTATTTTGTGTTCAATAGTTGAAAAGATCCAAATTCCGCAAACGGGTATAGTTGAGAGGCATGGGATAAATGGGAGCAGAAGGGATATGTGCTATGATGCGGATTATAAATGATATTGACTGTGCTGTACGTTCAACATAAGTACATTAAAGTTTTTATGGTGATTTATTTAAAAAATGGCATTTATCTAATTCAAAAAGAGTTTATTAGAAGAGAATCAATAGAAGATCATGATGTAAATTTATTAATTCAAATGTAATACGCATAGGTCAAAACATTCAAAGTTTACTATATTTTTTTTTGCCCTCTTGATGGTACAGCGTGAGCGCCGGTTTTAGCCATTTGGGCATACGGTGCATCTCTAAATTTTTCGTCCTTCCGTCCTAGATTAAAACTTTACAGAACATTAATTTGATTTTTTTAAATTCTAAAAGCACAAAATTAAAATTTTTATGTTTTTTTTTAGCGAAAAAAATTACATCCTTTTCACATCACTCAAGAGATAGGATTATAGAAGCGTTTTCTCATAGAAATTCAGGTTCTCTGGTAGGCCTAATTCTCTTTTTCAAAAACTAATGCAAGGACATATAAATATTTGTATCAAGAATAAAGTAATAAAACATAATTAAGAATGTCGGAAATAATAACTATTTAAACATTTCCGTGATCTAAAGTTGAAATACAGATAAAGAAAAGAATATTTATTCAATGAAAGCCATAAGGTTCTTATAAATATTCAAATACTCAAGAGTTAAATGACCATGTTTGTTTACAAATGCAAATATATAGGTGGTCAACACAATTATAGATTTTTCTTGTTTACATGCGGATCTAGTTTCAACAAAGTGTATCTATATTAATATATACTTTGTATATACTTTGGTTTCAATTTGAAATTATTCTTCGTACAGTCCTACTACAGAGCAGCACATAATTTAAAGAAGAAAAGGAGAAGAAAAACTACTGTTCACGTTTCCATTTACATACTTGTCTTTGTACTTCTTTCTTCTTCTTGAATACTAAATAGTTCAATGACTATGTTTGTTTACAAATATAGATCAAAACGATTATCGGTTGTTCTTCAGTTTGACTCTTCTTCTTTTCTTGTGTTTACTAGTTAGATACTGCACTGTTTAGTAGGCGAGTACGAAGAAGAATTTCAGATTAAAACAAGATTCTGTCTAAACGCATGAAAAGCCGATAAAAAATGTGTTTACCTATATTTTCATTTGTAAACAAACATGGTCATTTAGCTCTTCATAGTATTTGAGATGTAGAAAGTGAAATAGAATGTAAAATAGAAAGATACGCGAATAGTAGCTTTTCTTCTAGTTTTCGTGTGTATTTTAGGTATACCTAATGTACAATAGTATAGTAGCGGATACGAAGATTTCAGATAGAAACTAGATTTATGTAAATAAGAAAGACCAAGTGTCTGAAATGTACTTAGAATAATCAGTAGGAAGAAAAATGAAAAGATACGCGAAAAGTATACATAGTTTCTCTTCTCCTTTACTTGTATGGATATTATGTACTACCTATACAGTGTAATAGAGTCATGGAAGGGAATACAAATCTTATAGATTTAAACTAAGAAATATATTTTTTTTTTCATAAAATTTTTACATAAAATACATTATAAAATTATACAATGAACACTCTTATAATGTACATATACTCGTATGTATATGAATTTTTTTCCCAGGCTAATAGGAAATAGACAGTAACCAAACTCATATGCTTACTTACATCATTATATACATGTCACATTTTACATAAATAATATACTCAATATACATTTACATAGCTATATTGCATTGAAAATGTGCTATATGTAGTCGCTTAGCTAACCCATACACATAATATACATTACATCACATTCGTATATATGTACATTTCCATATACTCGTAATTCGTATACATAAGTAAATATGTATATGATTTTTCATTAAAAATTATATTATGATTATTTCATGCTTGAAGGGTAGATATTGATACATTGTTTTTTTTTTTTTCGAAAATAAGTTTAAGTTTATCCCAATATTTTTTTTGTTGTTTTTTTTTTCTTACAACATCATCATGTAAAAATCTAAATTTCAAATAAAGGAGCTAAGTACATATATATACATATGTGTGTAAAAACAGTACAAAAAAAAAGGAAGAAAAATAATCAATTTTTATTACACAACAAGAAAACAAAATTAATTTGTTTTTGCTTTTTCGCATTTTTCTTCAATGTACCACATTGCTTACATATATACGAATGTATTTACTCGTATATGTATATAATATGTGTATTATAAAACAACAAGATTAACATTTATGTACTTAAAATCAATTGCCAAAGATTTTCACCACACATCCATATACACATCCTTATATACATATGTATGTGTGTATGTATTTTTGATCCTTACTATATATATGTACTGTTATATACATATGTATTATTAAACACAAAACATATACACAAACATCATAATTATATTCATGCATTATATATTATATGATGTGTATAACATTTACATACTCAAAATTTATTTATATTTATGTAAAATAAATATATATAATGTGTTAACAGTGTGTATAGGTATGTACAGTAAAATCAATATATGCGTTTATGTGTATGTATATACAGTTAAATAATCGCTTTCCAAATATTAATTTTTGTGTTCCAAAACTTAATTGGCAAAATTCCCATTAAAAACAAAATTGTGTCTGGCCTGTAATATACATAGTATGTATATAACATTCTTTTGTTTAGTTTTTATATGTATCCTTTTCATTTTTCATTTTGTTTTTTGATGTTTTTTGTTTTTATTGGGTTTATATTCTTTTTGAATTATTTAATATGCATTACATGTAATCCCTGTTGCCATGTTAGTATTCGTACACATTGATTATTATTAGATCGATGTACGAAGCATGCATGTAACTTGAAAACATACATCATATTACATATACACATTCAATGTTCATATATGCATGTATGTATTTACATGTAATTTTCGTACAGGATAAAAAAAAAATTTATTCTTTTTTCGTATCCTATTTTACGCGATTAATATATTTCATATAGTTATAGTACATTTGTATATATGCACATACTCATACGTACTACAGTGTAAGTAACATTTTTATACGATTATTTCAATTTACACTCATGTATTTATGAACGAAAAATTTATTCGATAGTTTGACTTTCATCATTTTTTATTGGTACGTAATAGTATAGTAGATATTTTGGATATAAGGATAATGAAAAAAAAATGTTTACTCTAAATAAAAATTAATCCATTGATTATATATGTGTACGAAATTTTGGGATAAACTTTAGATATAAAAATAAAATTTTATTTATCAATTAAAATTCATTTCGGTTTTAATGATATCACACAGGCTATAATATAAATTTTTAGTCAACAGAACGATAATTATTGGAAGAAAATTCTTAGGAAATTACTACATTACTACTTCCGAAAGGAGTCAAAATAATAAAATGATAAATTGTTTTTTTTTTTTTAGTAGTCCTTTCGTTTTTATGTCCAAATATAATCCAAATCAGTTTCTGGTGAATATTGCTATTGACTTTGGCGAGAATAGTCTGCTGTTTGGGATTTAAACTCGGTAGTTCAACTCTCAAGTTATCCAAGTCTCCATGTCTATAAAATCAGAGATCTTCAAATCTAGAAAACTGTGTACAAAACTCTCGATGCACGACGATACTTTAATGATAATTCTACCAATCGTTATCGACATTAATCGATTAATACGAATGATTAAACTTGTTCGAATTACATCTGAATAAGATGTTAATGATCACTTGGATTTGATCCCAGGTGACAGTTGTCAAATGAATGATCATTCATTATCGACTTATTGTAATCTATCGTGGGTATAATGCACACGGGAAATACTTTTTTTTTTATTCATTAAAAAAAGGATGCACAGATAAAATGTTATTCTCTTGTCTCATCATGACACACCAGAGTCTTTTGACGGTACTCAAAATAATTGTACGAATGTGATCACATTTATCCGATAAAAGTACGATCATCATATCACTAAGAAGTTTAATACTTGCCTAATGATTGCATATGGTTTGTTAATCACTGTACTAATACATGCATATAATGTATAATAAATATCAATTTATTCATTTAGTTAGATAAATAATTGCTAAATATTTCCAATTAATCACTATATATCAATGCACAGGACAATTAAATCGATACCTTTACGAATTAAATGAAATCATAATTAAAATGGACATTTGAAAGATTTTAATTTGAATTTTAATTCAATTTAAACAGAATATTATCACAGGTACTTTATCAGGATCGAAACAACTATCTACGTCAATGCAAACATTAATGAAAAACATTTATTTTTTTTCAACACTTTTAAAAGATTTTCAAATCAATTCTAATCTACACAAAATAAATGTAAATGTACTCGTATGTGTATTTTCAGCCTTTAATCTGAAACAAATCCCGAAACATATACTAAAATGATTGAATGATTGGAATGCGCTAAGAATTTAATAAGATCATTTATTCATTCACTGCAACTGCATTCACTTCTATATTTAATTCACTTTCGAAAAAGGTGCGTGTGTATCTCATTAGATATTATTGTCCTATTGGTTCGGATCGGTGGTAACATAATACTGGACAAAAACCATAGCATAAAGAGTTTTCTATATGTATTAGAATTGAGTTATCTATTAAAAATAGATAATTTTATACAAAATTTCAATTATATCAGATATAGTAAATATGGGGATGGGGGTGAATATAAAAATGTAACGAATTCAACGGATTTGTAATCAAAATTAAATGAATGGTTTTACAAAAAAAAAAGATTAAAATAGGAGAAAAATAAAAATAAAATCTACATATGTATAAAATTTTATGTTTATCGACTCTGGCTATAACATACATAATGTACGACTGTACGAGTATCTAAATGTAATCGTACATAAATTGCAATTTAATAAAATATGTTAACCATCATAATACAAAAATACATGTACATTTGTAATATAGAGATATGTTACAAACAAATAAATACGATTATATGTTTGGATGTACATATGTATATGTAAGATATTCATATTCGACTATTTTCAATTTTCAGACTGAAGAACATTCAAAAGAATCCTTTTAATTTTAAATATTGAAAATGTTCAAAATGTAAAATGATTTTTCATATATAAACATACATATACATACATATATACTATTATACATACTATTATGTATCTCTCTATTATATAATTTATGAATGGTTATCATTTTGTATATACTCACACACATACACGCATATGTACACATATAGTAGTCGTCCTCCTATTCATTTAGTATAGGATTGTGCTCATTCAATTTACACAGTTTGAATATATTTATATACGTATGAACGGACATACTACAACGTATGTTACACACTTATATACATAAATTCATTTTACGAGTATACATAGGTAGGTAGGTATATGCAAGTTTTATAATATTGTGTAAGATTAAATTCAAAAATCCGGAAGAGTTTTATCATATATAATTTTACGTGTATCTATGTGTACATATGCATATAAAAATGTACAATGAAAAATAGAAAAAATTTATAATTGTATTTGTGTACTCGTATTATATGTGAATCTGCTATATCTGGACCATATGTATAGTATCGTAGTACGATGATACGTACAGAGATAGCGTTTTATTCGAGTATATACGAGTAGTGCACGAATATTATGCAGTTAAGTATCTACACTGCTTACTATAAAAATAAAAACAAACTTGTACGAGTATGTATACCAACACAACATCCACCTACTGTTATATTTAGTTACACAAATGCATGCATATATGATGATATGGAATGAATAGAATAAAATTCTCATTTCTAATGAATGAAGTATACTTATCCTGTTGGTTTTGCGAAAATATCTGCTGAATAATTTCGACTTTTGGTAAATGCATTTGCCCTAAGTAGAATTAAAATTCCTGTTTTTCTTTTTCGTTTGTTTTTTCTTTCTTTGTAATTTTATACACAATAATTGTACTGCACAAAAATATGTACGAATGTGCATAAATATGTTGATTATGTAGTGCATTATATGTGAATGCATATACTATTGGATAACTTTATTAAGATACAAACTTTGTATTCATGTAAATATACATAATGTGCTGTATAAGAATAAGTTTTGCTTGTATTTAACCTACATACCTGTATACATATTTGAGAAATTTGCCAAAAGAAAAAACAATACTATAGTGAAAATGTACTTATCCTTTTTTTTTTTTTGAATGGTTGGCAACATTTTTATGTAAATTTGTCCTTCTGGTTCATATTTAAAAATTATCAGTTTAATCAGAATTTTTGTATCATGGCAAATTTTCGTTTTGAAGTTCGAACGAATTTCCAATATTAAGGATTAGTCACCAAATCGTACACTGCCCATTTTTTAAGTATATGGATTTGGAAAATTTGAAAGATAAATATCATGCAATAAGGAATGCTAAAGTTTAGATAATTTTAATTGAAAATTTTCATGAGAAATTTTATCTCAACCACTCTACCAGTACAATCCAGATTTGATTCCATCTGAGTTGGTACTGTTTTCGAAGCCAAAATAAGGCTAAAATGGTTTTTAATGGAGCTAGAGAGGTGAAAACATCGGAAACAGGAGTCTTAATTTGGAAGATTCAATTGAATTTTGGAGAATTTTTGAAGAAATATATATTTGTGCGTGGACTTACCCGGTGATACACCCTGTAATATGTCTAATGTTTCAACACCAACGAATTCATGTTTTTCAGATGTTGGATAATTTATTTTATTGTTTATATTATTTGTATTAGTTCCCTGATAGTAATTTGTTGTGTCATATGGGCCGCTAATATTATCATTCAATTGATGATGTTCTATCCAATTATCGTTTTGATGCTGATGCTGATGTTGTTGTTGTTGTTGTTTTTGTTGTTGTTGATTATGAATATGATGATGATGATGATGTTGATGATGTTGACATTGATGTTTAGCAGTTTCTAAACTGCCACTGCCAATTATAAGATTACAGCATCGATTTTTATATCCACAATTACCGGTGCTATTTACACAATTACACGCTCGAATAATTGAAGATGGTATACCACCTGTCAAAGAAGTTGGATGATTTTGATGTGATGAAAGAACAGATGTATCCAATTTTTTACATGTGAATGTCGTTTCCATTTCATTCAGTGATATGTCACAAATACGACCATCTTTTTCACTTATAATTGTGGTTTCATTTCCTAGACAACCGCAAAATGTTGCTTCTGTAGAACTTTTTAATGATGACGGTGGTATCTTTCGATCTAGTACTGTACTACTACAGCATTGTGGTCCTGATATAATTGTAAGTGGAAGACGTTGCTGTTGTTGCTGTTGCTGTTGCTGATGATGACCAGATGCTGATTTTATAATACAACCCGGTGACTGTGATATTGGTGGACCGCTTTCATTATCCTTTTCAATATCATGATTGGCATAAACTGTGTGAAAGAAAAATTTTATAAAAAAATAAATCATAAATATTAGAACAATATGCGGCGATTGATTTTGATATTAAGTGCACACAATATAAAAGTGGCCATACAATACAATAGAGCTACCGCACGATCGATATAGCATCCATCGTGCAATAATATTCTGTCATCATATGGCTTATACGTTTTAAAAGTGTGCTAAATATTTTAAAGATTAAAACTATAAGTATATGAATGCATTTAATTATTTAACTTACAGCTCAATGGACTGTTTATTGATCCCGAACAATATTCATCTATGCTAGTTTTAGTGCTGATCTTTTTTAATGGTTTCGATCGAAAATTATGCTCTGCCTTAATGACAAAACAAAATAATATTGAAAATCCCTAAAAAGAAATAAAGAAAAATATAAAGAAAATATTACCATCAGTTTCTAGATAATTGAGGGTTAGGGGTATTAATGTTGTTCATCATAATTCATGCCCCATTATGATCGCTTATGAGCATATATGAAAATGCACACTGTAAATGAGTCGAATGGGGATTGAGAACATATTACCAAAGATTCATACCATTTTGATTTGAATGTCTAAGATAATTTCGAAAAATTGTTTCTCTAGTTATCTTTAGATTCGAGTTTGAGATAATCATACGACAAACAAATAGCCTCAAATCATCACTTTAAGTCTTTAACTATAGAATTGGACTTTAGCAATTTCAATTCTTTCTTTCTTAAATGTTTTTTTTTTTTTTATAACAATATTTTTGAAATCATTTATAATGTTTTGTGTGTGTTTGTGCGTACAGTGGCTGTAATGTAAATTATCATTATTAAATATCATTAAATGTGTTAAGAAACAAGACGAAAATTATTTATTATGTAAGTATTATGAAAAATTTTATGCGCTTCTATTCAAACATTGCATCCTGCTAAATTGTAGAAGAATAGAAGACGCTACACACAAACACACACAACACAAAATCATCGCATTGTTGGAAAAATTTGGCGGACGAAGTACATATAGTAAATGGAAAAATTACAAGAAGATGGAATAAAAAAAAAATGTAATGAAAGTAATCCTGTAATTTTTATGATAAGAAATTTTATTGCCATAATTTTTTTTTCTGATGCCATTTTTTCACAAAAAAAAAAAAAAGAAGAAAATTATAAAAAAGACGGTAACGGTACTTGAATTATGAAAAACAGTCTCAAGTATTCTTATGACTATTATGATGATGATGGTGACGATTTACGACAATTTGATGTTGAGTATTTTTCTTTTTCTCGTTATTTTTTTTCTATTTTTCTTTTTTCATTTTAGTTTTTGTTTCTTTATAATAATCCTCATAAAAATATATTTCTACATAATAATTTTATTTTTCTTTCAATTTGACTAAGAAAATTGTGTACATAATAAGAAAGAGAATAGAAAAAAAAATGCACGTCTGCAGTCTGCACACAAGAATCTAAAAAGAGAAAATCAACAAAAAAAGAAATTTGGGGTGTTGCCATCATAGTGTATACAGAGGACGCGATAGATTTTAGTGATGATAGATTTTGAGCCAGTAGAAAAAAAATATTAAAAAAAAATGTCTACCAATGAATATCGCATTAAGGATGTATGTGTGGTGGTACAATGAGACAGCATATTTGAAAAACGAAAAAAAAAAACAATTTTTTTCTTAATTTATTTCAAAGAAATTCTCATTCATTATGATCGTTGTAATGTAATATGGCGTAATCGTATAATGAATATGAGAGGAGGACTAAAGGGAATTATCCTTATTCACTTTATTTGAATACATATAAACATGACAAAAAAATATATTCGAAAATAAAAATAAAGGAAAAATAATAAAATATTTTAATGAATTTATCATTTTCATTTTTTGTTTTTTGATGAACTTCAGTTTTCTGTATATGTATTTTTCTTCAAGAGCACAGCCTAAAAATCTATAGTCAGCCAGCCCAGAAATGTATGTACGTGAATGAGAGTTTTGGTGAGATATAGATAATGAAATTTTTGTTCCTTTTGCATAAGCCACAAACAAAAAAAAAAGACAAAAAATATTTTCTTAATTTTTGCAAAAATCCTTTTTATCTTTTATTTTTTTTTTTTTTTCATTTGAATTTTTTCTTATTTTTCTCATTTTTGTTTTGTTTGTGTTGAATTTGTTTTTTGATTAAAGAAATATACACTTCATGAGATGAATGATGATGAAATGGAGAAAAGAACAATACATTTTTTTCTTCTTCTTTACTTTATCGTTATGTATTTATGATTTTGATGAATTTATTAAATTAATAAGCGAATTAATAATTTGAAAATTGTACAAATAATGAAAGCGAGATAAAAAAAGGAGGTTGAAAGTCGAAAAAAATATATTATGTATATGCAGAAACAGATACATATAAAACACTTCAAAAAAAGAAGAAGAAGAAGAAGAAGAAGAAGTAGTAGTAGAAGAAGAAAGTACAATGGAATATACATATATATGTATATTCTTATACATTCAGTTAAGTGAGATAAAATATCCCAGCTGACCATTCAGTGAACTAGATTCACAGTGAATTCATAGAGAATGCCAAAAATATTCACGAACTGAATAATGTTTCTCTTATTCATTTTGAAAACACGAAATGAAAAATAAGTGAATTATTCAAAAATGGGTACATTATGAATACACCAAGTGATTGAAATATGAATTATATTCATATAAAATTCATTTGATGAATGACGACTTTTTATTTTAATTTTATGATTAGGCGAATTCATTCGTTTTATCTTTGTAAAATTGTTGCGATTCACAAAGCCTAACACTATGGAATCACTTAGTGAACGTATAGTGAAATTTTATATCCCTTTTTCATGTACTAATTTGTAAACTGAAGCGATATAAAATGTAGTTATTTGAGTCTAAGAATAAGGAATAAGCAAGTGTTTTAAATTCTGTGAATATGTTTATTAAAAATAAAAAGTAAAATAAATAAAAAAGAACGAAGTGATTAATATTATTAAGTGATTAAAGAGTTTTTGTTTAAATTATTCAGAAAAATCAAAACGAAAAGTAGAAATATAATAATTAGAGCCAGGATTCATTGATTACTCACATTGTGAATGGTATTTTACCTTCACAAGCTGTATTCAATATGAATTCATTTCGTGTTTTCATTAAACATTCAGTAAGTGATTTCAAAATGAATTCATTAAGTGAATTCACTGTGACCAGCCATAGCGTAAACATTTTTGAAATAAAATATCTTCACTAATGATTCACTGTGAACGTTCACGTGAAGAATCACTTGGGAGAAATGAATTCAGAACGAATTCAATATGAGTTCACTTGGTCAGCTGGGTTTTGATTAATTTCGGAGGGGATAATCGTAAGTTATTTATAAAATTTCAATTCAAATTGAAGATAAATATTTTAATTTTAAGGCAGTGTGTAAGTCAGTGTGTAAGGCAGTGTGTAAGGCACTGTGAAATTACAATAAAAATCATAATTTTGATCAAGGGATGAATTTTCTTGCTTTTAATTTAAACACATATCTACACTATATGTATTTAATGTTAGATAAATTTCGTGAGTTTCCTCGCTCGCATGAATTGGCATCAATACGCATATAGTATATAGGTTCGTATTAAAAAATGTATATTCACCTTTTGTTTTTTATTTCAAAATTAATTTAAATTCATATTTGAATATGTATAGGTGAATAATATTGAAGGATATACCAGGTACAGATATATACCAATAAATATGAAGAAAAAGTAACTTTTATTTCAATTTTCAAGTATCATATTAATTTATAATTAAATCGTGTGTACACATGCATTCATTCCCATTTATATATGTACGTTACTCGTATTTATTATGTATGTATGTGTAAAATGAATACAATCGTCTCAGTATCTTAATAACCTAAATGGTATAAAACTTATAGATAACACACAAGAATTTAATTGAAGATAAAAGATTTTGAAATAAATTTAATTTGCTATGGAATTAACGTATGTAACTTATTAATTAAGAAATTTTTAATAATTTTTCAATTTATTTGTTTATTTTGTTGCCTTCTTCATTAAGAAAGTTTTCAAAAGTCATATGTACGTTCATATTTTTGAGGATAAAACTTAAACAGAATTATTGAAGAGATTTATAGCATAGATATGGCAACATTTTTCAGCCCGTAAAATGTCTTTAATTTTCTTATAGATTTGAAATTTTACTTTATCCTTAATTGAGGAGTTCATCGGTAGCTCAATGGATAGAGCAATAAATTATTTATAACAAAGTTCCTAGTTCGATTTTTGATGACGAACGAATGTAAAAGAAATAATTTTTATTCAAGTCTCAACTTTTATCACGCCCAACATTTATTCAGCTTTAAACGAGTAACATCAGCTTACTGGGAGAAGAATGATGAATGAAACCAAATGACTCAAAATTAGATCGTTCTAAGCCCTATCATGTAACTGATTCTTTCTCTCTCTATCAAAAAATCTGCGGTTTGTAAGCCATTTTAAATAGCGTTATAGGAAATAATTGGCAGAAATCGTTTCAATGATTAGGTCCAGGTCAAAATATAAACTGCTGAGCCCTTGAAGAAAAAGATTAGATATCTTTAGTTTGCCGCAATATCGTTTTTCGGTCGACCATAATTGGATGTCTTCGAATTCATTTTGTTAATAGGACTTATGAGACATTTTTTGTGAGAAAATTAATGCAATATGCAACATTGAGAAAATATTTTGTGAGCATGTATCTACATAAAATACAGTTAATTCTATGTATGCGGTAACTTCAATAGTTTCAAAATTGAATTTTTGAATTGAATTTTTTTCAAAAAACTTGTCTGCAGTTTCAGTCAACGAGATAGCCATTTTACAAAGACAAATTATATTACATATGCAATGCAAGGCAAAAAAAATGTTTCTGCAACAATAATATGCGTCATAGATAGTATGTAAATGTTGTGAAAGTTTGTGGAAAATTTAAATTTAACTTTTAATTTTCTTATACCAAAAAAACCAAAGTATTATTGGCAATATTGTGTGTTCAGTAGACGTATACATGCAGTACAAAACCAAAAGGATAATTTTTTCATATATACTATAAACATGTTTATGACATTGGATTATTTTTTTTTCACAGACAATTTTATTTTTCATATATTGAGATTGTTAATATGTGTACCATGAGTTTATGTACGAACAATTTTTTTGTTTTATGTTTTTTCCTTTTCCAGTAAACTTTCGTTTTTGAACTTTCATTAAGTATTAGATTAGGCTAAGGTGACCATAGACGATTACATATGACTGATGATAATGACAGCAAGAGATGAGTGAATTCATAAACTTCACAATTTGCTTCGTATTGTGTCTGCGCCTTGACTGACTTCATACATACCATACATTGATGAAAATGAAAATGATACGCCATAGTTGTTTAACTTTGACTTTGTGTTAAAAAATTCACAAGAGGTATTGAAATATGATGCATTGTCATATTAACATGTACAGGTAGACGATTTTAACAGTTTCACGTTGTAAAAAGTCGAATGTTTGGCGTTTAGTAATTCGCTCCATGACAACCTATGACATGACAACAGAGTAATCTAAATCGCTGTATATATGAGTAACTAATTGCTAAACCTTTTTACTTGTTTCTCTTCTTCTTTTAACTAATTTCAAATCACTAATTGACATTAGGCCAGTAAGAATTTGAAAATTATTTTTTTTTTCGGTTTTTCGTTGGAAAGTAGACGTGAAAATTTTTATCCAAACAATTTTACCCTCGCCAACAATCTTAACTTATATGCAATCACTGTGTTGCACATTTCATTAACAAAATGTCAGTGAGATTGTTAAAGCGATTGATTGTCTGTAGTCACCTTTATTAGAAGAAGTATAAAATACATGATAACAAAAAAAAAAAAAAAGAAAAAAATAAAACAAAATAAAACACAGAAAATAAAATGGCAAAGTGTATTCAATTCTATAAAATGAAAGGATAAAAGAGGTCATGATAAACTTTGCATAAATTTTAAACTTTATTTTTTCTATTTTATGACGTGTGTCATGGAAATGCATGCATTATGTACACACACACAAGTAAAATTTCAATATAATATATGCATGTACATATACTATATATGTTTTGTCTGTATGTGCATATATAAATGTCTTAGTATTTGTTTTATTTTTATTTTTGTGTTCTTTTTCTTATATCATTGCAGAGATTTTGATTTTTTGTTTTGCCATTCATGTGTGTATGTATACACAATTATGTGTGCATGTTAAAACGTATAAAAATAAACTAAATTTAGAACGTAGAATGTACGTTTGTACATTCCTATTGTTTTTATTTTATATATATATATATTTTTTTTTTTTGCGCACAAAAATATATTTTCATAATATTATTATTATTATGATTTTATGTGAATGTGTGTGAGCTGTAATATGTATTTGTGAAATATATTTTATAGATATTAGTTTAATACTAAATATGATATGTATTTAACATCATTTATTTCTATAAAACACACACGTCATTACATGTAGTACATATCTACTTATATAATACTGTTGTGATGATAACGTTTTTATTACAATTAAATTTATTTCGTTTTATATACACACACACGTAATAAACATGTAACGTATAATATTGAAAATAATATATAAAATGAACTTATACATTTATTCCTACATACTCGTACAAGCATATACACATGTACAAGTCTGTATACAATATACATGCTTGTAAAATACTACGTGTAACCGCAAACTGTATGATACGAAAAAAAAAAAAATTCTTTAAAAATTTGTCATATTTTTGTCAGAAAATTTCAATTTTTTTTTTCTCTCATCATTCACTTTAGGACGTACACATAGTATATACGGCATTTATTACGGATCTACTTATATATATAAAAATATTATGTGCTATGGTATTTATATATAAACACAAACATAAAATTTAATAATAAATTTTTCATTTACTACATCATATTCTTTTGTTGGTTCATCATTTTTACCACTGCTAAACTTTTTGACTATCATCTTTTTATGTATGCTTTAATTGCATAATATTTCAGTAAAGGATGATTCATTAATGATTGTCACTTTAGTACATTATGACGATGAGTATAACTACTACTTTTATATTACCGCAATTATTGTCATCCGTCCGGAGTATATTCTTATTAATTTGTCTAATCTGACATTTATATCATGTGATCTCAACAATAAAATGTGTCATAATTTTTTAATAATAAAATTATGATAAAAGTTCTGAATATTAGCCAAGTATTTTTGAGTAAATTTCTTTTAGGTTATGTAACAATTTTGGGTATGAAATGCAGAAAACTCTTAGAATTTCGTTAAATTCTTTGTATTTGTCAGGAAGTTTACTGATACAAAACTACCCAAAATTATTATATTAGGAAAAGGAAGGATATAATATATTGCATAGGATAAATTTCTTTTTTAAATCTCTCGAATTATTTTGAAAATCCTAGGCTCTCTAGGTTAATCTTATATTAACAAAGTTGCCAAAATAAAGCTTATTAGATAAGAGATTTAAGACTTCTCTTATATGACTTGTTATTAGCTTTGTATAATTATGAGAATGAGTCTTTTAGGAGTACGTAATAATTTCTTTCCAAAATGGCTTAGAGACTTTGTTTAGCTGGTATGTCATGGTTCTATCTTCATTTTACAAAAACAACTCAAACTGTTCAATTATGGAATTAATAAAAGTGTATGTAGATGTTCTTGACTTCAAACTATCGCATCTTCAAACCTTTATTATAGTCGCTGAAATATTTCAACTTAATTTTTATCTTTTTAATTGAAATTTCTTGAAGGATATCAAATTTGATAGAACCACATTCGAGCAACAAATTTAAAGATTTTTATTCATGTAATGATGTTGAATGAACTACCCTCTGAATATCATACGCTCTTGTGATTTAATATTTTTATGATTAACAAAAAAAAAAATTTGAGGATGAATGAAAACGAAAAGAAAAGAAAAGTAAAAAAGGAACAATAATTAATTATTCAAAATTAAATTAAAAAATTAAAAATTATTTGATAATAAATTAAAAGAATTAATTTACTCTTGTAGCATTTTCCTTCCGGATGCTGTATTTACTACTACACAATATGTGTACACCTAAATACATATATGTACATGTATAGCATATGGTTCTGTGTTACACATTTTATTTAATAGTAAATTTAATAAAACTTATCGTACATTTATATGTATTAACATGTGTGTATATATGAATACTCTTGTGTCTGAGTTTATATATGTATATGTATAGTTTCATTTCAAAATTACCTTATATGTATCTGTTTTATGATGTTCATAATAATGTATAACATCAGTGTAATAAATACATCTACATGTGTATTTGTATTTATACTTTGTAAATTAATATTATGTATGCATGTCACATACGTATGTGTACGATGGTTAATTCTTTACAACATAAAAATGTGTTATTTTTTTTATTTTTTTATTATACACACCATCATCACATCATACGAGTACCTACTACTTAATTAATGTGTGCTGAATTTGGATAAGGTATATAGGTTGAATATTAATAATAAAATTCCAAAATATCCTACCTAAACCTAAATTTTACACCGTTATGTATTATAATAATGATCATACGAGTATATTAAGGCATATTACGATTAGATATTAACTTCTGTGTTACATTGCATACATTAGGATATACCAAGAATTATTTTCCAGAATATTATGAATGTAGGACAAATCCAAATTTGAAATGTGAACTAAAAATTTGAGCTTTTTTCTCGTTAATCAGGTGTCTTATGTATGATTTGTCTATATAATGTATGCATGCTTGACTACCAGAAAGGTAGCAACAATCTACACATTTTATTAGGCAACAAATAAAAAAATTGAGAGAAAATTTTATGCAACACTAGAAACTGTATAAAGTCTGAGTCTGGCTTTGGAAAAAGACTAAGGATGTGAAATTGTGTGACAATCCCTCTTTCTAGATAGAAAAATTGTTGCTTAATTGGAGAATCGTAATGAGAAGAGAATTCCAAAGCCAATAAAGCGGAGGGACAAAGGCCCTGGGGAAGCCTAAGAATCAGATTGAAAGATAACGTCTTAGATGATGTCGGGAAACTATATGCAAAGAGATGGAGTCGGACAGAGGAGTGTGGAGGAAGGCTCTAGGGAAAACCAGGAGCAATGGCAATTTAATTATGTCGCAAAGTCTGTCACATCTGATCCTGATGATTTTTTCAATTATAAACATTGCAAGGAAACGAAAAAATTCGTAAGATTTGTAATTATAGAGCTAAGTTAACTTCAATTTTTATTGGCGGCTTTAATTAAACATATGAATGGGCACTCATATGTACATAATGTACTCCGCGTTTATGCACTCAGAATTTTATATATTACAAATACCAATGTATACTTACTAATAGAACACAGCATACTCCAAATATATGACTTATAATCATGTTATTCAATGTGTTATGATAAACAAGAAATAATGAATCGGTTGCTAATTTTAGGAATAGCACAATGGCGATCCGATATAACAGACCAATTCTGAAAAATAAATGAAAAAAATAGTAAAAATTAATAAAGATGATATCAGTTATGATATGAATATAAAATAATAGAAAAGTCCTGCAAAAAAGGATAAGATATTAGAGGATATTATAACAATGAATTCATGTGTGTCTTTGATTGCGTATAGGTATACGAAATATGGTTGTAGGATTGTAGCGTATATACAAATGGATTTTTGAAATTATGAAAATCCTTGTGTGAGTGAAATAATTTTTTAACCTCAGCATGCATACTACTTATATAGTACGTAGTACATTATGTGCACGTATAAGTACATTTAATCGTTTCCACAGATTTCATTTACATTTGCAAGATGGAAGTTATGCATTCAAAAAAAAAAACTAAAGGAAAAATACATAAAAAAAGTTTTTGTTTTTCGAGTCTTTAGAAATTTTGAATGCAAATAGAAGCAACACATTACATACACATATCACAGCTTCCAGTAAAGAAAAATTATGCAATGAGGTTATAGTATATCAAAAGAGGATATAAAGTCTTTTCCGTCCATGTATGAAATGTGATCAACATGTTATATGCTCGCATTGTTGCATATATGTATCTATAAAATACATTTACATTTATGATGCTTTCACATTATTACAGACGGATAAATTAGAAGCATGTCAGAGAGATGTTTTTGTCTACATGAAAAATATACCTGACTGTCTGTATATAAGTAAATGTCTCTAAAATCTGGAGGATTAGAAATTATAATTGGAGCATACATTTTTTGAAAATTTGTTTGATATATTGTAAAAAGTTTTCTTTTAAATAATTTTTTGTTTTTAAATTTGTGGATAACGAACACATATAACTTTTATGGAGATAATAAGTATCACATATAGACGTATGTATGACAGATAATCTACTGTATATACCATGTCACATTTACTAGTATTCTCATTGATGAGAAAAATTCATTTCCTCTTTATACTACATGTTCTGCACTACACACCATAAGAAGTATGCGAGAAAAAGAAAGAGACAATGAGTGGTAGCAATGAGATTATTGGTATATAAATTGCACCATGTTCGCTATCGCTCCTATAGTACACCTTGTCTTGTGTACCATGTAATTGTATTTTCATTCATGAGAAAAATTCTTTTCCCCTTTATACTTGCTTTGCTTTATACATCATAAGATGTATACAAGAAACAGGGAGAGACAGTAAATAGTACAATGAAGTTATTGACATCTTCGTACAGTACGATTTTCGCTATAGTACATTGCATATTTATTTTCATTCGTGAGAAAAATTGTTTTCCTCTTTAAACTTGGTCTGTATTACACCATAAGAATCACACAAGAAACAGGAAGAAACAGTAAATAATAAAAATAAGGTTATTGGCTTCTTTAAACTATAGTACGATATACGCTATTACTTAGCACCTAACGTACTATGCAATCGTATTTTCATTAATGAATGTAAGAAATAATGTTTGGTATATAAAATTTACGTACCTTTTACATATTGTTGAATTATGTTTATCATGTTTTTTAGCTAAATATAATAATTTTTTAATTAATATCACAAATAATAATATAAATAATGATATAAATAAACTTTCAATTATTATGAATAATATAAAATTTGAACTATCATATTCTAGCCACCATGATATTGGCCATTTACCAATTATCGTATATATTAATGGTGAACAAATTGAAAATATTATCGGTAATAGCCAACTAATACCGATACTACCACGTATACCATTATTTATTGTTGATAGATTTGTCATTTGTATTTTTTTTGGTACCAATTCGGATTGAATAATTAATGCGATTGCAACAATTGTTGATAAACCTAATAGCATTAATGATGCTAATGTTGAACTTATTATGCCATGCCAGTCCTGTAATTACACAAAAAAACATTTAAAAAAAAATCATAAGAAGAAAGAAATTACATATTTACAAATTAAAAATAAAAACAACAAATCTAGGATGAATTAAAGGATATAATAAAAATTTATTCCATCAATAATTACAAAATCGATGTCGAAAAATTCTATATAAAAATTACTTCAATATATTGTCGCATAAATCATGAATTAAATTTTGTTAAATTTCGTCATTATTATTATCCTTTAATGATACTGAAACGAAGATATGTATGTACGAATGAATTATGGACTTAAAGGTGAAACAAGAAAATTAAAGAACCAGAAATTGAAAATTGGGTAATCATGAAAGAGTATCAAATCGAAGGACTATATTTTCAGGAAGTTTTGACATGAAATCTGTGACTTTTACTATCAAGAAAATGAAAAGTAATATAAAGGTAACAGTTCAAGAAAATATAAAATGAATACCACTTGGATCTGGATTTAAAAATAAACGTAGAGAAAATTTTAAAATGGAAATCATTGACCAGACTGATTAATAAAATCCATATACATTGATTATATATTCGATGTGGTAAATTAATGAGAGAATTTATTATCCCCTCTGCATACCTCAATGGGTTGGGTGGTCTCATATAATACCTTGAGCACTACCTACCTGATGATTCCTGTATCAATGAATTAAAATAAAAATGTAAAATCAAGAGAACCTTTATTATTCATTTGAATCTATGAAACCATGATATTTCCATTTCATTCTATATACTTATTAAATCCTGAAAATAGTTTTCGAGATTAAAGTAGAGATAAATAATGAAAAATATCTATAAAAGCTTCTTCTATCTATACATATATAACTTTGATGAAGTATTTAAATATGTAGTATAAAAATTGATACACCATTCCATAGATTTAAATCATTGAGTACTCGTCCTCGTATATAATTTATGAGGTATTCAATTTCATAAAATGAAAAGTACCCTCAATATAACACAATTTCTTTTACTGGTGATTTATATCTATGCTATATGGTGTTAGTATTCAGTGATAGCTATAATAGTTTCTTGTTGGAATTGAATTAATTAAAAATGAAAACTATAAAAATATAAACATAAAATAACTAAAAAATGAAAACTTTATATTCATATTTAGTTATTGTTTTTGTTTACTTTGCAAATTATTATAAGTGTGTATACTATGTATAAATGTGTATAACTCGTACATAAGTTTTGAATTTGTATTTGTAAATTTTTGCTTTTTTTTAAAGAAGAAAATTCATTATAAAACACGTTTTATAAATATTTAAATATCAGCCGCCATTATAAAATAATAATAATTTTTAAAAATTTAACTGAATCGTTATCATTGTGAGAGTATTTATTTATGAAAATAAA
Organism: Villa cingulata; assembly: GCA_951394055.1. Lineage (NCBI taxonomy): Eukaryota > Metazoa > Arthropoda > Insecta > Diptera > Bombyliidae > Villa > Villa cingulata. The sequence continues at coordinate 38,101,787 of OX596022.1, forward strand.
ATATATGTATAGTTTTTATTTTCGAAAAAAATAAATAAATAAATAAATACACAAATAGGAAAAAAAATGTTTAAAAATCTCAATGAATGAAAGAACTAAAATTTATACAAAAATAATAATTTTAAATGAAAAATTAAATTAAATTTGAATAGAATATGTAGGACTGTAGGAGTGAGTACATGTTACTATTTTTCATACAACTTTATCAGGATCAAATCATACATATAGGACATTTAAAGGAATCCAGGATGTTAAATCCCCAAAATGATTTGATTTAACAATAAAAAATAAAATAAGGTGCCGGTTTCAATTTTATAAATAAGAACACAATTTTTTTACAAAACGTTATAAAAAATCTTTATTGAAAATCAATCTCTTAGATCTAACAATTCAAAACTTAATTCTAATTACAAATACTAAAATTTTAAATAATAAAAAATGAAAATTTAATTATAATTTTAATGTATATATAAATAAATGAGTTTACTAATTTTTGAAAATATCGTTACAAAATTTCTGTTTGTTGCAACTTTTCTTATTTTTAAAATAATTCAAAATTTAAAATAAAAATTTACTAGCAAATTTAATTCAAAATTTATAATTTTCAAAATAATAAATCTACTAATTTTCTCAAAAATAAATTTACTTTAATTTACAATAAAAGTCAAATTTCAAATAAGAATTTTAATCTACTATAATTTAATTTTAATTTAAAGATTCAATTACAAATTAATTTAATTAAAATTTGTTGATGCAGATGGCGTTACTACTGATTAGTTGATTGCAGTATGTTGATTGAAGAAAACTCGAACCCAAAACTTGAAGATTTAAAATTCAAAATTTTTAACCGTCCAATGACTTCCGGAAAATTAATTCTATTATCAGCAATAATTTATCCCAAATAAATTATGACGAGAAATTTCGTGAATTCGATGAATTGAATATAATTTTCGTGTCAACCAAATATCGTAGCTCTCGGTTTATCAATAGAAATTTTTCAATAAAAATTTCTAAGTTTCTTTAAATTTTATGCTTTGCAATTGTCCGATGCTTAGAAATTGTTAAAAAATTTCTAAGTCTTTTTTTAACTTTATACTTAGAAATTTTTTATTGCTTAGAAATTTGTGAAAAAATTTCTAAGTCCCTTCTTTATTTTATACTTTAAAAAATTTTGATGCTTAGAAATTTATGAAAAAATTTCTAAGTCCTCCTTTAAATTTGGACTTGGAAACTCAACACGTTTCCCGACGTAGATAAATTGGCCTAACTTGCCCTAATTTCTGTAGAAATTGCAAGTATTTCTACAGAAATTCCTAACGATCCCTATTTACTAGCTCAGCACGCTAGATTTTTATAGGACTCAACACGTCCTGGTTTTTTTTTTGATCTTTTGTTTTCCCTGATTCAGACTCAACACGTCATATAGGCAGGTAATTGCAAAAGATAAATTCTTCTGCGAACTTCATTCTTTATATAGCAAAATTTGCAAACTCTGGAATTTTCTATTTTCCCCGTTGGTGATAAATTTTCTATTTGTCTCATCGTCTATCTTTCTTATTGGAACATTTTTCCGAATGGTAACTGATGTGACAGATGGTACATTTTTCGATTGTGAATAATATTAGCCGGTAATTTTCAATTCGGCTGGTACATTTGATAGTGATTATTTGGAATTGGAACAGTTAATAATTAATCAAATAACTTGGTAAATGTTTTGTTTACATTTACCGACATTTTGTTTAGAAAGTGTCAAATATAGTGTATTGTGAAATTGTGTTGTGTAATATTGTATTTTGTTTTGTTTAAATGTTATAATTTTGTAATTAGTGTAGTGTTGTAATTTAATTATATTGTTGTGTGTCTATTTATGTATTTTTTTAGTGTAAATAACTCTATTTATTGTTTTGTGGTGTTTTGTAAATAGTTTTGTGATTGTGATATATGTAGTTTTGGTTATGTTTTTATGTTTACATTTTGTGTTGTTCTATGTTTTGTGTGTTGTGTTCTGTTGTTTTTTTGTTATTTATTATAATATTAATTAATTAATTAATTATTTATTTTCTATTTTCAGGTTATCATGTTGATTGGATTCAACATCCTCCCGGAACGGCAAAAAATGATATGTTTTAATTTGTTTATTTATTTTGTTATTTTATTGATTTGTTGTTTATTTAATTATATCGTTTATTTGTATTGTTCTAAATAAAAATTATTTTGAAGCTAAATTTTGTTCTGTTTTTATTCATTTTCTGTTACCATTCATTTCTCGTTTCCATATTTCGCTAATTTGAGTATTTAAATTTCGTTTATAACTGATACGTTCATATATTTTTGGTAGTTTTGCAATAATTTTCTGTCTGTTCCAATATGTAAACCGAATAATCGTTTTATCATCGACCCTGTGTCGATATGATTTTTTCATAGTTTTGACCTTTTCCCACGGAATAGGGGTTTTTCGAAGCATTTTTTGAATGTTTGTTGCTCTATCATTTTCCATATTTTGTTCTACAAATTGTTGCAATTGTTCACCGAGAGTACGTGGTTCATGTGTGCGTAACATGAATACTTTAGTTGATTGTGAGACACGTCCTGTGTTGCCCATCACAATCCAACCCAATTCTGTTTCTATTGCTATTGGTTGATTTGATTTGTCAGATCGTATTATTCCTTCTCGAATAATACCAGCATACACTTCTGCTCCTAACAGCAAATCTATATTGTCTGGAATATTATAGTTAGGATCAGCTAACTTTAGATTTTCTAAATGATCGAAACCTGTCGTTTCAATGCGTTGTGTGGGTAGTTGGCTAGTGATACTGTTTACCACTAGCGCTTTTACTCTCTGCTTATAATCTCCGTCTACCGATTCCAATGTGAATACGGTCTGTGATTTAGCTCTAGTGGCACTGCTCTGGTTGAGTCCACTGATGAGTTGATTGGTTCGTGTGTTAGAGAGCTTCAAACGTTTTATCGCCTCAGCGGTAATACATGTTGCTTGAGACCCTGAGTCAATCAGAGCCCTCAAAGTTTGTAGCTGACCCTTAGCATCTTTTATCTTTACTTGTGCTGTAGCTAGCAGTGTTTCGTTAACATTTGCTGAAAAGAAATTTTTTACTGAATCTTCTTTTTCATGAGATTGAGCAGAAGTCTGATGTTTCGATAATGAATTCGATGTATTAAAATGATCGTGTAATAACGTGTGGTGTTTCTTCATACACTTCTTGCATGAAATATTACTTGTACAGTTGATGTATCTATGACCTGGTCCAAGGCAGTTCGTACATAAATTAGTTTTGATGATGAAATTCATTCTCTCTACAGCTAATAAAGACTTAAATTTCGTACAGTGCCAGAGTCTATGATCAGATTTACACTTTGGACATCGAGTAATATGGTTATTAGTTTTGTTATTTTCGAACAAGGAAACATTGTTTTGTTTAGGTGTACTGATGGCTTCTAATACTCTGAAACGTGCTTCTAAAAATTCTACTAATTCTTTAAACGTAGGCATTTCGGTTTTTGAGCTTTGTTTGATTTCCCAAAGTTCTCTTGTTTCAGGTGGTAGTCTTTGTAATGTCAGATAAGTTATTATTGGATCCCAATTTTCAGTATTGATTCTCAATGTTTCTAGTTCGTGCAGAGTTTCTTCCACGTTACTCAAAACATCTTTCATAGCTTGTGCACTTTCTGACTTCATAGGAGTAAATTTGCACAACTTTTCCAATTGTGTATTAACTAGAACTCTGTTGTTATTAAATCGACTGATTAGAGCAAACCAAGCCCTTTGATAATTCGCTGCTATAATATCGAACTGTTTGATAATTCTAGCTGCTTCACCAGAAGTACATGATTTTAAATAATGTAATTTTTCAATTTCAGAGATTTCATTATTGTTGTGAATTAAATTCACATATAGATCTCTGAACGATCTCCATGACTTGTAAGTACCATCAAATTTTGGTAGTTCAATTGGTGGCAATCTAATTTTTGGATTCTGAGTAGATACTACGGTGGAGACATTCGTAGAATTGGCAGAATTGTTTAATGAAATTGTGGATAATTCAGCTACTTTATCTTCTAATTCTGATATCAATTCAAAATATTGTTTCTCGAATTCACGAAATTTGTGTTGAGCATTATATGTGGTTGTATTAGCATTGTCTTCTGATTGACAAATAATGTAATGATTCTCTTGAAATTTATCGTATAAACTATTTAATGTGGAAATCCTTCGTTCATAAACTTTAATTGATTTATTTGCTGCAATATCTTCGTGTGCGTTAATAGTTATATCATTTAATTGTTCGATCAGGCCATCTTGTAATTTAATTATACTTGTAACGCTATCCATTTTTTTCCTTTTTCTTTTTTGTCGGTACTTTAGCTCTAACCATTTACAAGTATATCAAATTTTATACAAAAAATAAAAATTGTGTTTTTATTTATATCCGGCTCGAAGGACCAAATGTTAAATCCCCAAAATGATTTGATTTAACAATAAAAAATAAAATAAGGTGCCGGTTTCAATTTTATAAATAAGAACACAATTTTTTTACAAAACGTTATAAAAAATCTTTATTGAAAATCAATCTCTTAGATCTAACAATTCAAAACTTAATTCTAATTACAAATACTAAAATTTTAAATAATAAAAAATGAAAATTTAATTATAATTTTAATGTATATATAAATAAATGAGTTTACTAATTTTTGAAAATATCGTTACAAAATTTCTGTTTGTTGCAACTTTTCTTATTTTTAAAATAATTCAAAATTTAAAATAAAAATTTACTAGCAAATTTAATTCAAAATTTATAATTTTCAAAATAATAAATCTACTAATTTTCTCAAAAATAAATTTACTTTAATTTACAATAAAAGTCAAATTTCAAATAAGAATTTTAATCTACTATAATTTAATTTTAATTTAAAGATTCAATTACAAATTAATTTAATTAAAATTTGTTGATGCAGATGGCGTTACTACTGATTAGTTGATTGCAGTATGTTGATTGAAGAAAACTCGAACCCAAAACTTGAAGATTTAAAATTCAAAATTTTTAACCGTCCAATGACTTCCGGAAAATTAATTCTATTATCAGCAATAATTTATCCCAAATAAATTATGACGAGAAATTTCGTGAATTCGATGAATTGAATATAATTTTCGTGTCAACCAAATATCGTAGCTCTCGGTTTATCAATAGAAATTTTTCAATAAAAATTTCTAAGTTTCTTTAAATTTTATGCTTTGCAATTGTCCGATGCTTAGAAATTGTTAAAAAATTTCTAAGTCTTTTTTTAACTTTATACTTAGAAATTTTTTATTGCTTAGAAATTTGTGAAAAAATTTCTAAGTCCCTTCTTTATTTTATACTTTAAAAAATTTTGATGCTTAGAAATTTATGAAAAAATTTCTAAGTCCTCCTTTAAATTTGGACTTGGAAACTCAACACGTTTCCCGACGTAGATAAATTGGCCTAACTTGCCCTAATTTCTGTAGAAATTGCAAGTATTTCTACAGAAATTCCTAACGATCCCTATTTACTAGCTCAGCACGCTAGATTTTTATAGGACTCAACACGTCCTGGTTTTTTTTTTGATCTTTTGTTTTCCCTGATTCAGACTCAACACGTCATATAGGCAGGTAATTGCAAAAGATAAATTCTTCTGCGAACTTCATTCTTTATATAGCAAAATTTGCAAACTCTGGAATTTTCTATTTTCCCCGTTGGTGATAAATTTTCTATTTGTCTCATCGTCTATCTTTCTTATTGGAACATTTTTCCGAATGGTAACTGATGTGACAGATGGTACATTTTTCGATTGTGAATAATATTAGCCGGTAATTTTCAATTCGGCTGGTACATTTGATAGTGATTATTTGGAATTGGAACAGTTAATAATTAATCAAATAACTTGGTAAATGTTTTGTTTACATTTACCGACATTTTGTTTAGAAAGTGTCAAATATAGTGTATTGTGAAATTGTGTTGTGTAATATTGTATTTTGTTTTGTTTAAATGTTATAATTTTGTAATTAGTGTAGTGTTGTAATTTAATTATATTGTTGTGTGTCTATTTATGTATTTTTTTAGTGTAAATAACTCTATTTATTGTTTTGTGGTGTTTTGTAAATAGTTTTGTGATTGTGATATATGTAGTTTTGGTTATGTTTTTATGTTTACATTTTGTGTTGTTCTATGTTTTGTGTGTTGTGTTCTGTTGTTTTTTTGTTATTTATTATAATATTAATTAATTAATTAATTATTTATTTTCTATTTTCAGGTTATCATGTTGATTGGATTCAACACAGGAATTAACGAAAAAATGAAAACAAAATAGAAAATCGTTAACAATAATAATAATAATGTAGCAATGTTTGTTTATTTATTTTTTTTAAATTATTTACTTTAAGGAAAATAAAATTGTCTCAAATTTTTCTTTTTTTTTTTTTTGCTTGGTAAAAAATTTTTAAATTAAAAATTTTCATTTAAACGAATTCAATCCAGATAAGAATGAAAATAATATGAAAAAATAAATAAAATCTCTGTTATGTGATACGTGATACCGTGATACCTACTACCCACATACTAACATTACACACGTTTACGAGTAAATGTGTAAGTGTAAGTATTGTAAAATGAAATATATTTTTGTATTGTATACTATACGATGAGTATCATCTCTTGATAATTATGTTGAAAAATGTATAATTTATTGCGTTGTTTATATTTCGAATTAAAACCAAAAAACCAGAATAATAAAATAAAATATATAATATACAAGTAGAAGGACGAAAACGAAATAAAAAATGCAAACGAAAAGAAAAAAAAACAATGACAGGATACAAAAATATTTTATTTGTTTGTTGGTTTTTTGTTTTGGTATATACATATATATATATTTTTTAAATATAATGAATGAAGAATATTGAAACATATACTATATTTTGTACTTATACATTTACATACAATCGTAAATGTTTGTACGTAATTTTTATATGTAATAAAAATGTGGGTGAAAATTTGATCTCATGTAAAATTTATTGAGAGAAAAAAAAAAACAATCGACCAAAACAAATTTTCACATTCAATTTATTTATTTAAATTGTATAAATTATGGATATTACAAAATGTATATGTGTGTACAAGGATTTACATATGTTTACATACATATTATATTGAAGCATATATTAAGAAGTGAATTTATTAAAATCAAAAATTTACAATAAATGCCAAAAATATGTGTACACTGTTCAGTAACAATTAACTTACCACAGATATTCACTTCAACACAAAGTACATAACCTAATTTTTAGCAATTTTAAGTTATTATTATTATGGCACAATAACTTTGTCGAATTTCCATCCAATCAAATCTGTTTATAATTTAGAACTTCAAAAATGAATCTATAAACTCTGTAAATTCACCTTTTAATCTCAATTGATTTGTACAGCTGTATAGTCTGAGCTATCTTAGCTAAAGTTAAATTGTGTCTAACTGTGTCTATATAGGAGATATTAAGTCCTCTCGTTCCAATCCCAATTAATTATTTGTATTCCACTAACATGTAATCATTTAGAGATATTTTACAAAGCGGAATACCTTTAAATCTTGTTTTACTCATTAATTCTCATTCATGAGTTTGTTAATTTTCAAACATCAAAAATGCTTAACATTATCAAACGATTTGGGAAACTGCATCGAAATTTCTGCCTATCATTTCTGGCTTCATAAATAAATTGGAAACTTTGTCAATTCTACGGAAATTCAGTGGATTCTTGCAAAAGAAATTTAAAATGTTTACGCCATCCAAAATCATCATCGGCAATAATCATATTTTCATGTTCCGAAATGTTTAAAAGGGAAATAATTTGGGAAATTTTTAATTGGAATAGAACAGTAATGCTACTGCAGTTTAACATTGAAATTCGATTTTAAATTGTGTTTTAACTGAATTATTATTATCTTTAAGAATTATCTTTAAGAATATAACTGAACTTTTAATATTCTTTAAGACATTTTTTAACAATTTTTTTTATAAGCTACATACGTGTACGAGTAATGAGTATATGTACATAAGATTATGATAATAAGAAATTATTTTTAACATTAAA